>CAXKVW010000058.1:0-689574 GCA_964058825.1 Carex arenaria | reverse complement strand
CATAAAAAAGACGGTACATTTTGAACCCTCCTCAAAAAAAAACTATGCGTCAATAATATTATGACACTCTAATTTTGTTTTTTAATTCGTGATAAATAATTAAGGCGTGGCATTTACTTCCTAATTCTTAATATTAAGTAAAGTTATTAGTAATATCTAGTGTAAGTCTGTAACATGACTATAATAATCCCAGTAATTTTATTATTAATTAAATTCTGAGTCTGAGCTAATGTCATGACGTTATAATTTCAATCTAACTTATAACGAGTCAATTTTTGCTATTTCAAAGTTCAAATAGTTAATTTGAAGTGCTCAACATATTCTTTGTATTAAAATGTACTTGAAAAATCAAATTTATATTTTTTTTAAAATCTTTTAAAATCATTGTCTAACGAGACACAGCACCAAGTGCCTGGATCCTGGTGAGGCTACGTGAAGACTCCACTTGTCAGATTTTTTTTTTAAATCTTCATAGAAGCTGCAAAGTCGTAAGGGAGAAGTTCGATCTTTGAGTACAACAGTCTCAGAACTTTTTCTTAGCCAACTATGGTACCTCTCCTTTATCACTTATCATATTTAACGAGACACATCAAGTTCTCGAGTGTTGATGAGACTGCCGTACAAGCTCCACTTGTCATGTATTTTTCCTTTTTCCTTTTTTTTTCCTTTTTTTTCTTTTCCCTTTTACCATAAATTTCTTTCTTTTTCTTCTTGGAATGTATAATTCGAAGGACACATTTTTGTCATGCGATTTGTTTCCTGAAAACTATAAGTTTAATTTAATAATTTTAATGACAAGTTTCACAGCTCCATTCTAAAAATGTGACAAGTTTCGAGTTATTTTAATGACGATTTTATAAATCTAGCATGATGATAAAGACAAAATATGTTCGAAGGTATTGACATCACAAATGATAATAATTCAAATACCTTCAATTTTTTTGCGAAGGTATTGACATTACAATTTGGATAATACAATTTTAATTTGATTTATTAGGATAATTCAAATACCTTCATTTTTCTAATTTCCTAATAACAATAATTATAAAATTTGTATGTTAAAATAAAATCACTAGATGCAAATAAAAATTAACGTTCATTTGTATGCCGAAATAAAATTTTGTTTCTATTTTATTTTCTCCATATGCATATTAAAAAGGAATCAAATCTTCCACCCACATGTGGGTAGGAAAATCATGCCAACAGGTCAATACATTCATTCATTCATGATATGGACGATCAAAATTAAAGTATGGAGAGTATAGAATTTCAAATACACAACTCGTACTTCAATTGTGACCATTCATATCATGAATGAACAAACAGATGGACCTGTAGCTAGGGCCGGTCCTGAAAATTTTGGGGTCTAGGTTGGGAGAAAACTTTGGACTCTTTATATATACAGAGTTTGGGCTCTAATATTTTATTTATTTTGATATATACAGAATATTTTTTAATATATATTAAATTGTTTTTTAGACCTCCCTGGATCTTGGAGTTCGGAGCCATCGCCCTAGGTGCCCTGCACCGGAATTGGGCCTGCCAGTTGCAGAGTATGATGAAAGGTGTAGGAGGGCATTAAGATTGCAAGCGTTGGTGAGATTCTTCGTGTTGTTTTTTCTTTTTCTTCTTTCCAAGCCGGAGAGGCATTCCACATGCACGTGAACATGCTTCTCGTGCACAAATCTAATGCATAAGGCATTGACAACACAACAATCGAGCACTAGAGCAATGATCCATACAAGTGACATCCGTGAGAGCTAGCAAGAATTCAAGTGATGGAAATAAGGTATTTGACCACGCAACAATACAAAGATTTCGCCAACATTTCGGTTGCCCAAGCGACAAAACAATGTCAGCAGGGCAAGCAAATATCCGCATTAATATATTTTTGCAAACTCTTAATAATAACAATCAAAACAAAGTTGAAATGTCATAATATTATACATGCGTACAGGAAAAAATAATGTACATAGATCATATCAAACGTTTTTATCTGATACTTAAGTTTTAAATCTATAATTATTAAAATTTTAAAAATAAAGGTATAATGCAGATAAAAAAAATGAAAGCATTTGAATCTTCTTAATTTATTTGAATTAATTTCTTACTTTCGAATTTTTCAAATTTTATTAAATTTCTAACTCAACGTAAGTTTATATCAAACAATGAGAATCGGCAGGTGTTGCATGCTTTGTTTGGTTAAAAAAAAAAAGGGCATTCTCGTTCGCATGTCGACTAATATTGTGATCCACCTTCGACGATGATAAAAATATAATAAAGGAAAGAATTGAAAACAGGTGGCGCGTTATTTTCCAACATAGCTTTGTTTCTGAAGTTCCAAAATATTTTCAAACATAGCTTTGTTTCGACATAAATCATATTTCCATCAGAGAAAACCAATGCACTCTCCCACATAGTAATGAAAAAGGACAAATTTATATTTTAAATTCTTATGATTATGAGAACTAAAGGTGAATAAAAGACAGAGATAGATCTATGTGTACGTCAGAGGCGTTGAGTCATTTCATAATTTATTTTTTTAATTGTATATATAAGGAGGGATCAAGTTACAACAATTTTGAGTTACCACAAAGTTATAACAACGGTTATTTTTATTTTCAAAGTCCAAATCATCGATCCAAACCGTTCAACATGATTATCTAAATAAAATGCGATTCCAGATCAAATTTTATATTTTTTTGAGTTTTTTTACTATTTATTAAGTTGGGTACAAAATTCAATGGTATGAATTTGACTAGTTTTTGTACCCATCTTGATAAATAGTAAAAAAATTCAAAAAAATATAAAATTTGATCTGGAAGCATATTTTATTTAGATAATCATGTTGAACGGTTTGGATCGACAATTTGGACTTTGAAAATGAAAATAACCGTTGTTGTAACTTTGTGGTAACTCAAAATTGTTGTAACTTGATCCCTCCTTTATATATATATTAAAATTTAATTTAATTTTTGTTGTAGTTTAGTCGCATCATAAAAGAACGAATTTGTTATTGTAATCTAATAGTTAGAGTTCTACTTGGTGTACTTGGTGTTTGTGAGTTTTTTGTGTTCAATTCTCAATATTAATATTTTTTGTTTTTTCACGTATTATGTATTTTATAGTTTTCATGTTCAAATTTTATAGTTTCGCACCTTATTAAAAACTTCATTTTCTAATTTTCTAATTCCACCTCTTATTAAAAGCTCAATCAATAATGGACAAAAGTGAACAAAAAATGGAATCGGACTCTGAGAAAAGCAGCAGGCTGCTTTTCCGATCTCAGCCATTCAAATTTATTGAGATTTGTGCTTGGAAAAGTTGCTTTATCGAGATACGCGAATTGAAAATTTTGAATGGTTGAGATCGGAAAAGCAGCAGGCTGCTTTTCTCTCAGAAAAGCAGCAGAGTCGGATCCCAAAAAATGACACCTTAAAGAACCCCTTTAGACTCGAATCCAAAACCTTTTGGGGCTGTTCGGTAAGCATGGGCTTAATCTGCTTCCTTTAGCTTCCTTAGTCGTTTAATCACGCCGAACACCAATTCCTTAGCGCGGATTAAGAACACCTTATTTTGCCTCATTTTGTCTGAATCTTAATCTCATGCTCGGACCTTAAGACACCTATACCCCCTCCTTAATCACTTAATCCTTCACTCACGGATTAAGACAACCGAACACAGGTTTCTTAGTGCTCCTTAAGCTCTTAATCCTTTGTTGCCAAACGGCCTCAAACTTGAGTTTAAATCCGGACTGCCCAATCCGGCTCAAGAATGTAATACACAGGATAACATTAAATGTTTTTTTAAGGTCAGTAAAACTGACATTTAATTGATAAAAAAATAGTTATTTACAAAGAATTCATTAAAAGTTGTACTAATATATAACGAACAGCAGACTGAATTCATACTTATCGATAGTATATTTCCTTTTAAAGTAAGCAACATAAGAAGTTTTAACTTTTAAGGGTAACTGCAATTATCACACCATGGTGTAATCTAGAAGGGGAGAAAACATTAAAAAAAAAAAAAAAAAAAAAAAAAATGTTACTTCGTTTTTATTGTATTCCGAAGCAAGAAAAAGGAAGGCGTCGAATTGACAATAACATTATTTTCTTTAAACCCAAGTCACAAATAAAAAAAATTGGAAACCGGAGCCAAAAATCCGCAATTAGATTTTATAAAAGAGGTGGGGTCCACTTACACTCTCTCTTGGTGATACCGGATCATACTCTATATTTTCGAAGTCCAAATAGTCGATTCAAACCATTCAACATGATGGATATATTAAAATGAACTTGCAAATCAAATTTTATATTTTTTCTAATTTTTTTTACTATTTATTAAGATAGGTACAAAAATTCAATAGTCTGAAAACAACGATTTTATAAAATACTTAATAAATAGTAAAAAAATTCAAAAAAAATGTAAAATTAGATCTCTAACCACATTGTAATATGGAGATCATGTTGAACAATTTGAATCAACTGTTTTAATCTTAAAAACTTTAAAAATATATGGTGTAATCCGGTATCACAAAACGGTATAAGTGGATCCCTCCTATTTTATAAATTCAGGGCAAAAGTATGGTGAATTAGCTTTGTCTGTACGATTGGACCGGCTTTGTTGGTTGGGAAACATGTTTTAGGTTCCATAATTATTAATTGTATAATCACGATTTAAATTAAATCGGTTAAATTGTTCTTGTCCTAGGAACCTACCTTAGTAGCTAGGTACAATATAGGTGCAATTTATATTTTATAACTTTGTTTCTTTTGTTAGAGTTACAAAAGGTGCATGTTTTGTCCCTGTAATAATTTGGTCTTATCTTGTATTTTATTTTTCTCTAGCTAGTAACTTGGTCATATGAGTATGATCTTATCTTAATCAGCTTTATGTTCGACTAAACTTTTTTATTTATAAAGATTATCACCAAAATGACACATGGCACCTAGCAATTGGACCACACGCTTAATTTTCCACGGCGTGTTCATACTTCATACATAGCGTGCTTGTATTGTGTCGGCTGGAACTAGGATTCGGGGAAGCGATTCTAATCATCCGTCTGATTAAAATCTGATGGTTAGAATTTGATAGAATATCATCCCTTAAAATATCAGTTTTGATATAAATCTTTTGATCCTGAGTGATACGGACTGAACAATTACATTTAGTGGTAAAGCTATATTTGATTTTTTTTTTTGTTTACAGAAGTGGAGTCAGATTTTCAAATTATGAAAGTCAATTATATACAATTTTCATGTTAAGAATGATGTCAATTTGCAGTATTCCTGACAATTTACTCTAAATTATATAAAAAATTATAAGTAATTAAAAAAAAAATAGAGGGCAATTGACCCATTCATATATGCTCCATTCACCTCTGGATACAGATATGAGTCAGATATTAGACATATACGGATGCGGATCAGATGTTAAACAAGGTATGGATCAGATATCCGTTTTTCAGTACTATTATTTATTGAAAAAACATATTAATATTATTAAAAAATACGAAAGTTCATAATATTTATTTAATTATAATGATGAATACCGTAATTTTTTTCATAATATATATTAAACTATTTGATATAGATCTATTATTCGGATTCGATCGGATAATATCCGACCCGTTTTCACCCCTATTGACAGATCTTGCTATCTCAGTAACAGCAACAGATACGCCTGAGTTGTTAACTTGTGATTAATCATATAGTCGGCTGGTGTGGACATCAAACCAGTTACGTGCGAAAATTCAGGGTCCGTTCAGATTTCACACTTCAGACAGTTGTTGAAATTATAGCAATGAAAAAAAAAAACTTTATTACTTGATTGTTGATGTCAAGGCCGATTTTTTTATTAATACCTATAAAAAAATAGCAAATATGTTTTCAGGGCGGAATTTTTTTTATAAATGTCCCAACTGCTCAGTTGGGGACGGTTTACTCCAAGCACCAGACCTGAAAACTGATATTAAACTATTTGATATATATCTACTATTCGGATTCGATCGGATAATATCCGACCTGTTTTCACCCCTAATGACAGATCTTGCTATCTCAGTAACAGCAACAGATACGCCTGAGTTGTGAACTTGTGATTAATCATATAGTCTAGCATCAGACCGCTCAGTTAGTGCTGGGAGTAAACTGCCCCCAACTGAGCGGTTGGGGCATTTATAAAAAAAATTCTGCTTCAAGGACATATTTGCTATTTTGTTTAGGGAGTATTAATAAAAAAAATCGGATGTCAAGGTCTTTTTTTCTTAACTTTTTTTTTTGTAAAAACAAAAACAAAAACAGATCCTCAATATATTTCTTATTTTCAAAATTAGTAGTCGGAGCGGAAGTAGACAAAGAAAAAGGAATTTGTATCCACTGAGTTGACTAAAATTTTGAGTTAATATCTGGACCGTCCGATTTAAATCAGTGTTTAAATTGGCCCGAATTCAAATCGCACGCTTTATAAATTAATTCAAACGAGAATGTGGAATCGAGAAAAAAAAGTGTAAATTAAAATATTCTAGTTTCATATTTTAATTTTTACAAAAAAAACTACTATTATTTGTCCTTTTAAAATAAATTTAGAAAACATTTATTTATTTAGCCCTCCTATCTCAGATTTTTTTTTTTTAGTTTCGCTCTGATAATAAGTGCAAAAAATTAAAGAAAAAGCCAGACTCTTTGAATCCATAGACATACTAAAAGAAAGACTTAAGTTAGAGATATTTTTTTTTCATAAAACCGGAGGTCAAACCACTCAACTAGTTTAATATCCACACATGATGCTCCATCTGCGTTTCGAACATATGACTTCTCACACAGAGAGTACCGCCTCTGCCACTAGACTAAAGACCGGTCTCCAAGTTAGAGATATTTAATTGTAAGAAGAGATGTCATAGTACAACATTCTCCTTCAACTTTTATACTCATCACCCTTACTCGCTGAACCAAATCCGTTGTTATTATTCTAGTATGAATAGCGGAAATAAATCTGTTGCGATTCGAATGTAATGAACAGTAATTCTAAAATCTCTGTCTTTTCAAATCCAGCTATCTAATAATTTATGTGCACATATTTCAAAAAAATAATTTTTCAGTGCACAAATCTCGAAACAATTCAATAGTTAGATTTGAAAAATCAAGAATTGCAGGATAGTGCATGGGTAAAGAATCGCAGCAGGTTCAGATCCATGAATAGCAAGATTCTGTTTTTCCGCTTCTCTCTCTATCTTCATCCTCTCTTCTTTCCTTCTCTTTCTAAAAGCAGAATCCTGTTGTTCCAGTAGAAAACAACAACGGATTTGGATCTCTTACTCGCATATAAAAAAATGGAAGGTCGGATTTTCAGAGTATGACCTTTTTTTTTACTTCTATACTCGTAATTCTCATCTGCAATAAAATAAAATAAAATTTTGATTTCCAGAATCCCGGTTTTTTTTTCGGGTAAAAATCATATTTGAACCCGTTATTTCCATTTTGCAAATTTATGATTTACAGTCCTGTTTTATAAATTTTTTTCCCCGAAAAGAAACCCGAAAAAGAACGATCAAATATTGGCTGCATTACGTACGTACAGGTCAGCTGACAATCTTTTGAATACAAAGAGTACCAATTGAAATTCCAAGATACCAACGAATTGTCTAAAAAAGCTTACATTCTTTTTTCCAAAATTTCCTCTTTCCAACGACAAGGAATTTTTGTTAGAAACCATAAATAAAAAAAGTATTAAACCAACTTGATTGATTTTGTTTTTATAAAAACCGTAAGAACCGAAATAGCATGAACTTTCGACCCGTGGTTTTCAGCCCACAACCACACTATTTTGCTCCAAAATTTGTGATACTACTTCGGACCGAAATGACAATTCGGTAAGTAAAAAAAAAAAAACCTTCGGACCGAAATGTCATTTCGATTCTTATGGCTTTTGTAACAACGAAACCAATCAAGTTGGTTTGGTAATTTTTTTTTTTTATTTATGATTTCTAAACAAAATTCATTGACAAGTCTCATTATTAGCAGAATTTGAAATGAAATATTGGCAATAAAATAAAATTATCAAATTATCTTTGGAACAATAATTGATTACATTTGACAGGAGTTCCTGACTAACACGTGTTAGCTTTGTATCTTGCTGGTGCGTAATGTTCATATCATTCATTATTGGACCAGATGAAATCAAGTTTCTAAGACCAAATACTGGTAGATATCGGCCCTATTTGTTCAATATCATTACTGATACCTATTTGTTCTGTTATCACATTGTTCCATGTATGTTCTACAAGATAAGCATGCTAATTTTATTCCCAAGCAAGAGATAACATGGTACTTGTTGAGCACTGGTACATCTCAATGTTAATACCATTGCAGATATTTAAAGATTTTCAAAGCCATCACAAATATGAACGTTTACTATTTGTACTAGTAATATATGTTTTATGATAATGAACATGCCAAATTTGTATGTTTACTATTTGTACTAGAAATATATGTTTTATGGTAGTGTAACATGCCGCTACCTGTGGCAGATAGATCTTATTACTGGCATTGCCAATTGTGCTATAGCAAAGGCTATTTCAGGTACAGGAAAAATGCTGATAGCTCCATACCAGATTAACATTGTACTGTTAACCTTCTTTAAAAATGGTAGATGCATGAAGAAATATCCAACTGCTGCTGCTGATACTTAAGACATACTGGTAAATACAGGCCCTGTATTACTGTCACTCGAAAGCTTTAAATATCTAACTGTTACTGATATAGTTTCAATTTCATTTCCGATACTCATTTGTATTATAAAAATTCAAAGGATCTGAATCCCGTAGAAGTAACAGAATGAAAATGCAGATGCATATTGATTGTTGTGCAGATGCTGGATCAGATAACATAATCCAATTCAGTGATGAAAACAAAATATAGCAACAAAAAGAAAATTATCAATGCAAATTTGAGTTTTACTTTGTGCCATGTAAGACTATGATCGGAACCATCTTGACAAGAATTCAATAGAATTAAGTAGAATAGAGTTCAATAGAACAGATTTGAATTGAATTTTGATGACCAGAATAGAAATTGGGATGAGAAAGAATTCAATTGAAAATAAATAAATAAACAATCATAAAATTGACTCTATTTACAATAAATGCCACTTCCTAGGCTTTCTTTTGTATTGAGAAATTGGTAATAATGAAAAAGAGTATATAAACAAGCGAGGATAAAGAGGAGAAAGAAATAGTGTGTTTTTCGGTGACTATAGAGAATGTATTTTGGTGTCATTGTAGCCTTGTATCACTACTGAAACGAGAAGAGTGACGAAAAAAAGGAGAGGGCAAAGAACAAACTTCACGGTCGCCAAATCACTTCTCCCCGAATCCCATCGTTTTTCTGAAGAATTCACAGAGCGATTTGAAGAAAAAAGTCACGCCGAAACAGAATTCGCAATTTTACAAATTCCCTGATCGTAAGAAAAAGGCAAACAGAGAATTGTTTCTTCTCTGTTTGCCTTTTTCTTATGATCAGGGAATTTGTAAAATTGCGAATCCTGTTTTGCGTTTGAGGGAGAATGATTTGGTTCTGATCATAGGGTAAAACTTTCAAAGGATATCAAATTAGGCTCCTGTATAAACAGCTGATTTTAGTACTCAGATCCTATCATACACAATCACATATGCTAGGCAGACCCATCTTACAAGATTCACACCATCTATAAGATTTGCATGCATATCATGCAGATATGCGCTAGTTCGTGCTAATTATGATAGCAAATGAAATCAATTGGCATCAGAATCAGAAAAGAAAATCAATTAACACAACATCTCTGCAACCAGCTAATACTGACCATGCCATGTGATAAACTAAACTAGATAATAGATATCAAAAGCCAAAAGGTTAAATATAAATAAAACTAAAACATGCATTAGCAACATAACACCTTGAGGCCTACATGACATTATTGAATTACTCAACCAACCATTTTCAATATACACTGATAGACTCACATAAGCACTGTTTTTTGGCAAGAGAAGGGGAGAAAGGTGGGGAGGGGGGGGTTTAATCCCTTTTGTTGTCTATGTACAAGCTCCCCTGCAGAGTAGAGCAGCCACAATCCAAGGTTAATGCACTTGAAACCTACAAATCAGACAGACAAAAAATAGTTATAAAGAAGCTCCAATTCAACATTTAATGTGCATTAACCCCCTCGCTCCTGTTTCCAAAGGTTCGCTCGGAAAACACTTACAAGGCATCAACAAAAAGACACTGACAAGTGACAAGGACTTCAAGTATCTTGCCATCTTAACAGGTAAGTTTTGTACCGACATAAATGGCCTAGTACAAAGAATGCCACCACCGTAATTCAGACCATCTTTGATGAAAAAAGTCACACAAAATCAAAAGGGAATATATACCGGCCTTGTTGTACCCTTCCTTGAGGCTAGACAGGGAATTAACTTTCCTCATCGTCTGTTTGGGAGGCAATCTTCTTTGATGTCTTTTTCACTGGATGTGGGGGTCCACCTGTCAGTTGAACAAGTTAATATGTAACTCAATCCAGGCAATCTAAACCAATGTTAATTACATCTTACTTCCATGGAGAAAGTAATTCAATCTAAACCAATGTTAATTACAGCTTTCTTCATTGAGAAAGTAATTCAAGCCTATTTTAGCTGGTACTGTGGCTATGTATATACTGTGTCTTTCCTTGGCACTTAAGGAGACAGTTGTATGATCTTATAACAATAGATGTATATGTTGTTGATTGAGTCCATCATAAAATTTAGACACCATTAGTATTGTAAACAGTAGTTCTGCCAACAATTAAATACAACTAGAACCTCTTCAGAAAACCATCAGTTTGTTAAGAAAAATCTTACCATACTTTCGAAAGGAATCTGCACATGACGATGAATGGAATTAAACAAGTACTGAAAGTTCAAGGTAGGGGCTAACTGGACATGGAAACTTTCAGGGGCTTTGACTGAACCAAGTGCAATTGTTGCGACCCCAAAATCAGAGTTTCCTCTCTAAAATTTGCATAGCAAATCCCAACACATACAAGAACTTCTTATCTAGAACTTTATGCCTACCAAATTCTACCCAAAACGAGGGGAAAAACCACCATAATTATCATTGATATAGAAAAAAAAAAATCAGATCTTGCATACCTTCGAGAAAGTAGGTAGAGCTAGGATATCCATTAGCAGAACTAAAAGAGAGAGACTCTTCTTCACTCATCATCACGATCTCTCCTTTCTCGTTAGCGACTCGACCCACCAATTCCATAACTCCAATCGGTTTTTTGAAAGGTGGGACCCAGTACGATGCACCTGGTACGAAAGGTAGCCAATCCGGCGCGGATCTCTTGACAATTACTCCCTGTATCGCTTCCTCCAGCCGTTTGATACCGATCAGAGTTGACCTCGTGTCGGAATCGGTATCCAAGTCGGACGCGGGGTTGCCTTGATCTTCTTCGGGTAAATTCGAATGGATTTCTATTTCGATGATTTCTCCTTCGATCAGTTCGCCTTTGTTCTTCCCAGATCGGCTGGATTGCTCTCGACGGAGGAGGAGAGATGAGGGGACTGAAGCTTTCTGAGCTAAATTTTGGGTTCTTTTTTGAACTAGGGTTAGGGCTTGTGAGAGGATCCTGGCCATGGCGAGAGAGGTGAATCCGGAAGAGAGAAGAAGATTACAGAGAGGTAGAGATAGATGTGGGATTTCTTTTCAATAGATTACGATAATACAAGTTTCACCGAGCTTATGAATATACAAACATTTTACCTAAGCGAATTCGCATCCTCTGAGGTATCTCAAACTTTACGTGACTTTATAGAAAAATATTAACCGTTCAAATACGTTATGTACGAATCTTGAAGCACAAATAATACTGCCCCCTGCGCTATCCCCGAATAAACATCGGACACGTCGGTCAAGCAAAAGTTGAGATATCTCAGAGGATACACACTCTAAGATTACGTGGCCTTACACGTTTTCAGATAACCTAAAGTAACCCAATTTTTTAGTTTAGATCCGGACCGTCTGATTCGAATCCCGGCCCGAGGTGGACCTCGAGGGCCCTATAATCTGACAGTACGATTCGAATCTAACGGTCCGTATTTAAGCTAAAAAATTGAGTTACTTTAGGAGATCATAACTCGTCTAACACCGTTAGTCAAAATAATATGCGCTGAAAATTAAAGGCCGACAGGACACAGAGTTATTTTTTATTTTAGAAATACATCAAATATTTTGTCAGAAAGGATAAAAATATATGTTTTTCAGATTTTACCGAAGGAATCGAACATATTGACCGAAATTTTTTAGTTACTCCAATAATTCGAAATTAAAGACTCAATGCCTAAAATTTTAAAATTCAAAAGTTACCACCACCCACGCACTCTGAGAACGCGCACAAAATCTGACTGGTGTGCATCTTAGGGAAGGATGCTAATTTGGTGCTCTAGCTGGGGCGCGCACGAGCTTGGCGCCCCAACTGGAAATGCGCACCAATTTGTGCCTTTTCCCAGAGTGTACACCAAGTATTTTTTTTATTATGTTATGTTTTGTTTTGAAATTTTGGAATTCTAAATTTTGTTTTGGAATGTTGTTTTCATTACAATTAGACAGAGAAACTAAAAGTTAGCTAGTTTTAACTAAAATGTTGTACTAAACCAATAAAAATGTATGTATAACATTATATATCTGGCGTATGGCATTCTTAATTTCTAATAATTATATGATAGATACGATTTCAATTTATAGGCCAAATTCCCTTGATGTGCACCTCCATCCTAGAGCACCAAAGTGAGCACTAGTCAGGTTTGGTGCACATTCCCAGAGTGCATGGATGGTAACTTTTGAATTTTAAAGTTTTATGTGGTGGTGGTTTAATTTTCAATTATTGGAGTGCTAACTAAAAAGTTTCAGACCTATTGATTATTTGATTTGGTCCCTTAGTTCAACCCAATTATACCTAAAACCACACACTTTGTTAGAAAAGTTAAGAGACTGAATTATTAATTCGATTTAGTTCAATCTAATAGTACATAGAATCATACACTCTGTGAAAAAAAGTTAAGTGACCAAATTATTAGTTCGATCTCTTAACTTTATATACGAATTTAGAATTATTTACATATAGAGAGAGAGCAAAACTAGAGTGTGATGTGCCCAAGACAAATAATGGTAAAGAAAATTCACTGTCGTTCAACGTCTTCGCTTCATTAATATTGTATGTATTTTTTTTTTAACTCTTTTGTTAATATTTCAGGATATATGAAAATAATATTTGAGTTAGATTCTAAATTTGTGTTCAGAAAAATAATTGTAATCAATGTGTACTACATAGATAACATACTTAACGGATATGTGAAATCAGTTATTGTCATGCTTCGACGGAGCCCGACTTAAAACGGCACCCTGCATCCATCCAACAATCAGTCAAACATACACACAATGTAATTAACTACAAAATTCGGTAATTAATTATTTACCGATGCACCTTTATATACTAAAGGCCTCATAAAAGTCACTATAAGCTGAATACTAAGCTCAGATAACAAGTCCAAGAAGTAGGCCTAGTCGAGTTATACGTATATCTCTCTACTTGACTACCAGGCCTGTGAGGAAAGCCTGTCCGGGTCGTCCGAACGGGAACTGGACCGACTTACCAACCTGCGGGAAAGGCCCAGTGGAGTGTCCGTACAAGACCCAAACCAGCTTACAGGCCTATGAATACTCTGAAATTCACTGAGCTCGGGGTCCACGCACCCACCAACACGAGGTATAAAAGATGATAGAGTTACGTACCTACCGGATCAGCAATCAGTTTGACTCGGACACACAATAAATACTCATCAACAACCATAGACTAATCTCTTTCGAGTTAGAACGTACCTTGCATCATCGTGACTTAATCTCATCAATGGTGGGTTGTATCATAACTGGTTTAATCGGTATAACAATCGTACAAATATATTGAATGAATCACACAAGTATATTAAATTATGTATGTATATTTAACTGTAAATAATTAAATGTACTTTTTATAAAATGCATTACTTAGTTAAACTTAAAACCTTTAACATTCAATTTATAGATTTTTAGATCTTTGGAAATAATTTCAGATTCAAAGACCCTATCCCGTTAAATAATTCTTTAAAAAATATCTTTTCGGTGGGAAGATGTAGCACGAAGACGTCACCAAACATTTCTCGAAGGTAGCGAACGAATTCGATGCGATAAAGTAGCATACAAAGATAAAATAAAATTGAAAAACATTATGCGTTCGTCGGACAGATAGAGTACAAATAATTAATCGAAAATAATTAGTCATAATTGAAAATAATAGACTGATTACTCGAAAAAATATGTAATAGTTTGATCAATGCTAACGACTAATTGCCCGATTAATTAGTCTAAACAGTTGTCTTTTATCACACTGGCACAGACAGATACGTGAGGGATGTCAGGACGTAATTCTCAGAGGGTGGAAACAGATTTCTTTTATAAATCATAAATAAAAAATAATAATTTACAGAACCAACTTAATTAATTTGATTTTTACAAAATTATAAATATCAAATAGGTTATGCGGCACTAAATTAAAACTTGTTAAACATGTCAAATAGTCTATTCAACACGAGCATGTTTCACAAATTTCCAATCTAACGGTTACAGAAAATAAAAATTGAATGATTTTGCATCTGAATCCATTTTACCTCTGACTCATCACTGATTAAAATAAAAATAATTATGCTCTATGAATGATTATATAAAAATGATATGGTATATAAAATTCATACCATAAAATCCATTTTAATTCACGCTTATGGATGATTATATAAAATGATTAATGTATGAACCGAGAAAAAAAAGAACAATTCGTATGTATGTTTAGCAAGGATATAATTTCGTGTCAAGTAACCTATTCGTTACTTATAATTTTTGTAAAAATCAAATTAATCAAGGTAGTGCAGTAAAAAAAAATTAGTTTTTATTTATGGTTTATGAAAACAAAATCTTGGAAACCAGGTGCTTCCCATGATCAAGGTGTTTTTAGTGTAATTTACCGCTAATTACGTGTTAGTTTTAAGTTCGAGAAGTCTTTAGTTGGCCATCACTCATTGGTACAAAAGAACCGATATAAAACCGGATTTTGACTGGTTCAATTACTTAAACGATCCCTTTAAAGAATTGAGTAAAGATTTTATCCCCCACCATTTAGTCCCCTAAATGTCCCCCTAACTAACTTATTCATAAAAAAGTACAATGGGGACCACTAACTAATTAGGAAAAACATTAATTACTTGGGGGACCACTTAAATTTGAAAATTTTTACAACTGGTGCGCACATGTATGAACACTTATGCGCGCAAGTATTCCTATATAATATATCAAGTATTCATACCTAAGATATTAAGTATTTAAACAAAAAACTGGATATCAACTTTCTTTTCTCCATAGACACACACTCATCTTTTACATGTTTTTAGAAGTGGATTTTTTTTCTCCGTTTAATCTAATCAATATTTCTAACGATCCGCGAGGAATTTTGCAAATCTAAAACCACGAATGTTTTCTACGTAATTTTCTCTTTCAAATGAGATCCATGATGAAGTACTTTCGGGTTCTTCGTCGTTCAAGTACTCATACCTCGGTATGCAAGTATTCATACCTCGTCGAGCAAGTATTCATATATTGTAGTGTGAATACTTATATTATTTTAGTAAGATTAATTTTATTGATTTTGTTATATATACTTCTAATGTTCTAGTATGAATATTTTATATGTTTTAGTATGAATACTTTGCAATATGAATATTTTATAGTATTGATACTTTGAAAGTTATATCATGAATACTTTATATGTTTTAGTATGAATACTTTTTAAGTTTTAATATGAATATTTTTTTTAAAATTTATTCATTTGTGTATTATTTTGTAGGACATTAGACTTACTCTTTTATGAAATTATTTCCTGCACATGCAAATTTATTTTCTAAACAATTTGAAATAGCAAAATGATTCTTTATTGAATAAGTATTAATACTTGACAAGGTATGAATACTTGCTCCTTGAGGCATGAATACTTGCATGCTGAGATATGAGTACTTGAACTACGAAGAACCCGAAAGTACTTCATCACGGATCTCATTTGAAAGAGAAAATTACGTAGAAAATATTCGTGGTTTTAGATTTGAAAAATTTCTCGCGGATCGTTAGAAATATTGATTAGATTAAACGGAGAAAAAAAAAACCCACTTCTAAAAACATGTAAAAGGTGTGTGACTAGAGAGAAAAGAAAGTTGATGTCCAGTTTTTTGTTTAAATATTTAATATCTTAGGTATGAATACTTGATATATTATATATGAATACTTGTGCGCATAAGTGTTCATACATGTGTCCGCCAGTTGTATTTTTTTTTTCAAATTTAAGTGGTCCTCCAAGTAATTAATGTTTCTCATAGTTAGTTAGTGGTCCCTATTGTACTTTTTATGGATAAGCTAGTTAGGGGGACATTTAGGGGATAGAATGGAGGGGACTATTAGTCGTTCTCTAAAGAATTAAACCGGACTGGCATCCGGTTTCAGTTTTTTCGGACTGAACTGTCTGGTCCGGTCTGATTTTAATAACACTGCTGGTACAAAGTATAACCTGCGAGGAAGACTCATTAGAGAAACAAGAGATTCCGTAGTTTACGAAACAGTTTTTGAAAAGAATGAGTATTTCAAAGTCTCGGTTATATGGGTGTATTATATTACTCCTTTTTAATTACGGTTATTATTTACATAATTTCTTAATGTGTACACTATAATTTTGATTTAAATAAGTTGGTATATTTTTGCGGAGTAGGATTCAAATGTCTCTTTACTTTAATTATACTTCATATTTTTATCTTCGTTTTTTAATATTTAAATAATAATTTTAGATCACTCAATATAATCTTCATACTGATAAGTGCTTGAAGATGAAACTTTATATTTTTGTAAAAAAAATATTATTTTTTAGATAGGCATAAATTACTGTTTTTGAATAATTTAGAAAAATATTAATTTTGTATCTATATAGAAAATAGTAAAAAAGAAAAAACCAAAAGAAATATAAAATTTGGTCCATGCTGTAAATATAATAAACCTCAAGAGCGCGACTCCTGCTATTCATTCTATCGCGGCCTTTTGTTTTACGAATAACAAAACGGTTGGTTAAATAACCCATACATTCTAAAGGAAGCACTCGCCACATGCTAGTCAGAAAATTTACGCCACGGAATATCCTTTTAAGAAAATTTGTAGAAAAAATTAGAGAAAAATTAGTTATGAGAAAGAATGCTGTGTTTATAAAAAAAGTTTGATTGATTTCAAATGATGAATTCAAATTGTTGGAACTAATATACTTCACTAGTGATGTGTGTACATGACAAATTATCAAATTTTCAAATTCATTTAATACAAAGTCAAGTGGTAAAAAAATGAAGATTTCATTTTTTGACTGTTTGACTGTGCTAGATGAATTTGAAAATTTTCCATGTATACGCATCACTCGTGAAGTATATCGTGGTAAAATAAATCTTGGTAAAAAACGCAGGAGTTAATTTTAACAAGATAATTCACATTTCTTATTTATTTTATACATTATCTTCCTCGTATTTTTGAAGAAAATTTTCTCATGTGTTGAGACAAAACTTGATTTCGTGTAAGTGTTTGAAAGCCTAGGATCAAGGATTAATTAATCAATCATTCTCTAGCAAGAAGAAAGATTGATTTTTGAGTGAGTCTATGGTACTATGCATATTATGATTTAGTCCGTAATACAATATTTTCTTTTTCAAAATCTTAATGGTCGATCCGAACCTTTCAACATGATTTCCATATTAATATGTACTTGCAGACTGAATTTTATATTTTTTGAAATTTTTTTACTATTTTTTAAGGTAGGTAGAAAATAACTGTTTTTGGATGGTCCAGAATTTTCAGATCAAGTGATTTTCTACCTACCTTAAAAAATAGTAAAAAATTTCCAAAAAATATAAAATTCGGTCTGCAAGTACATATTCATATGGAAATTATGTTCAACAGTTCGGATCGACAATTAAGATTTTGAAAAAAGAAATATTGAATCGTATTACGGATCAACTCATGATATGCATAGTACCATAGACTCACTCTTGATTTTTAATCGATTCTTGGTAGATACTAAGGCATTTGGTTCAATACAATGTTTATTAATTATCCAAATTTGGGTTTTGTTTGAAAGTAGTTACACATGTTGATTCTTTGGTCCTTTTAAGGGGAACAGCTTGGGTCTGATGTACATCGGACTCAATATGGGCCTGATGAGTTTCATAATCATCTGATCCACTTTAAGATCCGTGTGCACAGATATTAAAGTGAATGCTCACGGATATTAAAGCGACGAGCACATATTTTAAAGTGGATCAGACGGTTATAGAACCCATCATATCCAGTTTGAGTCTGATGGACATCAGACCCAAGCTGCTCCCCTTTTAAGATGCTATAAAATCCAACAAATATGAAATATAAGTTGCACAGTAGGAAATTTTCAGCACAAAACATTTTTTTTCTAATGTAGAAGTTGAGACTGGTCGGAAAATTTATTGCACCGATTTTTATCATGTTTGCACCGTTAAAAAAAAAAAGGCTATTTTTATCTATTTTTCAAAATAACATCGTTTTCAAGCATAAAATAATATTATTGTTCTAAATGAAAGAAATCCCGAAAACATCATTTTTGTAATGTTTTTGATTCACATCAATGAAACAGCTGGCCATTTTGCAACTTTTTTCAAAAAGAAAAAAAAGCTCCGTTATGCTTTGCCAAAAATGTATGAACCAGGGACGGAGGGAGTCGAAAGGTCCTGATTGAACGGACAGGATTAATAGAGTGACGTGCATCTTGGAATGTCGGACGTTGATCTTTTCCACGCGGATCTTCCCGTAATCATTCCGTCAAATTTGTGCCTAGAACTGTAGCATTTCCGGTGTTTGTAATTGTATACTATTTTTGAGGTCCTTTAATAGCACAAAATTCTGTGTGCGCGGATAGCTCGTATTTATTTCTATAATAGTAAAATATTTCTTTCCATTGTTATTTTCTAAAGAAAAAAAATATATTATACGTGGTCGGTACATATAGAAGATTAAATTGAAATGCAAATTTAAGACATAATAATTTTGCTAACCAAAGTAATTTTGTTTAGAATTCATCATCACTAATCGATAGTTAGTAACACGAGTGGTACATTATTCTGAAAAAATGTAAACCATTCACCTTATAAAATATAAAAAATAAAATTTCCAACCACACAATAGTAAGTCTTAAACTCTTTCCTACATCTTTGCTAAATACACTTATACGTGTAATGTGCAAAATTTGACATTTTCAATATTGTGAAGCTAAATTTTTCGGAAACACATGATAAAATATTTAGTTATATTGAAATGTGACATAAAGAATAAAAATAGTTTCAGATTTATGGTAAAATATCCTTTATTTTAACTAAATAACAAAAATATATTTTAATGAAAGAAATCTAAGAATTATAATATCTCATAGTATGAGTAGAACATGGGTGTTCTTAAGTTCACCAAGTCTTTTTGTGAACTCAGCTTTAAAATTTATTGAATTGACTTCAAACGATGAATCCAAACTGTTAAAATTCTTCTATTTTATGAGTGTTGCATCTATATGTGAAAATTTTAAAGTTTCGAATTAATTTAATGTAAAGTCAAGTGGTGAAAATTAGAAGGTTTATAAATTAATTTTAATGCATTTATTTTTTGGATGACTTTTGACCACTTGACTCTATACAAAATTATTTTAAATTTTAAATTTTTGGCATGTAAACATATCACTCGTAAGGTAGAAAAATTCCAACGGTTTGAATTTGTCGTTTGTAGCCAATCCGATAGGTTTTAGAGTTGAGTTCACAAAGAGACTTGATGAAATTAGGAACACCTTAATTCTACTCATCACTCCTCATAGTATTGTTACTTGTCAGTGAATACAAACATCTACATCCCAGCAACTCAAATGAGTTTTTAGATAACTGTTAACTACTTTTTAAAGATTAAAGTTCTAACTCTCACATTCTTAAAATTAATTTTAGAGTTTCTATTAAGTCATGTCAATAATAAATTAAAATAAAATAAAATTGAACTAACTATTTAACCAGCGTAAAGAACTTGTCTTTGCTCTAGTGGCAAAGACACATGGCTCCCATGTGGGAGGTCATGGGTTCGAAACCCACAAAGTGGGGAAATCCTCTATATTAAAACATAAGAGTTTGAAATGTGTTGGGTGGCTTGACCTCCAACCCATATTTAAAAAAAAAAACTATTTAACCAGCGTAGAGTTTATAAACAATTTCTTAATAAATTTTTTTCTCTCCATAGCTTATAAATAAGAAACTCTTTAAACTTAATTAAAAACTGTCACATTATAATAAAATCTCACAGTGGCATGCTCTAAACTCAGTTTGTGGGAAAATAATTTGGCCTTTTACGGTGTATAGATTGTGAACCGAGTCTATTCACATCTTTGTCTGACCGTCATTATATCACCAGTTTTAATGTATAGGTCGTTCTTTTCTTTCCGGTTTATTTTTAATTTGGCACAAAGTTTCTGGAGTCTCTCTAATGGCGGAAACCACAAATACTGGTGCTCCAAGTACAACCGGTTCTTATCCAGAGGCTAACAAAGGCGCTTCTGGGGATAATCAGGTGCTTTACGACCGTTAAATTTCCCTAATTTTTTTCTTCTCTTATAACCTCCTAACTCAGTAGTTAGCATTCTGTAAAGGAATAAATTTGTACAAATCTGGAGTTCAATTAAATAATTGGTCCCTTTCGGGTGATGTAATTTCAAATTGTAAATAGCACTGTCTTATGGATCTTTTTCTTGAGGCTTCCGATTGATCCTGGCTGGTTATGTTTTTTCTTTCTTCTTAATTTCTTTTAGTCTTTTAAAAGTTAGTATTCAAATTGCTCCAATATAGATTTATAATTAACAGAAATTAAAATTCTCAAGTGATATAAGCTCAGACCGGAGTCCCGTTGTAAAGTGGATTTCAGATCTCAAATTCATGTATAAAGGTGCCAGCCCTGGCAAAGTTTCCACTTTGTATTATAAAGCTCCGACATGGTACCAGTAAGGGGGTTTCAATCAGTAAAATCAGACAGGTGACGTAAACACTGGTTAAATAATCATCTACCAAGAATAATCTCTAACATTTTTCTGTTATTATGTTTTCCTTGTGTTTTTTTTCTTTGATTCAGGTGCCTGGTGTCCAAACCTCTCCTGATTTTCCGTACCAGAGGTACCCAGTCCTCTACCATCCAGTCATTCCTTTGCAAAATGAAGAACAAGATATTGGTCCTGGTATCTATGCTATACCATCCAACCCATTTACAGGTATGATGGCTGGTTATGCGCCCAATGCTCTTATTCCACTGAAGTATTACATTCCCAGGTAGGTTTCTTGTCTTACCATGATTAATTTATAAATTTTGTAACCCACACCCCTAACAGTGCATGCGTGTGCGTGCGTGCATGCGTGTGTGTTTATCTCTGTTTTAAATAGTGAAAGCACTAATTTGTACTTTATTTCTCTCTCTAGGATTGCAAGCAGAACTTTACATGGTTGGAGTTTTCATAAATCCAATTAAAAAATAGGAACTTAAATTTTTTTCGAAATTAAATTGGAATTTAGAAGTCCTGCTGAATTCTGTATCAGGAATTTCCCAACAGTCAAATAGATATCATATCTGAAGAACACATTTTAGATGAATCTTTTTTAAATCAGACCTGTATTTTCGAGATGAATTTATTTTTTCAGTTATACTATCAATTTGAAATATCAAATCGCTTAATTCTTATCAATTGCAGGAGGGAGGATCAAAATGTGGAGGGAGGGGAAGGGCAAGGAGTGGGGCAACCACAGCAAGGACCGCACAGGCAGCAGCCACAGCAAGTGATAGTGCGGCGTTTCCAGTTCCAGTTCCAGCTGGACCTGGCTCTAATTATTAAATTAGCAGCTGTTGTGTTTCTCTTCAGTCAGGAGGGTTCTAAACAAAGGCTCTTCCTTCTCACATTCTTTGCCTTTTTTATATATTTGTAAGATCAATGTCTCTCTCTATAAATTTTATATGTAGATATTTTTTTCTGGTACCACGCTCTATGTATTTGTTTTGTATTCACGTGACCTTACTGTTTAGTATGTGTGCTATAACAAACTGGTTTGTGTCCTCATCATTTTTAAATCTTTGGGTTCATTGTTATCGAGTAAAATAATTTTGTTTCTAATAAAAGTGGCTGTTTGGCAGATATCAAACTGGTACACTTGCACCTCTGTTGAGGTGGCTGAAACAAGCTGCTGCCCCAAGGCCCCCGCCTCCTGCTGTCCGAGTGGAGAACCAGCCTTTAGTACCAGCAGCAAACGATGTGAATGATCAAAGACCAGGTGCATAGTACTTTTTTTCATTGTTTGCCTCATCTCCTTTCGGTTATGCTGACTAAAACTGATTTTAGCTGTTATAAAGTAATGGTGATATTTAATGGCTGTGGTATTGATTTTGAAATTGCTAACTACCCTCTTTTCCAATACCAATTTGTTAATAATAATTTTCCCAGTTATTATGTAAATCTCTGTCACAATTGTTTATGGCTAAAATTTTTTACTTTCCAACCTTTTTAATCAACTAAAAGTTCTTGGCATTTTTTACAGAAGGAAATGCTGGAGCAGAAAATCCAAATCCAAACCCTTACCCTAATCCTGATCAGGGTGGAGAAATGCAGGAACATCTAGCTCAAATCAACGCCAACCCTAATCCTAACCCTAACCCTAATCAAGGAGGTAACAACAATGGCTTCTGGGGCATTATCAAAGAAATACAAATGATCGTTGTTGGATTTATTGCGTCTCTTCTTCCTGGCTTTCAACACAATGATTAGCTTTTTTTCACTTTCTTTTGTAGTTTATGACTTTATGTTGAGAAACATTTGCCTTTTTCATCATGTATTGTGCAAAGCGAGGGAAAAGGAGGAAATAGTTTATTATTTATGTGAAATAAATCATGTCTAAACGGGCTTCCTGTTTTTATTGTTTGGAGGACAGCATTTACATCAAATATCCATTTAAAAATTTAAAATTATTTACATCAACCATAAATAGGTGTTAGAAATTATTGTACACAACTTCAATAACAATCCAAATTAAACGTTAAGCACGTTTGTCTTTGGTCATTTGTAGTCACATTTGAGCTTGTTTAACAACCTTTTTTTTTTCTTCAAAATTTTAAGTTTGTTTAACAAAAAATATCAGAAAAATGTGGAAAAATTATAAATAAAAATTGTAATAAAAATTATGTGGAAAGAAATTTATGTTGAATTGTTATTTGACATAAAAACTGGTATAAACAATACTGGCACATGATAATTTTTTTTTCTGTGCTTGAGTTTTTCTGTAATGTGTACTATGTGCCTGCGTTTCTCATGTGTGAAAACACAACTACACAAGCACATGTTACACTTGTGGAATGATTAGAGATTTTTTCAATTCCATACATACTATAGTGTTAATTATTTTTGGAAATGCTAAAAAAAATCCTGCTCTGAGAGTTATGTAACAATTGTTGTAGCAAACCTAGCGCATCCAAAGATCCATTGCTGATCACATGAAAATTATTCAATAGAATAACTAAACAGAAAACAAAGCTATTATTAATTACTCAAAACATTAGCAGGCCAATCCAAAGCAAATAAATAAACTAACAAATATCTACCACTAGAGAAAAGGATAAAACTAACAGAAAATAAATATATTAGTTTCTGCTATCACTATCTTTTTGCATAATCCTGTATTCTTCTTCTCTTCCAAAAATCCTGGAAGTAAGAAAAAAAAATAAAAAAAAGTGATTCTTTTGTAGCCTTCCATGGTGGCTTTTAAAAGCATCTTGGAACAGATTGACATAATACAATAAAGTTGGAAATTTATTTAATGATGGTACATTAGTACCTGAGGAATTTAAATCGGATGAAATCCTAAAATTCCTGAAATTCCTGAAATTCAATATCTCAGCCGTTCAACTTTTTCTCTGCACGTATCTCGGAACAGCTGATTTTTGCGCACGCATCTCAAAACAGTCCAACGGCTGGATTTGAATTGCAGGAATTTCAGGAACACTGTTCATGGGTCTTGAATTTCAGCAGATTCGGATCCGTACCTGAGAGATGAAAGCGTGACTATACTAGTGATGATATTTTTGGCCCTTTATAATTGTCCATGCCCTACAAGAAAAATGCACATAAACATTCAAGGAATTGATGCCTACCACGAAGGAAAAGTTACGAATTTGAGTCATTTGAGATTTAAAAAAAAGGCATTATATGCATTGATACACCAATTAAGACCAGAATTCTACAGGAAGGAATTGATTATGATGGAGAGCTCAAGTTTCTTCTTCCTATTATTATTATTTTTTTTAAATTAGGACGACTCAAGTTTCAATTAAAATAAATAGGTTAAGTACCACTAAGGTTAAAGTCGTTAGACTGATACAGACTCCCAAACTCCAAAAAAGAAAAGTAGAAATTGCCTGATATAAGTTGTGTCTGAGCTAAAGTTGAGCTAGAAGGATAGGGATTTGACAAATAACAGCACTTGATTACAAAACCAAAACAAAGCAACTGGAATAAATAAATAATAGACAAATTAGCATAATGAACAAAAAAGAGAGAATAGCAAAAACAAATGAAAATATCATCTCAGTAGTCAGTAGTATGTTTCTGAGCTGACTATTGACTGGTGACTGGTCTTATAAGGAAAAATACCAGTGCAAAAGAATAGATAATAGAGATACAGTCTGAACCTGTAGATTTGTTCTAGAAGAACAATTAACGCAACTTGATGATTCAAGACCAAAGAAGAAAGACTGATTGCTACATCAGCACGCTCTCTTACAAGGGGGCCGTGACCATATGGTCCTCCGATACAAAATGTCAGCTTTGTTGAACCCTGGATGATAAGCAGCACTTTTTTGTTAGCTTGATAAACATCAAAATTTAATTACAACGATTCAATGTCGGGGAATTGGAAAAGCAAAAAAGAGAAAAAGAAGGCAGCTACATGCACGTCTCTTCAAAAGCCAAATGCCGACAATCCCCCTTCAAAACAAGAAACATCATCCATACCATTCATTAGAGTCCTTCATAAGTAGCCAAAATATCCTCAACTATTTCTCAATGTATAAAGGGGCACTGATGACATGTTTTTGAGAAAATGGCAAGTAAGGAGGCAAAAAAGGATAGACGTTTTGGAACGCGGGGGAGGGGGGGGGGCCTGGCACAGGAACGATTAGTTTCTCTTTTTGTAAGGGTATACATCATGTTTTATAGTTTTGCAATAGAATGTATGAAAATTCACACAGAAAAGAAAAATGAACAATGAAATTGATTATATCGTATATACTTTGTTAGCAGCGTCTCCGATTAAATCAGCCATTTCCTCCGATAATATATCTTTCCCATTCTCATCCATCATAACTACCTTGCAGAAATCAAGTAATAAACTAAAATTAGAAAAAAAAAATTCGAGTTGGGATAAATAAACAAAAACTAAATTAAATAAAATATACTGCCATTAAGAGCATACAAAATCATCAGGTCTGATATGTTGCACCATAACCATGTCTTCTGCTTGAATTTGAGACCTCACATCACTACTCAAGGTTAAACACTCCATTAACAAATTGAAAATGAAAGATAAAAACTTCAGCAATTAATATGAATTCGGTGCCAGCTATGTAACAGTAACAATACCCTTTTTTTCACTTGCAAAATAAACAAACAAATTACCTAGTTTCTTTGGGATTGTTTTTGATTAGCGTATCTTCTATGTCGCAATAGTACTTTATTTTCTGAGTGTACTCTTCAACAAGTAGCTGAGTTCCTTTAGATCTCCTCTTTCCAACTGTTAACACTCGGATTGGTATTGCTTTCTAAAACAACACAAAATCACATACATTAATCGAGTTTCATAGTATATGGGCAATTATAGTACTCTTATGTACACCTGACAAGTATGTGATCCCTGTCAAGCCCGTTAAAAAAAGAAATTGGAATGGATGTGTTGCTAAATTGGAATAGATTAAGTTTAGAACTTACTATAGCCTGGCCTGCGTATTTGGATTTTCTAGCTGCTACAGAGAAAGAGAGATAATTAGACTCGACAAGCAGCAATAGAAGCTCAAGGAAACAACAAAGAAAAAAGACGACGAAAGAAATTCCAAGTATACTTTGTGAAGGAGCGATTTTCTTTTTCAGAGAGAAACAGGAGATGGAATGACAACAAGCGATCGACATTAAATCAGGGACACCGCGCGAGAGAGAGAGATCACTGGCGATCTCACAGAAATCTTATCTAAATTCAGTTCAATTCAATACGAACGGTTTAACAGAGTTGATTCGAAATTAGTTCTTACTTGGGTTCGAACCGGGGAGATTTCAGTGAGGTACTGAGAAAAGTTGAAAGAAGTCCATAAATTTAATTTAATTTACTTCATATGTTATGAAAATTTTTGAACACTCTCAGCCGTGTTACAAAATAAGAAAAACACATAGTGCATCACAGCCATTCATTAAGCATCATATAGCCAACAAATCAATATCAATTAATAGCTTTATTAGCCGTTATATTTATTGCATTTTCTAAGAATAACAAATCTTGATTCCAAAAAAAAAAAAAAGAAAAAGAAAAAAGAAAAAAGAATAACAAATCTTGTAAATTAGGAAACCAGGAAACGGTAACAGTTGTAGTAGTAGGTAACAAATTTTGAGTTTAAATCCAGACCAATCCGTCCGAAGTAAAATGTACAGTGTTTCTTTAATATTCGTGTCAAAACAGATCTGGTGGTCCATATCTTGAGTTTAGGTGATATGAATTCTCATTGTTTGGAAAGAAATTTTTTTTTTGAGAAGAGAGTACATCATTATAAATAAACTATAAAAATAAATAATTGATTCATCTTTTCTCCAATTCCAAGACATCGAATTGGCACAACATATTATAATATAACATTCTTGATTCTTGGATAAGGAAAACATCTTTATTGATTTAGGGGAGCTCTATTTTAAGATCAATAATTACAAAATGAGGGCTAAGAGAAAATTTTATATCTAAATGTCTGTTTTACTCATGTACTCTCTCTCTTATCTCTTAATCAATTAATACAAAAGTTACTAAAGGAAAAAATATATATATATATTTGCATTATTAACTGTAACTCTTCCAAATTCTGCTATAGTCACTCTTCCAAATTTGCATTATATAATAAGGAAAGTACTTATTGCTATAGTCACTCTTCCAAATTCTGCTAATTTCTGCTAATGCAATTCTAACCATGACCCAACTTGATAAAATTAATATTTCATGCGTAATATTTAGAACAAAGTATTTGTATTTTCATTTCTCTAATTTGCAGTAGAACTATTAAACTCATTGCATACTTTGTAATTATGCTTCTTTGCTTCATAATTTTTTTAGGGGAAAGACACATAGGCTTAAATTGAAACAAACAAGATTGTATATCAGTATCTTATAGCACATATCATACATACAGGGAACCACTACTATAACCTTAACAGTATATATCATTTACCCCCATCATGCAGATCCTTAAAGAATCCATCAACCCAACTAACAAAACCCATTTAGACATACATGTGCTCATATTGCATCTACAACTAAGTATTTTTTTTTACATTAATTTTAAAAATGTTTCGTCCCTGCAATTTTAACTATGTTGACTTGACAAAAAGAAATAAATTTTCAGAATTAGCAAATAAAAACAACTTAAAAAAACAAGATTAGAGCCAAACTTCTAATTAATGAGAAAGGAAAAGTGAAGATACGAGGAGAAGAAGAAATATGGGTTTAGAATAGATTTTGTTATTTCCAAAGAAAAACCTTCCTTTATTATCTTATTAATTGAGAGAGATATAAGAGAGAGTACATGGGTAAAACAAGCATTTAGACATAAAATTTTCTTCTAGCCCTCAATTTTGTAATTATTGACCTGAAAATAGCACTCCCCATTGATTTATTGGTGTTTAGTACTAATTGTTGCAATGTATCTTCCTTTTTGCATTAGTTAAGAAGGTAAAGAAAAACATGAACTGACAATTATGCGAAACTGGTGGTATCAGTTTAAAAGTCCCTAAATGTTGCTGATTTTTATTTATTGATACTGGTTATACATGGTAACAGGTTGACGATGATCAGTTCAGATCTGCTTAATCCTGGTTGTACTGGTTATAGATGGTCAGAACCAATACTGATGCATAAATGTCTGGCATTATCATTCATAGTAAGATCTCTGTTATCCCTTGCAGACTGAAGGTAAATTCTGTTCAATTTGGTTACCACAAACTGGTAAATATTAATTTGCCAAATAGTTGAAGTAATATCAGTGCTCAAGTGCCAGTCTGAGTCTGTTTCTTAATTCAACAAAACAAAGCTATTCTGATTCTTTTCTTTAAACTTTGAAAGTTCAAGCACGTACGGCTACTCAAGGAGATGATTAAAATTCACACCATTAAAATAAAAACATGATTATGTAACCTTGCAAACCAGTATTGGCCATGCCTCTTTCAGAAATTTGAAAGGAGAATTAATTATAACATAAACTGAAATTCAATATAGAAAAAATTAAGTAGGTGGAAGTTCGTAAGCTGCTTAAGTCATTTAATAGTCTAGATTTAATATCTACTAACTTCCCCTATGTTTAATTCGTGCAAATTCAAACTTAGCCTTTTCTCTTCTAACGACTTTGACGAGTCAGGCACAATCTCTCCACTCTCCAGACAAGGTTCTTGACATTCTCGGCAACCCGGGGAAAAAGATACAAAGAGATTAGATATGCATATTTCGTTGATAAGACTTTAGTTTGTCCCGGTGTTAGAAGTGTGAATTTCAAAGATATAAAGGAAGGGGGCGTATTGGTCCATCAAAAATTAAAATAGGGATTAACTAAAGTTTGTTAGCCTAAATAAATTTGATGGTTGCATATCCAAGACAACAATTTGTAATTAGTAACTATCTAATTTTCATAACTAGATGGGGAATATCTAAATACAAATTTTTCGATGGATATGTAAGAAATATTCTACAGCCCCAATGATTTGAGCCAAATTAATATTAAGTATATATTAAGGAGTAAATCTAGGGTGTAATGTGCTCACCAAGAAATTTTGGTGAGCACAATTTCAAAAGTATATCGGATCGGTTTCAAATAACGAATCCAAACTGTTGAAATTCATGTATTTCATGAGTGATGCATGTACATGCAAAATTTTGAAAGTTTCAAATTCATTTGCTACGAGATCAAACGGTCAAAGTAATGAATATTTTAATAAGTTATTTTATAAGTTGTTTTATATATTCATTTTTCATCATTTTTTTGACCGCTTGATCTCGTAACAAATGAATTCGAAACTTTCAAAATTTTGCATGTACATGTATCACTCATGAAGTACATGGATTTCAACGGTTTGGATTTGTCATTTGAAGTTGATCTGATATACTTTTGGAGTTGTGCTCACCAAATTCTCTTGGTGAGCACACCACACTCTAGTTTTGCTCTATATTAAGATATTGGGCTGAATGTATTATGGGTCTAATGATCTGTTATATGTATCTCTGGATAAGTATTTTTGAACTGGTGCATATGTTTTATAAATATAGTGCATTAGTTCTATTTTTGGATCCTATTCATTTTACACTAATTACAGAAAAACGAAAGAGAGAAACAGAGAAAGAAGTGCAACTGTTTGTTGGTACTAGCATACCGATTTGCAGTAGTTTGTCAACCGGCTCATGTGGATACTGGTGGAGGCGCATTTGTTGTTGCTGGTGCGTATATCTGACAAGAGAAAAGAGAGAAGAAGCTGATTGCTCCTACAACTAGACGAAGATTTTCGCTGTGCGTCTAGTGGTAAATTCTATATTAATCTTGGAATTTAATTTACACTTGGATTATGGTTTCGGATAGTGAACAAATTGAAGAACTAAATCGAATTGTTGCACTATAACCTATCCGAAAACCCTATAATTTTGAGTACATTTAAATTTCACAGACCGAATCTAACAACAATCAGTCTATCAAATGAGAGAGAGAACTATAAAAAAATCACAAGCTTCCATAAGGACTGCTCCTTACCTTTTATTGTCCACAAAGATATCTCAAAAGCATACTATAATTTATTTTGCCTCAGGAAGACGAAAAGAGAACCTCTCGATCCTTTACCTAATCTAATTTGCTCATCAATGTAGGTTATCTCCAACTTCACCTCGCTCTCACCACCATACTGAAATCCAAGAGATCCTATTTTCAACTCAGGCGGTTCAAATATAACCTGAATCCATTTTTCATCCAATATTTTCAATTTCCCTATAAACAAAGGATGAGAAAAAAAATTAAATCACAGTCAGCAAAATGTTCCTACTTTTGAGATTTATGACATGATGCTTGTAGCATTTGGACAATTTGGCAAAAAAGAAAGAAAAAAAAAAGAATGATGTTTGAAAATACACCAATCATTTAATGGGGGTAAATTCTAAGGCGGCTCCTCCAATTCTGTTCTCTATTTGTTTATTGTCAGTTTGTCACTACAATTTATCCAATTTCAAGTCATCGATCTTTAATTCATCCAAATTCCATCATTCCTTCAATATTAAATTGAAATTACGTACACATAATAAACTAATTCATAAAAGAATTGAACTGTTCAACTATAACATGTCAAATTATGATTTTGATAATCTTTGAGAAATATGTCTTGTGTGATTATATGAGTTTTAAAAGAAAAGAAAAGAAAAATCTAGTAGTTGGTGATACTAGAAAATATTCATAAAATTCTGGGATTTAAATGCAACCAGAGAACCCACATTCAGCAAGCGATAATATCTTGCAACAATATGAAACATCATGACATTGTGAAAGACCCTAAAATGTAGCTCTTGAGTCCAATAAGAATTTACCTTTCAAAGAAACTTCACCATCAATAAATCCGAAGAGAGAGAAAGAAACTTGGTTTCTAACAATGTCAGGTGTTTCTACAACTTGTATCATGTCATTTGTCTTGAAGATAAGCCGACCTATAGCAGTGCGGTAACCACCACCAGGTGATGTTGGTACTGAGCAATATATCACGTCCCACTCTGAATCCCGCACACCCCAAAATATATAGAATTTTTATATTAAAAATAGTACTGGCTCAACAGGGCTTGGAGCCAAAGAAGTACTGTACTGGACAAATTGGTATGTGCATTGCCAACTGGCTTTTACTGGTACAACCAACATGGGTCTGGTACAATTGTTCTGTAATGACAATGATAACAGGCACAGTGCCAACCAAATTGTGCTTGCCCCGAACTAAACTAGTTTCATGCATTAACCAGATTGTACCAGTAAATGAATAATATGTTGTAATATCAACAGGACTTAAATTATAGGTCCTGAAGTACCTGTTGTACAGGTACTGAACCTAATTGCAATTTTTTTTGGCAAAATGTGGCATGTTTTGCACTACAAAATAAAACCCCCAATTCAGACCGTTTATTTGCATTATTATAAAGGCAAATATCAGCATTGTGAAAAAAACTTCAAACTTTTGATAAAGAACAAGATAATCAAATAAGTTTAGTTTTACTGACCACCAAAAATAAGAGGGCATTTCACTGGAGCATCAACGCAGAACTTTGCAAGTTGTAACGCTACGTCAGAAACCTCTTGGTGCTCTTCTTTGGTCAGTTTAACTCCTCTATCAGTTCCTTTGACCTATACAGGATTTTGAGAAAATCAATCTTGTTCCTTAATTATTTGCACTCAAACCCCGGAACCATTCAGACTTAAGAAAAAAATGGAACCTTGGAGAGGATAGACTCAATAAGGTCCGGAGGAGCAGTGCTGACAGGCTGAGCAGCGATAGAGGAACGGACGGTGGAAATATGGCGGTGATGTGAGCGAAGGAAGATGGACGGCGGAGATGAGGTGATGGTAAGAGAGCGTAGAGAGCGAGGCGTCGCGAGGGGAGAAAGAAGAGAAAGAGAGGCGGGGCACGAAGCCATCTTTGAGTGGTCGCTGGCTCACTGAGTCACTGGTACTAGTGCATCTCTTGAATTTTCTTTGGGATAATTGTTCATATGCCCTTCAAAACATTGAGCGATTTATTATTTATCCCTGAAAATTTTAATCTTAAACTAACTCTAATTATTAATAAATTATAAAAAATCGTTGCTCTACTTTTGATAAATTTTCATTGAGCAAGGATTAGATGCTATGGCATAAGTCCTTTCGTGATATTGTCTGCAAAATCTATTTTATAAATTTTAAATTTTGATCTAAACAACTTAGTAAATTGATTATATAAAGAAGTTGTATAATATCAATTTTTAATATTTTTGAAATTTATTTACTATTTTTTATGATTTAAGAAAGGTAGCAAAATATGGCTTAAAAATAAAAAAAAATTGCCAATATTATAGACTATTTTTTGCCATCTTTCACAAGTCATAAAAAATAGTAAAAATTGGTATTCTATAAGTTCATTATATAACCAATTTACTGAGCTACTTAGATCAAAGTTTGAAGTTTATACAATATTTTTTTTGAGATAATAGCACGGAATGCCTTATGCTATTTATAGCACATAAGTCTTACTCATTTTTATTTAAATGAGAGTTATTACGAAGTACATAACCGCCTCTTAAAATTCTTTTTTTCCCGCATCCTCTTTTGCTCGCTGTTGTTCTCTCCTTGTTGCTCTCTTGTTTGTGCACAACTCATAAGAGTTATGAGATGTCATGCAACAGCAAATCTTAAGATAGGACGAGTTATCTTTCTCTTCTCTCTCTCTCCCTGACCTCCTCTCGATATCAATAAGCATTCATTAACTCAGCACCATGGAAGGAGATGGAAGCGCGTGGTTACCACCCGTGTGTGTGTTATGCGCGTACGTATGCACGGACGTATGTTGGACAACATGTGTGTATAAAAACTTCGCTGTATCGCTGGATAATCCATCGTGTTGATCTATCATACATAAACCGCGTTGACCGTGGCATAAAACACATTTTTGACTAAACAAAAAATGCAATCCACATACCCGAACATGCCCATACATGCACATACAGGAAATCCAATGACACCCTTGAATGTTCGCTATGCTCGGCCAAACACAACCTGCTTTGGAACGCATTCCATGTCCTACCACCCATGCCGAACCTTGTGTCTATCTACAGATGGATAACCACCCATCTACGGTTGGTAGTTTAGCCACACTAGGAAAAAACAAGAAAACTCGTATGTGATCAGTGTTAGTAGGGCACTGGTTGACTTCCCTGTCGAATTAACGCCCACAGTTGAAGAATCATACTTGGCTCCATACGTTTGGGATAGGAATTCGGGACCGGATTGAATGCTTAACATAAGAAGATCCGGTCCTCCCTACACCCCTAACGGTAGAAAATGAGAAAAGCAGAGACCCCCTATTCTCACGCGCGCATGTTATATCCGTACCCCTCAAGAGTATGAATATAATCATGCATATAAACGTGTGTGCGTGGTTACCACGCGCGTGGTAACCACACATGTATGTATGTGCTTTTTATATTCCTGATTCTCCTCGTTTGAGATACATTATTCACGCAGTTAATCTGCTCATTTGAAGTGCAAATCAAAATAATCATGTCACAAACGTTGAAGTAGAGAAATTTGTCAGGTTGAGGCTCAACTTGATTTAATTATGCTTACAAAGACTGAATGGAAGTAATGAAGGCTGAACAGGTCTGACTAAAGAGAGACATAATCAGAATAAAAAAGTAGTTCAGCGTCTGACTAAAATTATGTAAAAAATAAAGAAGATTTGGGGGGAGTTAGAAGATAAATAAGATAAATAAAAAAATTTCAAGGATAAAAATGAAACCGCTAAAGTTCCCAAGGATATATGAAAATTATTTATTTGCCCTCAATATTTAAAATAACTTGCATGTTTTTCCCTCCAGGCCTCCAGTAACAGCCCATATAACCTGGCTTAAACCCACAAAAATTAGCATCTCTTCTCAGTTCTCATAGTTGTTACTGTGCCGAACCACCTGATTCGAATTAAATGCGCCAAATCACGCTTTGTTTATTATGTTATTTTTTTTAGATTTGTGCAATTCATACTGGACAGTTGTGTAATTGTTTGTCATAGTTGCTTTATAATTACAAAGATTACAGCGAAATGGAAATCCTGACTTACACAACTCAATGGCAATTGTCATGCAAATCAATTTTGGTGAGGGAACAATCTAAAATGGTTTCTAACGAAAGAGAAAAAAAAGTGAACCCAAAGTAAACCAACCCTAAATCAATATAACATGAAATAATTAATATGAAAACAATTTTAACTGTGATACCTCCCATCTCGAGATGACAGACCATGTTGTCTCGAAGCTAGCTCGAGACAGAAATGTGGATGTGAGTGAGGTATTCAGACTCTTCCCTATAAACACCTTGTGTTGTGCAAAATTGTGAACCTCTTCTTTAGCCCAAATTTGAGCTTTTTATAACGGCCTCTTACTGTCGTGTAGTGTCAATATGGCCTCCTGACAATTTACTTGACAGATCGTACAGAAACAGTTGCGGTGTGATCTTGAATTCGGGCTGGGCCTACTCGTGCCGAGTAGGCCTGTTGAGGGAGGCCTTGGCAAGCCTTGTTTTCGACTTGCTCGGCCCATTTGTGAGGTTCGGTTTAGGCCTGGTCTGGTAAGCTCAATGTTTGGTCTTGAGAGCCATTTCTTAAGACCTTTGACACATAGCTCTACCAAACTGAATGACCAAAACCAAAGCCAACCCAATCATGCCAACGACATGAACCGGCTTGCAACAGTTGGAAATAAGGGATGAGGTTTGGTCCAAATGGCTTTGGACCAGACACTGTCCAAAGTTTTTAAAAATCGTACGATTAAAGTCCGAACAGTCGATCCGAACCGTTTAACATAATTTTCATATTAAAATGTGCTCAGAGACCAAATTTTATATTTTTTGGAATTTTTTTACTATTTTTTTAGATACGTACAAAATCACTGTTTTTGGACTGTTCAAAAACAGGGATGTTGCACATATCTAAAAAAATAGTAAATAATTTCTAAAAAATATAAAATTTGATCTCTGAGCACATTTTAATATGAAAATCATGTTGAGTGGTTCGGATCAACTGTTCGGACTTTAATCGTACGATTTTTAGAGACTTTGGACGGTGTCCGGTCCAAAGCCATTTGGACCAAATCTTATTCCTGGAAATAAAGCCTGAAGCAAAAACCGGCCCATTGACATTTACTGCTGAAGCCTGAAATTAAGGGTTATCCGATTTTGGAAGATAAAATTAAATTTGTGAGAAAGTATCTCTGACTCTGAACCATTCTTTTCACTAACACGATGAGTTATTTTTATTTTTTACAAGTAATTTACTAGGGACATAGGAATATAGGATATCCATCTCAGTGGAAAATGTCAGAAAAGAGATGCTTAATTGAAAATCATTGACTTAATTATTAGGTGGATTAACTTTCGTCCTAGAAGAATAACATGACCTAACTAACTATGCTGTTGTCATTTTCAAAACCCATGCACTTATTAAACTGCAAAAACCATAGTGCAATTATATCTTCTCAAAAAGATTTAATAACACGGAGATGTATGACTTAATTGGATTTTTGTTATAATAGAATTTACTTGGAAGTTAACCAACATTTTCCTCAAGGTGAATACTAAAAAAATTTAAGTTTCAAACATATTTGGCATCAATTATTAAAAATGTAGGTTAATGTGTTGTTATTAGTGTTATGCTAATGTACTGATGTTCACATATTATGTGATATATTAACAGTTTGAATCATAATTTTCTATCTATAAAATTTTGTTGAATATCAAACTTTACTATTTTGGATTTTAAAATGCCACCTTATATTACATGCAGTCATGCAGATATTAATATATTTTGTTATTTTAGAGTCAACTACTCAACTACCAAAAATATAAAATAATAGACATATATTATAAAAAAGTAAAATTTGGTATTTTACAGGATTATATATTATTTTTCATTGGTCTATTTGGATGGACAGTTCCGACGCATATAAAAAAAAATTTAGACCATTAGTATATTGCACAATATATATGCTAATGTTTTTTACATTATTTTATCTCGTTATTAACATTGATGCCTTAATAATTGTAATAACCAAAGTTTTAACTTAAAGATTAGAAATTTCTATAAAAGCCATGCTCTTATGTTCCGCAAAAGCATACTTTTGATGAAAAGCAAAATAGGCTTTTAGTGTTAGGCAAATCCACCAACAGGAATATTAAGGGTTTGAATTGCAAATTCAGTCTAGATTCGTTCTTAAAAAAACAACATAAAAAATGTGATAGGTATTAATTATAATACTAGAGTTGACATCCTACTAATAAAATCTGAACCGATTTACTTTATGCCAAGTCAATAGATTATTTTGATGACCCAAAAAAAAAAGTTTAATGAATACTGTACCTTTTTTTTTTTTTTTTTGATAAAGGCCAAAGTAGGTGTTCATAATTATATCTGACTAAGCACCCAATTCCTTGGTCCCAAATTTTTAAGTGGTTTTAGAATAACATGAATGCACTAACAGTGGTCATATGGCTTTTGACGGATAAAAAAACAATAATAGGACACAGCAATTAATTGGGTTATTGCCTTATTGGGTATCATCATTAATAATTTATTTTATTTTTTTATTTTAAGCTCTATTTTCTCTAAGAAGGGTAAATAAAGAACATAGAATGCTTTGCTGGTTTTGTTTTACTTGCAATCGGAGTAAACGGTGCAGAATTTCTGTTGTAAAATGTGTAACGATACAAAATTGGCACATCCTAAAGTTAATAATAATAATAAATAAATCTTGAATACATCCAAATTTTAATATGCATTCTGAACAATAATTCTCAAGTTTAGAAAGTTAAATAAAATCATCATAATAAACAAAATAGAATTTAATATCTTTCATATTTTTTTTTTGTAACACATCATTATTAGTTAGTTCAAAATCTCATTTAATGCATACAATTTTTTTTTTTCAACTGTTAATAAGTAAAGTGGTAAAATTTTCCATAAATATCAATTATTTAATTATTCCTTAATCGTTGGGATGGGATTTTGACAATGAAGTTATTTGAAAAAATCGACAACAATATATTCCAAAGAAATAAAAAAGTTCTTCAAAACAAAAATTAGTTTATCTTAAAAAGTTTGAACATTTCGATTTGTGCAGCATATGCACAAAATCTTAAAATCTCATTATTTTGATAGGCAGTAGGCACAATATGTTTATAATAAGTACCATCATACTCTCATTAAATTTTTTTTGTTTTGAAAAATGACTGACAGATGCTGTCAGTTGTGCATTAATAGATAAAGAGATTACATCTACATAACACCAAGCAGTTGGTAGGTACCAGAGAAACCTCAGTGTATCAGTACCCCCCCAACCCATCCTAATAAGTACTATACATCATTTTGGGACCCCCCTAACAGTATATCTTCCAAAGGGTCGCCTGTTGTACGATCCATTGGATTGTTACATCGATCGGTGTCCTTCTCTCATTTAAATTTTATTTTTCACAATTGCCAAAATTAATGAATTAAAATATTGTTGTAGTGAAAGTGCCCTCTTTTATTCCATTATACTTGTCAATAAAACCGGAAAGCGAATTATTCTGGAGTTCTAAAAAAACTTTTGATGAAAGTATTGGTGCCTACTTTAACCTAATTAATGCCAATTGCAACTAGGGCTGCACAAAAAGTTCGTAGTTCGTGATTCAATTTGAGTTTGATTTGGAAAAAGTTTATACTTAATTTGATAAAAAAATAGTTTGTTCTGAAACAAATTAAACCATTTCGGTTTGAATCTTATTCAAATTCAAACTCAAATTGGATATAGTTTGTTCGAAATTGGTTCGCAGACTATTTATGTTCGAATCTCAAATAATGCAACTAATGACTTCAACGTTCAATCTTTAATAATGCAGAACCAAACTAATATCATAACTCAAAATTGTTAATATAATAGTAACTTATAATAGAACAATGCTTCAGCAGCGTAACAAATTAACAATGAAATAAGTTTCATTTGACTAGATTTATGCCGTGATTTTAATCAATCCAGCACTGTAAAAGGTAAGAGAATTTTGAACTGGCCCAAGGCCATGCACCCCAAATTATATACAAATTTTCCTGTTGGGTTTGTTTGAATTGGGATAAAACTGATTTATTTCATTTTGTTCATAACTTGGCTTTGATTACACGGCCACCTCGCTTAAAATTCACTTTGTAATAACTTGCACATGCAATTCTACAGAAAGATGATACTGAGAAATTTGAACTGGGTCATTGGTAATCATGGTCAAATTATCAAAATTGCTAATATAGATGCCTCACTTAGTGGCACATCCACTTCCTCTATCTATTTTTTTTTTCAAAAGTTAACATGAAACTTTTTTAGTGTTTTTCCTTTGGCAGCTTCTGCCAAGATTTAAATATTTTTTTTGAACTGTTTGTAAGGAACAATCCATTGTTTAATTCTGTAAACAAATATGTGTCAAAACAGGAGAGGATCATGCATATTTGGAAAAGCAGAGGGTTATGGTTTGTGAAGCCGTTGAGTTAGTAGGGGCGGAACTAGAAAAAAATTATAGGGTGGCTGAAAATTAAAATACACAATTGTTGTGAGTGAGACTTGAACCCAAGACCTTCCAATCACAAAATAGAGCTTTAACCACTAGGCTACAACTAAACATTTGTCTTATAATGAGGGTGACTAAACTATATAAAATTTTAAAAAAAGATAAAATTCAATTAAATTCCTATACGTATAATTAAAATTTTGAAATGGGTGGCTTAACCACCTTTGGCTAAACCTGAGATCCGCCCATGCCGTTGACAATATGAAACCTTATGGTTTAAATAATAGTAGGGTTGCAGAAACTTATATGATTAAGCTATTTGACCAAATAGGTGACCTTGTCATTAGTTATCTTGAAAGCAACTTAATTTTATAATTTCTTGAATATATTTTAATTATGAACTGTTAACTTAATTCTTGAATCAATATATAAGACATTATATAGCTCTGTAATACAGGTTATGTGATCTGTTCACATTGATGTGATGTGTTTATGATGTCATATAACATATTTTATGAAAAATTAGACTATGTTGCACATGCTAAGGTTCAGGTGAATGACATTAGTAGAAAATTCAAAATTTTAATTAAGTAGAATTAATTTTTCTGGATAAGATGTGAGAGACAAGATGCCTTTCTCTCTCTTGAGCTCACCAACAGAAAATACTAATGTTTACTTAAAGACGGCTTATTTATGAATTTAAATTTTCAATACTTTGTTAATGTAATGAAGATGTAACATTTTTTTTAATAATGGTCATTAACATTATCATTAATGTTCTCTAATAATGTTTATTAACTAACATTACTGACATATTATTTCCTTTTCATGTGCTGTTAAAGTTAATTCCATAAGTTTTAAATTTAATTTCAACAAAAAATTCTGTAAACTTAAAAACACCGTAGTTCTACTACACCCATACATCTAACAATAATACATGCCAACCTGAAAAATATATGACCAGTTTATGTATTCCCTAAAAAAAATATAAAAGTGAAGATACTACATTTTGCATCATGAGAATCAATTAGATTTAATCGGCCTCAAAATAAAATAAAATTCGATAATTTGTTAAATAAAAATGAGTCAAGTTTTTAATTTGAAGTGCCCATATGATTCTCTAGGTCGGTTTCAAATTTGTAATTTCTCACACAAAAAATATTATCTTACCCACTATACTGAAAATTGATTCTCAAAATAAAATTCCATATTAAGCAATCAAATCAGTTCTCACAAGGTTTGCTATATTGCATATTTGCAATTGTAGTTTTCAACTTATAATTAATCCTTGAGAAAGACAAGGTGACACAATTGGTTAGGAATTTTTTTTTAAGATTGTTAGTTACTCAAATATTGAAAATTTGATTTGTCCTCACGATTTCACAGCTTCTGTGAAGAATTAAAAAAAAAACTTATAATTAACCCAGTCTAGACAATGTTGTCATATAATTACATCAATTCAATCCTAGAGAAAATTCATTAACTCTGGATAGTTTGGAGCTTCTCGTTTACTACTTTAGATAAATTAATAGCTTAATTAACAAAATGTTGATTGTGAAATATTGTTTTTTTTTTTTTTAATTTCAAATCGCTTCACATTTGGATCTGTAAGTTGGAAACTATATCATCAAAAGCTTAAAGATATATGCCCAACGGTGTGCATGAAAAGCCAACCTTAGAACCTAGGCCTACGGGTTCCAATCAAAAAAAGGAAAGAAAAGCCAACCTTTAATTAGTATCGGCACCTGGTATATATAAAAAGTGGCATCAAGTATAGAGAACATTTTGTACCTAGCTAGTTGTGGAGGAACAAAGCTAGAGAATATTATAGCTATACCTGGATTACATAATTGAACAATTTAAAACTTAAAAGCAATTCATTCCATTTAATTTGTAAATTACAGTCATTTATTTATACAAGATCTGGAAAGGATAACCGTGTCATTCAATCTATGTCCATATATGGACGGATTCAGAATTTCGGTCAGAAATAGGTACAAAATACTAATAAAAATAGATACAAAATACTACTTTAGATAAATTAATAGCTTAATTAATTAACAAAATTTTGATTGCGAAATATTGTTTTTTTTTTTTAATTTCAAATCGCTTCACATTTGGACCTGTAAGTTGGAAACTATATATATCATCAAAAGCTTAAAGATATATGCCCAACTGGTACTCAAAATAGTAGACATGACCATTTCAGGGGGCTCACAGGATGGCATAGAACCATGTTGCTAATCATGCAATGTGTAATTTGGAGAGAGCGATGCGCGAGGACATTCTCTGATAAAGTTAGAGAACCAATAGAATTCATACAAGACACAATACAACAGCTTCAGTTGACAGAGAATCAAAACAACCGGAACCTGAGACAATGCGTGCTGGTACGTACACAGAAGAATGAAAACCAGCAACATAGGAGAGACAACAGCCTAACATTTTTAAGCTCTTTAAGCACTTTGATTTCTCGTTTCCAATTTTCAATTTTTCTTTTCTAGTTTAGCTTTACATCTCCTGTTAAGTGCTCAACTGTTTTGAGCATTTTTTTCACTTTTTTTCACTACTGTATTTTTCTCTCTTTAATTGTAAGTTACAAATTCCATAATCATACATTATCAATCAAATATGGACTAAACTCTTATTTTTTCTAAAAAAAATATATGCCCAACCGTGTGCATGAAAAGACAACCTTAGTACCTACGGGTTCCAATCAAAAAGGAAAAAAGAAGAGAAAAGCCAACCTTTAGTATCGGGCACCCGGTATATATAAAAAGTGGCCTCTAGTATAGAGAACTTTTGAGTGAGCCTATGGTACTATGCATATCACGGATGGGTCCGTGATACGGTTCAATATCTTCGTTTTCAAAGTTCTAACGGTCGATCCGAACCGTTCAACATGTTTTTCATATGAATATGTACTTGCCGACCAAATTTTACATTTTTTAGAATTTTTTTACTATTTTTTTAGATAGGTATAAAATCACTTGATCCGAAAATTCTGGACCATCCAAAAACAGTGATTTTCTGCCTACCTAAAAAAATAGTAAAAAAATTCTAAAAAATGTAAAATTTGGTCGGCAAGTACATATTCATATGGAAAACATATTGAACGGTTCGGATCGACCGTTAGAACTTTGAAAACGAAGATATTGAATCGTATCACGGACCCATCCGTGATATGCATAGTACCATAGGCTCACTCAGAACTTTTTGTACCTAGCTAGTTGTGGAGGAACAAAGCTAGAGAATATTATAGCTATACCTGGATTAAATAATTTAACAATTTAAAACTTAAAAGCAACTCAGTCCATTCAATTTGTAAATTGCAGTCATTTTATTTATACAAGATCTGGAAAGGATAACCGTGCCATTCAATCTATGTCCATACATGAACGGATTCAAGATTTTGGTCAGAAGTAGATACAAAATATTAATAAGAGTATAATTTTTTTTTCTCCTGACGAATCGAAGTGGAGTAGCGGATAGAGATATAAAAAAGTTATGGCATGACACAGTTCTGTTGTGGCACAACACAGCACGTGTGTCGGTTATGTGCCGTGACTCTTGTGTCCCATGTTATGATCATCCCCATGATATGACCATCTTTCAAAAGTTTGGCACGTCACGCGAAAGATTTGGTCACGACGCGACACATGGTCATGTGAGTCGCATGTAATAAGGACCATTAAATCTGGATTGAATGATGAATTTTGAAAATGCTAACCTAAATTATATAAAAAAAAAGTTAAACATGATCAAAAGTGACAAATATGAACGGTCACGTGCGGTCATGGCATGACTAACGTACTGTAACATTTACATGTCCTGACCATCCTTACAAATTTGGTCATGGCACGACACGTGTAAATCTTACATGGTCACAACACGACACGTGATTCAAGCCATAGCGTGACTAGTCACGGCACGGTACATATTTAGTTAGTGGACCTCATTTTCTCCTGGCGAATCATCGATTACTTTGGGTGGAGTAGTGAACTGGACAACGTCTCTTTCTTTTTTCTACTGGACCATAAATTAAATGCATGAGTATACCTTATTTCTATTAAGGAGTAGACACAAGTATAAAATAACACTGAATCTAAATAAAATTTTGAATTCAGAAATAGATAAGTGCCTACCTCACCTCTCACTCTCACTCTATTTGAATCCGCCAATGTGTCCATATCTACCCATATCTAACTTTTTATGTAATATTGGACTTCCTAAGTTAAGCCATTGTTATTCCGGAGAATAAAATATAAATTTTAAAAAGAACAACTTCAACAAAAGATAAATTGTATAACAAGATTCTAAGAACTAGTTAAAGGGTTAGTGGAGGAGACTGGTGAAGACTCCTTTTCCCCCCCTTTTTTGTATCAAATTAGTAGCTTCTACTAAGAATCTCAAAAATTAAAAAATAAAAATTTCTAAGAACTATCATCCGTAGTTTACTGTCATTCTATTCCCAGTGACAAACATATGAAACATCATGATGAAATATACATGTAATTATCCAAAGTTCCAAACCAATTTCATCCCGAACTCACCACCAATAGACATAACAACTTGTCACGGGTACACTTGGATGCACTCTAGAATAGCTAGAATAGCTACTGTTTAGAATAATAAATAAGAATAGCTACTGTTTAAGAACAGTGCTATTCAGAACAGTGAAAAAGTTGTTTGGATTGCATATTTGGAATAGGGTTTGGAGGGAATAGCTACTGTTTAATAATTTATGTGTAAGATTAAATATAATACAATATAATATTAATTCAAATATTAAATATAATATAATATTATTTTAAATATTAGATTAGTATTAAATAAAATATTATATTATATTAAATATAATATAATATTAGTTTAAATATTAAATGTAATATAATATTATTTTAAAAATTAGATTAGTATTAAATAAAATATTAGATTAAATGTAATATAATATTATTTTAAATATTAAATTAATATTAAATAAAATATTAGATTAAATATAATACAATGTAATATTAATTTAATTATTAAATGTAATATAATATTATTTTATATATTAGATTAGTATTAAATAAAATATTAGATTAAATATAATATAATATAATATTATTTTAAATATTAAAATGTAATATAATATTATTTTAAATATTATATTAGTATTAAATAAAATATTAGATTAAATATAATACAATATAATATTAATTTAAATATTAAACGTAATATAATATTAGTTTAAATATTAGATTAGTATTAATATTGAAATCAACAAATGCTATTTCATGTTTTTGTAAGAATAGCGAATAGCAATGCTATTCTAAAAACAGTAGCTATTCCGAATAGCTCTAAAAGTCGTTTGGATGCACCTTATTCCGAATAGCAATGCTATTCTAGGAACAGTAGCTATTCTTGTGCATCCAAACATACCCCACATGTGTGTATCAACTTGTCACATGTGTATGAGAAAGGTCCAAGGAGTACTAAATAGAGTTAATAAAAAAGTTTCAAACCTCACTTATTTGAGTATTACTTGTGAACAGATCAATAAGTGCTAGCCCTGCCAGATTATCAACAAATTTGACTATCAACTTAATTGTAATATTATGTGGTAATATTTATCAACGGTTATAATTTAACGTCTAATTTGAAAGAAAAATTGTGACAATTCGTTTTTTTTTTTTTTGAAAGCTTGATAGTGACTATCAACAGGGACAAATCTAGAATTTTTGTCGGGGGAATATCAAATCGGGACAAAAAAGTTCCAATTACGAATCATAATTCTGATGCTCTGACTTGTAATTTTTGATACTTTGACTTATAATTCTAATTGCCAATTTTAATTCAAGAAGTTTATTTTAATTTTAACTCTAAATTTAACCCGAATTTACCAATCAAACATTTAGAAGGAGGCAAATTTTTTTTTAAAAGAGGACAAAGTCGGTCGGAATCGATATATCTCCACAAAAACTCAAAATCCATACGAAACATCTACCCGGTACAACGTGGGTCCGCCCCCGCCTATCAAGTGATTTACAACAGTACAAGGTCCAACAGTACAATGGCTATCAAGTGGTTTACAACAGTACAATGTCCAACAAGTGGTTTACAACAGTACAATGTCCGACAGTACAAGGGCTATCAAGTGGTTTATCCACATTGCCCCTTCATCCAAGATTTTCCTCCCCAAAACCTCAGCACCAATGACAGACCCTCTGACAATTAGATTATTATGCTGCCTCCATATCCACCAACACGTGCAGAGCATCATAGCCATCCATTCCTTTTCATTATTGCCGCTACCTGAATAAAACCTGCGTGACCTTTACCAAATTTCATCTGCTGGTTCACTTGCTAACGGGTCCGGTACCAATCCTTGTACCAGGATCATTTTCCTGACAAAGACTGCACAACGAAAACAGAGAAAAAGATGAGAAAAATACCATAAGAACTGGATTTTCGAATTAGAATCTTCCTCCCGATAACTTTTCTTTAGCAGTTATGCACACACGAAAGAAGATAGAGATAAAAGCCTCTCTGTTTTTATTTTTCCTTTCCTTTCATTTTCTTTTCTGTGTTTTTCTCTTTGATTTTTTTTTTATTTCTTTCTTCATGCAAGAGAAACAGAATACCAATTAAGGCAACGCCAATTGAGGTTGCTAACACACAAACTAGGGATAATGAGGTTCCTAAGCACAAGAACAAATGCAAATGGGGTTCATAAGCAAAAGATCAAGGGCAAAAAAGATTGTTAAGCACACAAAAAACGCAAATTGAGGTCGTTAAGCACATAAACAACGGCCAATGAGGTTCTTAAGCACAAGAACAACAAGAAATGAGGTTGTTAAGCACAAGAACAACTGTAAATGATGTTCCTAAGCACAAGATAAAGGACAAAAAAGGTTGTTAACCCCACAAACAACGCCAATTGAGGTTGTTAAGCACAAGAACAAGTGTAAATGATGTTGCTAAGCACAAGAACAAGGGCAAAAGAGGTTAAGAAGTATATGAATAACGACAATTGAGGTTGTTAAGCTCACAAAAATGGACAAATGAGGTTCCTAAGCACAAGAACAAATGCAAATGAAATTCATATGCACGAGATCAAGGGCAAAAGAAGTTGTTTAGCACACAAACAACGTCAATTGAGGTTGTTAAGCACACAAACAAGGGCAAATGTGGTTCTTAAGCACAAGAACAAATGTAAATGAGGTTCACAAGAACAAGATCAAGGGCAAAAGAGGTTGTTAAGCACACGGACAACGCCAATTGAGGTTGCTAAGCACACAAACTAGGAATAATGAGGTTCCTAAGCACAAGAACAAATGCAAACGAGGATCATAAGCAAAAGATCAAGGGCAAAAAAGGTTGTTAAGCACACGAAAAACACAAATTGAGGTCGTTAAGCACATAAACAATGACAACTGAGATACCCAAGCACAAGAACAAATGCAAATGAGGTTCATAAGCGCAAGATCAAGGGCAAATTATGTTGCAAAGCGCAAGAACAACGAGAAATAAGATTGTTAAGCACAAGAACAACGAGAAATAAGATTGTTAAGCACAAGAACAAGTGTAAATGATGTTCACAAGCATAAGATAAAGGGCAAAAGAGGTTGTTAAGCCCACAAACAACGCCAATTGAGGTTATTAAGCACACAAACAAGGGCCAATGAGGTTCTTAAGCACAAGAACAAATGGAAATGAGGTTCATAAGCACAAGATCAAGGGCAAAATATGTTGTTTAGCGCACGAACAATGCCAATTGAGGTTGTTAAGCACACAAACAATGGATAATCTGGTTCCTAAGCACAAGAACAAATGCAAATGAGGTTCATAAGTACAAAATCAATGGCAAATTATGTTGCAAAGCGCAAGAACAACGACAAATGAGGTTGTCAAGCACACGAACAACGCCAATTAAGGTTGTTAAGCACAAGAACAAGTGTAAATGATGTTGCTAAGCACATGAATAAGGGCAAAAGAGATTAAGAAGCATATGAACAACGACAACTGAGGCTGTTAAGTACACGAACAAAGGAAAATGAGGTTCCTAAGTACCAGAACAAATGCAAATGAGGTTCATAAGAACATGATCGAGGGCAAACAAGGTTTTTAAGCATACGAAAAACGCCAATTGAGGTCGTTAACCACATAAACAACGGCAAATGAGGTTCCCAAGCACAAGAACAAATGCAAATGTGGTTCATAAGCGCAAGATCAAGGGCAAATTATGTTGCAAAGTGCAAGAACAAAGACAAATGAAGTTGTTAAGTACAAGAACAAGTGTAAATGAGGTTCATAAGCACAAGATCAAATGCAAAAGATGTTGTTACGCACACAAACAATGCCAATTGAGGTTGTTAAGCACACAAACAAGGTCAAATTAGGTTCTTAAGAATAAAAACAAATGCAAAAGAGATTCATAAGTACAAGATCAAGGGCAAATTATGTTGCAAAGCGCAACAACAACGACAAAAGAGGTTGTTAAGCACAAGAACAAGTGTAAATGATGTTGCTAAGCTTAAGAACAAGGGCAAAAGAGGTTAAGAAACATATGAACAACGACAATTGAGGTTGTTAAGCAGACGAACAAGGGCAAATGAGGTTCCTAAGCACGAGAACAAATGCAAATGACGTTCATATGCACAAGATCATGGGCAAAAGAAGCCGTTAAGCACACAAACAACGGCAATTGAGGTTGTTAAGCACACAAACAAGGGCAAATGTGGTTCTTAAGTACAAGAACAAATGCACATGAGGTTCATTAGAACAAGATCAAGGGCAAAAGAGGTTGTTAAGGATACGGACAAGGCCAATTGAGGTTGTTAAGCACACAAACAAGGGATTATAAGGTTCCGAAGCACAAGAACAAATGCAAATGAGGTTCATTAGCACAAGATCGAGGGCAAAAGATGTTGTTAAGCACACGAAAAACGCCAATTGAGGTCGTTAGGCACATAAACAAAGGCAAATGAGGTTCTTAAGCAAAAGAACAAATGCAAATGAGGTTCATAAGCACAACATCGAGGGCAAAAACGGTTGTTCAGCACACAAACAACGTCAATTGAGGTTGTTAAGCACACAAACAAGGGAAAATGAGATTCCTGAGCACAAGAACAAAAGCAAATGAGGTGAAGAAGCATATGAACAACGGAAATTGAGGTTGTTAGGTACATGAACAAAGGCAAATGAGGTTGTTAAGCATAAGAACAAATGCAATTGAGGTTCATAAGCGCAAGATCAAGGGCAAATTGTGTTGCAAAGTGCAAGAACAACGACAAATGAGGTTGTTAAGCACAAGAACAAGTGTAAATTAGGTTCAGAAGCACCAGATCAAGGGCAAAAGAGGTTGTTAAGCACACAAACAACGCCAATTGAGGTTGTTAAGCACAAGAACAAGTGTAAATGATGTTGCGAAGCACAAGAACAAGGGCAAAAGATGTTAAGAAGCATATGAACAACGACAACTGAGGTTGTTAAGTACACGAACAAGGGCAAATGAGGTTCCTAAGTACTAGAACAAATGCAAATGAGGTTCATAAGAACAAGATAGAGGGCAAACGAGGTTTCTAAGCACACGAAAAACGGCAATTGAGGTCGTTAAGCGCATAAACAACGGCAAATGTGGTTCCCAAGCATAGGAACAAATGCAAATGTGGTTCATAAGCGCAAGATCAAGGCAAATTATGTTGCAAAGTGCAAGAACAAAGACAAATGAAGTTGTTAAGCACAAGAACATGTGTAAATGAGGTTCATAAGCACAAGATCAAAGGCAAAAGATGTTGTTACACACACAAACAATGCCAATTGAGGTTGTTAAGCACACAAACAAGGTCAAATTAGGTTCTTAAGCACAAGAACAAATGGAAATGAGATTCATAAGCACAAGATCAAGGGCAAATTATGTTGCAAAGCGCAACAACAACGACAAAAGAGATTGTTAAGCACAAGAACAACGCCAATTGAGGTTGTTAAGCACAAGAACAAGTGTAAATGATGTTGCTAAGCACAAGAACAAGGGCAAAATAGGTTAAGAAGCATATGAACAACGATAATTGAGGTTATTAAGCAGACGAACAAGGGGAAATGAGGTTCCGAAGCACAAGAACAAATACAAATGACGTTCATATGCACAAGATCAAGGGCAAAGGAAGTCGTTAAGCACACAAACAATGCCAATTGAGGTTGTTAAGCACACAAACAAGGGCAAATGTGGTTCTTAAGCACAAGAACAAATGGAAATGAGGTTCATAAGAACAAGATCAAGGGCAAAAGAGGTTGTTAAGCACACGGACAACGCCAATTGTGGTTGTTAAGCACACAAACAAAGGATTATGAGGTTCCGAAGCACAAGAACAAATGCAAATGAGGTTCATTAGCACAAGATCGTGGGCAAAAGAGGTTGCTAAGCGCACGAAAAACTCCAATTGAGGTTGTTAGGCACATAAACAAAGCAAATGAGGTTCTTCAGCAAAAGAACAAATGCAAATGAGGTTCCTAAGCACAACATCGAGGGCAAAAGCGGTTGTTAAGCACACAAACAACGCCAATTGAGGTTGTTAAGCACACAAACAAGGGAAAATGAGATTCCTGAGCACCAGAACAAAAGCAAATGAGGTTCCTAAGCACAAGATCAAATGTTATGTTGCAAAGTGCAAGAACAACAAAGAAATGAATTTGTTAAGCACAAGAACAAGGGCAAATGAGGTGAATAACCAGATGAACAACGGGAATTGAGGTTGTCTGGCACATGAACAAGGGCAAATGAGGTTGTTAAGCACAAGAACAAATGCAAATGAGGTTCATAAGCGCAAGATCAATGGCAAATTATGTTGCAAAGTGCAAGAACAACGACAAATGGGGTTGTTAAGCACAAGAACAAGTGTAAATTAGATTCATAAGCACCAGATCAAGGGCAAAAGACGTTGTTAAGCACACAAACAACGCCAATTGAGGTTGTTAATCACAAGAACAAGTGTAAATAATGTTGCTAAGCACAAGAACAATGGCGAAAGATGTTAAGAAGCATGTGAACAACGACAATTGACGTTGTTAAGCACGCGAACAAGGGCAAATGAGGCTCCTAAGCACAAGAACAAATGCAAATAAGGTTCATAAGCACAAGATCAAGGTCAAAAGAGGTTGTTAAGCACACGAAAAATGCCAACTGAGATTGTTAAGCACACAAACAAAGGCAAATGAGGTTGCTGGTCAAAAGAGGTTGTTAAGCACACCAAAAATACCAATTGAGGTTGTTAAGCACATAAACAAAGGCAAATGAGGTTCCTAAGCACAAGAACAAATGCAAATGAGATTCATAAGCACAACATCGAGGGCAAAAGAGGATGTTAAGCACACAAACAATGCCAATTGAGATTGTTAAGCACACAAACAAGGGTAAATTAGGTTCTTAAGCACAAGAACAAATGCAAAAGAGATTCATAAGTACAAGATCAAGGGAAAATTATGTTGCAAAGCGCAACAAAAACGACAAAAGAGGTTGTTAAGCACACAAACAGGGGCAAATGTGGTTCTTAAGTACAAGAACAAATGTAAATGAGGTTCATTAGAACAAGATCAAGGGCAAAGGAGGTTGTTAAGCACACGGACAACGCCAATTGAGGTTTCTAAGCACACAAACAAGGGAAAATGAGGTTCCTCAGCACAAGAACAAATGCAAATGAGGTTCATAAGGAAAACATCAAGGGCAAAAGAGGTTGTTAACCACACGAAAAATGCAAATGAAGCACATAAACAACGACAAATGAGATACCCAAGCACAAGAACAAATGCAAATGAGGTTCATAAGCACAAGATCAAGGTCAAAAGAGGTTGTTCAGCATATGAACAACGCCAATTGAGGTTGTTAAGCGCTCAAACCGCAAATGAGGTTCCTAAGCACAACAACAAATGCAAATGAGGTTCATTAGCACAACATCGATGGCAAAAGAGGTTGTTAAGCACACGAAAAACGCCAATTGAGATTGTTAAGCACACAAACAAAGGCAAATGAGGTTCCTAAGCACCAGAACAAATGGAAATGAGGTTCATATGCACAAGATCAAGCGCAAAAGAGGTTGTTAAAAACACGAAAAACCCCAATTGAGGATTAACCACATAAATAACGGTAAATGAGGTTCCCAAGCACAAGAACAAATGCAAATGTGGTTCATAAGCGCAAGATCAAGGGCAAATTATGTTGCAAAGCGCAAGAACAACAAGAAATAAGGTTGTTAAGCACAAGAACAAGTGTAAATGATGCTCATAAGTACAAGATAAAGGGCAAAAGAGGTTGTTAAGCCCACAAACAATGCCAATCGAGGTTGTTAAGCACACAAACAAGGGCCAATGAGGTTCTTAAGCAGAAGAACAAATGGAAATGAGGTTCATAAGCACAGGATCAAGGGAAAAATCGGTTGTTAAGTGCACGAACAATGCCAATTGAGGTTGTGAAGCACACAAACAATGGATAATCTGGTTCCTAAGCACAAGAACAAATGCAAATGAGGTTCATAAGGACAAGATCAAGGGCAAATTATGTTGCAAAGCGCAAGAACAACGATAAAAGAGGTTGTTAAGCACACACACAACGCCAATTTAGGTTGTTAAGCCCAAGACCAAATGTAAATGATGTTGCTAAGCACAAGAACAAGAGCAAAATAGATTAAGAAGCATATGAACAACGACAACTGAGGTTGTTAAGTACACGAACAAGGGCAAATGAGGTTCCTAAGTACTAGAACAAATGCAAATGAGATTCATAAGAACAAGATCGAGGGCAAACGAGGTTTTTAAGCACACGAAAAACTCTAATTGAGGTCGTTAAGCACATAAACAACGGCAATTGAGGTTCCCAAACACAAGAACAAATGCAAATGTGGTTCATAAGCGCAAGATCAAGGGCAAATTATGTTGCAAACTGGAAGAACAATGACAAATGAGATTGTTAAGCACAAGAACAAGTGTACATGAGCTTCATAAGCACAAGATCAATGACAAAAGAGGTTGTTAAGCCCATAAACAATGCCAAATGGAGGTTGTTAAGCACACAAACAAGGTCAAATTAGGTTCTTAAGCACAAGAACAAATGCAAATGAGATTCATAAGCACAAGATCAAGGGCAAATTATGTTGCAAAGCGCAACAACAACGACAAAAGAGATTGTTAAGCACACGAACAACGCCAATTGAGGTTGTTAAGCACAAGAACAAGTGTAAATGATGTTGCTAAGCACAAGAACAAGGGCAAAAGAGGTTAAGAAACATATGAACAACGACAATTGAGGTTGTTAAGCAGACGAACAAGGGCAAATGAGGTTCCTAAGCACAAGAACAAATGCAAATGACGTTCATATGCACAAGATCAAGGGCAAAAGAAGTCGTTCATTAAGCACACAAAAAATGCCAATTGAGGTTGTTAAGCACACAAACAAGGGATTATGAGGTTCCGAAGCACAAGAACAAATACAAATGAGGTTCATTAGCACAAGATCAACGGCAAAAGAGGTTGTTAAGCATACGAAAAACGCTAATTGAGATTGTTAGGCACATAATCAAAGGCAAATGAGGTTCTTAAGCTAAAGAACAAATGCAAATGAGGTTCATAAGCACAACATCGAGGGCAAAAGCGGTTGTTAAGCACACAAACAACGCCAATTGAGGTTGTTAAGCACACAAACAAGGGAAAATGAGATTCTTGAGCACAAGAACAAAAGCAAATGAGGTTCCTAAGCACAAGATCAAATGTTATGTTGCAAAGTGCAAGAACAACAAAGAAATGAATTTGTTAAGCACAAGAACAAGTGTAATTGATGTTGCTAAGCACAAGAACAAGGGAAAAAGAGGTGAAGAAGCAGATGAACAACGGAAAATGAGGTTGTCAGGCACATGAACAAGGGCAAATGAGGTTGTTAAGCACAATAACAAGGGCAAATGAGGTTCATAAGCGCAAGAGCAAGGGCAAATTATGTTGCAAAGTGCAAGAACAACGACAAATGAGGTTGTTAAGCACAAGAACATGTGTAAATTAGGTTCACAAGCACCAGATCAAGGGCAAAAGAGGTTGTTAAGCACACAAACAACGCCAATTGAGGTTGTTAAGCACAATAACAAGTGTAAATGATGTTGGTAAGCACAAGAACAAGGGCAAACGAAGCTAAGAAGCATGTGAACAACGACAATTGACGTTGTTAAGTACACGAACAAGGGCAAATGAGGCTCCTAAGCACAAGAACAAATGCAAATGAGGTTCATAAGAACAAGATCAAGGTCAAACGAGGTTGTTAAGCACATGAAAAACGACGATTGAGATTGTTAAGCACACAAACAAAGGAAAATGAGGTTTCTAAGCACCAGAACATATGCAAATGAGGTTCATAAGCACAAGATCAAGGGCAAAAGAGGTTGTTAAGCACACAAAAAATATCAATTGAGGTTGTTAAGCACTTAAAAAAAGGCAAATGAGGTTCCTAAGCACAAGAACAAATGCAAATGAGGTTCATAAGCACAACATCGAGGGCAAAAGAGGTTGTTAAGCACACAAACAACGCCAATTGAGGTTGTTAAGCACAGGAACAAGTGTAAATGATGTTGCTAAGCACAAGCATAAGGGCAAAAGAAGTTAAGAAGCATGTGAACAACGACAATTAACGTTGTTAAGCACACGAACAAGGGCAAATGAGGTTCATTAGCACAAGATCAAGGTCAAAAGAGGTTGTTAAACACACGAAAAACGCCAATTGAGATTGTTAAGCACACAAACAAAGGCAAATGATGTTCCTAAGCAGCAGAATATATGCAAATGAGGTTCATAAGCACAAGATCGAGGTCAAAAGAGGTTGTTAAGCACACAAAAAATACCAACTGAGGTCGTTAAGCACATAAACAAAGGCAAATGAGGTTCCTAAGCACAAGAACAAATGCAAATGAGGTTCATATGCACAACATCGAGGGCAAAAGAGGTTGTTAAGCACACAAACAATGCCAATTGAGGTTGTTAAGCACAAGAACAAGTGGAAATGATGTTGCTAAGCATAAGAACAAGGGAAAAAGCGGTTTTTAAGCACACGAACAACGGCAAATGAAGTTCCTAAGCACAAGAACAAATACAAATAAGGTTCATAAGCACAGGATCAAGGGCAAATTATGTTGGAAAGCGCCAGAACAATGACAAATGAGGTTGCTAAGCACAAGAACAATTGTAAATGACGTTCATATGCACAAGATCAAGGGCAAAAGAAGTTGTTAAGAACACAAAGAACGCCAATTGAGGTTGTTAAGCACACAAACAAGGGCAAATGTGGTTCTTAAGCACAAGAACAAATGTAAATGAGGTTCATAAGTACAAGATCAAGGGCAAATTATGTTGCAAACCGCAAGAACAATGACGAAAGTGGTTGTTAAGCACATGAACAACGCCAATTGAGGTTGTTAAGCACAAGAATACGTGTAAATGATGTTGCTAAGCACAAGAACAAGGGCAAAAGAGGTTAAGAAGCATATAAACAACGACAATTGAGGTTTTTAAGCAGAAGAACAAGGGCAAATGAGGTTCCTAAACACAAGAACAAATGCAAATGACGTTCATATGCACAAGATCAAGGGCAAAAGAAGTTGTTAAGCACACAAACAACGCTAATTGAGGTTGTTAAGCACACAAACAAGGGCAAATGTGGTTCTTAAGCACAAGAACAAATGCAAATGAGGTGGATAAGTACAAGATCAAGGGCAAAAGAGGTTGTTCAGCACACAGACAACGCCAATTGAGGTTGGTAAGCAAACAAACAAGGGATTATGAGGTTCGGAAGCACAAGAACAAATGCAAATGAAGTTCATTAGCTCAAGATCAATGGCAAAAGAGGTTGTTAAGCACACGAAAAAAGCCAATTGAGGTCGTTAACCACATAAACAACGGTAAATGAGATTCCCAAGCATAAGAACAAATGCAAATGTGGTTCATAAGCGCAAGATAATGGGCAAATTATGTTGCAAAGTGCAAGAACAACGACAAATGAGGTTTGTAAGCACAAGAACAAGTGTAAATGAAGTCCATAAGCACAAGATCAAGGACAACAAAGGTTGGCACACAAACAACGCCAATTGAGGTTGTTAAGCACACAAACAAGGGGAAATGAGGATCTTAAGCACAAGAACAAATGCAAATGAGGTTCATAAGCACAAGATCAAGGGCAAAACAGGTTGTTAAGCACACGAACAACGTGAATTAAGTTTGTTAAGCACTCCACCATCAGATAATGAGGTTCCTAATCACAAGATCAAGGGCAAATTCTGTTGCAATGCGCAAGAACACTGACAAAAGAGGTTGTTAAGCTCACAAACAACGCCAATTGAGGTTGTTAAGCACAAGAACAAGTGTAAATGATGTTGCGAAGCACAAGAACAAGGGCAAAAAAGGTTAAGAAGGATATGAACAACGGGAATTGAGGTTGTTAAGCACACGAAAAAGGGCAAATGAGGATCCAAAGCACAAGAACAAATGCAAATGAGGTTCATAAGCACAAGATCAAGGTTAAAAGAGGTTGTTAAGCACATGAACCACACCAATTGAGGTTATTAAGCACACAAACAAGTGCAAATGAGGTTCCTAAGCACAACAACAAATGCAAATGAGGTTCATCAGCACAAGATCGATGGCAAAAGAGGTTGTTAAGCACACGAAAAACGCCAATTGAGGTTGTTAAGCACACAAACAAAGGCAAATGAGGTTCCTAAGCACAAAAACGAATGCAAATGAGGTTCATAAGCTCAAGATCAAGGGCAAATTATGTTGCAAAGTGCAAGAACAACGAGAAATGAGATTGTTAAGCACAAGAACAAGTGTAAATGAGGTTCATAAGCACAAGATCAAGGGCAAAAGATGTTGTTAAGAACACAAACAATGCCAATTGAGGTTCTTAAGCACACAAACACGGGATAAGGAGGTTCCTAAGGACAAGAACAAATGCAAATGAGCTTCATAAGCATAAGATCAAGGGTAAAAGAGGTTGTTAAGCACAAGAACAAGTGTAAATGATGTTGCTAAGCACAAGAACATGGACAAAAGAGGTTAAGAAGCATATGAACAACGACAACTGAGGTTGTTAAGCACACGAACAAGGGCAAATGAGGTTCCTAAGTACTAGAACAAATGCAAATGAGGTTCATAAGAACAAGATCGAGGGTAAACGATGTTTTGAAGCACACGGAAAACGCCAATTGAGGTCGTTAAGCACATAAACAACGGCAAATGAGGTTACCAAGCACAAGAACAAATGCAAATGTGGTTCATAAACGCAAGATCAAGGGAAAATTATGTTGCAAAGTGCAAGATCAACGACAAATGAGGTTGTTAAGCACAAGAACAAGTGTAAATGAGATTCATAAGCAAAAGATCAAGGGCAAAAGAGGTTGTTAAGCACACAAACAATACCAATTGAGGTTGTTAAGCACACCAAGAAGGTCAAATGAGGTTCTTAAGCACAAGAACAAATGCAAATGAGATTCATAAGCACAAGAATAAGGGCAAATTATGTTGCAAATCGCTAGAACAACGACAAAACAGGTTGTTAAGCACACGAACAACGCCAATTGAGGTTGTTAAGCACAATAACAAGTGTAAATGATGTTTCTAAGCACAAGAACAATGGCAAAAAAGGTTAAGAAGCATGTGAACAACGACAATTGAGGTTGTTAAGCAGACAAACAAGGGCAAATGAGGTTCCTAAGCACAAGAACAAATGCCAATGACGTTCATATGCACAAGATCAAGGGAAAAAGAAGTTGCACATAAACAACGCCAATTGAGGTTGTTAAGCACACAAACAAGGGCAAATGTGGTTCTTCAGCACAAGAACAAATACAAATGAGGTTCATAAGAACAAGATCAAGGGCAAAAGAGGTTGTTAAGCACACGGACAACGCCAATTGAGGTTGGTAAGCACACAAACAAGGGATTATGAGGTTCCTAAGTACAAGAACAAATGCAAATGAGGCTCATAAGCACAAGATCAAGGGCAAAAGAGGTTGTTAAGAACACGAAAAACGCCAATTGAGGTCGTGAAGCACATAAACAACGGCAAATGATGTTCCCAAGCACAAGAATATATGCAAATGTGGTTCATAAGCGCAAGATCAAGGGCAAATTATGTTGCAAAGTGCAAGAACAACGACAAATGAGGTTGTTAAGCACATGAACAAGTGTAAATGAGGTTCATAAGCACAAGATAAATGGCAAAAGAGGTTGTTAACCCCACAAACAATGCCAATTGAGGTTGTTAAGCACACAAACAAGGGAAAATGAGGTTCTTAAGCACAATAACAAATGCAAATGAGGTTCATAAGCGCAAGATAAAGGCCAAAAGAGGTTGTTAAGCACACGAACAATGCCAATTGAGGTTGTTAAGCACACAAACAATCGATAATCAGGTTCCTAAGCACAAGAACAAATGCAAATGAGGTTCATAAGCACAAGATAAAGGGCAAATTATGTTGCAAAGCGCAAGAATAACGACAAATGATGTTGTTAAGCACACAAACAACGCCAATTGAGGTTGTTAAGCACAAGAATAAGTGTAAATGATATTGCTAAGCACAAGAACAAGGGCAAAAAAGGTTAAGAAGGAAATGAACAACAACAATTGAGGTTGTTAATCACACGGACAAGGGCAAATGAGGTTCCTAAGTACAAGAATAAATGCAAATGAGGTTCATAAGCACAAGATCGAGGGTAAACGAGGTTTTTAAGCATACGAAAAACGCTAATTGATGTCGTTAAGCACATAAACAACGGCAAATGAGATTCCTAAGCACAAGAACAAATGCAAATGTGGTTTGTAAACGCAAGATCAAGGGCAAATTATGTTGCAAAACGTAAGAACAACAACAAATGAGGTTGTTAAGCACATGAACAAGTGTAAATGAGATTCATAAGCACAAGATCAAGGAAAAAAGAGGTTGTTAAGCACACAAACATTGCCAATTAAGGTTGTTAAGCACACAAACAAGGGAAAATGAGGTTCTTAAGCACAATAACAAATGCAAATGAGGTTCATAAGCGCAAGATAAAGGCCAAAAGAGGTTGTTAAGCACACGAACAATGCCAATTGAGGTTGTTAAGCACACAAACAATCGATAATCAGGTTCTTAAGCACAAGAACAAATGCAAATGAAGTTCATAACCACAAGATCAAGGGCAAATTATGATGCAAAGATCAAGAACAACGACAAAAGAGGTTGTTAAGCACACTAACAACGCCAATTGAGGTTGTTAAGCACAAGAACAAGTGTAAATGATGTTGCTAAGCACAAGAACAAGGGCAAAAGAGGTTAAGAAGCATATGAAGAACGACAATTGAGGTTGTTAAGCTCACAAAAAAGGGTAAATGAGGTTCTTAAGCACAAGAACAAATGCAAAAAAAATTCATATGCACAAGATCAAGGGCAAAAGAAGTTGTTAAGCACACAAACAACGTCAATTGAGATTGTTAAGCACACAAACAAGGGCAAATGTGGTTCTGAAGCACAAGAAAAATGCAATTGAGGTTCAAAAGCACAAGATCAAGGGCAAAAGAGGTTGTTAAGCACACGAACAACGCCAACTAAGGTTGTTAAGCACACAAACAATTGATAATCAGGTTCCTAAGCACAAGAACAAATGCAAATGAGGTTCATAAGCACAAGATCAAGGGCAAATTATGTTGCAAAGCGCAAGAACAATGAGAAATGAGGTTGTTACGCACACGAACAACGCCAATTGAGGTTGTTAAGCACAAGAACAAGTGTAAATGATGTTTCTAAGCACAAGAACAAGGGCAAAAGAGGTTAAGAAGCATATGAACAACGATAATAGAGGTTGTTAAGCTCACGAACAAGGGCAAATGAGGTTGCTAAGCACAAGAACAGATGCAAATGAGGTTCATAAGCACAAGATCAAGGTCAAAAGAGGTTGTTAAGCACATGAACAACGCCAATTGAGGTTGTTAAGCACACAAACAAGTGCAACTGAGGTTACTAAGCACAACAACTAATGCAAATAAGGTTCATCAGCACAAGATAGATTGTAAAAGAGGTTGTTAAGCACACGAAAAACGCCAATTAAGGTCGTTAAGCACACAAACAAAGGCAAATGAGATTTCCAAGCTCAAGAACAAATGTAAATGAGGTTCATAAGCACAAGATCATGGGCAAATTATTTTGCAAAGCGCAAGAACAACGAGAAATGAGGTTGTTAAGCACAAGAACAAGTGTAAATGAGGTTCATAAGCACAAGATCAAGGGCAAAAGAGGTTGTTAAGCACACGAACAATGCCAATTGAGGTTGTTAAGCACACAAACAAGGGATTAGAAGGTTGCTAAGCACAAGAACAAATGCAAATGAGGTTCATAAGCACAAGATCAAGGGCAAAAGAGGTTGTTAAGAACACAAAAAACGCCAATTGAGGTCGTTAAGCACATAAACAATGGCAAATGAGGTTCCCAAGCGCAAGAACAAATGCAAATGTGGTATATAAGCGCAGGATCAAGGGCAAATTATGTTGCAAAGCGCAATAACAACAACAAATGAGGTTGTTAAGCACAAGAACAAGTGTAAATGAGGTTCATAAGCACAAGATAAAGGGCAAAGGAGGTTGCTAAGCCCACAAACAATGCCAATTGAGGTTGTTAATCATACAAACAAGGGCAAATGAGGTTCTTATGCACAAGAACAAATGAAAATGAGGTTCATAAGCACAAGATCAAGGGAAAAAGAGGTTGTGAAGCATGCGAACAATGCCAATTGAGGTTGTTAAGCACACAAACAATGGATAATCAGCTTCCTAAGCACAAGAACAAATGCAAATGAGGTTCATAAGCACAAGATCAAGAACAAATTATGTTACAAAGCGCAGAAATAACGACGAAAGATGTTGTTAAGCACACGAACAACTCCAATTGAGGTTGTTAAGCATAAGAACAAGTGTAAATGATATTGCTAAGCACAATAACAATGGCAAAAAAGGTTAAGAAGCATATGAACAACGACAATTGAGGTTGTTAACCACACGAACAAGGGCAAATGAGGTTCCTAAGTACGAGAGCAAATGCCAATGACGTTCATAAGCACAAGATCGAGGGCAAACGAGGTTTTTAATCACACGAAAAACGCCAATTGAGATCGTCAAACACATAAACAACGGCAAATAAGGTTCCCAAGCACAAGAACAAATGCAAATGTGGTTCATAGGCACAAGATCAAGGGAAAATTATGTTGCAAAACGCAAGAGCAACGACAAATGAGATTGTTAAGCACAAGAACAAGTGTAAATGAGATTCATAAGCACAAGATCAGGGCAAAAGAGGTTAAGAAGCATATGAACAACGACAATTGAGGTTGTTAAGCACACGAACAAGGGCAAATGAGGTTCCTAAGCACAAGAACAAATGCAAATGAGGTTCATAAGCACAAGATCAAGGTCAAAAGAGGTTGTTAAGCACATAAACAACGCCAATTGAGGTTGTTAAGCACACAAACAAGTGCAAATGAGGTTCCTAAGCACAAGAACAAATGCAAATGAGGTTCATTAGCACAAGATCGGGGGAAAAGAGGTTGTTAAGCACACGAAAAACGCCAATTGAGGTTGTTAAGCACACAAACAAAGGAAAATGAGTTTCGTAAGCACAAGAACAAATGCAAATGAGGTTCATAAGCACAAGATCAAGGGCAAAAGAAGTTGTTAAGCCCACAGATAACGCCAATTGAGGTTGTTAAGCACACAAACAATGGATTAGGAGGTTCCTAAGCACAAGAACAAGTGCAAATGAGGTTCATAAGCACAAGATCAACGGCAAAAGAGGTTGTTAAGCACACAAACAACGCCAATTGAGTTTGTTAAGCACACAAACAAGGGCAAATGAGGTTCTTAAGCGCAAGAACAAATACAAATGAGGTTTATAAGCACAAGATCAAGGACAAAAAAGGTTGTTAAGCACACGAACAATGTCAATTGAGGTTGTTAAGGCACAAGAACAAGTGTAAATGAGGTTCATAAGCACAAGATAAAGGGCAAAAGAGGTTGTTAAGCCTACAAACAACGCCAATTGAGGTTGTTAAGCACACAAACAAGGGCAAATGAGGTTCTTAAGCACAAGAACAAATGCAAATAAGGTTCAGAAGCACAAGATCAAGGGAAAAAGAGGTTGTTAAGCACACGGACAATGCCAATTGAGGTTGCTAAGCACACAAACAGGGGATAATGAGGTTCCTAAGCACAAGAACAAATGCAAATGAGGTTCATAAGCACAAGATCATGGGCAAAAGAGGTTGTTAAGCACACGAAAAATGCCAATTGAGGTCGTTAAGCACATAAACAACGGCAAATGAGATTCCCAAGCACAAGAACAAATGCAAATGTGGTTCATAAGCGCAAGATCAAGGGCAAATTATGTTGCAAAGCGCAAGAACAACAACAAATGAGGTTTTTAAGCACAAGAACAAGTGTAATGAAGTTCATAGGGATGAGATCAAGGGCAAAAGAGGTTGTTAAGCACACAAACAACGCCAATTGAGGTTGTTAAGCACACAAACAAGGGCAAATGAGGTTCTTAAGCACAAGAACAAATGCAAATGAGGTTCATAAGCACAAGATCATGGGCAAAAGAGGTTGTTAAGCACACGAACAACGTTAATTGAGGTTGTTAAGCACACAACTTTGGGATAATGGGGTTCCTAAGCACAAGATCAAGGGCAAATTATGTTGCAAAGTGCAAGAACAACGACAAAAGAGGTTGTTTAGCACACAAACAACGCCAATTGAGATTGTTAAGCACAAGAACAAATGGAAATGATGTTATTATGCTTATCAACCTCATTTGCATTTGTTCTTGTGCTTAAGAGCCTCATTTCCCTTGTTCTTGTGCTTAAAATCCTCATTTGTCATTGTTCTTGTACTTAGTAATATCATTTGCCCTTAATCTTGTGTTTATCAATATCATTTGTATTTATTCTTTTGCTTAGGAACCTCATTTGCCCTTGGTCTTCCGCTTAGCAACCTCATTTTCCCTTATTCTTGTGCTTACCAATATCATTTGTATTGGTTCTTATGCTTAGCAACATCATTTGCATTTGTTCTTATTTTTCGGAACCTTATTTGCCCTTTTTCTTGTACTTTGGAATCTTTTTTTTCCTTATTTTTGTGCGTAGCAACCTCCTTTGTCGTTGTTCATATGCTTATGAACCCCTTTTATCCTTGTTCTTGTGCTTAGCAACGTCATTTATCGTTATTCATATACTTATCAACTCCTTTTGTTCATGTTCTTGTGCTTAGCAACCATATTTTCCCTTGTTCTTGTACTTAGCGACATCATTTGTATTTTTCTGGTGCTTAGCACATGATTTGCATTTGTTCTAGTGCTTAACAATCTCATTAGTCTTTGTTCTTGTTCTTAGAAACCTGATTTGCTTTGTTCTTTGCTTAGCAACCTCATTTGTCATTGTTCTTGTGCATAGCAACTAATTTGCCGTTGTTCTTGTAGTTAGCAACATCGTTGGCATTTGATCTTGTGCTTAACAATCTTCTTTCCCTTGTTCTTGTGATTAGCAACCTCATTTGACCTTATTATTATGCTTAGCAACCTCATTTGTCATTGTTATTGTGATTAGCAAAATCATTTGATAATTTATGTGTTTAGCAACCTCTTTTGCCCTAATTCTTGTGCTTAGCAACATCATTTGCATTAGTTCTTCTGCATAAATACCTCATTTGTCATTATTTTTATGCTTAGCAACCTCACTTTGTGCTGTTCTTGTGCTTATCAACATCTTTTGCCCTTGTTCTTGTGCTTAGTAAACGTATTTGTCAATGTTCTTGTGCAAAGAAAGCTCATTTGTCCTTTTACTTATGCTTAGTAATCTCATTTACGGTTGTTCTTGTGCTTAGCAACATCATTTGTATTGGTCATTGTGCTTAGCAACATTTTTTGCATTGGTTCTTGTGCTTAGCAACTTCATTTTGTGTTGTTCTTGGGCTTATCAACTTCTTTTGCCCTCGTTCTTGTGCTTAGTAAACGCATTTGCCAATGTTCTTGTGCAAATAAAGCTCATTTGTCATTTTGCTTATGTGTAGTAATCTCATTTACGGTTGTTTTTGTGCTTAACAACATAATTTATGCTTGATCTTGTGCTTATCAACATCATTTGCATTCGTTCTTGTGCTTAAGAAGCTCATTTCCCTTGTTCTTGTGCTTAACTACCTCATTTGTCATTGTTCTTGTGATTAGCAACATTATTTGCCCTTAATCTTGTGTTTATCAACCTCATTTGCCCTTGTTGCTTAGTAACCTCATTTGCTCTTATTCTTGTCATTTGCAACATCATTTGTATTGGTTCTTGTGCTTAGCAACATCATTTTCATTGGTTCTTGTGCTTAGCAACATCATTTGCATATGTTCTTGTGCTTAGCAACCTCATTTTTTGTTGTTCTTGTGCTTATCAACGTCTTTTGCCCTTGTTCTTATGCTTAGCAAGCACATTTGCCATTGTTCTTGTGCAAAGAAAGCTCATTTGCCCTTTTTCATGTGTTTAGTAACCTCATTTATGGTTGTTCTAATGCATAGGAACATTGTTTGCCCTTGATCTTTGGGTTTATCAACATCAGCTGTATTTGTTCTTGTGCTTAGGAACCTCATTTGTCCTAGTTCTTGTGTAGAACAACCTCATTTGTCGTTGTTCATGTACATAACAACATTATTTGCCCCTGGTCTTGTGCTTATGAACCCCATTTTCATTTCTTCTTGCCCTAGTTTTTGTAGGCAGAAACATCGTTGACATTTGATCTTGTGCTTAACAACCTTCTTTCCCTTGTTCTTGTGAGCGACTTTATTTTTTGTGTTATTGTGCTTAGTAACCTCGTTTTTCCTTGTTCTTGTGCTTAGCAACCTCATTTGCCATTGTTCTTTTGATTCGGAACCTCATTTGTCCTTATTCTTGTGCTTAGCAACCTCATTTGTCATTGTTATTGTGATTAGCAACATCATTTGCGTAGTTCATATTCTTAGCAACCTCCTTTGCCCTTGTTCTTGTACTTAACAACCTCATGTGCCTTTGTTCTTGTGCTTAGCAACCCCATTTGACCTTATTCTTATACTTAGCAACCTTATTTATCATTGTTATTGTGATTAGCAACATCATTTACATAGTTCATGTGCTTAGCAACCACCTTGCCCTTGTTCTTGTGCTTAGCAACCTTATTTTTAACTGTTCTTGTGTTTATCAATCTTTTTTGCCCTTGTTCTTATGCTTAGCAAGCGCATTTGCTAATCTTCTTGTGAAAAGAAAGTTCATCTGCCATTTTTCTTGTGCTTAGTTATCTCATTTACGATTGCTCTTGTTCTTTGTAATATCATTTGTCTTTAATCTTGTGCTTAGGAACCTCGTTTGCCCTAGTTTTTGTCGTTGTTATTTTGGTTATCTACATCATTTGAATTAGTTGTTGTGCTTAATAATATTATTTGTATTTGTTCTTGTACTTAGAAACGTCATTGGCCTTTGTTCTTATGCTTAGGAACCACATATGCCCTTATTATATTGCTTAGCAACATCATTCGCATTTGTTCTTATTTTTGGAAACCTCATTTGCCATATTTCTTGTGCTTAGGAATCTCATTTTTCCTTGTTCTTGTGCTTAGCAACCTCATTTTCCCTTATTCTTGTGCTTATCAACATTATTTGTATTGATTCTTGTACTTAGCAACATCATTTGCATTGGTTCTTGTGCTTATCAACCTCTTTTGCCCTTGTTCCTCTTAGCAATCATATTTGCCAATGTTCTTGTGCATAGAAAGCTCATTTGCCCCTGTTTTGTGTTTATCAATCTCATTTGCATTTGTTCTTGTGCTTAGGAACCTCATTTGCTCTTGTTCTTCTACTTAGCAACCTCATTTTTTCTTATTCTTGTGCTTAGCAACATCATTTGTATTGGTTCTTGTTCTTGTACTTAGCATCCTCATTAACGGTTGTTCTTGCGCTTAGCAATATCATTGGCCCTTGATCTTGTACTTATCAACCTCATTTGCATTTGTTCTTGTGCTTAGAAACCTCATTTGCCCTTGTTCTTGGCTTAACAACCTCATTTGAATTAGTTTTTGTGCTTAACAATATCATTTGTCATTGTTCTGATGTTTAGCAACATTATTTGTATTTGTTCTTGTGTTTATCAACCTCGTTTGCCCTTGTTATTCTTCTTAGCAAGCGCATTTGTCAATATTCTTGCACAAAGAAAGCTCATTTGCCCTTTTTGTTGTACTTAGAAATCTCATTTGTGGTTATTCTTGTACTTAACAACCTCATTTACCCTTGTTCTTATGCTTAGAGGAACCTCATTTGTCTTTGTTGTTGTTCTTAGCAACTTTATTTCCAGTTGTTTTTGTGCTCATTTGTATTTGTTCTTGTTCTTAGCAACTTAATTTCTAGCTATTTTTGTGTATAGCAATATCATTTGCATTTGTTATTGGGCTTAACAATTTTATTTTCTCTTGTTCTTGTGCTTAAAAATCTCATTTGGCCTTATTTTTGTGCTTAGCAACCTCATTTGTCATTGTTATTGTAATTAGCAATATGATTTGCTTTTGTTCATGTACTTAGCAACATAATTTGTCCTTGTTCTTGTGATTAATAACATAATTTGCATTAGTTCTTGTACTTAACAACCTCAATTACTAAGATTAAAATGAATGATAGCAGCAAGTGGGTGATTGGCAGTAGAAGACGAGACACTTTTCTTTTATTAACTCCATTAATGGATGGGGTAAAACTTTTTTTTAAAGAACGTAGATGCCTAATCAACCAACTTATATTTAATGTGTATAAATTAAAGGATTTCGTATGGGTTCCAAATCCACAACTTATTATTCATAGTGTGTTGCACTTTGTTACTAAACCAAAAGCTGAAGGGTGTTGCACTTTGCTACTAGACAATTTATTTTTTTGTTAACTCCATTTGGATAGGTAGAACCTTTTTTTTTTTGAAAGAACGTATTGGTCTAATCTATCAACTTATATTTAATGTCCATAAATTAAAGGATTACCTATGAGTTTTAAACCGTAACCTATCACTCAGAGAGTGTTGCACTTTGCTACTAAATCAAAAGCTGATTCTTGAAAGAGATAGAAATTATTTTGTTGAATATTGAAAATCATATTTATTTTTAGGCAAAAAGATTTCAATGATGGAAATCTTTTGGACTTGTCATCATATTGTATGGGTGTTGGCTTATTTGAAACAACTAAACAAACAAATTTTTGTAGCTAAGAGAGTACTTGTGATGGATGATGTCTGACAGAATTTTACAGGAGGCTGACATATGAAATAAATATTAATTGCAGAGAAAAGGTATGAAGGGAGCACTGTTTATTTGATGCTGGAGAAGAATTTGAAGATTATTTTGATGTATTTATTTTTCTATATAACTTGGCAGTCTCTTTCTAGTTAAAAAAAGTCACTTTTCTTTTTAAGTAGGTCATATTAAAAAATCAATTTTGATCTAGTAATTTAAAGATAATATATTCTGCACGAGAGAAGGTAGGTTCTAAATTTGAATGAATATGTTTTTTTTATGAACATTAAATTTTTAAAAATTAGATCTTTAATATTTCTCTTAAAAAAATAGAGCCATAAAAGGAATAAGTGGTCTACGTGTAGGGGTGCAAACATGTTGGATATCATCCGACCGTATTCAAAAATTAGATACGGATGCCCGATATCCGAATATCTATGCGGATACATATATAGATATGGTTTTAAATTTTAATTATCTGTATCCGAATAGTAGATATATAATATATAGTTTAATATATGAGGAGGGATCCAATTACACCCTTTTTTTTGACACATCATGACACTGTTTTTTTTATAGGTCAATTTTGCGATTTCAAAATCTAAACAGTCGATCCAAACCGTTCAACATGATTGATATACTAAAATGTGCTTGGAGATCAAATTTTACATTTTTTTTTTGAATTTTTTTACTATTTATTAAGATGGTTACAAAATCGCTGTTTTTCAATGGTCTGAAAACAACGATTTTGTAACCATCTTAATAAATAGTAAAAAAATTCAAAAAAATGTAAAATTTGATCTCCAAACACATTTTAGTATATCAATTATGTTGAACAGTTTGGATCGACTATTTGGACTTTGAAAATAGTAGGTGTCAAAATGTGTCAAAAAAAAGGTGTAACTTGATCCCTCCTCTTAATATATATTATGTATTTTTCACTATTATAAAAAGCGGATATCTGTATTTGTAATATTCGATCCGGATTCTATATCCGTCTAATATCCAATCTGTATCCGTATCCAAAAAATAAAAGTGAATGCGGATATGATTTTACCACTATATGATCTATATCTGTATACGAAAAACAAAAGCATATAATTTTACCCCTAGCCGATCTGTTTGCACCCCTATCTACGTGACTCACCTTTAAACATGTTAGTAACGCCTGACGAACTAAATTTTAGAAACTTCACAACTTCAAAATGCTCTGTATTAACACCTGGCAGCAGCCAGCACGGTTCATGAACAAGCACAAAGGGAGATGCATTAATGCATATATCAATTCGGCGCGTCAGGTGTCGCGCTGCCAATTCCTACTGGGCCACACAGGATTTGTAATCTTCAACGCGTTGTTTGATTCCAATTGGTCCTTTTTAGATTTGATAACGAGTCTCCCTTTTGTAATACAATTGAGAGTAGTTCCGATGCCCATCGGACCTACCTTTTTCGATGGGTGAAGTGACCATCAGATCTGCATCAAGATTCGTGCGAACTCATTAAAATCCGTGCAAATATTTTTCAATTTTCGTACGCACAAATCTCAATATAATCGTACGGTATTAGAGCTAATCGAACCTAAAAGTAGGTCCGATGCCCATCGGACCTACTCCTATCTTTGTAACCAACTATTTCACTGGTGCATTCAATTCTGACAGGACAATATTATGGATTCAACATATAAAATCTATCATATCAATTATAACATCGTGTCACAGAATGTTTAATTTTATGCTACAAGTTGTTTTGAGAACTCTTTGTTACTTTCAAGGCCCGGTTCCTTGCATAATTTTTTATTTTTTATTTTGTTACAGCTGTAAAAAAAGAAAAAGAAATTTATACTGAATTATATATATAAAAAAAAAGATGATTTGGGTTCGGGTTAAATGAGAAAAGGCAGGGACTATAAAGGGTAGGGGTGAAAACAGTATGGATAATATCCGATCCGTATTCGAAAACTTAGATGTGGATTTCCAATATTCGAATATCCGTGTAGATAAGGATACTAATATAGTTTTATGTTTTAATTATCTGTATCCGAATAATATATATATACCATATATTTTAATATATATTATGAAAAAATTATGTTATTCACCATTATAATTAGATAAATATTATGAATTTTAATATTATTTTAATAAATATCTAATCTAATTCGGACTCGTATCCGTATTCGTCTGATATGCTTGATATCCTCTCCGTATCTGTATCCGGAAAAAAAAAATAACATGGATATGATTTTATCACTATCCGCTCCGTTTTCACCCCTAGTGAAGGGTCATTTGGAGGGAAATTACCAAAACTGGAGATCAAAACCAAATTAACTTAATTAATTAGTACCCTTATAGCCACTATCAAGCTTTTTTTTAAAATAAATAAATTAGTATTTAAAAGTTCTCAGGTGATTAAGAGAGGATAATGGACTGAGCTGTCACTAAGTATAATATCTCTTCACTTTTAGTTAAGATTTGCATTAATTACTCGTAGCGTTGACACCAATTAGAATGGATGTCGGCAGATTGCTCAAATAATTTAGAAAGATATTATATGCACACTTGCCCAATTAAACCCCAAGATCTAGCCTTATTGACCGGAAATTAGTGTTCACATTAATTAAATTTATCCAGTGATGGTAATAAGAAATGCGACAACCAACACTCCAATTGTAATCTATCCCTCTTGTTCTTGTGCTATTGTCTAGTTATTAAGCTGTAAATAATATTTATCGATCTGCCAAGAGTCTCAAACATATACCATATATTTTAATAGAGGGTGATCCCTTTTTTATTGACACCGAATTATATTATACATTTTTAAAAAATTTAAAATTCAAACAGTCGATTCAAACTGTTCAACATGATGGATATATTAAAATGTGCTTAAAGATCAAATTTTTTATTTTTTTATTTTTTACTATTTATTAAGTATGTTACAAAATCGCTATTTTTGTATCATTGAATTTTTATAACCATCTTAATAAATAGTAAAAAAAAATATAAAAATATAAAATTTGATCTGTAAGTACATTTTAATATATCCATCATGTTGAACAATTTGAACTTTGAAAATATATAGTATAATTCGGTGTCACCAAAAAAGGGTGTAAGTGAATTCCTATCCACGTCTAAGAAAGTTCTAGCGCAAAAATATAAATTTTGATTGAATGTACTTTTTTTTTATTTTTCAGTACGCATTTTTCATATTGTCTATTTACATGATTAATTGGGTCCTTGTTGTTAATTATAAGCCTTTTCTTGCGGTTTATAATTAAAGATGATCAAAATATATTCCTTCACTTGCACCATTCTTGCTGGAATTGTCAAGAATTCTGCTTTATGGGTGCAAACAATTGCGTAAGCAAAATTAAAATTGATAATTTTTAGAACGGGGAAAATATAATTTAGAACGTACAGCATCATTTGACTTAAATTTATCAAAGCAATTAATTACCAGCAGTTGAAATTTGACTGAGATTCAAGTTTGTAAATTTGACTGCAAGATAATATATACTCGCCAAACCAACCATCACGGCAGCTCTAATAACAAATAATTTTGGGCTAATTTTTTAATTGTTAATTGAGGCGAAGGACTGAAAGTACAATGGGTCATAACAATTAATAACTAATTATCATTACAAATTAATGGCCTAAATCTTATTGGTTGATCTATATAAAATCATTTAAAAAAAATATCACCGAGAGTACCTATTTGGGTTTTTTGTAAGCAGGTCAAGTACCAAACTGTCACAAAAAATATATAGACAAAAAAATATATAGAGAGAGAGGGGTTAGTTAAGGTCAAAATGGTAGTTTTTGAATCTTGTGATACCAATTGGTTTACGACTTTCAAAATCTAAACAGTCGATTCAAACCGTTAGATGTGATATCTATATTAAAATGTGTTTGAAACCAAATTTTACATTTTGTGAATTTTTTTTTACTATTTATTAAAATAGTTTGAAAATTGCTGATTTTATATAAACAGTGAAAACAATGATTTTAAAATCATCTTAAAAAATAGTAAAAAAATTTCAAAAATGTAAAATTTGATCTTCAAATACATTTTAATAGAGCATCATGTTGAACAGTTTAGACATTTTTAATAGAGCATCATGTTGAACAGTTTAGACATTAAAAATTACAAAACTAAATTGGTACGACCAAGACTCAAGAACTACTAGTATTTTGATCTTAGCCAATCTGTGTGTGTCATTGAAATATATCTCAAGGTCAATCGACCTTATCCTCTGTAGAGAGAACTAGACAGGTTAGAGAACGATATCCAATTGCAACTAATTGCAAGACATCTAATACCACTTGCACCGTACGTTCTTTCCCATTCAGTAGGCTACGTGATTGCAACTGTTTTGGTCTTTTCTATAACTGATCGTCGGAAATTAGTCATCAAAATCCATACAATTCCAAATAAAAAAAAATATATAAGAACAATATTGGTCTGTGGTAATTAATTGGCAAAATTTTAAGGGAAAAATATAATGACAAAACAACAAGTTTATCAGACACAAGAGAACATACATGGCTACCTTGGATAGATACACAACACATACATAGATTATAGAAGTAAAGGCCAATATATATATATATATATATATATCTTGCAAATGCAGATTGCGTGAAGGAGTAATTCATGGAAGAAAGCCATATGTGAGAAGAAGAGAGCAAGGTGTAGCCAGGGACAGACTTGCCGGCAACTTTTAATCCGGTCGAGAAGAAATTCTCACTGGATTTTGAATGGAGGAATTCAAAATCCAAAGAAAATTCTTCTAGATGAAATATAGATCCCGGCAAGTCATCCTTGGCTGCATTCTGCTCTCAACCTTTTTGCAAAAGACTGTTTCATGATCTCTCTTTCTATATCTCTCTTAATTTTGTTGCAAACTCATGGTGTCTCTCTCTCTCTCTCTCTCTTTCTCTATCTCTCCATGTGAAAAAGCCATATGTGGAAAGAAGAGAGCAAGATGTAGCCAAAGACGGACTTGCCGGCAACTCCAAATCCAGAGAAATCAAATTACAGACATAATATATATGTAACTCAAGTGCTAGCTAGCAATTGGAGATGTAACAGAATTAGGTCTGAATCCGGATGCCGGCAAGTCATCCTTGGCTGCATTCAACTCTCTACCTTTGTACAAATGGATCTAACATGATAGTAAGGCTCGTATATCTCTTTCCTAAAATGTCTTTCATAAGAAATTATATGGAGTATGCATTGATAGAGTCATTGATGTGAGCGACTTATTTATAGGAAATGAAGAAGGGGAAGGAGGAAGGAGGACAGAAGACTGGGGAAATAAATATTATCTTTTCATTTGGACACGATATATAAAAATATTACCTTTGACAAAAGAATCTCACATGGAATAAATGAAATCACTGATTGTGATGCCAATTCAAAATTTCTCCTGTTATGGTTAGGTGTGAAGAACCCTTTCAGGAGATATAATGCCCTATCAGTTTTAGTTTCCTTTTTAGCAAAATTAAACAACGATTTCTGAGCGCATTGTGTGTTGCTAGTTATTCAGTGGCACAAGCCTATGCAGTATCTCATACAACTGTATCATCAACATAACAATTTAAAAGAAATTGAAGTTTTATAAGTGATTGTACTGCATTAAGAGCACGTGTAATTTTCTGTAACGCTACAAAATTAATTTGTAGATCAATTTGCAAATGATATATTGATTTTTCAGGGAATAAATATATTTTTGCTTTTGTGTCAGGATATCAATTGTTAGTAAATATATCCGAAATTTTTATTTATAGCATATTACAAAAAATAAACCAAAAAACTACTTTTATTGAAATTTTTTATTTCTGCCATTTCAACCATTCAAATTGGCAGACATGGCCCTATATAAGGAGGTTGCTAGTAAGTTTTTTACCATTTCATTTCACAACTCCAAGCCCAGCGTGTAATTGTAAGTTTTTTTCTTCTTTATTCTTTAAATTTTTAGTTTAAGATTTAGGATTTAGGGTTTAGTATTTAGATTTTAATATGGTTTGTTACCAACAATTAATCAAATTAAAAAATTACCAACAATTGACTGATTTAGGAAATTACCAAATTAGAAAATTACCAAATTTAGAAAATTACCAACTTAGGAGATTACCAAATTAGGAAATTACCAAATTAAAAATTTACTAAATTAGGGAATTATCAAATTAAGAATTTACCAAATTAGAATGATCCCAAAATTAATTATAATGTTTTTACTAGTAGAGCATGGCATCCCGTAGAGACATACCATCTTCGAGTAGGGGTGAGACATCCTCCAGTCACACTAGACAGGATGACCCCATACCCACTCCTTTTGAGAGGTCACAGTATGTTGATTGTAAAGAGATTCTGGACCATCTGATAAAGTGATATTGTACCTATCTAAAAAAATAGTAAAAAAATTCTAAAAAATATAAAATTTGGTCTCCAAATTTATTTTATTATGAAGATCATGTTGAGCAGTTCGGATGGACTGTTTCGGACTTTGAAAATAGAGATAAATGATGTGGAGCATATTGGAGCACAAAATAATGGTAAATTTGAACCCTTCTCAAAATTTAATTAGTTATAATTTAGAACCAGCTTTTGATCTAGTGGCAAAGACAATGTTCTTTATATGAGATGTTATATACTTGAAATCCAGATGAGAATATTATTTATAGATATTAAATAGTTGGATGGCTTGACCTCCAACCTTTACTAAAAAAAAAATAGTTATAATTTTGTTTCAATAGTTTTATATTTGATCTGTCTTTTTTCTATACCACTTCATTAATATGTCTAGATAATTAATTACGACTTATTTGTAGGCTAATAAAAATTAAGTACTTACTAATTAGGTTGATCTAATAAAAATTAAGACCTATTTGCAAATCTCATTCTACACGGTAGGATACGGCATTGGATCTGAATCCAATCACCAATGAATTCACATTCTTTCAGGTACCTGAAAAGGGAATATTTTATAATTAGTGTATCCGGACCGTTCTTTTTAACTCGGCACAAATCTCAAAGACCAATATACTGCCCTCTGCGCTAGCCTGAATTCCAAACGAACTGAAAATAAATCTCAAACCGTAAAGTGAGAGAAATCTTGTGCAGTACCTGGGAGGATATTGATCCATCACCAATTAATGGATCTGATATGATGGGGGCAATGCTGGTGGGCTAAATGTGGGGACGGAGATTTGCAATTTACTGTGTGCTTGATCAGCAATTATAAGAGAATATCTTGATTGGACGACAACTCCGATTTGGAGAGAGAGAATCCAAGTCATTCTATTCTCTACTCAGTGCACATTGTAATCGTGTGGCGGATCACTGAATCTGAATATATATAAGCTCCTCAAATTCTTCAAAATACAGGTCTTAGTTTTGTTTATGTTGTATTCTCAGTACACAGTACTACATGTGTTTATACTGCAGAGAATCTCGATTCGCTTAGGCAGGAGGTCCGTGGGGGCAGTGGGGCTCAGGTTGCTACTTGCTGCCGTTGCTGGCCTGGCATGGCCTCTTGATGGATGATGCGGCCAGGTTAAGACAATGTACCTTATATTTTTCATCAATTAGTGGGGCCTTTCCCATGTGTGCGTGCTCGAAAAAGAAATGTTAGCGTCATCCCAATTTGCACGGCCCATTCATATGTCGCGCATGACTTCGGACACGTAGATATGCAATATGTTTATGGATGCTTAATTAATTAGGTCATTTATAAGGTGGATCAGTGGTCGGCTCTGCTCTGATCATGACTGGTTACATACAGGATGGTGATCTATTTCAAGCTGTAGTTAAATTGTTTTGACCGAAAATTGACAAATAGGGTATGTCTATGCTTCGTTTGTATTAAAGCGTAAATAAAAGTATTGTTTGAACAATACAATGTATTGAGATACTTTCTGTTGCTTTTGACTTTTTAACTAGAGCGTTATAATAATCATATTAATTTTAGACATTTAAACAAGTCAATGTACTTCTTCTTGTTGTTTTGACATTCCCAAATTATATATAGAGAGAGAGGTTGGCTAATATCAAAACGTTTGTTCCTGAATTTTGGAATAAATAATTCAGTTTTTACATTTGCAAAGTCTAAACAGTCGATTTAAACCGTTCAACATTCAATCTATATTAAAATATACTTGGAGAACAAATTTTACATTTTTAGAATGTCTTTACTATTTATTAAGCCAATTTTAAAATCGTTGTTTTAAATGATCCAGAAGTTGTTAACTGTTTATTAAAATCAATGATTTTAAAATTGGCTTAATAAATAGTAAAAAAAATCCAAAAAATTTAAAATTTGGTCTCCAAGCACATTTTAATATAAATTGAATGTTGAACGGTTTGAATCGACTGTTTAGACTTTGAAAATGTAAAAACTGAACTGTTTGTTCCAAGGTCTATAAACAAACGTTTTAATATTAGCAAACCTCATATATATAGACGAGAAGGGATCCACTTACACTTTTTTTTGTGACACCGGATTAAATCTTGTATTTTCAAAGTCTAAACAGTCGATCCAAACTGTTTAACATGATGGATATATTAAAATGTGCTTACAGATCAAATTTTTTTTTACTATTTATTAAGATGAGTATAAAAATTCAATGGTCTAAAAACAATGATTTTGTAAAATACTTAATAAATAGTAAAAATAATTCAAAAATGTAGAATTTGATTTGTAAGTACATTTTAATATATTCATCATGATGAACAGTTTGGATCAACTATTTGAACTTTGAAAATATAAAAAATATAAAATGCAATCCGTTGTCACTAAAAAAGAGTGTAAGTGGATCCTATATATAGACATACGAACATACATTTGTTCAATTGCCAATTGGGTTTGGGGATATTTTGTGCGTTCATGATTATGGTTTGACCGAAAAATAATATACCTTAACCATGGGTATATGTCATAACGCATTCAACATACAGAGATGGTAATTATTTTTAGTACGAGCCACAATACAAATTCTCAAATTATTCCAATACGAATATTAAATTTAAAACGTACGATGTATCACGAACAAGACAATACATTAACTCGCACTATTTGACATGATTATTTACATAGATGATATTTTTAATTAATCAAAAGTTCTATGGCCAAGCAAGGGTTAAGAATTTTTTTTTTATGTTATGTCTTTCGTATTGTACGAATTATCTTTTATCAACTACTAGTTATATTTTATGTTTCGTCTACTATATGCTAATGATTCTCCACATACCAATAGGTGAAATATGTTGCATCCTTGTGTGAAAATGATAATATTGTAAGAGGTGGACTTCGGCTAACGAGACTTATCAGCGATTCAAAGACTAGAGTTATAACCCAAGAGGCTCCATTGGCTGGATATGATAGAAAGCATCATAGGCTAAGTTTAGGTGATCCAAACTTAGTCGGAACAACGTTAGAAATTATCCAGATTAGGTGGAAGATTAGGGATATTTTAACTACGGGGTAGTATAAGAAAATAATATAATTTGGTACTTGAAATACCTTTCACAAATGCAAAATAGAACACCAGGATGCCTTGTGGGTAGTGACAGTGCCACATGCGGGTAGCCTGCGAGCTAGCCTCAGTGTCACATGCGGTATAAACAGAAGCCGTAAACATATATTCTTAATAGAGGAGGAATCAAGTTACAACAATTTTGAGTTACCACAAAGTTACAACAACGGTTATTTTCATTTTCAAATTCCAAATCATCGATCCAAACCGTTCAACATGATTATCTAAATAAAATGTGCTTCCAGATCAAATTTTACATTTTTTTATTTTTTTTACTATTTATTAAGTTGGGTACAAAAACTAGTCAAATTCAGACCATTGAATTTTGTATCCAACTTAATAAATAGTAAAAATATTCAAAAAAATGTAAATTTGATCTGAAAGCACATTTTATTTAGATAATCATGTTGAACGGTTTGGATCGACGATTTAGACTTTGAAAATGAAAATAACCGTTGTTGTAACTTTGTGGTAACTCAAAATTATTGTAACTTGATCCCTCCTCTTCTTAATATTAGGAATCATAGGAAAACCCTAACCTTAGAGAATCCTTATTATTTCTTAAACAACCAAACTGACCTATACTTAGTGAAAATTGTTATAATCTAATACACTATCCCTATGGATTGACACACCGATTGTACTACGAGATAGGATTGTGGACTTACAAACTGACTCGTCGAGTGAAATCATGGTTAAAAGGTTTAATCATCTATACTGAAACTTTGTGTGTCCGTTTTGGGCCCATCATCTTTCTTGTAATAGTTGTATTTCATTTTCTAATAGTTGTTTTTCATCTTGTGTCTTTCATGTTCTTATATTTGTTTTTCATCTTCTACTAGTTGTCGTTCATCTTCTATTAGCTATATTTTATTTTCTTTTAGTTGTCTTTCATGTGGTGCTAGTTGTTTTTCATCTGTTATAAATAGTATTTTATATTCTACTGGTTGTGTTTCATCTTTTTCTTGTTGTCTTTCATATTCTCCTGGCTGTCTTTCATCTTCTTCTAATTATTTTTCATTTTTATTAGTTGTATTTCATCTTGTATTTGTTGTCTTTTATATTGTACTGATTGTCTTACATCTACTACAGGTTGTATTGGTTGTCTTCCATATTCTACTGGTTATATTTCATGTTGCAATGGTTGTCTTTTATCTACTACTGGTTTGTATTTCAACTTCTTTTAGTAGTATTTCATATTCTACTATTTGTTTTTAATCTTGTACAAGTTGTCTTTCATATTTTTCAAGTTATTTTTCCTCTTCTACTATTTGTTTTTTTATTTTTTTTCTAATTATCTTTCATGTTCATCTAGTTGTCTTTTATCTTTTTCTAATTAGTCATCATCTTGTATTGGTTGCTTATCATATTGTATTGTTTGTCTTTCATGCTGTATAGGTTGTCTTTCATGTCTTCTAGCTTTGTTTTTCATGTTGTATTTAATATTTATCTAATTGTTTTTTTATGTTATACTAGTTGTCTTTCATCTTCTTCCAGTTGTTTTTTCATATTGTAATGGTTGTTTTTCATCTTGTACTGGTTATCTTTCATGTTATGTTTGTTGTCTTTTAATGTTGTACTCGTTGTGTTTTATTTTGTACTTATTGTCTTTAATCAACTACTAGTTGTATTTCAACTTCTTCTAGTTGTGTTTCATCTGGTATTGGTTATTTTTTTCATTTTCTTCTAGTTATTTTTTATCTTCTTCTGGTTGTCTTTTATGTTCTTCAAGTTTTCTTTCATCCTATACTCGTTGTATTCATCTTCTTCAAGTTGTATTTCATCTTGCTCTAATTGTTTTAATTTTGTATTGGTTTGCTTTAATCTTGTACTGGTTGTCTTTCATATTGTACAGGTTGACTTTTATTTCATCTTTTTCTGGTCGTTATGTTCTACAAGTTTTCTTTCATGTTATACTCATTGTAGCCATCTTCTTCAAGTTATCTTTCATCTTGCTCTAATTGTTTTAATTTTGTATTGGTTTTCTTTAATCTTGTATCGGTTGCCTTTCATGTTGTGCATATTGACTTTCATCCGCTACTAGTTGTATTTCATGTTGTATGTACTGGATGTCTTTCATGTTCTAATGGTAGTCTTTTATGTTCTGATGGTTGCTTTCCATCTATTCCTGGTTATATTTCATCTTCTTCTAGTTGTATTTCATCTTTTACTAGTTGTCTTTCATGTTGTACTGGTTGTTTTTCACATTCTTCTAGTTGCTTTTCGTCTTTTTCTAGCTGTCTTTCATATTCTAATAGTTGAATTCATCTTCTTCTAGCTTTTTTTGGTTAAAAAGGCCAAGGCCTAGTTTCATTAAATAACATAATTAACTTACATTCATCTTCTTCTAGTTGTATTTCATCTTCTTCTAATTGTGTTTTATCTTCTATTAGTTGTTTTTCATCTTATACTAGTTGTTTTCAAGTTTTCTTCTATTTATTTTTTATCTTCTTCTAGTTGTCTTTAATGTAGTACTGGTTGTCTTTCATGTACTATAGGTTGTATTTTCTTTTATAATAGTCATGTTTCATCTTTTTCTGGTTGTTTTTAATGTTCTACTAGTTGTCTTTTTTCTTCTTCTAATTATTTTTTTTCATCTTTTATTGGTTACCTTTCTTATTGAACTAGTTGTTTTACATCTAATATAGGTTGTATTTCATCTTGTTCTCATTGTATTTAATCTTGTACTGGTTGTCTTACATATTTTATTGGTTGTCTCTCATGTTGTAATAGTTGTCTTTCATCTACTATTGGTTGTATTTCAATTTTTTTAGTTGTATTGCATCATCTACTATTGTATTTAATCTTGTACTGGTTGTCATTCATGTTCTTCTAGTTGTTTTTCATCTTATACTAGTTATATTTCATCTTTTTCTAGCTATCTTTTGTTGAGTATTTAGTGTATAGGATTTTATCCTAATTTTTTATACTATTTGAATTTTTAAATTTATAAACATAATACTTAAAGATTGGTCGATTGCAAGCGCACAACCTAATCTCTGTAGTAATTAAGGTATCGATCCAAGGGATATCGAAAAATACTAATTTTGGACTCTATTGATTAATTTCAGAATATTAAAGAAAATAAAAGTTAATTGGAGGATTTTGTTCTAAAATCCTAATTGTTGGGTTCAATACCCGAAAATAGGAGGTTGTAACAATTAAACTAAAACTTGAAAAGTTAACGAAAGTTTAGGTTGCTATCAAAGTTTGAAAATCTAGGGGTATTCGGTCTCCAATGCCTTACTAATCCTATCTACTCGGTTCATTTAAATTCATTATTGATATGACGAGGTTTCTAACCTAAGATGTTAAAAATGGTCACTTTCGTGAATTAATAACGTACCTAAACAATTAGGATTTCACGATTAAGTCATTCATCCTAGCTATCTATACCATGAAGTTCTCGTTAGTCTATCATATCCTTAAATATCGATACTTCACAATTAAGTCATGCATACCAATATTAAATTCAATTCAAGAGGCCATAATTAGGGATTTGACTTCACGATTAATTCCTTCACCAAACTCTAACCCTAATTCCTGTAGTTCCAGTTTAGATTTCAAATCTTTCAATTTTTTTATCTAAATCCTAAGATATTTGTGTTCACAATTTGGTACTATTCTATATGATTCTAATCTACTTCGAGTCTATTAGACCTAAGCGGGATGCCACAATTCAAGTACTAATTATGCATCAACACAAATAATCAATCACATAAATTAACATCAAATCAAACAATCATAATAAAAACTAAAATCTAAGTAAGATAAAATTAAACAAGTTCATGATCAAAGACCTAAACTCCTAGAGATGAAGACTAGCCTCTCATGGAGATGCAAGTATTCAACATAAAATTCATTACAAAAATAAGCTAAAACAAAGAGAAATTAAATAGAGAAATAGTTTACACCCTTCCCTAGATGAAGAATCTTAATCTTGCCTGCGTTTGCCTTGACAATTCTGCTTCATTCCTTTTGATTCTCTTGTAAAATTTTGATAAAAGTTCGATGATTTGAAAGAGCAGAATTCTCCCTCTTTTATACCCAATACTCAACATATGGACGTGGGGATTCATTAAATACTTGTCCCACAAGTTTTTCTATATTGTGTATTCTAATTTTATCGGAAATAGAAAACTACCTTTTTAGGCTGAATGCGACGAAAGTGCGGTCTCAGTGCGACCGCAAGGGGGTCAGACTTTTCTTTTTTAACTTCTGAAAATTAAGTGCGTCCGCACTTCTCTCAGATTTTTCTATGATGTTCTGAAGTTTTCTGAAATCGCCTAAGTACTTCGTGCGGCCACTCAATGGTCAGTGCGGACACTAAGGTCAGTTGATCTCATGTGTTATGCCGAATTCTCCAAATTCTTCTAAGTTTTGGGTGTGTCCACACTCTGGGAAAGTGCGTCCGCACCAGGGTCGGATTTTCTTCTGCTCTGTGATGAGATCTTCAATTTCGCCTAAGTGTTAAATGCGGCCGCACTAAGGTTTAATGCATCCGCATTTTGCTCGGTTTTCTTCATTTTTTGTAATTTAAATTACACAAACACAGTAACTTGATTCTAGGTGTATTATATCCTTTTATATATATAAAATACAAGATATTTGGTGTTTTTTATAATCTTCAATTTCGAACATGTACATAATTTAGGTCTATCATCTTTCATATTCTAGTTATCTTTCATCTTCTTCTAGTTATTTTTCATCTTGTATTAGTTGTTTATCATCTTGTATTGGTTGTTATTCATGTTGTATATGTTGTCTTTCATGTCTTCTAGTTGTGTTTTTCATGTTGTATTTCATCTTCGCCTAGTTATTTTCCATCTTGTACTGGTTGTGTTTCATCTTTAGTTGTTTTTCATATTGTATTGGTTGTCTTTTATCTTGTACTGGTTGTCTTTAATGTTGTACTGGTTGTCTTTAAATGTTGTATTAGTTGTGTTTCATATTGTACTTGTTGTCTTTCATCGACTACTGATTGTCTTTCGTCTTTTTCTAATTGTATTTTGTCTTCTTCTAGTTGTGTTTAATCTGGTACTATTTGTTTTTATTTTCTTCTTCTACTGGTTTTCTTTTATCTTCTATTAGTTGTATTCATCTTCTTCAAGTTATTTGTTTTCATTTTGTAATTGCTTTCTACTGGTTGGTTTTCATTTTGTATTTGTTTTCGTTAATCTTGTACTTGTTGTCTTTAATGTTGCATTGGTTGTCTTTCATTTACTACTTGTTGTATTTGATTATTTTTCTTGTTGTATTTCATATTTTATTGGTTGTCTTTCATGTTTTATTGGTGGTCTTTTATGTTCTAGTGATTGTCTTTCATATACTACTTGTTGTATTTTATTTTCTTCTAGTTGTATTTCATCTTCTACTAGTTTTCTTTTATATTGTATTAGTTATTTTTCATATGTTTCTAGTTGTTTTTCATCTTCTATTAGTAGTTTTTCATCTTTTTGTAGTTGTCTTTGATCTTCTACTAGTTGTCTTTAATCTTCTTCTAGTTATATTTCATCTTTTTTTAGTTGTATTTCATCTTGTTGTTGTTTTTCAGCTTGTACTGGTTATCTTTCATGTTCTTCTAGTTGTGTTTTATATTTACTAATTATTTTTTAACTTTTTTTTTTTTGAAAAGAGGTTGTCACAACTCATTTAATACATGATTTATTGGGCTTGGCATTCAGCAGATATCAAGTTAATTATTATCAATTAAAGGTAAGCATATGTATGAAGAAAAGTCTATGAGAAAATTACCAATAAAATAAGATGCGTGGATGTTTTCTCTAAGAAATACACGTGATTTCTTAGGCTATATAGAAAATATTTCCTAAAAATCCAAAAATATTAAGAGGGGGTTTACCTTAAAACCTTAAAAATTAAGAAGGGGTTGCCTAGAAATTCAAAGAAAAGAGAGATATACGTGAGATGATCGGCGGATGAGGGCACATGGACAAGAAGGACTCGTTGGAGGGGGAGGACTCGGACCTAGGTTTCTTATCTTTCTTTTCGGGAGGAGTCTCTAGGAAAGAGAACGGATGGGAGACCTCCATTTCCAAAAATTTGAAATTGATCTAATCATGATCCGCACAGTTTTTGAAACAAATTCAACTATTTAGATTGTAATTTACAGATGGATCAATACATTACAATGTATCATAGCACATCTCTCTCTCTCTCTCTATACACAGAGACATACATATATATTTAAAAATATATATATGTTTTAGCCTCTGTCGTAAAATTCTAAATATGTATATGTAACCTAATATATGTTTTACCGTGACATCGCATATAGACTAAAAAATGTTATAACAAGCTATATATAGTGCCAAAAATGGCTGATAGTTGTATAGCTATTAACAGAGGCGGATTTACATTCACCCGTACGGGTGCTAAGCTACCCTATGATTTTAAAATTGTAGTTATATATATTGAAATTTAATTGAAAGTTATTATTAAAAAAAAAATTATATAGTCCAGCCCTTCTCATAAAATATCACACGTTCACTTGTGGCCTAGGGTTAGAGTTTATCTTATGATTGTGAAGAACTTGGGTTCAATTCTTACCAATAACATATTTTTCTTTTAAATTTTGGCACCCCTTATTATGATTTTCTAGTTCCACCCATGGCTATTAAGGTTTGAAAACGTTATAACGCTGTTAATGCTAGTTTTTTAGAACACTTGTTAGAATACACACTTTGTAATTGTAGATATTTGTGTTCAAATATTGACGATTAGATATTCATATTATGTATTTTATATTTCAGTCTTCCCTATCGAATTTTTTTAGTTTTTCTTCTAAACAAACGTGTGTTATTTTGTTGACAAATATCCTTTATATTTGTATTAAATGCTAACCTCGCATGCATGTATATATACAAAATTTTAATTTGGAACCATTGCAAGTCTCTCTTTCAAAATATGAAACTATGATCCAACAATATTATCCACGAAGAATCATTGCCCATATTAAGTGCTTCAAACAAAATTTATACGAATTATGTTTACTACAAATCAGATCTCAATGACAGTAAGGTATCTATTTTTATTTATACGAATTACTTACAATAAGTCAAACATAATTGAAGAAAATAACTCCCATATATAATATAAAAATATATATCGAAAACGACAAAAAAAAATATTTACTTGTACTAGGTATATCATAATTAACATCATCAATGTTCTCAACATATATCATAATTAACATCATCAATGTTCTCAATTCATTCCCTGGGACTACTTGTACTAGGTATCACATCATTCCAGGCTTTCCATGCAGCTAATCAAGAAAATATATTTACTAAATAAAAAGAACTTCGAATTTTAAATTGGTGCAATTACACAAATGGCCTTTTTAAGTATATTCATTTGTCATTTTAGCCCTTTAATGTTTTAGAAATAACAATTCGTACCTTAAAAAGTTAATTCATACTTATTTAAGAAAATAATAAAAAATATATAAAATTTGATTACCGGTAGAGATTAATATGGAGATCATCACGGTATGTGGTTCAAATTAATTATTTGAACTTTGAACATGAATGTATTGATCCATAGTACGTACAAACCAATATGTACTATGAATTATACCATAACCTCACTCAATTAGTCTTATCATTATCACAAGTAATAGATGAAAATCCACATTCGCATGTTATAAGTGATTATTTAAGATAAAGATGTATTTAAATATTTTTTTTCTAATTACTTTACAATGACACACATTTTGATTGTCGTATTAATTAATTTAATGGGAAAGACTAACATGCTACCTATAGCACAGTGACATGTTGTGTTACTCTTTTAAAAGTCTATTAGACGAATCCAAATCGTTGAACCCGATCTACTTCACGAGTGATACATTTACATATCAAATAAAATTTTGCATTAATTTATACTAAAGATAAATGCATTGAAGTTAATTAATAAATTTATATTTTTTTTACCGCTTGGTTTTATACTAAATGAATTCAAAAATTTATAATCTTTGTATGTAAATGCATTACTCATGAAGTAGATCCAATTCAACATTTTGAATTCGTCATTGAAGCATATCAAATATATTTTGAAGGGATAGCATAGGTAGAACGCTAATCTTATTATAATTTAATTGATAGCTTATGTCATGAATAACTATAGAATTATTTTGTATTGTTTACTGACTACATATGTATTAGTTTCATTGTTAAAGTATGACGCTCTCAAGTTTACTGAGATTTTTTGTGAACTTAACTAAAATATATTGAATTGATTTTAAACGATGAATCTAAACTATTGGAATCTATCTACTTTATGAGTGATGCATATGTGTATGGAATTTTTAAAATTTCGAATTATTTGGTATAAAGTCAAGCGGTCAAAATTAGAAAGTTTAAAAATTAATTTTAATACATTCAATATTTAAACATTTTTTTACCACTTAACTTTATAACAAATTAGTTTGAAAATTTAAAGTTTTTGTGTGTAGACTCATCACTCATAAGATATATATGTTTCAACGGTTTGAATTCGTCGTTTGAAGTAAATTCGACAGATTTTAGAATTAAGTTCACGAAGAAATTTGATAAACTTAAGAACATCCTAGTTCTACTCTTTTTAGAAGATGTTAAACAAATGATCAATTTGGTACAAATTAAAACATTTAAAAATAAAAATAACATTTATGAAACTTTAAAGACGAATATGATAAATGAGTGAATTAGTATGAATCATTTATGAAATTACTCTTTTTTGAAATATGAGTTGGAAGTCAAGTTACTTAACACATTTCAAACTCTTATATATTAATATAAATGATTTTTTCACTTTGTGAATTTTGAACTCATGACCTCCTACATAAAAATCATGTGCCTTTGCTGCTAGATCAAAGACAAGTTCCCATGAAATTACTCTTTAAATTTACTAAACTTTCTTTGCAACTTACTATTAGATTTGTTAAATTATCTTACGGGCCGTATTCTTGGTGCGGTAACAAATCTGCTGTTATTTTTTAGGAATAACAGGAACCTGTGATTGATATTAATTGAGATACATGCATGAAAAAGTGTTTTTTTTTTTTTTTTTTTGAGATTCACACATAAAAAAATGTGGAATCGGAATAACTGGTTTATTTCCGGTGCTTTAAGAGGAGTCATGGTTTCATGGCGGCGCCCGTCACTTACAAAAAAGAGTTGGTATGAGCATGGCAATCGATGGAGGTCCCACGAGGCCATCATGGAGCCCAAATTCACTGGACTGCACTGCCACCACTTGTTCAAATGGATTTTCAAGTGGGGAGGTGATATCTGAGGCGGTACGGTGGTACCGCAATCTCTCTCTGGGCTCTGGCCATTATTTTATGGGGATTCCCTGCTTTATCTCAGTAAATGGAACAAAGCGAGCGAAAAGCGAGTGGCTCTTGACAGTTGTCACGGCTGGATAAAGTTTATTATTAAAAGTTTCCTTTAGCCCTTTTTGGTGTTTGTTTATCGAATATTACATTCTTGCAATGAAACGTGTTGTGTGTATACGTTTCCTCGGATCTAGAATTTCGGTAAAAAATTGGCACAAAATATTATTTTTTTTTTCTCGTGACGAATCAGAGCAATGAAAAGCAGATAAAGATGTAAAAAACTCAACGATGTGATCAGATATATCACGACACAATTCAGTCATGGCACGACACAGTTGTATGACATAGCATGTGTGCTGGTAACATGTTGTGACTTGCGTATCCTGTGTCGTGACTATTCACGCAACGTGATCATCTTTCAAAAATTTGACACGACACGACACATGATCACATGAGTCACGTGTAATTATAACCGTTAGATCTTGATCGAATGGTGAATCTTGAATAAACTAATATAACTTATGAAAAAAATAGTTAAACATGACTAAACATGGCCGGTCACATTTGGACACGTCATATGTGGTCACGGCGGGACTAATGTATTGTGGTCATTCACGTGCAATTACCATCTTTCCAAATTTAGTCACGGCACGTCACGTGATTCAAGTCACGGCATGACTAATTATATTTAGATCCCTAGTAGCAGATTTGTTTTTCTCCTGACGAATCAGTGATTCTTCTGAGCAAATCAGACCGTGCCTTTTTCTTTAATTTTTATACGCGAATTAGTTCGGACTGACTTTCTTTTCTGTGTAATTTTCTTCTACTTAGTCGTGAATTAAATTCAGAAGTAGACATTATTTTCATCTAGAAGTAAGCACTACTATAAAATACCACTGAATCTAGCAAAATTTCGAATCTAGAAATAGACAAGTCCCTGAACCTAGGGGTGCAACGGATCGGATACGGATCGGATAGTGGTAAAACCATATCCGTATCCACTTTTATTTTTCGAATACGGATACGGATCGGATATTAGACGGATACATGCGGATACGGATCAGATATCGGATATCTGTAAATATATACATAAATATTTTCATAATATACATTAAACTATATGGTATATATCTACATATTCGGATACGGATAATTAAAATTCAAAACCATATCCGTATCTGTATCCGCACAGATATTCGGATATCGGATATCCGTATCAAATTTTCGGATACGGATCTGGATACGGTCGGATATTATCCGATCCGTTTGCACCCCTACCTGAACCACTTTGGGCCCGCCAATGCGTCTCCCCTTCATTTTTATAAGGAGCCCCTAGGCGAATTCAATACCATAAAAGATTACAGACACAAAAACAACAATAGAAAAGAAGAAGTGACTATTTTATTCATTCAAACTTGAAATTTGAGTACAATAATGGTGCTTAAATAGAAGTAAAAAAAAAAAGCTAATACAAACTACATGATATAAAATATGCTAGAGTTATAGAACTTATACTAATCTTACAAACCCAGACACATTTGACGAAATTATAGACTAACCAGCAAGAAATAAAACAGAAATTTGAATTCAAAATATAAATTAACAAGGCAAGTGAATAGTGGTATCTAAGCATAAGCAAATTTGGTAAATTCTGATTCTGTAGATCTTGAAATATACCTCAGCCATAGTGAAAATTATATCACTATGGCCTATGGGTGTGACCTAAAATCCTATATTTGTTTCTCCATTTGAATGATTCAAAACTGCCGCTATAAATAGAGCCTCCATTATAGAAATTCTTTGAGGTTTAGCCAGTTCATTGTTGCTTGTGCTTAAACCATCTATATTTTTTTCCAGCAACCTCATATATACTTTTCCTAAATTGATCAGAGTGATATTAGAGTGAAAGTAGTGATTATCTGGATTTAGAGTTGTTGTTGCTCGCCTATTCCAAGCCATCTGTCTGTTTGTATGGACCGTAGGAGTGTTGTCTCACCGGTCACAACTTGTTTTTCTTTCTAAATTGGATAACAGAAAGACGCGCTAGTTTAAGTTGTGTTGCCCCCAGAGACGTAGATTCCATGGTGGCCGAACTCCGTTATCAACTTCGGTGTCACACTCTCTAACTCATCTATTTACTATACAATATTTATTTTATTTACAATTTTTTATTCTTCCAAAAACTGCATATTAACATACACATACACTTAGATTTAATTTTATATGTCAATACTTAGTAGATAGAGTTTAATTTCTAAATGGCCCCATACTTACCCCCTATAGATGTTGTTAGGGACAACAATTTTGACTTAGTTTCATTGTTAATTAATAAAAATTTATAAAATTGTCATTTAGAAAACTTAATAAGACAAGGCAAAATAAAACATAGTATACATTACGGATAGATGTAGAAAAATAGAATAATAAAATGACCAATTAATTGACAATATAACGGAAAATAGACAATTTGTAACTGTTTGGTCACCGCTAATGACTAATCGACTGACTAGTTGGAGTAAACAGCTATTTTTACAACACTGATTTCAATGCAATAATATTGATGTTTCAATGCAAAAAACATTAATAGTTCTGTAATAAGACATGAACCGTTTAAAAATATGTGAGTGTGTGTGTGTGAGAGAGAGAGAGGGCAACTTTGATTTTTTTTTTTTCTTTTTTCTTGAGGATATGAATAAAGAAATTTGAATGGGAAGGAACTCGGAAAGATATTGAAAATGGGAATTGTAACTAAACTAACGAAAGATTTCTTTATTTAGAAACTAGAAACTACTTTTTTTAAATGGATTGATTATTTTTTTTTTCAAAAAATAGATGAAATCACATCAATGTGTTGCGATTCTTTTGGACCATAAATTCTATTCTAACAACATATTTGTTCAAAAATTGATTATGATCACAAACTTGTCCAAAAATTGTTGGGATCGCAACATTGAAAATTGTGCTATTCCATCTATTTTTTATTCCTTTTCTAAAGATTTTTTTAATTTCTAAACTGAAAAAATCTAACGAACACTTGATGAAAAAAATTACTCATTAACTCATTTTTTTAACAAATTTTCATGAGAATAAATTCTTTTTTTTTTTTCAATTTTTAGGAAAATTTGATCGCACGACTTGAACTATTGATCCAAATAAAAACCGTAATACTTAGCAAGACTGTTTTTTTTTAGTAAAGTTAGAGGTCAAGCTACCTAACTATTTAAACTCATGACCTCTGAATCATATAGAGACCATATGTTTTTGCCACTAGATCAAAACTAATGGATCCGGATCTCCTAAAGTTACTCAATTTTTGGATTTTGGATCGAGACTGTCCGATTTCAATCTGTCGTTCTGAATCGTCTCATGATTCGAATTCATTCTCAGAGTGTGTGTGCTCTAGATTCAAATATATTGTCTCGGATTCTAATCGAATGGTCCCGATTTAAAACCTAAAAGTTGGATTACTTCAGTGGATCTGAATTCCAAAGTTACTTTGCTGGATCTGAATTCCAAAGCTAGTACTTAGCAAAACTGTTGATGGCACCTATGGAGATTCTGCAAATCATCAGCAACAGCAACCAGCAATGAACAGTTTTGCTCAATAAAATATAGCTATCTTGAGGCTTCATTTAACGATATCGTATCGCATAATAGAGGCACCACAAAAGGTTATTGGCTATACATTATTTAAATGATTATAGGAATCAGATGCTGTCATAAAAACCCAAGCCAAATTTGAGACGTGTCCTTTTTCATAAGAAAAAGACAAAATAAAATGAAACGTGATATGCACATGGATCTCTGACGAACAGCCATCGGATCTATTTTGATTTGATAGGCTTGTCACCACTATTAGCATAGTTAGTAAGACACTCCGCTTTCTTAAAAGAAAAGTGAGTTCAATCTCTACTAAATATATATACACAGAGTCCGGCTATGCTCAAAATGTTTGTTCCTGGGCTCAGGAACAAACGGTTCGGTTCTCCAATTTTCAAAGTCCAAACGGTCGATCCAAACCGACAGATGTTTAATCTATATTAAAATGTGCTTGGAGACCAAATTTTATATTTTTTGGAATTTTTTTACTATTTATTAAGATGGTTTGGAAATCGCTGTTTTCAATGGTGCAGAATTTTAATAAAAACAGCAATTTTCAAACCATCTTAATAAATAGTAAAAAAATTCCAAAAAATGTAAAATTTGGTCTCCAAGCACATTTTAATATAGATTAAACATCTGTCGGTTTGGATCGACCGTTTGGACTTTGAAAATTGGAGAACTGAACCGTTTGTTCCTGAGCCCAGGAACAAACGTTTTGAGCATAGCCGGACTCTATATATATATATATATATGAAAACTACGAACTTATATATAAAAAAAATTAATATGCTTAATTATTATTGGATTTGTATTAAGAAGATCCGACTCTGCTGCTTTTTTAATTTGAAGAGCAGAATTTTGTTATTTCAAATTTAATTATTGAATTTTTTTCATACACAAATCTCAACACATGAACAGTTAAATTTGAAATAGCAGTCCAATCCGTATCAAGATGTGTGTCTTATACTTTAAAGGTTGTATATACGTATGGAACAATATTAGAGCTCATTATATTTAAAGTAGATCCGATAACTCAAAAATAAATTCAATGCTCATCAAACTTATTCCGTTCTCCTCTTTGACCTCGATACGGTCGCATATAGCGGCCATTTGTCCTTGTAACACGGTAACTACCTACTTGAAAGCCTAATGATACTTCTAGAAAATCTGTAACCACCTACTTGAAAGCCTAATGATACTTCTAGAAAATTAAACCATAACAATCTCAACAATTCGTTTCTGATTAGACATGGTTAACGGATTCTTATCTTCGCTCTACACACTGCGGTCGTATATGTTTTTATTAAATATCTTCTTTAAACTAATGTTCAAAAACCCTCCACAGATTTAGGGATCGTCGTGTGCATATAAATATTATTTGATTGATAAGAATATATCTTTCCTTATTAAGCATATAAATGTCTTGACACAAAATTTATACGTGATGCACTGATGCAACATATATAATGAATGAGCCCGGACGACATTCATGCCAAGTACAAACTCAAGCCATTTTTGTACTACATGAATGCCAACATAGTTTGCTTGAGAAACTAAAGAAAAAAGAAGAAAGAAAAAGACAGGAGGGTGACCGAATTGTACAACTTAGTTCGATTATCTGGCTCCAAATTAAAAGGAAGACACAGAACACTATCATTTTCCTCTAGTTTCTCCAATCTTTTTACTTGTCCGAATAGATTATGGGCTTAATTGGGCTTATTTTACAAGGCTGTTAGACGTACTGTTGTTTTTCTTTTCTTTCAATCGTAATCGCGTTCCTACTTTTCGAATTCGCATTCTCAGAGATATCTCAAACTTTGCGTGACTTTATGGAAAATCCTAACCGTTCAAATACGTTCTGCACGAGAATCTCCGAATAGGCACCGGACACGTCGGTCACGCAAAAGTCGAATGAATACACCCTCCTACTTTTCTGTGTTCTCACTGAGAACGGAGTGGGTCCGATGCCTATCGGACCTACTTTATATTCAACGAGCTTCATGACCGTCCGATTCATCTTAGAATCTGTGCACACGAAAATTGAAGATAAATTAGCATTGCAGACGAATCATAAAGTGTATTGAACGGTGATTGCATCCGTCAAGCCAAAGTAGGTTCTCTCAAGACGATTCCTCCACTAATTACCAAATTAACGAATAATAAAAAAAAAAAAACCTCCAACCTCCCTGCTAAAACGGGATTTATGGAGGGGAAATCGGTACAGTAGCCGAAGCAACCGGTACCAAAACTAAAACTGCCAAGTACTTCTCTTTCAATTCTTGAGACCTAACTAGCAGGAAACGAGGGGCTGATCAGGTCGGGCAGATGCGATCAGAGATGGAGGATTGCTTCGGAGGAAGTACGGGTGCGGGAGGCGGCGGAGTGAAGTGGAGCGTGGTGATGGTGTGTGGGAGTCTGGTGTACTATCACTGTGGCTGGAGAGATGCGAGTCTGTTATCTCTCTTTGCTGATTTGCTGATCGTGCTTCTCTGCTCTCTCTCGATTCTTGGGCTTCTTTTTCGCAATCTCAACATCTCGTGAGTTTCTCTATTCCGATCTGATTTAATTTGATCTATAATCATTGTATGTTGATAGGGTGTATGATTAGAGAATTAGGTGGGAGTAACCCCAAGACTTGGCCCATTTGCTTGCTGTATCTTGATTTTGGGGGTAAAGGTGAACCTGTCCACCCTCAATTCAACAACAGAAAAACCAAGAACAAACAATACTAGTATATGGGTGAGTTTCATGCAAATTTAATTTAATCCCTACTGATACGATTACCTGCTCCAAGATTCTTGCAGTTTCATCATGCCATATATAAAAGGATTGGGACTCCAATGATGATGACTTAAATTTAAAAATCTTACCAATATTTTGCATATTAAGCCAAACAATTTCCAAAATAGAGTAGGGCTTTTAGACATGTTTTTGGCCTTGTAGATTTGTATATACAAGTTTCATGAATTCTGGGTGTCATTAGATATTCCATCAAAGACCAAGAAATATGGACCATTGTACATTTTAAGTTGCTTGGGACCGGCAAAATTTGCATGATGTTAGATCACATTCCAAAGTCAATTCCAAATATGCAAGTTATTTTAATTATTGTCAAGTTTGTAGTTAATCCATTATCAACGGATTAACTCTATAAGAAAAGGCATTTTAATATACTTTAAGGTAGCATGTGAACGTACTGGACTATACCAGTACTCAATCTGAGCGAAACATTCCAAGACCTGCCTGTTCATTTGTACGACCATTGCAGCATTAGTTAAAATTAGTAAAATTGTAGGGTACCAGTGGATCCTTTAGAATGGCAGATATCTCAAGACACAGCAAATTGCATAATTGCATGCTGGGCGAATACAGTTGGAGCTGCAGAATCTGTACTACGTGTTGCTGCAACTGGACATGACAAGCGTCTATTCTTCAAAGTAATTGCTCTCTTCTTTATGTTTCTTTTAGATTTCTAATCTACTGGGGGTTAGGGTATTTGTTATTTTAACAGGTATTTATTGATCTGGGCAGGTGGTGGTTTTCTTGTACTTGCTATCTGCCATGGGAAGGGTTGCTTCGGGTGCTACAATTGCTTATGCTGGTAATAATTGCATGATCCTGCAATTCTCCCCTTTTCTGAAGATTGTGAATTAGTTTGTTACTTCATTTCAATTCTTTTGATTTTATAATTTTTGGTACCTCAAATGAGGTGCCTTTTCTCATTGGCACGTTTGTGTCAAACTGGTACATAATGACCTGTTAAAAAGATGACAACAGTTACATTTATCCTGGTGATTTTGGATCCAAAGCTAAACCTTTATGCACTGTGATATGTTGTTTGTTTACGACTTACATAAATATTACCAAATAGACTTGAAGAAACTTTCTCAATTGTCTTTTGATTGGTCTTTTTGAATTTTGAATAGGGCTATGTGTGTTTTGTCTTTACGAACTTGTAAAGAACTCTCGACCAATCGGCAGTGTACCAGGAAGAACTGACTCTTCTGGTGAAATCTCGGATTCTACTTGAGCTATATTTCTGTTCCACGAATTTTTCTAATTGTTACTTTGTTGGAGATCAAAGGTAACGACTCATGTAAAAAGTTGAATGCTTTTAATCAATCACGTGGTTATGTAAACAATTGTACATTTTGCCTATTATAATGAATACTTTTAAGCTGCTCAATTTTTTCATTCTCTTTTTGTTTCAATTTTTTTTCATCACATGAGCTTATCTTAAAACTTTATACATTGTGGTCCATCTGGTACGTTGGGGATAATACATGTTGTTACGGGCTGTACTGGCATTAATACTTGTCAACAACAAGGAGATGACCTCAAAATTTTGTTGTGTATTAAAGCATCACCCAAAAATTTAAATCAGATAATTGAACTAACAATTACAGCCACTGGTGGTAGTAAACCGATGTGATTTTACAAAGACTATGAACTCTTAAAACCTGATGTTTCCTAAATCAAGATGCTAAGATCTCGTGACGCTGATGAGGTCTAATTTGTGCACCTCAACTTCCATGCCTTTCCACCTCTCATGTTGTATATTTTTAGCAGTCCGAAAAGCATAACAACTATGAGTATAACTTTGCTCCATTGTCCCTCAAAACTGGTCCATGAATACTGACAGGTGCTGTCTGTTGTCAGCCGTCTGCTACAACTGTAGCCCATGGGGAGTACCCCCACATTCCCATATGCACTACACAATGTTAAAGCTTATATTATATCATGTTTCAAAAGAAATTACTACTGAAATTATGAAGAAAGAACTTTTAGTGTTTCTATTGTCAATAGTGATAACTGAGAAGTAATATTACATATTTAATATGCTTTCCCAAAGTCTGCTACAGTTAATATTCTCAATTCTGGTACAACTTTACCTATGAGCTGTGAATTTGAAAACACCTCCATTTCAACAGTTGACAAGCTCGACAATGTGACAGCTGAGACAGTGATGAAGAACATGTCGATATCTCTTTGTGATTCTTGGGGATTTCTTATCCTTAATGATTTCAATACCAGAAAGCCCGTGAAGGAGGTAAATAGTAAGTACATGAATAAGTTGCAAAATGGGCTTAAACGCAAACGAGGAATATGATGCACCATAAAATTACACCATAGAGATCGTTTAAACTTGGCAATTTGTTCCTTCATGAAGTAGATGGATAGGTTGAAAATTGGGCTTGATTGCCAAAGGATGAACAGATAAATTGCAGTGAAATAGCAACTTAGAGATTGCTTGAACCCAGCAAGTCGTTCCTTCATGCTGTGTATATGTTGGTGATGGTGTATGGTGTATGGCAATCAGAGAGGTGATGGGGAAGCTAGTATAGGAGGTCGAGGTACTTTGTGAAGAAGCATTACAGCCTCTGCCTGCTGTATATAGTAGAAGAAAGTGGAAACCACATGTCCAAGTGTTACTTATTGAATTGTTATTTGATTTGTTTCAGACATACAAAACTCCAGGGGATGGGGATCTATGTATACATGGACCTAAAATGAGGACCTTTCCTTTTCAATTAGAAACATCATGAAGTAGCTCCCTCAAAATTTTCTGGACGCAAATAATTAAAATTAATTAGTCAATATGAAATCTTCATGTATTGAACCTTAGGCAGTGCTCCAGAAACCATGCGCAGAGAGAAAGGGGAAGGAACGGGAAGGAAGGAGATCCGCCGGTCTCTCACATCCACACGGTATTTTGTACACTCCGATTTGGGAGTAACAAAACTCATTAAAATATAAGCTTTGTTACCTCCAAACAGTGTCAACTTCCTTCCGCTCCCTTTTAGTTTCTCCGCTTCTGGAGCAGGTGACGAAATCCAAGCACTCACGGTCTAGTCAGTTCTTCACCTCCTCTCCTTTCCTTCCCTTTAATTAAGGTCTTTTCCCCTCTATTAGAGCACAGCCTTATTGTAAAAAATCTCTCTGTATTGAACCTTTTTGTTGATTATTTCACTAATATTGCGAGCTACATATCAAAAAATATGAAATATATGCATGGAGTGAAGAAAGGAAAATTAAAACAGTAAAACAGAAACAATGTATATAAAAGTACGAGCATCATGGTCTCTGGTCATTAGAAAAGAAAATTACACAGCATGGTTTATAGAATTGAAAGAACCATATGGAAAATACAAATCCAACAATCAATTAAATCTCAAATTACATTACAAAAGAACAAGAAATGAACGAATGGAACTTTATACATAGGCACTGCAATTAGCCAGCAGCTTCATGAAGGATTCAAACCTGCCCAAAAGCTTCAAAATACTTATTTTGTGATTTTGATTCCTCAAAAGGAGTAAAACTTTAGATTCGTCAAAAAATTCAGTGAACCTAGATGCATCAGTCAAGTCAATAACATATTTAAGGCAGGTGGGTGAAACTTCCTCTAGCTATATTCCAGGGAAAATAATTCGAGCTGAGCCATCAGGTTCACAAACTAGAACACGCTTATCATGAGGGATGTGAGAGACTAACTCAGGTTGTTCCTTTTCGTACTCAGTTCTGACAAACTCTGCTGCCTCGTCAGCACGATTGACAGCCACAAATGCAAGACAGCATCCCCTGAATCCAGCCCCACTAAAGCGGGCCCCATAAACACCAGGGGCCTTTAATAGGATCTCATAGAGCTGTATCATTTCCTTGCCTCCTGCATTGCATTTAAAAATTGATAAGACATTGGATCTGGTCATTAAAATGTTAGGCCCAATTTTGATGTGAACTCAGTATCAATCCCCTAAGCTATCCTATTAATGAGCACAAAAACGTTATTTTCAAGAAAATATTACTGCAGTTGCAACATCTGATCTTGATAATTGATGCCATACAGCCATACAGGTAAAGGATTGGTATTGTCTAGACCAGTTTGTTGAAGCTCAGCTTTCAGAATTTGAACTTGTACTGTACTGGTATCTTGTGAATATAAATATGTTTTTCTTTTGAGTTCAGAAAATATTTATCATTTTTTTCGTTACAGTAAACGAAATAAGGGTCTGGACTCCTAAAAATTTCAAGATTGCCATTGTAACTGGTCCGGAATGAGTCCTTTCTTTTCATTGGAAGTTTCTTTTAAGGTGATTTTCATTGGAAGTTATTCACCAAAATATCTCATTCTGCATTTACTTGTGAAGCAAGATTTATTTTGAAGTGTTCACTGGAAAATTGTGAAGTACCAAATAGCAGAAATGGAATGTTTAGGGAACAAAATGGGAACTTTAACATTTGGGACTAAATGATAATGTGTCATACTTCACATTTATGTAATTTCTCTTGGGTTTAGTTGAGTTAAACAGGTCCAGTTTTGCCAAAGCTTGTCAATAAACCCACTAAAGCAAAATAATATAGCGTTAGAAATAAATTAAGCATCAAGGATATAGTAACATTAGAAAGTTAAAAAGGGAAATATACCACACTCATATTTGTCAATGGAACTTCGGCCAGACTCTGAAATCAGCTGTCCAAAGTCTTCCAGATTCCCACGGGCCCACGCATCTCTACCTGAGTGAGAAATAAGCATAGCACAGAAAATATCATTTAGTGTTCTTTATTATCATTTCTTTGCATATTAAACCTATTATGTCAATCTTCTGCTATAACCCCAAAATTTCATTGCATCTACAGCATCACACTCCAAATAAAAACGAACTGGTTTTCCAGAAAACAAAAAAAAGGGTACCACAGATCAACTAATACAGTTAACAAAAACCAGCTTTAATAGCATAAAAGCATGTGTCGGAATAAGAAAAGTTGGGTACTAGACCTGAAACAAAAATAATAATAAAAAGATAAAAATGTATTTTTGAAATTTATAAATATGCCTTTTGCAACTCTCTTTGTTTCAGAGAAGTAGTGCTCGGCCCTTTTAGCCAGGTTTTCGTCCAATTTCCCCTGCACAAGACAAAAACCATGATTATTCATATTGGTCCTTATTTTCATCATCTACATTTAACTTTGGTATTACGTACACTACAGATAAGAAAGAAAAAAAAGCCTTATAGTTGAAAATGGTGAATTTTACCTTATGAGCCTCGTATGTACTTGGATCAACTGTTACAAGAAAACAAAATAAGTTATTAGAAATTTAACACTTAATAACTTCAAAAATCACATGAAATCTTTGTAACTTACCATTGCAAAGCAAAGCCTCTGAGTTCTCATAACCTTTTACTCTGTAGTTGGATGAAGAAATAATTTAAAAAAACAATTAAACAAATGAAAAACTTCCGAACCAATGCTGGTTAACCCAAAATATTGCAGGGTCCAGTACAATATGCTGGTAATAGCCTAATGCAATACAAGCCAGTCAGCTGACAGTTACTGACCAGCAACTTGAGCCTCCTGTTAACTGTTATGGCTCCAATGGATGAATGGGTGCGGTACAAGTCAGATATCTTCACCTATTTGTTGGTTGGGTCAGTACAAGATTGTATATTTCAATAAAAAGGTGCCAATCCGCAAAATCCCTTTAAGAGTTCATTGGTTTCCTTTTGCCAATGAAACAATTAGACTCAAAATTATCTGAATAGTTCTTCAAAAAAATGTATATAAAAGAACAAAATTCACTGCACAGAACTGACAATATGTGAACCATTTGTGAAAACCAATCTCTACTGAATAGGCTAATAGATTAGGTCAAGGTCAGCATTCCTGAATCATTGATATGTGGAATTGAAAAACAGAACAAACCATATTTTGTTTTCAAATAACAATAAGCAACCCAACCAAATCCAATTCACTGACTAGCTCTACTAGTACGAGTATATATTTCTTCAGGTTTCTTCGGGTACTTCTTTTATAATTGTTTTGATTTCTGCAACTGAGCTTCTACAGTTAAGTACCAACCCTGAAGATGGTGTGTACAAACTAGGCAGAATGGAGATTGTCACACAAAGTTTAGAATTGTCAATTTTGAAAAAGGAATATGTACTTGTCAATGTGCAACCAATAAACCAAAATGACTTACGAAAGAAGGGCATGAGCAGCTGCTTTGCACTCAGCGACCCTTGTATTGTAGCCACGCTTTTTTGGTAGATTATGCCTAATTCCCGAAAATGCCAATAGAATTCTGAAGCCAAATTCACCACTTAAATGTAGGCTTTTATTTTGCTCAGCAAAGCGCGTGTAGAATGGTTCTTTTGTCTACTTTCCAAAGTAAATGATAAAGAAGGGGAAAAAAAGAAAGGAAAAGGCAAGCCAGGTCAATAGAGCATTACAACTTTGAGACTTGGAACTTGGAAATCAATAAAAAGAAAAAAGAGAAAAATAACTCAAAAAGGTTTGTTAATCACAATTAAGCACCTAAGTCTGATATGGTCAACATGTTAATATGGAGTCCCTTTCAGTAGCAGATAAATAAACTTTACAAATACCACTGCAAATAATCATGGTACCAAGACCTACCGCCTTCCATCTCGTGTCTGGAAAGATAGTCTTTTATAAAACCCAATGAGGTAGTAACAATAGAAATGTTCTTATCCATATATAAATATTTAATTACCTTGCAGTCCATGAAGGTGAGATAGCCAGATCTTGACAGTAAAATAGCAGACTGGTCGAGAATCCCATTTTCAAGACCTAGGTAGCTGTTTTCTATTAACCTAAAAGGGGGGAATATAAAAACAATACCATTTTCTGAAGGTTAATAATTTATAAGAAAATAAATAAAAATATAAACAATGAAGCAGCATACTTATCCAGATATATGTTGTCCAATGGAGGTATGATTATGTTGTTTGCATATTCTAAAGCTAACAAATAAGCAATGCCGACCTATTAAAGAAAAAAAAAATTAATAACGGAGCATTAATTAGACAATTCTGTGTATTTTAGGAAAAGAAAAAAAATAAAGAACTGGTTATTACAGAAGTTAACCTTTCGTACCAGTAAAATGTACCAAAATTGACAATAAAAGTATACAGAAAATAAACAATATAGATATAAACAAATACAGTAGAGATGTCCCAGTCAGAGAACAAACAAAAAGAAAGATTTAACTTAAAGTCGGTACTTAAAATTAAATCCAAAATTAAAAAGAATTACAGCAGCTGATGAACTTAGCCCAGAACTATCAAGTCCCTCCACACCTGAAACAAAGCCAATTATGCCCTAAAAGTTGATAATTCAAAAGAAAAATACTGAGAGTCAAATAATTGCAATTCATATTTTAAAAGCCCTAAATAATGAAATCAAAATATACTTTTGTAAATTACCTTTTGCAGATCATAGCCACCAGTTTGCAATGCATAAACAGCCCCTCGTGCATAACTCTCCCAATTTATATCTTCAGGATTTACTATGGGTTTTTGTGAATCTTTGGAGCTGTACAATTGCCCTATTTATTAATCTTAATTTATACTAAGGTTTTATATTGTATAATTACCATTGGCTAATTTTTTTAATAAAAAAAACTAAACAAAAAGGGTTCTTACTTAAATTTGAGCTCTCCTTCAAATTGTCCAGATTGTAATAATATCTGAAACAAAAAAAAAATTTAGAAGTATCAAGAACATACCAATTGCCAGATTTTTATAAGGAGGGATCACTTGACAATGGTTATTTTGACAATCTTGACAATAGATTTATTAAAAGTACTAACAGAAAATTTAAATTGAAAAGTGAATTTATTGGTATATTATTGGTCGCATACCTATCAATCAAATTCATTTAAGTATTGTTTGATGATGCATCAAGGACCATTAATTTCGGACCGTTGAAATTTCAAGTTACTTGATGTACGGTGAACCATACACCAAACTCATCATATTTATAGACATAATATATGGATAATATAGATCACGCCAGTAATATTGGATTTCAAATTTAAACTTTATTTTTTAAAGATGGTCAAGATGGTCAAAACAAAACATAGTTGAGTGATTCCCTCTCTTTTTTAAGTACTAGTGATGAGAAGGCAAAAATCACCACTTATGATGTACAAATAAAAAAAAAGATGAAAATCACTAGATCCCAGATCCCTATTCTTGAAATAAAGAAAAAAAAACCACAAAAAGATAAAGACTTCTAGGAAAACTGAATGTGCCACTAGGTATACTCCCGTATCAACCTCAGGTCATTGTTAACAAAAGTTAATAATTTATCTTACCAAATAATAGCATTTATACCTCACCATTTTTAGAAGGAACAAAACCCAGAAGTACCCCATAGTTTATTGTCATAGCAGTGACTACTCCACCCTGAAAATGAATAAAAAAAAAAAATTGGAGGCAACTTAAGAAAGTCAAACATCACTTAAAGCGCTTATCATGGAAAGGATGTAGGTTTTCTGTGGAATTTCCTTTGGGCATTCTGATAATTCACATTGCAGATTGTCTACTTGCTAAAGAGATTGCCACACTGAAAATACCACATGAGAACCACAGATGATGAAATATAAATTTTTAGTGCCACTTATCAGTTAAACATACATGTGTGTGTCAATTTTTTCTTCCCCTGTGCTTCAGACCTATAATTTTATAGATTAAAAACTGCCCTCTTAAACCACAATCATAGTACTGAGGGAAAGAGAAACATCAGTCAGATCCCTTCTTGCAATCAATCTTTTTTTATTTTGTTTTGGAAATATATCCATCTAGTTTATTCAAATGAAAAAAAAAAAATAATGTGCAGTTTCAGAGTGACCAACTAGTTTAATTAACCAAAACTATCAGAAAAATAAAAAAATAAAAAAGGAAAGAAGAAAATTTAATTGAATCTAACCTGGTGATCTATGTGGGCCCCTAGAGGACAGATCCTGTACGGACAAGCAACCACATTAACTTCCCCCGTGCTTTTCTTGCTCATCAGCGCTACTTTCTTTCTCACGGCATCAAGCTTGGTGGAATTAAACAAAAATAATATATAAATAAATAAATTTAGGGATGAAAATCCAAAGGGAAATTTTTTATTCAGACTTAATCTAACAATGTACTTTTTTTATATATTTAATCTAACAATGTACTTCCCAAATAACATCTCCAGAGGGAATGAAAGGATCTAGTGCCGTTGCTCAGCTCTATCTTTATAATCAAAGCAACGAATGGATGAAATATTTAAGAGATATGCTGATTTTATGAAATGCATCAAACTGTCGGCGGACGAAATGAATGCCCTTCCACATTTAAGTGCAAAAGTTCGTTCGTAATTAGAAATTCGTGTCCGAAACGATGGATTAATCTATCAATGGTAATAAACAAAAGAATGAAAAAAAAAAATCAAATCTCGCTTAACTGTCCCTCTAAGCAAGGATGACAAGCATGATGTACTCAGGAAAAAATAAGTAAATTTAGGGGAAAATAACTTATTTTGAAAATAAATAACCAAAATTGGGTTCTAAAAAAAAACTTTAAACAAAGAGACGAATAGAAGAAAGTATTCGCGAAAAAAAGTAAAAGTTGCTCCGGGTTGATACCTCTTCGTTGGTTGGCCACGCCGGAGCTGTCTTTCCTTCTGAAACCACCATTGCTTTTGTGGGAGAGAGAGAATCAGATGGGTCTGTAGGTCTGTAGTTCCTAGTTGTTTTGCTCGACTAGAGAATGCTTTTTTTTTTTTAAACTTGAAAACGAAGGATAGTCGACTATAAAATTTAGAAAGCGAGAAAGAGGAGATGGGGACGGACAGTGAGAGCGCAGCTTACGAGTGTTGCTAAAATTAGCATAGAGAATTATGGGGTAAGGATTTTAACAAGTACGTTCTGGGTCCGTGCAGCGCACTGACTATCAAATTAAAACAGCACTGTATATGGTTCGTGCGCTGCATGAAGTCAAAACTACTCTGTTATGTCAAGAATTATAATAACCTGTGTTTCATTAATGAACGACAAAAATATATCACAAATTTCGCTACATTGAGATCAAATTTTGCCAACTTCGTACTATCTGTCTCACGCAAAAAATATCGTAGTGCAGAATCTGTCCATTTATTTGCCTCTAAAATTTACTATAATGAGAACTCAATATTTTATGTAACCTGACTCAAATTTATATATCATAACAAAATTTCATCAAGTTGTCATCAAAATGTAAGTTATGTTTAACAAAATTATTATAAGGAAATAACATTTGAAGATAATTTAGGACGTTTGTACCCTTCCTCCAATGGGATGTTATTGTAAAATCCATCAGTTAGCTTATAGGTATATTTTTGCTATTTGATTCTAGGTGAACTTTTGTTATTTGATTATAAATGAGGTGTATTGTTGCTAACTATTAACCGTCCAATCTGTCGGTAAATAGGTGATCTTTCCCTTCAGATGTTTGGTGATATAGCTTTTTCATTATTGCATAAAGTTACAGGAAGATTAAAGGAGATGATCTTAATTCACGTTAAGAAATTGATGTTTGACGGAATTAAGCGGTTAAGGAAGTTAAAAAAAGCGGTTAAGTCTTAAAGAGACTTAATCTGTTATTGCCGGAGATCTGATGTTATCATCAACATGATACAGCAGCACTGATCGACTGTAATGCCGACTAGTGTCATTTTTTAATGAAGGTAAGGCTCTGGCAGATGGGTCTCGTCTTGCATCTTCAGTTGTTTCACTTGATCCTTGCGATCTCGACAGTTTTTGCATGAGGTCCTAACTGTAAAATTTGTTTCTCCATTTCGATTTTTAAAATATATAATAACAATATATTTATTTAAAAACTTCACTTTATCTAAAATTGTATAAAACTAAATTGAACTAAAAAATATGGACCTTTCGAAAGTATTGATTTTCCACACATCGAAATTATAATAAAAAAAAAATCTAAACAAATGTAAATTTTGATCCATCGAATACTTCTTAAGAAAATTGTATATATAATTTAAAAAATTCATCAAATCTTGTAAAAAATAAATAAAGGACGGTTTAAGTACCTTCACTTTTAGTCTCTATTGTGTCTTCATATTTAAATTTTAATAACATAAAATTTAAACTTAAATATTAAAAAAAATGTCAACGGTATCTTTTCTCTATACAATATAAAATATTAAAATATTTTAAATTTACTTTTATTGTTATCAAGAATTTGTCATATATACTATTGTAGATAATTTCTAAACGTTGAATTTTCAACTTATTAATTTATATAAGAACAAAACCTAAAAGTGATAATTTTTATTGTTAAAAAGTAAAACTTAAAAGTGGCATAAAAAAAATTAAATATTTAAATTCTCTTTCGAAAAAATGTACATCCGATCACCTCCAGGAATGTATGTAGAATTATCAAATTCAAACCGTTCTTTAACTCTAATACGAATCTCAAAACAAACTCTCTACATCTAAATAGCTATCCATTTCTTTTTCTGGTTGAAATTAAATCCCGTTCTTTTCTCTACAATTAAGTACGACAACTGAGCGGAGATGGGGTGGTACAACAATTGGCTAGAAAAAAAAGTCTTAAGATTGTAGTGCTCTAAAAGTTGAGAGTTCGAACTCTGCTTGCGACTTTGCAGTCTTTGCAAAGATTTCAAAAAAACTGAGGGGAAGCGGATTCTCATATTTCGTGCTGTCCATATCAGCGTGCATGTATACTGTAATTGGGAGTAGGTACCAACATAGCATCTCGCTTTCACATGCTACGCCTGATCAGTCATCACTCATCAGCAGATCTCGAATTAATTTCTGTAGTTCGGGTCGTTTTCAAGCATTCAATAGTTTTGTCATCTTTACTGCATATACTCCAGGCATACGCTGAGGTCGTTAGAAAGTCAGAAACAAAGACAAATGTTAACATTGGTAGAGTTCCTCACATGTGACCGCTGATTCCAAAGACACGGCTGCAAATGAATTAAATTAAATCAAACTTATTTTAGTTTGAGTTTGAATTTGAATAAGATACAAACTGAATTGGTTTGATTTGTTTCATAATAAACTTCAATCAAACGAGTTAATTATGAATTACGATTTTTTTCAAATCAAAGTCAATCGAATTATGGACTACAAATTTTTTTTATAGTCATAACTAGTAGTTTATGCATTAGTTTTCTTCACGCAGAACAAAATTTCCACAGTTTTCTTTTATCTTTTACCTTTCGCGAATTCACACTGATGAATTATGGGCCAATTCAAATTCTCTTACCTTTTACGCTGGTGGATTGATTAAAAGCATGGCATGGACCTATTCAAGGAGAACTTATTTTATTATTAACAATTTTGAGTTCTAATATAGGTTTGGTTCCTGTATTATTAAAGATTGATGGTTGAATCCATTAGTTGCATTATTTGATATTCGAACCTAAATAGTTCGTGAATTAATTTTGAACGAATTATATCCAGTTTGAGTTTGAGTTTGAATAAGAATCGAACCGAGCTGGTTTGATTTGTTTCAGAACAAACTTCAATCGAACGAGTTAATTATAATTTTTTTTCGAATTGAAATCAATCGAAATTCGTCAAATCACGAATTTCGAATTTTTTTAGCCGGCCTTGTCTTGATGATTTATTTTGTTTCGTGTGTATCAACCTTTCCTGTACAGGGCTATTACGCAGTATGTACTTAACGAGTACACCAAAGAAACCATTTTTTTAGAAATGCAAATTATTTTTACTTGTTTAAAAATCAAATAATAAATTTGAATTATTATGTCATTTAAAGTGTTGGACTGTTGGGTACTTGCATGTAGGGACGAAAACGGCCGAATTTTTTTTTTCTGACACCCGGATGAAGTTTTCTACTAAAATACCACCGAAACTATTTTGCGCACCAACCCTGTACAAGCTCATAAAATGGTCTGGCCCACCCACCGCTGGTCCGCCCAACCACCTTGCGCACCAAGTGGTCCGCCAAACCAGCTTGCGTACCCGATTTCTGGTGCTATAAGATGCCTTGCACACCAGATTTTTACCACAACCCCACAGACAGCGCCTCTTCTACAGTAAAGGTAATTTTTTTTTTTTCAATTTTATATTTCATTTAGTTTAGTTAGTTTAGATTTAGATAGTTTAGTTAGTTTAGTTAATTTAGTTGTAGTTAGTTTAGTTAATTTAGTTTAGTTAGTTTATTTAATTTAGTTGTAGTTTAGTTTAGATATGTAATTTAGTTGTAATTTAATTGTAATTTAGTTTAGGTTATTTTTTATTATTTAGATGTCCAAAAAAATTACGATTTTGTTAAACCACTCGAAATTAGTCCGAATAGAGACCAAAATTAGTAATTGTAACAAATTGATATGAATTTGTACCAAAATGACCTTTATTGAAATTAATAATTTGTACCAAATTTGTCCAGTTTATCAATAGTGTATTGGGTTGTAGACCACCATTGATTAAAATGAATCCAATTTTTTTGAAAAATTGGGTATGTAGACCACAATTGATTTTAGAAATTTGTTCAAATTACCAAAAAATTTTAATTTATCATAGTTTTAGTACTATAGACCAGAAATAGATTAGAAATGCACAATTAGACCAAAATTCTATATTTTTTTTTACATTGGTGGTCCAAAATTAGTAGAGTTTCTTAGCCAACAATTATTGAAAATTACCGATTGTGTTAAGATTCAACCAAAATGTCTACTTTCTTTTAGTATGGCATCAACGAGCGGCACAGCCCCATTGCTGTCTTCGTTGATGGTTGTGGAATGAAAAACAATGCTAAAAAAATCAGTTTTAATAGCAGCAGAGGTGGGTGCGCCAGCTCATTTTGCAAACCAGCGGGTCCGCCAAACCACCTTGCGCATCATGGTGCGCCAGACCATTTTGCGCATCCGGAAGATTTGGTGCATAAAACCAGCTTGCGGAAGTGATATTAGTGAACCCGAGTGTTATTTAATTAATTTTATTTTTTTCGGGTGTTAGAAAAAAAAAAATTCGGCGAAAACGGAGCGAATACCGAGTAAACAGTTATTTTCTCTCTTTTTCATTTTACCGAGCAAATAGTGATAAATTATTACTAGTATAGTGCCCGTGCATTGCAACGGAAACATATTATAATAGAATAAAAAAAAAACTACAAAATGACACACTTATACCAACAAAAAAATAGATCAATGGAAAGAACAATTATTCAACATTTAAAAATAAACTGTTGGAATAATCTCATGCAATACTGCATTGTACTGTATTAGTATGCAAAAAATAGAAGAGAGAGAGAGAGAGAGAGACAGGTATAACAGCGCAAGTGTTTTTTTTTTTGGAGAAATAAATGGAAATTTCCTACGATGGTTGAAAATTATTTAGAGTTTAATCAGATCATACTACTCAATGAAGTTCATGTGATTTCAATTCAAAAGAATTCATAGAAATGAGTTCCAATTGAACTTTGTTGATCGGAATCACAATGAAAAAAAAATTGTACATATATAGATAAATTATTAAGGGTCCTACATAGTGCAAATGTTTTTAATTAACAACAGAAACTAAGAACGAATCTGAACATACTAATAAAAAAAATATTTTATCTTATCAAAATTGAAGAAGTTAAAATGTCAATAAAAATTTGCAATGTCGAAGTTAAAATTTGCTATATCGGTATCTAACAATTTATTGTAAACAAATTAGTGTATCAAATCCTTCTCTAATTAATTTATTCTTCAAAGACTATAAAATTACAAAAGGTTTGAAAAATGATAATAAAAATGAAATTATATGCTTACTAAAAAATGAAATTATATATATGCACGTGGAACGAATGAAATTCAAAATTGACAATATGATGGATTAAGCACCAATATAGAGTGAGAAGCTAATAATTAGGATAAAAGTTAATGAAGACTTATTAAACAAAAAAAAATATAGCTTTTATTTTGCATGCTAGAATAGTGTGATTGTTTGATTTGTCGTAATATGCCTTCTTTAACACCTCACTGATTTAGTTTTAAATAATAGTAAGATGTATTAGGAAACTAAATGTAGAGAAGAAATGATAATTATTAGGAAAGAGATTTATTCAATAAAAAATAATTTCTTTAATCATACAAATGGATCCACTTCTATATATTGTGAAAAAAAATAATGACCCCAACAAAAGTATAAATGTCATGGTGCACTGTGTCTGTATAAAATAGAATTTGATGGAGCCAATTATTAGTACCTTACTTCCATATTAATTGGATTGATATGTAGCACTGAAACTTTAGATGATCTTTATAATCGTTGTAGACGTAATTTTTTTATTAAGATATTTGCTTTTTTTATGATGATGGAAGAATGAATAGCAATGTTCTCATATATACTCATGCAAAAAATGAAGCAACAACAATGTGCAAGAGCCATTTTAGCAATAATAGTTATTTCATAACTATATATCTACTGAAATCACCATATCCCTTCTATTTTGCTGTTAAGATCCACACCCGAAAGAGAAATGAAACAAAGAAAATAAAAAATAAGGAAATAATTTAATTGAATGAATCAAAGATAGCTTTAAGAAGAAATAAGGAAACATATCGCCAAGAATTCATTCAATTTTAATTGTGACAAATTAATTATATAGCAATATGTGTGGCGAGTATGTTTTTAACTAAATTTAGACTTCTACACATAAAACATATGTATTTAATCAAAATATGACAAATTATGTGATTGGAGGGCTGATATTAAATCCAAAAATTCATCTTTCAATCTCAGCCGTTAACGGATCAGGACAACTACGTGCATTATATAAGAATGGAGATGTCACTTAAAGGCCTTCTAGAAACACCAAAGAATGAATGTCCGACGCAAGCTTTTATGTGAGAATTACTAATCATCTTTGGTGTTTGTGAAGGCCACGAAAGGTTTTCTAGAAGGCCTTTAATTACGGGTCGTACTGGCCCAAATTTATATTGGGCCTTTAGTTACTTTGTGTCCAGCAGAATGAGATCCACAAAACAGAATAATAAAAGCCTCTCCTAAAAGGCTAAAAGTATAACAGCATTTTGTCTCTATAGTCTATACTTCGTTTATCTATTTTACCAGACAGCATTCTCTCTCAGTGAAACTCAATTTCGTAAAAACCCTTGATACCATCAGTCATCCCATACCTTCCGCTCGTAAATCATCTTCGTCTCTTTGTCGATGAAAACGAGAGCCAACATGTGAGTCTTTATAACTAGAACAATCTATAATGCCAAAGCAAGCATGCGATTTGCTACGATGTTTATTCGCTACAGGAACCAGGCCATTGTTCTTTTTGAATGAAATATTTTGGCCCCTTGTTGGTTTCCAGTTATTTCTTATTTGTATATGTACCTTTATTTGCTAATTTGAGGCAAATTGTTGCACGATAAAATTGAATTCTCCGGTGAAAAAGAACGTTACAGCTAGGTTCCATGGGAAACAGAAACTGCAATTGTAACAGGATGTGTTACAGCAAAAATGTTTACACAGGATTTGAATCGGAAGTTGGTGATATAAAATCATTTGCGGGAAAAAATAATCTGTCAAAGAACAAGGAGCAGGTTTGACTCCTTGAATAACGGCTCTAAATCACATGGATTGCAAATTGCACCAAGTTTCTTAAGGCAGAAATGAAGAGATTAGAAATAATAAGAGGCTACGATAATTAATGATGTACGTACGCCACATTCTTTGGATCCAAGGAATTAAGAATGTCAAAAGAGTACGATATCAAAGTTATCAAACTGGTGTGATAAATAGCCATTGGAAATATAAAAGAGATCATCTTTTTAGAGCAATTAATGGCTCAGTCATAAATACGTACCAGACCAACGGAACTAACCGTTCGCGCTTTAATTACTTTCCAAACAAATCCCCATGCAATGCAAGTTACATGCAATTGTATATTTTTGTTTCCAGCATGATAACCATCCCTGTCGACATACCTTTCAAGGGCGTGTTCGGCCACTCCACTGTTTCCGTGGGAAAAAAATTCAGTTCTGAATTTTTTTTTCCCACGTAAACAATAATTTTTAGTTCATTTTCCGTGCCCATGACTATTCCCAATGGCCCGCCGAACAGGCCCTAAATGTTTTTCATAACTTTTTACTGTCAAATTCTGGATAGTCCTGATATGATTATGTTATAATGGAATAATTTATTTTACAAAATCAGTTGTGTTTGTCTTAAAATTGTACATTTTTCATAAATTTTGAAGTCTTAAAATGTACTTGTGTCGTTAATTGTGTCGGTGCACATATGTTTATTATTATATTACATATTTATAGTGGCGGATGGAAAAAGAAACTATGGGATCAATTGATCCTCATATTTAAAAATATATATATATATATATTATGAGGAGGGATCAAGTTACACCTTTTTTTTACACATTTTGACACCTACCATTTTCAAAGTCCAAATAGTCGATCCAAACCGTTTAACATGATTGATATACTAAAATGTGCTTGGAGATCAAATTTTACATTTTTTTGAATTTTTTTACTATTTATTAAGATGGTTACAAAATCGTTATTTTCGGACCATTGAAAAACAGCAATATCGGTAGAAAATTTTTATATGATTGATCCCCATTTGATCTCCATAGTTTCAAAATTTGACTAGTCCACCTCTATTTACGTGCAGTATCGATATACATTTATCTATTTTAAGATAAAATCTTACCTTTAAACTTGTTTTTCAAATTCCTTAAAATATACACATAACACCATACATCTTCTGTTGTCGGTTTGCTTTCTGAATCTATACACTTGATTCACAACAGAACATATGGATCACGACAACAGTTTGGGTCCGATGCCTATCGGACTTAAATTTGTATCTGATGAGTTCCATAACCGTTTAATCCGTTTTAAAATCTGTGTACGGATATTAAAATGGTTGTACACGGATATTAAAGCACCGCACACATATTTTAAAACAGATCGGACGGTTATGAAACCCATCAAACTCAGTTTGATTCCAATAAGCATCAGACCCAAACAGAACATACGGACACACCAATTAGTGCTTCCATATTCATATTTCTATATAAATGTGATTTTATTTTTTTTCCTAACACCTCAACAACATCATATTCCGACAAATTTTTTGAAAACACCTAAAATAACGACATTAAAAATAATCACGAATTCAAAGAAATTATTCTTAGTAAAAGAGAAGAAAAAAAATTCTCCTACTCCCGTTCCTCAAATCCATCATTTCGCTTTAACAAGTACATTCATTTGACCTGTTGCCTTCTTTTACCACATATATCTCTCAAATATTTCAATCCTTTTTTAGCTTTAACAAAAATGTTGAAAATTTTATAATTTATTTCTTACCTTTTTAATTAGGATATTTTTGTAGATCCACAATTAATGCGAAAGAGATTCGATTAGTATATGAATTTACGTATCAAGATATTCATAATTTAATATGAACACGCTTTACTGATATAACTTATATAAGCACAGTACAGTTCAAAAATATAAATACCAGTTTAAGTTCTTTAACAGAAACAATTGTTGCGGACATTTATAAGCATAAACACATTTTGTAATAATATGAAACAGCACAGAACAGAACTAAAAATATATATATATTTGGTGCGGACATTTACAAGCAACTAGACAAAGGTTGACAATCCTTTTATTATTCAATTTCCAATAATTATCAATAAGTGGACAGCAAGAAAAAATGTACATAATTTTTTTGTAAATTATGATGTTCAAGTGTCAGTGGTATTTGACTATTCAATTTTAAATTTGGGTTTAATTTGCAAATGAAAAAAAAAATATTGGTCGCTCATTATTCTTGAATTGACTCAGCATTAATCAAAGTTTTTCCTGCCAGAAAATATAAGCTTTTTATGCCAGCAAAGCTAATCATTAATTGCATATAAACGTGATGTTCATATTTTTGTCAGAAAGGGCAGCTAGGGTTGAAATTTGTAGCAAAGAGATTAATCTGTAAACGCAAAAATCAAATGAGAAAAAAAGAAACATATGGGCAAAAAAAAAAAAAGCTGAAAACACCAATTAATCGATAATATCAAAAGAAATTAATTAATCAACTCACTTGTTTTTGGGACCTACTTGATCAGATGTTCTTATATATAGGGGTGCAAACGGATTGGATATCCGTATCCGAAAATTTGATACGGATATCCGATGTTCGAATATCCGTGCAAGGATATGATTTTGAATTTTAATTATCCGTATTCGAGTAATAGATATATATCATATAGTTTAATATATATTAATATTTATTTATATATTTACATATATCCAATATCCGATCCGTATTCATACGTATCCGTCTAATATTCGATCCGTATCCGTATCCAAAAATAAAAGCGGATACGGATATAATTTATAACTATTCAATCCGTATCCGATCTGTTTGCACCCCTACTTATATCAATTATACATTTAGAGAAAGATTAGAAAATTCTACAATTTGGAGGGTAAATAACTAAATATACAACAATGAGTCAGGTCAACTACTACGACTTGTAAGCACTTTAGAATTTTCGATCGATTCGGTTATTCGGGTTCAGAATATTTTAATTTTTTTAACCAAACCAAACCAATTAACACAATAAAAAACATACCGTTTAGTCCAACTTTAGTTGGGTCGGCTTAAAATTAACTAATTAAACCAAACCGTTTGAACAACCATATCTGTAATTGATAAATTATTGAAATTGGGATTGATTTAGATTTAGAGGTCGACCATCACTCGTCTCTTCTCTGTAATGCTAGAAATGTTGTTTGTCAACACGTCTGTTTAGGACGTGTTCGGTGGTCACTCTGCTATTTTCGTGGGAAAAAAAAATTCGGTGGTCAATTGAATTTTTTTTTCCCACGTGAATAGTAGTTTTTAGTTCAATTTCCGTATCTATGTCTATTTCCAATGGCCCGCCAAACAAGCTCTTAGTGTTTAAGCAAAGAGCCGCTTTATCTTCCTTGGTTCTATGCTCAGAGTCTCCAGTTCATTATAAACTGGAGATGATGGAAGGAAGCTCTGTAGCCTTAGACTCTAGAATGGAGAGATGTACGGAAATCTAGGTTTGAAAGTAACTTTGGTCGGTGGATAATATCATGTTCGTCTTCTCCCAAGGCAGTTTCTCGAGGGAACTATATTTATTGCTAGGTGCAGAAATATACTGCCAACTGATGGATTCTCCTAAAAAACAAAACAAAACTTATGTTACTAATTGGGGATTAAATTAAGAGAGGTTGATTAATCATAATGGTCCCCAGAAGGAGAGTAGTTTGGGTCCGACGCCCATCGAACTCAAATTTGGATCTGACGGGCTCCATAACCGTTCAGTCTGCTTTAAGATCTGTGTACACAAATATTAAAGCAAATGTGCACGGATATTAAAGCGACACGCACATATTTTAAAAAAAATCAGACGGTTATGGAATCCATCAAGCTCAGTTTGAGTCCGATGGGCATCGGACCAACCTGCTCTCCCCCAGAAGTAGTCTGATCCGACTCTCCTACTCTCTAAATTGGAGAGCAGGACCATGTTATTCAAATTTCAACCATTCATTTGTGTTGAGATTCACGCATGAAAAAAATTAACGGCTGAAATTTGAATAGCATGATCTTGCTCTTTTATTTGAAGAGCAGCGGAGTCGGTTCCAAAGTAGTCACATATGACTACATGAGAGGCTTAGAAAAGGAAATAAATATAGCAAATTTTAAAATTACCCAATTTCTTTGGGCTACCGGTGCAAATTTGCTTCTGCATTTAATTTAACAAAGAACCCTTTTAATATTTGCCAATTTTCAAACACTTTGACTCATTCACCACTTAAAGAATGCCCACCCAATAATGTTTCTAAAAGCTTTTAGACTCAAATTCGGTCATCTATACATGTTAATAATGTACTAATTTAAATTTGAGATAGTATAATATTCCTACATGATAAAATTTTGTATATAATTAGTACTTAATTTTATTTTTGACTAAATAAAGTAAATGCATGGTGTCTGTAGGAGTGGTGGGCCAGTTCAGAGAAAAAATACCGAAATTTTTATTAATACCATTTAAAAAAAAACACCACCGAAATTGGAGAATTTGAAAAATATCAGGGCTTCCAATTCAATCTGCGCCTCCATTCTCAAGGGGCCGCAGATTGAATTGGAGCCCCCCAGAAACCTAAATATTAGTATATTACAGTGCATTTTTGGGTTGCCTCCAATTCAATTTGCGGTCCCCCAAGAATGGAGCCGCAGATTGAATTGTAGGCCTTGGTATATTTCAAATTCTCCATAATTTTTGCGTGTGTGTGTGTTTTTTTTTTGGACATTGGTATTAATAAAAATTTCAGAAAAAAAAATACTTTGAACATGCAACATCATTTAGAAAAGATCAGTAAGCTTCATCATTTTTTTATTGCTACTTTTCTGAAATTTCACTGCAATTTAGAATGTCCCATTTACCTTAACAAAATACAATTACCGTACAACAAAGAATAAAGTTGATTTTGATGTTATAAATTGGCTTTTTTTAATATTATTTTAAAATTTTAAATATAATATTTTAATCTAAAATGTTGATTTTGTTCATCTTCATAAATAAAGTAACGTGTTTAAATTTCATAAATGTTTTACTTCGTTATGTGTAATATTAAGAGTCCTTATAATAAATGAACTAATACTGTATTGACGGGAGTTAACAATTTTGTTAATTTCACATATTATTGATCTTGTATGAAAAAACCTAAAAATATTTTGAAATTGTATATAAACACACTACTTGTTTGGAAACTTCAAAGTTTAATAAAACAAAAAACATCACACCCACTTAGGGCTGCACAAAAAATTCGTAGTTTGTAATTCGATTCGAGTTTGATTCGAAAAAGTTTGTAAAAAATTTGATTTGAAATAGTTCAAAATTAATTCAAACCAAACTCAAACTGGACCTGGTTCGTTCAAAATAGGTTTACAAACTATTCCAATTCGAATCTCAAAGTAACGTGAACCGTTGATTTCCGCTAATGACATATGTTCGCTGAAATCGTAACCCTCGCTCTTAGTTCTGAAACCCTAGACGACTTTCATCTCTCACTCTCGGTGACTACGATCACTCTTTCTTGTCGTGAAAAAGTTCGTAAAAAATTTGAAATTGAGTTCATAAAAAAATCGATTCGAAATTAATTCAAACCAAACTTAATTTGAAATTAATTCAAGAGGAGGGATCAAGTTACAACAATGGTTTTTTTCATTTTCAAAGTCCAAATTGCCGATCCAAACCGTTCAACATGATTATCTAAATAAAATGTGCTTCCAGATCAAATTTTATATTTTTTTGAATTTTTATTACTATTTATTAAGTATTTTACAAAAACTAGAGTAGGTTCGATTCGGTTCGATTAGTTTGCACCATAAGAAAATCCTCTTCCTATTATATATTATTATCATAATATCATTAATAATAATATAAGGCATGTCTCTAGTTCAAATCCAATTTTTGGCCTTTTATGAAGCTCCTCCTAACTAACCAATCATTACATAACTTTACATTTTGACTTTGTAAAATTTTCCGTCAAAATTATATTTATTTTCAACACAAGATCTTATGTTCGTCCGATGAACTAAAAGGAATAAACACCTAGGGTAGGGGTAACGAAATGGATTGCAATTTTTTGTGAGCTCAAAATCATATTTAATTGCATCACCCCTTCTAGCAATCAGAGCCTCTCACATGATATCCAATTCATACGGTACTATTGTACCACAAGTTGCTTATATTAGAAACAATATCCGTGCTCTGACAACTGGTAACATAATGTAAATAAGTCTATTTGAGACAGCTATTAAGCAGGAATTAATTAACAGCATCTCAAATTCATGAGAATCTACAGATCCATACATTTTTTTTGTGGCATCTAGGTTATCAGGATTTTATTAAATGATGCTGCGCTGGAAATCAATTTTTAAAATATTTGTGCAGTTTATTTCATGCTTAGCATTTCAAGAAGTTCTTGCACATTTTCTCTGTTTTTAAGTTCATGAAGATTTCGTTGAATAAAGACTATCATTGAGAGATAAGATCAGTTCATAGATTTGACAACTCAAATTCCTTAGGAAATATCGGAGGCCTTTTTTTCTTTTTCTTTTGTGAAAAGATAACTTTAATATATTTTTTATCAATATATTGTTAGCGGCAACCTTTGACGCTAACTTTCAAATAAAGAAATTCTTTACTTGGGATCCAATTCTCTCACTTGAAATAAATAAATTATTTACTTTAGTTTGATTTGGTTCCAATGCAGTTTTTTTTTAAATGTTTGTGGCTTTAAATGTCTATTAACAATTTCATTGTTAAAAAACATATTTACAGCGAGTCAAGTGACCCTAATTCCTACATATACTATTTTATTCTCACGAAATACTTCAAATTACTCTAAACTACTCAAATTCTCCAATCCTACTTATATACACAATTAATTACTCTATTTCCTTAATCTTCATATCTCCATGACCAGATCTGCACTTTTTTGGCTGCAATGGAGATAGAGGCTCTACGCTTCGAGCTCTGATGATACCACACTCTTGGCTCTAGTTTCTCCCTCTCTCATTTTTCTCTCCATTCGAAGAGGTAGAACTGAGAGATAGGAAAGGTACCGTGACATGATCATATGAGTGAGATCTAAAATGAATGAGAGGGACAAACTAGAGGGAGACATGTTCAAATGCAAATTGATTGAACACATATTATCTTTATAAATTTCTCGTCTAATATTTATTTAGCACAAAAATAGAATCGTTCGAGAATTTTTTGCAATAATGGACATTTTTTTTACAGAATAGTTCAAATATTTTTTTTTTGTGTCTCTATTATATATTTACTCTTTAATGATAAAAAAATTTAATAATGGACTTTTATTTTACATCTCTATTTTTAGTTTTTGTGTCTCCATTATACATTTATTTTTTTAATAAGTAAAGATTTAAAATTTATATGTCAGGATGAAATATTGAACTGATATCTATATTATTTTTTCTACATACATATAAAAAATATCGTTTTAAATTTTAGTTTTATAAAAATAGATAAGTAGAAGAATTAACGTCTAGAATTTACGTATGTCGATGTAAGTATGCATATTTTTTTATATCAATCAAAATAAAATCGAAATGATATATTTTATATTTAAATTCTAAATTATTATAATTTTGAAAAATTAAAGTATGATGAAAACATTTGAATCATCCTCATAAAGAGATTACATTAATTAATTTAATTTTTTCAGCGGTAGCATGCTACCGTTAAGGTGGTATGCGCATAATTAACGCCGTCTTCGTTTATAATTCACCAAATTAGCTACGCTAATGTTTCAAAATTTGATTGCGCGTACATACGAAAAAGGACAGTACTTTTAGATCGGTTGCAAACCAAATACCAAAAAAATATAATAATAAAATAAAAATTCAAGTCAAAAGATGCCGCAAACGACGTACCAACCAACCAAATGATTATCACAAATCAAAGAAGCAATTTGTAATTTCAATCATATTATTTGATTCTCCAATCATTCACTTGATTAATATGAGTTCTTCACATGCAGTCTCTCATGCTCTCTAGACTGCCATGTTCTGCCGTATACTAACAAAATCCCTACAGAGGATATTATCCCCAAATTAAACCCGATTTTTTTTATTAATAGAAAAGATAAAAAAAAAATATCGATAATGAGGTACGTTTTCAAAAAATAAGAAAAACGTTATGGTTTATAACGTCATGGTTTATAACGTCCAGGGCACTGTAGCTAGACATTATAAATCATAATGTCCGGTTAATCTGATCGCCATTGATCACTAAAAAAAAGAAATTGTAGCTAGACGTTATGAACTAGAACGTCCAGCTACAGTGTTTTTTGCTTCGGTTCTAACTGCTGTTATGAGATTTTCTGATGAAAAAACACTATAATTGGATGTTTTGAACCATAATGTCCAGCTACAGTATTTTTTTTAACGATCATTAGTGATCAGATTAACTGGACGTTATGGTTTATAACGTTTAGCTACAGTGCCCTGAACATTATAAACCATAACGTTTTTCCTATATTTCAAATTAGACTGAAACCTTACCCATTATCAATATTTTTTTTGTTTTTCCTATTAATAAAAAATAGGAGAGATTGTTTCATGCCTTTCCTAAAATATTTGTTTTGTTACATATCAATATATCATAGTATGTTAAGCTGTTACAAAAAAAGAGTCAAATGATAGATCATCCTCTGACTACAAAAATATAAAACTTAGATGGAGAAAATCATTTATTGTAATAACAAAGATATTAAATAATTGGATGGCTTGACCTCCAACCTTTACTAAAAAAAAATGTCTTTTGTAGTTGAGAAAAGCTTAATAACTCGTTGACAGAAAACATATGCACCTAAACATTGGTGGAATCACATCGCCTGCGGAGCTCCGTAGGTGCGGTTCTTTTAATCTGATCCGTTTATTTTGATCAGACGGATCAAATAATATTTTGGCACGAATCTCAAATAAAATTTAATACTGCTCTTTCATCATCCGAGCACTCACTGGTTAAGAGTAAATCTGGGCCGTCCGATCAGCTCCGCAGGTAAAAACTCCGCAGCGGATACTGGTCCAACATTGGTGCCTCATGACTAGTTGACTACTAACTTGGTATTTTGGTAATTAATGGTAGAAAATTTAGTGCTTCATGCAAATATCTCCACCTTTTCATTTTAATTAATGCAAATGGTCTTTGGTAAAAATTATATATAGTACCATTTCATTTTAATTAATGCAAGTAGAATCCAAACATGAGATGTAGTTCTCCAAGAAGAGACTAGAGATTGCAGGTGTAAACCACATGGTTATGACAACATTAATTAGTCAAATGAGAGTTAAAAGTTCGAGCCATATTTTTAAGAAGTCACATGAAAACCCTAATCTATTTAGCAAAAAAAATGCAGGGTAAATCTAGGAGCCTTAAATTTCAAAGTGACGTGGGACCCACAATGTGGTTCACACACCTGAATATACTATTAGATATCACATGCCTATGCAGTATGTACAACAATAATCAGATTATAATTTCTCGACGGATTTATTAATTTTCGCTCTTCTAGAAAGGCTTTAGATCCTTCCGATCAAAATCCAACGGTTCAAATCAGATTCAAACGGATGGAGCAGATAGAGTATTAGAGCATCTACATCTCTGATACTATGAGAGTTTATAATCTGATATGGTAGTTTCTAATCTAGTTTCAGAGATGTGAGAGAGTCTTATTTAGAAATTATGTAGGAAAATTTATTATTAAGAAATTGTTTATAAACTCCACACTAACCAAATGATTGACTCATATTATTTCTCATTTTTAATTTATTGTTGATGTGGTTTAATAGAAACTCTAAAATTAATTTCAAAAATGTGAAAGTTAGAAACTTTAGAAATCTTAATTTATAAAAAGTAGTTAATATTTATTTAGAAACTCATTTGAATTGATGGGATGTAGATGCTCTTATATCTTGAATCGGCATCTCAAAATCGGGTCATATTCATTCCGGAGCCTATCTACAAGACTAATGCACGCACACAACAATATTATATTAATCGAAAATGTGCTGCTTTGAGATTCGTGTTCTAAGAATATGAACGGTTTAGAATTTTCAAAAATCAACTTATTTTGTTGAGATATCTTAGAAAATATAAATTCATATCTTACCTATCATAATGTACTATGACAAGCAAATGCGATTGTGCAGATGCATGCAGTTCCATTAAAAATAGAAGAATCAAATAAACATAAATAATCTACATCGTATAAAGTATAAACTTGGATTGCCATTACATCTATGACAGCAAATGCGAACCTAATGAATAATAGAAAATCAAAATTGAAAGGGTATATTAATCAAAGTTTTTGAGATGTACCAATTAAATTTAAAACATATTTTAATAAGTCACGACCTATCAGTCAGTAAGATTCCATAGACGGTTATACCACTAACCCAAAGGACCAACCTTTCAATTTTAAAATCTACCCACAATTAATTAACACAGCCAAACTCAATCAAATCAGATCATTAAACAAATAAAAATGGTAAAAAAAAAATAAGCCATTAATTAATTAAATAATTCAAACCAAAGCCCTTTAAATCGCCCAATATCCCAACCCTACAATCAACCCATCATCCTTCAAACCCTTCAATCAAATCCAATTCTTCTCTCTCAAAACCATAATGGATTCAAAAAAGTCCAACAAAATCACAGAAATCGTTAGACTCCAACGAATGCTGAAGAAATGGAAGAAGCTCTCCGTGTCTAAAAATGGCGCGGCCAGTACTAACAACAATTGCAACAACAACAACAACACTTCTTCATCCAAGGGAATCAAGTTCCTCAAGCGCACACTGTCGTTCAACGACACGTCGTCGGCAATGTCGGGCGACGTACCAAAGGGACACCTGGCAGTATGTGTTGGGGAAGAAATGCAAAGGTTTGTAATACCAACTGAGTACCTGGGGCACAGTGCATTCGTATCTTTGCTTAGAGATGCAGAAGAGGAGTTTGGGTTTCAACAAGAGGGGGTGTTGAGAATTCCATGCGAGGTTGGAGTTTTTGAGAGGATACTTAAGATGGTGGAGAATAACAAAGATGGCTATTATTATTGCTCCACGGAGGCTGATTTTGGGTACCCACAATACTCCCCAAATGCAATGTGCAGATGAGAGAGAGAGAGAGAGAGAGAGATTGGTGAGGGATGATTGATTTGTATCTCCCCCCTGTGTTTATGCTTTGATAATTTTAGTTCAATTTGTAGCTGTCTACGGTTATCTTTTCATTATTTTTTTGGTGAGGATACTAGGCAAAGGATCTTTCTACTATTCAGATTATTGGATTTTGTTTTCGTGTAAGATTCCAAATATTTTGCAAGTGCATGTTAATTATTTGCACTAAATTGATGCTTCTTGTTGAGAGAAAAAAAGCTAAGCTGATGTTTCGGATTCTATTTTTTGAACCATTTTTTGAAATTAATTAAGAACTGGGTGTTTTCCACAAATTTGAGCAGTATATAACATATAAGTTCTAGATGTATGTTGTGGATCTTTCGCATCAATATCTTATCGAATTCAAACTCAAACACTGTGAAAGTTCGAGCGCATAATGAATTGATGATATTTCATTAATATTCGTGTTTCATCAAAATTTATACCATAAAAAACTCTTTAAAAGGATTCTGCTTTTAAAAAGGTTTTAAATTGTTGAAAATATACGCTTTATCTTACCAAAAAAAACCAACGAAATAAAATCTGATAGAAATTAAGATACAATGTATTCCAGAATTCATTTATGCAAAAGCAACAAAATAAAATCCGATTGAAATTAAGATACAATGTATTTCAGAATTCATTTAGGGCCTGTTTGGCCAGATCACTGTTCACGTGAGAAAAATAAATTCAGTTGAATTTTTTTCCCATGTGAATAGTACTTTTCAGTTCAATTTCCGTGTTCATTTCCATTTTCCATTAGAGGCCGAACATGCCCTTATACAGGGCAGGAGGGAAGAATCCATATCTTTGAGAAGGTAACAAAATATTTTTGTTTGGATCATGGCCGCTCGATTAAAATTCTGGCCAATCCAGTTTGAGGTGGAACACATAGGGCCACTTCAATAATTGTGCAGATTCTGATAAACGGTCCAGATCCAAACAGATATATTCTGGTGATCCAAATTCCGGAGGGAAAGAGACTCAATCGGGGCTAGGCCCCCTTAAAATATATATTTTGAGACCTCGTATTTTATTCATTCCGTCGCAGCATATATTTGAAAGCGCGCTTTGATGTGTTTTGAAGGAAACATAATTTTGCTTTTTACTTCTCCATAATCATTACTGCATTTCAATCATTCAGATCTGAAAGTTTTTAAAACTAAATTACAATGTAATCTAATACATACTATTTGAATTCAAGACTCAGATTGCATGCCATATTTTCATTGTTGCTGTAATTGTAGCAGTTCACTATAAAACTCCAGAGCATGTACCATTTCCGCCCCATAAACCATTATAAAATGATATTTCGTCACATAATTCTGTACAAAATCAGTATAAAATGGATATCTTGTTTATTGGAAAAATAATAGATGTGAATTGTAAAGAAGGCGAGATTGAATTCAGAGTAGGTGATCATTCGATCTGCATCAAGATTCATGCAAACTACAGTAAAATAAGTGCAACTCTGTTTCAATTTTCATGCGCACAAATCTTAATGCTAATCGTACGGTGTTAGAGCTAATTGCACCTAAAATTAGATTCGATACCCATCAGACCTACTCCTGTCTCGACGAGATTTTGGTGCATGCTTTCCCTTTGATAACTCAGTAGGAATCTTAATAAAATTTGACTCGTCAGACACTGCACTGCACAATGCATCGCAACAGAGGAGGATCTGAACTCATAATAGGAAACAAAGTGGAAATTTGTTTCTCAAGTCGAGCTTGAAGACGTGTCAATCACGTGATTTAACTTCCACACTCCACGAGAACGAAATTGGAAGCATGTCTACATGTGCAATGCATGGGACGATTAAACTTTCAGTGTCTCTCAATCTCCCCTATTTCCAAGAGGCTTTTAATTTCTTTTCGAGTGAGTCATTCCTACTTGTGCATATACGATTTAGTTCGTATTAATATTTTCGTTTTTTTAATTCTAACAGTTAGATTCGAACTTTTCAAAATGATTTTCATGAATTTAGAGTAGGTCCGATGCTGAGCATAGGACCTACTTGAGTTCGATGGATATAATGATCATTCGTTGCATCAAGATCTGTGCGAACTATATTAAAATCTGTGCAGATTTGTTCCAATTTACGTGTGCAAAAATCTTAATGCTAATCGTATGGTGTTAGAGCTAGTTGAACCTAAAAGTAGGTCCGATGCTCATCGAACCTACTCCTATCTCGATTTTCATATGAATATGTAGTTGTAAACCAAATTTTATATATTTTTTAGAATTTTTTACTATTTTTTAAGATAGGTAGAAAATTATTGTTTTCAATCAAGTGGTTTTCTACCTATCTTAAAAATAGTACAATTTTTTTAAAAAATATAAAATTGGGGTCTGCAAGTAGATATTCATATGGGAATCATGGTAAACGGTTCAGATTAACTATTAAAATTTTGAAAACAAAAATATTAATCCGTATTACAGAGATATGCAGTACCATAGACTCACTCTTTATTTTTTATTTGCGATTGCGCTGAAAAAAAAAAATTTGGGTCAAAATGAAAACAAAAATTATATATTTCCTTGAATGACCTTTTCTGTTATAACAACATAAAAGAATTAGAGAAACACATGACCGCCACGAACCTACCGATTTTGCAATTTTATATGTAACTAATTGCGAGGTTGAGACTTGAGAAGGTAGACTTTCTCTGTCCCATCTTTTTAAACATCTTGTTTAATTAAAAATTTGGTTGTAATTTGGTAAAATAATATACTGAATCATTATATTTATTCTGAAAATTTCATGGCATTGTACTTTGTTACCAACACGTGTAATTTTTTTTTTTTTTATAAAAGTGGGTTAAACTCACATGTTTCATTAGAAACAAAAATAGATACAAACAATGATACACACAGGGGCGAAGTCAGACTTTCAAATTATAAAAATCAAATATATATGAAAGTCAATCATATAAAATGTTTATGTAGAAAATAGAGATTAATTTTACAATTTCTTGACATTTCACTCTAAATTATTTAGAAAAATATATATAAGAGAAGGGTTACGCTGCACCCAATTTTTTCTACTCCCAAATGCTCCTAAAATTTGGACAATTCGATTTCCGTCAAAAGTCGTGCGGATCAAAAAACAATTCAGCGCAAAAAAATATTGTCCTGTACTACTGGACGCCTCCAGTTCTACCCCTCTTCCCTCTGCGAAAGAAAGAAAGAAAAAAAAATCCTAGCTGCTCTCTTCTCTTCTCGCTCCTTCCTGCTCTCTCCCTTCTCTTGCATACTCCTTGTCAATTTTGCACACACCCCTCACCCTCCCAATCTCGCACACAATCCCTTTCACCATGAATGAGGAGAACCCGCTCACTCACCGTATCCATGCGACTGAGGACAACCCGCTCCTCGTATCCAGCGCTTGCATTGGGTCTCTAGGTATGATTTCCTAATTGAACCTTGACAATGTCACTAGTTTATCCTAAAATTTTGAAAAAAAATCTCTGTCTTTCTCAATTGCATGTATATTCTCAACTATTTCAACCATTCTGTGTTGCGTTATGCTCTTAGTTTATTGATTTTTTTTACTATTCGAATAATAATTTTTCGAAAAATAAAAAGGGAGTACTGAGATGTAATTAGTGTGATAAAAGAGAGTACTGAGATGTATTTAGTAAACTGTAATATAATTAAAAAAATTAAAATAGGACCAAGATTTTGCAATATGAGGTTCTTCAGGACTACTAACTCAAATCAAGAGATGGCAGAAGTCATCTTCTACGATTACTTAAAAATTTTATCATATAAGGGCATTAAATGCTTCATTAATTAGATAAACTGACGTCAAAATCTTGTTTATACCGTGAGAAGGGTCTGGACTACTATGGCAAATAGATTGGGATACGCCTTGGAGCAGCCCGAAGGTGACATAGTATCTATTTGGTGTAAATCCTGAAAGTTCCTATCTTCACGGGGTACTGGTACGCTAAAATCAGGCTCATCTTACTTGGTTAGCACATGCTGGCTAATATGGTTGCAGCGGAACAACAGAAGTTTCCGTGATGCCTCAGTACCACCAGAGGTAGTAACTAATAGGGCATTTGAAATAGGGAGATTGTGGTTCTATAATTGCTGAGTATGTTGTAATCTGAGATTATATTATGGGATCAGGGTAACTTTGCACCCTACATCTAAAAACTTCGTAAATATTTTCAATTCAAAAAATTTTTTTGGCAGCCCTTCCAATTCATCAAAAAAAAAATCTTGTTTATACTTGTTGTTTATGCTCTGTATAAACTCAGTTTTCTGTCTTTGCTTTCATCTTTTCTTGTCAGTATTTTATTTGGGTTAGGGAGTATGGCTGTAATTTGTTGTCTTTATGAGGGGCTCTTGGAAAATTGGGTCCCATGCCAATATGTTATTTGGGTTATGGGTTATGATGTAATTTTTATATATATGAGAGTTTGTTGTAAAATAGGGTCTTACATTGCAACAGAGTTGCAAGGATTGAAATATTTTTTACTATTGGTTTTACTTGCATCGTCCACTGAAGGACATTAAATGAGCTTTATGTTATTTGTCTCTGTAGTGCATTGTTTAAGCACAGTCCACTGATCGATAGTCATAATTTGCAATCACACTTCTTTAATGGAAACTTATTGGTTATTTGCCCAAAAAGAAAAAAAATTATATGGTTGTATCAAATGTACACTGATAAAATGTACTCACAAAAATTTCCACAAAAAAATTGCAATATATAAACTCAAGTGCAGTGCATGATTGTATTTGTTTACACTGACAAAAATTCAATACAAACATACAACATGTAGAAATAATAGATGTATATACATTCGATAAGATGTCAATACAAGATTTGCAATTATTTATGAATGCAAACATCCATCAACATGAAAAGACACACATATCTAAAATTATTAACATGATTCTTTTGATTTTGACACATCATAAGTGGAAAGTAGAGCATGAAAATCTAGAAGAAGATAAATGTAGAAAAAATATTGAATTCATTGTTTCTTGTTTGCTTGATTACACTGTATGCTATTACATTTATAGAGATCCCATCTACTTAAACTGCAGTTGTTTCGAAATCTAAGATAAGAATCCATTGGAGTTGTCTGCTTGTGTGTCTTCATCTCCAGAGAAACTGCAAAAGTGGTAATTAAAATGATTAATAGCACTACCATAATTAGACTTTAAGGTTATTAATTTCAGGCACAAAATTATGGACCAACTTCAAATTAATGCTTTCTATTTAGAATCAAGTATGCTTTAGTTGGCAAGTGGTCTTGAAAATTACAACTACACAAAACAGTTCAAATCAATTCAGTTGGCCCCGTTTGATTCTTCATTTGATTCACTTTACATTATTCGTGGTATGGCAATTAAATCAAATCATCATCAATCGTTTTGTTAACATGCATCTTGGCCATGGTTTAATTACTTTGTATTTAATGAACAAAAAATTACTATGGACAATCAACAAACATTCTTTACAATAACAGTTGTAAATAAAAGGGCCAAAATATACAAATTATCATGTTCAAACAAGACCAGCCTTATAAAAGTGACAACAAATAAAACGAAAAAAAAATACTCTGACAAATCAGTTGCTGGTAAAGAAAACTGATAAAAATTATGAAGTTATTGTTAAAACCTTGAGTGTTCCAAGAGACGAATTATTATAGCAACATACACAAATTGGTTGAATTAGTTGCAAAATAGTATAAGGTTGAAATTACAGACAAAAAAAATAGATTCACAAATGAGATAGAGAAAAGTGTGCCTTACCTGTATTGAGTGGGACGACTTCGAGTCGAATATGAGAGGGTGAGGGTTCGATTGTGTACGAGAGAGGACAGAGCGCCGATGAGAGAAAATGAGAGAGTGGCGATGCGAGAGAGGAGAGAACGACGACGGAGGAGATCAGAGAGCTGATTTCATCGGCGAGGGTTAGGGTTGAGGCTTTTTTCTTTCTTTTGCACAGGGGTCGGAAAGGGTTCTAATTGCTGAGAGAGAGAGAGGGGTAGAACTGGAGGCGTCCAGTAGTACGGGACAATGTTTTTTGCACTGAATTGTTTTTTGATCCGCACGACTTTTGACGGAAATCAAATTGTCCAAATTTTAGGAGCATTTGGGAGTAGAAAAAATTGGGTGCAGCGGAACCCTCCTCTATATATAAATATAAAAAAAAAAATTAAAAGGAGGACAAATTGACCCCATACTTTCTCTTTATCTCCGCCTCTGGCTGAAATATAACATAAGTAACGAAAAGATCCCACAAGTTGAGAACCAGCACGTGTAATTTACTTCCTAAAAAAAACATGTTGCGATCCGATGTTATGAATAGTAATTCTAAAATCTCTGTTTTTTCAAATCCAGTTGTCTAATAATTTCTGTGCACGTATCTCAAAACAATTTATTTTTCTATGCACGAATCTCGAAAAATTCAACAATTGGATTTGAAAAGACAAGAACTATAGAATACTGTTCATAGGTAAAGAATCGCAGCAGATTCGATCCGTGGAATTTACTGTTTTGCTAACATTGTGTCTATCGCTATACGGATTGAAATGTTTGAATACTCATTGTATTGTACTAGCTGGATGCATGAAATTAAATTGTGAATGTCAACTTTAAAATATATCACCTCAAAACTACTTAAAATTCAAATAAAATCTATCTCATTTCATAAGGTACACTGACGGATTTTGAAAATAATTTCCTTTTGGAAAGCTAAGCGGGAGAGACCTAACTTAAAGGCCTCTTCAATTTTCATAAAGTGTTAATGTGTTATGATATGAAGTTTTGGACTTCCAAGTTTCATTCAGGCTAGCAAAAATGGCTTTCAGCTTTATCTAAGTGGGCCTCAAATGCTACCAGGCCTTGTAAGCATCCTGACCCAATAGAATTCTGGGCTAAATTCTCTTGACCTGATAGGCTGATACTAGAGATTTAGATTCTTGAATCAAAACTCAACAAGTGATAGACATGCTTTAGTTTCCTTAGCTGCTTAAGGAGATAGGAGTAGGTCCGATGCCCTGCTTTAGTTTCTTTAGCTGCTTAAGGAGATAGGAGTAGGTCCGATGGGCATCGGACCTACTTTTAGGTTCAATTAGCTCTAACACCGTACGATTATCATTGAGATTTATGCGTACGGAAACTGAAAAATACTTGCACAGATTTTAATGAGTTCGCACGAATCTTGATGTAGATCTGATGGTTATTTCACCCATCGAAAACGCTAGGTCCGATGGGCATCGGACCTACTCTCAATTCCTGCTTAAGATGTCTAAACAGTTGTACTTTAGATAGACTTAAAACACATTTTTTAAGTTTTATTAGAGCAAATTTTTAAGCTGATAAAAACCCAAGCTTATAACATAATTCCTTCTCCTCTTTAGCATATTTATACGCTCTAAGCTTCATTGTTCTAAGCTAAGGTAAACCAACAACTCCTTTGCACATCTTAAACTCTTAAGCTACAATACTCTAAGCGTCATTACCGAACACCCTCACAATGCCATACTTATTTTCAGTCATTCAATGTGCATATTAATCATCACACAATTTTGTGTCACACAAAAAAAAATATTATTTTTGTAGTTATATTTCAATTTTTTTATAATTAATATCGAATTTAAATAGTTAAGTTTGTTCTTTTTCACGAAAGCTATGTCTCCATAAAATATTATAACTTTTGTTGTTCATTTAATCCTAATTCAAGAGGATAAAAAATAAATGCCGTAAAAATCAAATTATTGTAGTTAAATAGACTCGTTGATTTATGGACTTTAAAGATTATTAGAAAGCTTAAGATATCATAAAATTGTGCGGACTCGTTAATCAAGATAAAAAAAAGGGAAACAAAATAATTAAACTTTGGATCTGAAAATAAGATTCTAAATTTTTTAGATACAAATAAATAAGCTTTACTGTAGGAATACGCTAAAATTACATTAAGGATATATATATATTTCTTAAACTGATAGTGGCTATACATTAAGGGTACGTTTGGATGAACTCTAGAATAGCTAGAATAGCTACTGTTTAGAATAGTAAATAAGAATAGCTACTGTTTAAGAACAGTGCTATTCAGAACAGTGAAAAAGTTGTTTGGATTGCATATTTGGAATAGAGTTTGAAGAGAATAGCTACTGTTTAATAATTTATGTGTAAGATTAAATATAATACAATATAATATTAATTCAAATATTAAATATAATATAATATTATTTTAAATATTAGATTAGTATTAAATAAAATATTATATTAAATATAATATAATATTAGTTTAAATATTAAATGTAATATAATATTATTTTAAAAATTAGATTAGTATTAAATAAAATATTAGATTAAATATAATATAATATAATATTAATTTAAATATTAAAATGTAATATAATATTATTTTAAATATTATATTAGTTTAAATATAATACAATGTAATATTAATTTAATTATTAAATGTAATATAATATTATTTTAAATATTAGATTAGTATTAAATAAAATATTAGATTAAATATAATATAATATAATATAATGTTAATTTAAATATTAAAATATAATATAATATAATTTTAAATATTATATTAGTATTAAATAAAATATTAGTTTAAATATAATACAATATAATATTAATTCAAATATTAAATGTAATATAATATTATTTTAAATATTAGATTAGTTTTAAATAAAATATTATATTAAATATAATATAATATTAGTTTAAATATTAAATATAATATAATATTAGTTTAAATATTAAATGTAATATAATATTATTTTAAAAATTAAATTAGTATTAAATGAAATATTAGATTAAATATAATATAATATAATATTAATTTAACTATTAAAATGTAATATAATATTATTTTAAATATTATATTAGTATTAAATAAAATATTAGTTTAAATATAATACAATGTAATATTAATTTAATTATTAAATGTAATATAATATTATTTTAAATATTAAATTAGTATTAAATAAAATGTTAGATTAAATATAATATAATATAATATTAATTTAAATATTAAAATGTAATATAATATTATTTTAAATATTATATTAGTATTAAATACAATATTAGATTAAATATAATACAATATAATATTAATTTAAATATTAAATGTAATATAATATTAGTTTAATTATTAGATTAGTATTAATATTGAAAGCAACAAATGCTATTCCATGTTTTTATAGGAATAGCGAATAGCAATGATATTCTAAAAACAGTAGCTATTCCGAATAGCTCCATTTCTCGTTTGGATGCACCTTGTTCCGAATAGCAATGTTATTCTAAAAACAGTAGCTATTCTTGTGCATCCAAACGTACCCTAAGGATATTAAATTCAGACCCTGTATTAGAACCAGTGTTATAAAATGCGGTTTTCATGCGGTATGCGGAAGGCCACCGCATACCGCATATGTGGTATACGGCCGCATATGCGGATTTTTATGCGGATGTATATATGCGGATTTTAAACTAAAAATTCAAATATAATTTATATGCAAAGCTATATTTTGTGCATATCAGAGACAATCTTAGATAAGAAAGTAAGTGCTTCATAAATGATTCATACCACTAATCTGCATAAATATATCAAAGCTATAATTGGCACAAAGGAAGCTATTACAAACATTTCAACTGAAACATACTATACGACAACCAGGTTGTCTGAAAATCAAATCAGTACATCTAACTCCTGTACCAACTTGGTACCAGCAAATGCTCAGAAATTATTGACTCAGAAACACTAAAGGAAACTAGCTTACAGGTCAATTCAATCTATGGCCACTATAGGTAATTATTCATGCACATCAGAGGGCGCGGCGCAAGTTCCAGTTCCAGTTCCAGTTCTGTTTCTCGGAAAAAAAAAATAGAAATATCACTACTTAATCAGATCAAGATGGCTAAGCAAGATCAATAAAAAAAAGTCACTAAAAGCAACTCAGATGCTTATCGTTTTGTTCAATGAAGTAAAGTAAAGTTAAAAGAATCAAGCCAAGATCAACCATCGATGATTTTTTTCATTGGAGCTCCAGACAATTTTTATTAAATTAGGCATTTCTTACAGGAAATAATAGACACAAAAACAGTTCTTCTCCACTTTACAATCTTACCAATTAGCTATAAAATTTAGTGACTAATTTGGGCACTGTGAAATACCTGGAGAGTGGAGAGGAGCTGGCAGAGGAGAGAAGCGGCAGAGAACTGGAGATCTGGAGAGAGGCGGAGGAGAGAAGCGGCGGAGTGGAGAGGAGCCGGCGATCGGTGGAGGAGGGAGATGAGGCAGCGGAGAGCTGGAGAATGCAACGACCTTAGTTCCAAATCTATTTTCTTGCGTTGCAGCGAACTAGAGACTAGAGATCGGAGGAGAGAGCCGGAGAAGAGAAGCAGCGGAGGATAGAGGCAGCGGAGTGGAGAGGAGATGAGGCGGAGCCGCGGAGGAGAGCTGAGACTAGAGATCGATTTGGGATTTAGATTATGCGGAGAGACTGGAGAGATGTTTCGGACTTTGGAATAGCGTTATGCGGAACCGATATCCTATATGCGGATTTTATGCGGCCGATTAGATTATATGCGGCAAAAATTATGCGGCCGAATATGCGGCCGCATATGCGGAACCGCATATTAAACCGCATATTGATTTTCTATGCGGTTGGAGACCGCATACGCATATGCGGCCGCATATGCGGCCGCATAGGCCGCATTTTGTTACACTGATTAGAACTGGGCCGCTAATGAAAACGTAGACCATCGAAGTCAAAGTCAAATATTAAATTCGCAGTCCTTTATAATTGGATGAACAATTATTTTTTTTAGGAGGATTGGATGAACAATTTCCCGGCACATCACATGCATGTTCATTATATTGTCTTGGTCAAATAAACCAAACGTCAGATCGGCGTTAATTTATTAGATAGAACTTCGATACTATGTGAATATAAGATCTAGGGGCCTTCTTGTGCTTTTTCCAAATATGTTTAATTATTGGTTCTTTTTTCTTATGTGAATTAAGTTTTATATAGTATCAAACAATATTTTTTTCAAAGGCCAGTGGTTTTTATGCCTATTAATAATTCAATTAATAAAAAATATATTTACAATAAATTAAGTGACTCTAATTTCTAAATTTACTTCTTTATTTTTTCGAAATTCTCTAAATTATTCTAAATTACTAAATCTACTTTTCTAATACCTTAATTTCTTAATCCCTATCTCGCTTCATGATTGAATTCGCTCTTTCAACCGCCGCCGCGCTCCGACGACTTGATCTACTCACCATCGCGCTTCGATCGAGATGAGAACTCTAATCTCCAAACTCTAACGATACCGCATTCTCGGCTTCGCTCCTTCATTCTTCTCTCCGCTCAAGGAGGTTGATACAAGAGGGAGGAGAGGGTATCATTGTGTCAGAGGTGAAAACTCGAAGAGGAGAGATGTGAAGTGAAAGGCGGCAGCTAAATAGATCTAGAATTTGAGATTTCTCTTCTTCGTTTTTCTCCTTTGAAGTCACTAGGATGAGAGCCTTTGGAGTCGTTTCATTAGTATCAAATAATTATTATTTTATTTTAAAAAAAATACTAATCTACGATACTTAAAAAAAATTATGAAGTTTGACACCATAACATATACACCGAATAAGAGATTATGTGGGTGGCTACAAGTTATGTATACTATAATGCACTTGTAATTTTTGTAAGTATTAACTATGACTATGAAAAAAAATGTATCCTATGAAGACGATTCTCAGAGTAATATTTTGTATTTTATATTCATCATGTATTTAGGGATGTCAATGGCATCATTTTATCTGTTTACTTGATCCATACTGTATCTAATTAAGATGGGTGCGGATAAAAAAAAAATTTCTTAAACTTATCGGGTATGGGTAAAGATTTTTTTCATTATCTAAACGGATAAGGTACAGATAAAATCTATTTTGCATTTGTTATCCGATCAAATAATTATAAAAATAAATTATATATATTAATAAGTATTGAAAAGAGTACTTTTATTAGTTTATTTGCTATTAGCACAATAAAAAAAAATCTGTAAAATACTATACATGTGTGAAATAAATTTATATGTTTAAATATTTTATTTAATAAATAATAAAAATACTTTTTTAATGATTGGTGATGAAATACCACCAACAGTTTAATTGATATATAATAAAAATGTGTATTTATAAAAATTCCAGAGCTTTGAAAGAACCGGCAAAAAAATAAAAACTGAATTTTAAAAAAAGAAAAAAAAAGTCAAAACTCCAAATACTCGACTCTTAAGATACACCTCTAAAAATAATAATTATATATTAATATTATTTGTATTATTCGTTATTTATCTATTACTGTTTTATTACCTGACAATCATAACAGGTAAGAAGTAGATAAAAGTAAAATACAAATAAGAATAATTTGTAACAGATACAAATTTATTTGCACCACATCCTTGCCACACCCGTTGACATCCCTGCATGTATTGAATACTATCAGCTAACATAACAGCGAAATTTACGTCATATTTATTTGAATATACTTAATATATAGACATAAGACATCAGACATTAGTATTTTGCATACTTGCGTCACACATGTAAACAAGCACATCTTATATCAACATAAAATCCGGGAAACTTATCCCTTTGTCCTTCTCTTCCAGTTGACTCTGTTCGGAGAGCGATACATTTTGATAAACATCAGATATATTATATATAGAGACAGACAGAGTGAAAAGAGAGAAAGAGAGAGAGTTGCAGAGGATTCCTAGATTTCTACAACAGCGATTTAGAAACTTCAATTTGGGTAATCAGAAATTAGTTCGGTTCTTTTCTGAGATGGAAGTGGCAAACTATCACGTATCGATCACCACGAAGAGAAAGGAATTGGAGGTGGTGCATGACCTCTCTCTATCTTCCCTTCCTAAAAAGATCAAATTAGAGGTGATCATTTCTTTCTTTTCACCTTTTCAGTTTTCACATATTCGTTGCATAATATGGCCTCCTCACACTAGTTGTTTCCTAATTACCATTGTCGTTTCCTTTGGTTCGCGGAACCGACTCCGCTGCTCTTCAAATAGGAGAGCAGCATCCTGTTATTTTAATTTCAGTCGTTCATTTGTGTAGAGATTCGTGTATGAAAAAATTCAACAGCTGAAATTAAAATAACAAGATCCTGCTTTCCTATTTGGAGAACAGCAGAGTCGAATCCTATTATTCTGTACCGACAATGGCGGATCTAGTGCATAAGAATGGGAGTCAATTGACCTCCATTTTTTTTTCAAAATCTAGTACTAAAAATATATTTTTTTATATAAATTATAGTAAAATGATAGAGGTACATGAAATTGACCCCCATTTTTTTTTGTGAAATTTTATACTATTGACCCCCATTCCTTTTAAAAATATATTTTGTGTATAATTTGAGAGATTTCTAGTATTTTTGAACATTTTTTAGTCAAAAATATCAAAAATTTACATGTGACACTTTGTATTTTAATTATATCTTTCTCACTCACCATTCTTATTAAAAAAAAAAAAAAATTTGACCCCCATTCCATAAATTCCTGGCTCCGCCCCTGTGTACCGAACCAAGGATCCGACCCCGCTGCTCTCCAAATACGAAAGCAGAACCCTGTTATTCTAATTTCAGCCGTTAAATAAACTTATTTGAGCTTTTGAACATCATTTGTACACAATAAATTATTATATTGTAATCATATATAGTGGCATAACAGAGATAAATGATATCTGGACCCAACCCAATTTTTATTTGTTTGTTTGTTTGAATTATTATTATTTTTTTTTTTGTGAAGAGTTACATCAGACCTGATTACCGATGCTATGGTATTTTCATTTTTACAACACATATGCATTATATGTGTATGTATGTACTTCATATCATGTATTAGAGAGAGAAAGATGAACTAATATGAATTTAACTCATTAAGGTGATTCGTTAGCATAACTTTAAAATTCATTGATCAACTTTAAATAATGAATTCAAACATTTCAAATCAATTTATTTCATAAATGATATGCTTACATCCAAAGTTTGTTGATTTCTAAACATATTTAGTATAAGGTCAACTGTCCAAAATGATGGTTTAAAGCATATTTTAATGCTTTTATTTTTTTATTATATTTTTTTTACTGATTGACTTTGTACTCAATTGATTTAAATTTTTCTAAATTGAATGCATCATTCATGAAATATATTGAATTGACAATTTGAATTTGTTGTATGATATTGAACCGATTAATTCTTTCCAAAAAAATGATTCATCCTTTTTTGTCTTCACTGTTATTTTTACAACAGCATGCAAATTTCCCCCAATTCTTGGAAGAAGAGGAAGATTCACCTATGGCCATTTTATTTAACCCAAAACATGAAATGACATATTCTGTAAATAATCAAAATGTACTATCTCACAACTACAACATAAATCATGAAATGGAATTAATGGACGAAGATGAAGATGAACCATCAGCATCATTAATGGAGGTTGAAAACAAAAGCGAATGTAATCAGCAGCATCATTGCATGTTACCACAAGTACCTCAGAAACGATCTGCTTATTTATGGTCAGGTATAATAATATAATGAAACTCTATGTTTTATAAATTTGGTTGATAATGAAAATTTGATACTACCTTCCTCGAACTTTACACAGCACTTTTTTTGTTGTCTCATTGGCAGGTTTCTTCTGATTTTAATTTCAAGACGAGAAGATGGATTATAAAAAATATATAGGCCAGAGATGAGAAGAACGTAAACCTTACTGGCAACGTGTGCAGCAATCTAGTTTTTAAGATGCTTTATAATTGTAATTTATCTGGGAACAATGAGAAAATAGGCCTGTAATGATGATTAGAAAAGAAAAAAAATGTAATGGTTGACATTGTGAATGTGAAAAATGTTAGTAATACTGCTCATATTCGTGAACGCATATCCTCTGCATTAATTCAAAAAGGAATCTTTTGAGTTAATGAATTTCAACAGTCTGATTTTTAACGGAGTCAATCCGGCTCCTGCCTATGATATAGGGGATCTTTCAATATTAGTGCGAAACTAGTTTGCACAAATCTTGAGACAAATTGAACCGTTGAGATTTATTAACTCAAATGATTCTCTTTTGAGTTAATGCAAAGGATACGAATTCCAGATTTGTTGGGTGTTTGACATATTTTGAAATTTTTTATTTCATCTCTCTCATGGAACATAGAATTTGCATAATTTTGATTCTTTTCTCAGCAGCAGCGAGTATTTGGAAAGTAGGTAGAAAATTAGATTTACAACAATGGACCTTAGTTTTTAGTTTAATATATTCTAAGCTAAATCAATCTCTTTTTTTTTTTTTTTCCCGAAGATGAATCCTCACTGATACAAATGTCCCAGCATGTATTTTGTGCACTGATCCCAGCATTGAATTTATACGTAGAAACAACTAAACAATGATTTGAAGCAAAATTGAACGAAGAACAAGTGAACACTGTAATGAAATTAATTGACACGAGCACTACAAACTTAGGTCTCCGGATGTAATCCAGAATACTGTAAGATCATATATTCTACCCTTCTTTTTTCCTTCCAGGTAATAAATAAAAAAATCTCTTTCCTCAGTAGACAAGTTGAACGAAATTCCAGTGGAATGTGTAGCTATCTTCGGTCATTAACTGTTGATGTGTCGCAAATAATTTGTGGTATTTAGCAGGATCACAAATTCAAGCTAACATTCTTCTTCTTCTTCTTCTCATTTTTTGTCTTAATCTTCAAAAAGTAGCACATTTATGTCAGATCAATCATCGGCAATAAATGTCTTCTCTGAATAGTACCTATCTTCACTCGCTTTCTTCTTCAAATTTCGTCGCTGGTAGGACAAAAAGGGGTTTGTTTTAAATTCCTTAAATGTGTTGACAATATAGTAAATGAAATTAGATGGTTCAAATCCTGCTACGCCTTTTAGAAACTGGTTGTCAAACACTGTTTCAAAGACAGGTCTCAAGTTCAAATCCTGGTAGACCCTTATCATGAAATACTTTGTACATGATGTATCTATGCAAAAAAACACTAAACATAAAAGTGAAGTTCAAACATTTAAAGTACTTGGTTGATTAATGATATGGATGAACTTTCTAGTGACTTCTCATAACATGGTTGTTTGCAATTTTCCAAAATTATGTGGGGAATCTTTTAAAAAGTAGAAACTGCACCTTGTATGCTTCAAGATTATCTATGATTCTTTTTGCAACTGACAGGGTAGTTGTATTCCTCGGGCTCTTAATTATTTGAAAAATTCCCATGCTTTTAGGTATGGCATAAGGATCAGTTTGTGCCTGTTACAAGAAATCTGCACTTTAGAGAGAGAGAGAGAGAGAGACAGACAGACAGACAGACAGACAGAGAGAGAATATAGTAAACAACTGAGAGATTAGAAAAATAGATGTACTTCTGAGCTGTTCTCTGATACAGTCCCATGCACTACTACAGAAATGTTAAAAGTGGCAATCTGTTAAGAAAATGAATAAAAACAAATTCAGTTTGGTGAGTTATTGTTCAATAAACTAGATTAAATCAAAGGACAAAAATGTGACAAGGATGCTGCTTGTATTCATATATATAACTTCTCTCATACCATATCTTTAGAGACCTCCCAAGGAGCACCAATAATAACCTCGTCGACATATCTGCACGCAAGCACACTAAGACTCCTCTCATGAAGGTGCAAAATAGAACTTCGACCTCTCCTCTCACTGAATTAGTTAGAGATTCCACAAGTCAACCAAAGACAATAAAAAAATGTACATCAAACAATTATTTCGTTTAGTATAACACATTATTCATAGTTAAGTGTCTTAGCAAGGTATAAGCACATCAACCAAAGACAATAACAAAATGTACATCAAACTATATTTCATTTGGTATAACACATGATTCATAGTTAAGTGTCTTAACAAGGTATAAGCATGCCTCTTATTTTGTTTGATAGAGATGTTGATGTATAGATTGAGGTACCTGAGAATTTGGTCATCATGAACTCCAACAAGTAGAAAATCTCCCAGCTTTTTAGCGCTTCTTAATATCTAAAAAGAAAATCTACATAAAAATAGAAAGAAAAAAAAGAACTACGAAGAGAGTATAGAACATCGATAGGAAGATGAGAAATAATACCTCAACATGACCAGCATGGAAAAGATCAAAAGCACCATCAATGTACACCACACGAGAATTTGGTAATGGCCCCTGCAGTAACAATAGAAGAAATGACATTTTAAATGATAAATACACATATTTTATATGATTAATTTAGCACAAATCTTGTACTCTAGCTCTAATTGAAGTAGCAAAAATTACTGCCTGCTTTAAATTCGGAAAATTAAACTACAGGGTTAAAAAGGAGAAAGAGACAAACAAAACTTTCTTTTCTTTGTTTAGCTTACCTTTCCATTGGAGAATTGCATAATGCGGTGAGATGTTGGAAGAAAATCAGACATATTTGTTTTGAATGAACCTGAGTTCTCAGCATGATTCTTATCTCCATTATTTTTATTGTTACCATCTCCTTTTTTCATTGAAGACAGTATTCTGCCTACGTAAAAAAATCATTTTGTTACATTTGGTTAGAAATGAAAATCCTAACTTTTACCGAAGTACAATATAATTTACTGTATTGGATATAAGAATCAATTAGTCCAATATATTCAAATCTGATAATTTTGTAATTTGCAAAGTACACCAAACTGTTTAACCACACTAAAGTTAGACAAAAGGAGTAAACAACCATAATTTTCAAATTGCTTTTCCTGTATATCCCACTTTTTATTAATAATAAAAAACAGTATCCACTCCAAAAGAACAACAATAATATTGCGTTCAGAAGTGTTGTTTGAATGCATGTGTTCAGGTATATTGTTCCTCGAGGCCTACTATTAATGCATGCATTCACCAAACACTTTTGAACATGTTTTTCTAACATTAGGCATAGGTTTGCATTCTTTAAAAAACAGGGATATGCTTGTCAATACTTGTACAAGTGGGATAGACAGAAAAATGTTATAAACATTTCATATTTAAACAACTCCTTTGAACACATGTACCGTCCAGCTGGAAACAGAACATCTGATTATAATTTCTCTGGAGTTTTTAAATTATTTGTGTATAATATACAGTGTCATTTTTTAAAACCAAAGGACACGACCAGATACTTTGAAGCGTAAAAACCAATTAAGCCCCTTTCTTCATAAACTGTAGTTTGACATCACAATTGCAAAAAAGAAGTAAGACAAGGATTGTATTACTCCAGAAAAAGGATAAAGCGTTGTAGTGGCCTACCAACAATATCTGTGCTTGAAACCCCTTCAGTACGCTTGATCTGCTTGTACCGACCAACCTTCTTGGCCGATGCATAGGCATCAGTACCATCTGGTAGTAGGCATGGATCATCTCCATGTATGATATAATCTATGTTGTACTTGTTGAAGAGCTTATTCATGAAATCCTCGCTTATTTCATATGGTGCATCTGGTATTACTTCATCAACCCATTTTAATCCTTTGACAAGGATCAACCTGGTACAATACTTTTATTATTAGTTCATCAGAATGCAAAATTCAAAAATCACATTCCACTACAAAAGTGGAAAATATTCTATTATTCACCTCGAAAGAACAAAAATATTTTCCATACACTGTGCCAAATTTCTAACTTATTCGACAAAATGCAGAACTAATAGTATAACTTCTTCCTCGCATTTTCTTGCTTAGAAATGTGTAAAAAACTTTAGAAAGAATGGAGCAGGGAGTACGTGGGATATTTCCCATTTCTGCAGGGTAAATGGGATGTTTTCTTGGTTTGCCAAGGCATAATCAGTAAATTTTAGTCAAAGATGATACAGTATTTCAGTGAAGCACATATGCAGAGGACAGAAAAAAAGAGATGAATTGATAAAGTTCTCCTAAAACACAAAATGCCACATACAACCAAGACAACAAAATAATATGCACTCCTGTATATGCAAGAAGTATAATGCTTAGCCCTCTCCAGCATGTGTATCTCTCATACTTCCTGTTTTCTTATAAAAGAATCCAAACTATCCCTCCTTCCTGCTTCCATATACATAACAAAGCTAAAGCAGAATAAGTTCAGATTTTAGTTATTCCTTGAATACATCAAGAGATAAGGTCAGATCTGACATAGGTTTATTTAATTTTATGGGGAGAGAGTGGTGGCGCTGCATTAAACATTCAATTTTAATGTTTTTTTGGGACTGTTCCATAAGAAAAAAAAAATACAAACATCAAATCAATACCTTTCTTCCATGGATAAAACAGGAGGTCCTTTATTGGCAACAATCTGCTCATCACTTACGACACCAACCACCAACTCATCGCCCGCTGATTTCGCTTGCCTCAGTGCATTTGCATGGCCATAGTGCATCAGATCAAAGCATCCATCCATATACACTCTCACGGGCCTCTTCTTCTTCCCTTTGTTTTTGTAAAACAGCCCCAAATGTGGCCAATAAGATGTGGGCAACGGGGCCCCAAATGCATTGAAATAACCCGTCGATATCAGGATTAAAGTTGTAAGGAGAATTCCACCAATGCCAAATAATTGCGAGTAGAATCCCCCGCTCCAAATCTGATTGTTGCCCTCAAATTCAATTGGATCCATCTTAAAAAATTGTCGACCTTTTTAAAACTTGGAAGGCGACAATTTTCAGTTATGGGTCTGAATGTTGACCCTGCAAAGATACAACTTGAATTACAGGGGGGTCTGAACTACTTTAAATTTTACTGTACTGTTTTTGGACTAATTGCTATAATCTAAAAGCAAAAAAAAAACTATGCATGAAAATTAGCAGAATAATTTAAAAATGAGGAAACAAGTGTATTGTTTCCAGATATATCCTAAATGGCATGAGAACAGTGGCACTGATAATTTCCATCAATTACAAAAAAAATCGGAAAGCATGCCTAGTGGAATTTCTTAAATTCAATTGGACTCGAAAATCCATCTCCCAATATATTGTTTCTGCAATCTCCCAATATATGCAAGCTTACGGAGAAAACTGATCTGAAATGCCCCAAATAAGCTTGCTTTACCAAAATTTGACGAAAGATGGCGACCATTTTCCAAAATATACTAAATTCAAATGCTACTTATTTAAAAAGAAAATATACTAAATTCATCGACCCAGTCAAATCCCAGAATATAAATCCCAAAACCAACACCATTCGAAAGAAGAAAAAAGCAGGACTAGAAAATAGATATGAATTATAATATACTGATACAGCTCTCTGTATCACAACGTGATCACTTGAGATCGAGATCTTGAAAGCAAAACGCACCTGGACCCTTTTCTCCAAAATTTCGCTCGAATTTCTTCGAATGAGAACCCCAGTTGTTTTTGTTTACGGTCGTAGGTGTATACGCCTCCACCGCGCCTTACCAGCGTGTATTAAATAAACGTGGTTCACAAATTTACCCAACCACTAGTCTATAATACTAGAAGGTAGGCCCCACTGTCATTCGTAGCAAGAGGCTTTCATATTAATCACCCGGTGTATTCAATCGGTATGGAGTATGGACTTAGAATCTGATGCGTAAAAAAGGAATAGAAAGGAAAAGAAAACGTGATATTCGGTCGGACGTCAATGTGGGCCCCGGCCCATTGAGGTGTAGAATTCATGCCGTTGGATTCAAATAGGACGGTTACTAGAAGCCGAGAAAAGTAACCATTTTCACAAGAAAAAAAAATATTTAGCTCTGCTGCCTGTCGCTGTCTTACTCTCTGTGTTTGACTGTCCGGTTTTGTATTGGTTCGGGATCTACCGATTTGGTATACACGTGGAGCGTTTTGATTGGTTTAAGAAGAGATATTTAGCACTTCAAGGTTTGAAAGAGAACACCTGGATTTAAAAAAAAAAAGGGGTTTCAAAAGAGAGAGAACATGAATGAATAATTGAACAAAGGAATTCGATTTTTTTTTAAATCATAATTAAAAAAATAATAATTTTATGAAACTAGCATGATTATTATTTATTTTCGAGATCAATATGGTATTTCAGTCGGTGTGGTTTTACAGTTTTTCGTACCAGCAGTCACAGAAAATTACACTGGACAAAAATGTCATTTCGGTCTGAAAAAAAAATAGCGGACCGAAATAGCATTTAAGTTCTTATGGTTTTTTGTAAAAAAAAATCATGTTGGTTTTATAAAATTATTTTTTTAATTATGGTTTATAAACAAAATTCTAGGAATTTGGGGTTATTAAATCCTAATAATTCAGTTATCTCGTTTAAATAGGTGTTTAATACACTGTTGAGTTAAAATAAATAGGGAAGAAATAAAAAAGAGAGAAATTTAGCAGCAAAGTGCCTTGCGAAGATTCCGGTTAAATCAAACGATGTACGCATTTTATAATTCAATTTAATGATTTAAGAATGTGGATAATTATTTTTTCATGAACCGATTTAGTTCAGCAGTAATGATAATTATAGCATAATTTCAATATAGTAGTGTCTAAATATTTTCCATAACCCATCCAATTTAATCTTCATTTTTACGATGATGTTAGGACTTTATCTGATCTATTAGTTGTAAATTTAATCTAAAAATCTATATTAGTCCATTCCGTCATATTTAATTTTCTTTTCTTCTTTTATTAGTCGAATAAATATATTAAATTATTCAAATGTAGCTGACAGAATTTTTTTATATAGAAATTAATAAAAGAGAAGAGAGAGAAATAGAAAGAGTACATCAGGTTTTTTATTGGTAGAAAGATCAATAAGAATTCTATCAATCCTAATAATTTGAAGTTTGGATCGATAGGATTCCTACTGATCCTAATCCAGTTTTTTTTTTTTTCTAGTAAAATATAATTTTTTTAAGAAAATAGATAATGTAAATTAAAATTTAGATGAAATGGAAACATCTCATCAATTTTCATAAGAAACTTTTTATATTTTAACAGAGATGTAATTGAAGAATTTCATATGCGTCGGAATTAAAAAAAAATTGGATCAAGATTTGTAAGAATCCTACCAATCCAAACTTTGGAATTATTAGAATCAGTAAAATTACTACTGATCTTTCTACCAATTAAAAACTTTGATATATTCTTTCTACTTCTCTCTTCCTTTTTTATTAATTTCTATAGGAAAAATTATCTAGCTGACAAGCTTTAAATTATTTTCCTGTAAAAAATCCATACGTTATTTATTTTTCTTTTCATGACATGAATTTTTGGTATTCGTGTTGGGTAGGACTGAAAACAGAGCGAATTCGGAACGGATTTATCAAATTCATATTCACATTTCACTTAGCGGATACGAATACGAATAGTAAGCAGATGTCAAAATGTAAAATCAACTCCACCTTAAACGGATACAGATATGAAATAAAATAATTCAAAGATATAGATGCAGAGCGAATAATTATCGAATAATTAAGTCATTTAAATTTATAAGATACAAATGTCAATTAGAAAAATTAATAAAAAAAGAAAACACAAAATGGATGTCTTCATAGCTTAAACAGAGAAGGTCGTGGGCTCGTGGTGCTCCACAACTCCAGGCTAAAGTCTCCAGTGCACATGGAGCAAAATACCGGAGGTGTGCTGAGAGTTAGTCCCACAATCAATATTAAGCAAAGTCGAAGCGCATTTATAGTACTGCGGTTCATATAAACTAGTAAAAACTAGAGTGTTTCTAAGTTCACCAAGTCTTTTTGTGAACTTAATTTTAAAATTTATTGGGTTAGTTTCAAATGATCAATTCAAACTGTTGAAATTCTTCTACTTTACGAGTGATGCGTATGAGAAAATTTTAAAATTTTAAAATTTTAAATTAGTTTTGTATATAGTCAAGTATTCAAAAGACATTAAAAAAAATAAATGCATCAAAATTAATATATAAACCTTCTAATTTTGATCATTTTACTTTATATTAAATTAATTCAAAAAAATAAATTTTTATGTATAGACGCATTACTTATAAGATAGAAGAATTTTAATAATTTAAATTTGTCGTTTAAAACTAATTCAATAAATTTTATAATTGAGTTTACAAAGAAACACGGTGAACTTAGAAATCCCTAGTTCTACTCATAAACTATTATAATAAAAGTAAAAGGGTCTAAGAATTTTATTACACCCGCTTCGTATGAAAGCAGGGAAGAGGGGGGTGTCCAATGCCCATCGGACCAAAACAGTGTTCGATGGGTAGTTTGGACCGTCCGATCTACTTCAAGATATGTGCGCACGGATATTGAGGCAAACAGCACGGATATTAAAGTGATTGCACAGATCTTGAAATGAATCGGACGGTCCAAACCCCAATCGAACACTGTTTTGGTCCGATGGACATCGGACACCCCCCTCTCTCATGAAAGCAGAGTGTGTGATATAAAGCGTTATATGAACATTCAAAACAAAAGTAGCTTGTAGGTTGTAGCGGGATGAATTAATCTTTTACTTTCTTTCTTATTTAAAAGACACTAAAAGGTGCTGGGGACAATACAGGCACCGGTTATAAGTAGAGTCGGAAAAATGGCACGGCGGAATCGGCTCTGTTATGGAGCAGTACGGCACGTGTGATTGTTCCGTGCTGTGATCATTTATGTGAAAATTTGGCATGTCACAGCACGTCACGTGAAAGATCCGGTCATAGCACGGTACGTGGTCAATCAAGTCAGTATTATTAGGACCATTAGATCTTGATCAAATGGTGAATCTTGAATAAACTAACCTAAATTATGAAAAAAAATAGTTAAACATGACAAAAGTAACCAGCTACGTTTGGACACGACATACGAATAGTTATGGCACACGAGACTATTCACTTGATTACAACACGACACTTGTGACTATTCACTTGGTCACGGCACAACGTGTTAGTCACGGCACGGCACATTTTTCTCATTCTAGTTTTAAGCCCTTCATATGAAATTTTGAATAGAGTGTGTGATGTAAAGGTTTGGCAGACTGATTTCAATAATCAGATTAAGCATGCTTCTTTTTACTTGTTGTACATTTTAAATTCTCGGTCTAGGATTAAAGGAACAACAACAACAACAACCAAGTTTTTAATCTCAAACAAGTTGGGATGTGTTAGAAATGAAACCTAATCATAGTCATAAGATGAAGGAGATAGTCAGAAAATAGTAATAGTAGTACTACTAATAGTAATAGTAGTACCTTTAATAATAATAATACTACTACTAATACTAATAACAAACTAACTATATCATGCCTACACTATAGATCGTATATATCGAAGTCCTAAACTCTACGTCCTAAACTCTAAGTCCTCAGTCATATAGCCTAAAACTTATAATACTACCCCTAAACACGCATAAAACACTATTTCCTTAGTCACGGTTCTAGTATATGAATCGCTAACTTCCACGCACTCTTATCTGAAGTCAGCTCCTTAGATATATTTCAATCTTTCAAGTCCCTTTTCACTGCTTCCTCCCAAGTTAATCTTCGCCGACCTCTGTTTTTTCTTGTGTCTTCGATACGACGTATAATTCTAGTATGCACCGGCGCCTCTGAAGGTCTCCGTTGGAGATGCCCAAACCATCTCAAGCGGTGTTGGACGAGCTTCTCTTCAATTGATGCCACTCCAAGTTTGTCACGTACATCATCGTTTCTAATTCAGTCATATCTTGTATGTCAACAGATCCACCGCAACATACACATCTCTACTACGCTTATCTTCTGGACATGTCGTCTTTTAATAGTCCAACATTCTGCACCATAAAACATCACAAGTTTAATCGCCGTACTGTAGAACTTGTATTTGAGTTTTTGTGGGACTTTTCTGTCACATAGAATACCAGATGTCTGGCGTCATTTTACCCAACACTCACATAGGATACCAGATTCTATGGCTCACATCTTCATCAATCTCGCCATCACTCTGCAGTATCGATTTCAAATATCGAAAGGTGTCCTAATACTACATATTTGTCCAAAGTGACATCTTCATCCTCTGACATGACGCCACTAAACTCGAAAAAGCCAAAAAAAATTACCTTCCGTTTCTCTTTTATTTTTTCTTCCCTTTCATTTGTATTGACTACAAAAAGCCAACACAAATTGTTCGAAATTTATTTTCTCGGAGGAGGCAGCTAGATGTACAGAATTTTCAATTTAATCTCTCTAACAAGAGGAAATCACAAAAGCCGCAAAACAGACCCCTAGTTTTTATTAAAAAAATTGACAGCCCTTTAAACTTCTAAACCTAGTACCACTATTCAGGCGGGAATTGTATCGACTGGTACTGGTGCCAGTATGGATACAACAAGCACATGTATGATTTTCAAGCAAAAAAAAAAAAAAAGGTTCCCAATTCGAATTTTCGAGGAATCATCAATTCTTCTTGTCGGGTTCTAGAAGTTTAATCAAACTCCATAGATATAGCATTTGCAAATCTATACATTTGTAAATATATTTGCAATTACAACTGGTGCATACCAGTACATATTAGCTTTCGGAAATCATATGGTCAAATTATGTATATATCAAATCAAAGAAGGACAAAAACTTAATTTAGATAATTATCGCCTTATTCATGGCCAGAACTAGATAATTTAGATTGAAAGGACTAAAATGTAGAATGCATAATGTATGGTAATTGAAATTTCAATTCAAGTCTACATGCATACAAAGTAAAATTCAAATCACTATGCTATAGGCACACATTACTATTTTACGATAGGGGTTGAATCATATAAACACTAGAAAAAAAAATTCAATTAAATTTCAATATGCATAGTTAAAATTTTCAAAATTTTAGAGATTACTAATCACCTCCTTTGAATTTCTTTGTGATACAATTGTCTAAGAATCCCCTTTGAATTTTGGGGATTACTAAGCACCCCCTTTTGAATTTCTTTGTGGTACAATTGTCTATCAAAATGAATTTAAACGGTAGGTACGTACCCGTAAAAGACTCATCCGAGACATGTCGGCAGAGAAAGGTGTTATATGAGGTCTTGCATCGTCTCTCTGTCCATGCTCCATCAATCCAACAGCAGACATACATGTAGGGAGAAACCGGTAGCCACATAGGCTCTATCAAATGGGAGTAGCTTGGGTCCGATGCCCATCGGACTCAAATTGGGTTCGATGGGTTCCATAACCGTTCGATCCACTTTAAGATCTGTGGGCGTCGCTTTAATATCCATGCACGTTCGCTTTAATATCCGTGCACACATATTTTAAAGCAGATCGGACAATTATGGAACCCATCGAACTCAATTTGAGTCCGATGGGCATCAGACCCAAGCTGCTCTCCTATCAAATGTGTCCAATTCAGATAGCACTCAACACTATTATTACTTCATCTTCATGCCTCCTTTTCTCTTTCTTTGGGAAATAAATCTGCTGCGATTCTCTGGAAGCGCAGGAGAATCGTAGGGTCCCTGCTTTCCAAATCAAACCATTTATTTTTGAAATGCACGAATCTCAAAGCAGTTGATTTTTATGTATGAATCTCGAAATAATTGAATTGTTTGATTTAGACAAACAGAGACCCTGCGATTTCAAAGAATCGTAGCAAATTTGTTTCCCTTTACTTGACAATATTTTTAGAACAAAAAAAAGGGGAAGAATGTAGCATTGGAGAGTATTAAAATTTAAAAGCACCACGTATTAAACAGAATTGGCACGAACCCTGGCGGTAGAGATAACACATGAATATACAAGGGGATTTAACAGTTTGGAGGAAAAAAATTGTTCGTTTTTTTTTTTTCATTATTTTCTTTAATACTTTGTAAATTTTGACACCACCGTGAGGGCCCTATTTTTTCCCCTAAATTTTGACACTCATCTCATTTGGGAATAGATGTGGATATAGAATTTAAACTGAATTTTACTGTTCACATAGAATAATTTTTTTTCACATGAACAGTATGTTGGCCGAATAAGACCTAAGATTGATGACTTGATTGGACAGCACATTAATTAAAATTCAAACTCTATCTTGAACTTAATTTAGTTCAGGCATTCCGTCAAACACACGATTACCATAACACCGCTTTAATAACAAATTAACTGCAGAGCATAATTCTTGAAATTTCAATGAAATCACCATTAAACATCAGATGTGAACAAATTAACAATATTAACTGAGTCCTTCCACGCACAATCCAATTTAACTAAATGACTGAAACATCCCAAATACCGCCCGGCCCAAAAGCACAAACACCAACATTGAAAAGTAACATAAATTTTTGCAACTCAGTAGCATATATAAAAGCATAAACACCAACATACTAGAATTAGCCTAAATTCTGATAAGACAACATCAAACCATCACATGGGACTTGAAAATTAAAATCACTGTACTACTGAACTAAATCTTAATAATAATTAGTTGCACTATTCCATTCTTAACTGCTAAACAAAACTCGGCTGGAACCATAGAACCGGTCCGGGCACAGAAGTTGACAGCTCACAAAGGCCTAGCACCACCGGCACAGGCTTGCCATCATCCAGCTTGGAAAAACATATGTCTTTCAAAACTCGACCACGTTTCTTACCAGCAGGTGGCACCCAACGACAGCACTGCACGTACATACAACCTCCATGAAGTGAGTCCCACTCATCAGCACAGACAGCCAGGTAGTTACCCCCGTGGAAAATGGTGGTTTGGCCTGTGTCAGCAATCCGCTTGAGCTCCATGGGCTGCTCTTGGACCTGGTAGAGCTCAATTTTTCGCCAAAGTTGTTTAGTGTAACGTACATCAACAATGTAAAGCCCAGCTTTCCCCTCCAAAAAGAAGAATTCAGTTTTATCTGGTGATAACTCTGGCTTGAAAATGTATGTATCCTGCAGCTTTTGTTGGTTAAGGTCGCAAATTAAAATCGCTCGATCATAGAGTAAATAAAAATTCCCATTGTTGTACGCCACATCTTTTAAATAGGCATTCTGCAGCGAATCGGCGACCTCACCACCCACAACATCCATCAGTGTATCCGTCCAATAATGGTCAACGACATGGCAGAAGAAGATCTCCCGGCGGTGATTGAGGAGCACCATGATGAGGCAGTTCAGGTCAGTTGGATCCGTAGAGAAAGTCATCTTGTTGATGTCCAAATATTCCAAAGAACAGTCCATGGAAATATTGCGAGCTCCGGGAATTTTAAACGGAGGAAGCTCCACGCGAGCCCGGGTTAATGGGTTCATGAAGAAAAGCTCCGCACCATCAGGGGCCACAAGCAGGAGCCAGCCACGGTAGGAGGCGCAGCAGATCTTGCCGATGGTCTCCGGGAGGTGAATCTTGTGCATCTTGTCTTGCCAAAGGTCGTAGAACAGACGGATTCCATCATCCGCATCGGGGTCGTACGGAATCATCAGCCATGGAAGCTGATGAGGGAGATGGCGCGGCTTCTCAAGAGATGCAGAGCGCCATGGAGCACAAACGGCCCTGAATTGAACATAGTCGGCAATGAATTTGACCTTTTGTGAAATCAATTCCAGCGCTGGTGAAGGGAGATTGGCCCAATCTGGAAATGTGGATACCGAACTTCCCATTTTGAAGCTTTGTTCGAAAAGAGGGTCAGTAAAGAAGAAGCTGTACCGCAGAAGGGTTTTAACTTTTAACAGAGACATGTAATAAGGGAAGAGAGGAAAGTTCGGCAATGGTTTTAACTTTTAACTTTTAACAGAGACTTAATATAAAGGGAGAATTTCTGGTATGCCCATCAAAACTTTGAAAATAGCCAATTTCTCCATGAAAATGTCATAATATCCAATATCCCCATAACAACTTAAAATTATATCTAATATCCACATTGATTTATTTAACCTTTAATTTAATTATTTTAAAAATTAAAATGACAAATATGCCCCTTCATTTCAAACTCTCCTCTTCTCAACCTCCTTGCGAGAGAGGGGGGTGTCCGATGCCCATCGGACCAGAACAGTGTTCGATGGGTGTCCGATACTGTCCGATCTGCTTCAAGATCTGTGCGCACGTATATTAAAACAAACAAAACAGATATTTAAGTGATGTGCACAGATCTTGAAGTGAATCGGACAGTATTGGACACCCATCGAACAGACTCTGGTCCGATGGGCATTGGACACCCTCCTCTCCCCCTCCTTGCACCTTTTCCTATGCCAAAACTCCATTAACGTGCAAGCTTTGGATCTCTTGCTAGTTCAAATATTTCTGCTCAAGTTATCTGCGAATAAATACTATTTCATCTCCTGTTATAAAGAGTGATTTGAACAACAATTTAGTAGGTAAACCAACGAGCCCCACAACTGTGCGTGCAATCAATTTTTGATTCATTAAATGTTTCTAAAAGTTCCTCTCAATAAAAAATTGAATCAAATACTTCCAAAATTTACACGTTGTCTAAACTTGAATCAAATGCTCCTAGAAGTTTTCATCCATTAATAATCGGATCATATGCATCCAATAGTGCGAAGGGGAGATGAGAGTTTGGAATCGTCGCAGGTGAAGGTACAAAGGGAGAAGAGAGTTTGAAAGAAAAGGATATGTTTGTCATTTTAATTTTTAAAATAATTAAATTAAAGATTAAATAAATTAATGGGGATATTAGATATAACTTTAAGTTGTTGTGAGGATATTGAATATTATGGCACTTTCATGAGAAAATTGGCTATTTTAGAAGTTTAGATGAACACACTAGAAATTATCCCTAATATAAAATTCCTTCGCCTACGGGCTTCTCTTCAAAAAAAAAATATATATATATAAAATTCCTTGCCTCAGGTGTCTTGGAAACCCAAACGCACATAGCTACATATTTAGTTCAATTTTATGTTGTCCTGTACAACTACAGTGCAAGGGATCTCGAAACGAATCCAGTGATGGGACCACACACATTTGGGTTTTAGACTGCACCGTTCGAATCTATCTCTTGAAATATGTGCGCTTCATTTTTGGATGAATCGTTTCAGATTCGAAGAATCACATGGTACCGATTTAAAACTCAGTTTTTGAATTACTTCGCTGGATCCGAATTCCATAATAACACTAAGAAATAACAAAATATACCTTTCAAAAAATATAAAATAATAACAAAGACATACATAAAGTTATGAACTTGTAATTTATGTATCCAAATTGCAACTCGGGCTGGTAAGAAACATGTAATTTGTGAGATCCTATCTATTTTCATGTTTTTGTACTTAGTTTCTATTGGAAGAATCTTATTTTTTTATGCTTCAATGTTTGTTAAATTATTTATTTTTAAAATGCTTGTTATTAGTGTCAACATTTATGGAATTAATTTTGTCATTTTATCTGCAATTGTATAGTACAAATATGGAATTAATTTTGATATATGTTTTACATCTATCTCTAAAAATGCAACATAAATACGATTTATTGATTTTAGCATAACTTAATTGTTGTTTTACAAATAACGTTAAAATTATTTTTTTAATAATGTTATATTATCTATATTTCATCGTTAGATTTGCTTTTTTCTCAAACTATTTTGGACCTGTTGTTTCTCGTATGTTCCAATCTGTGCAGTGCAAATAGCTATTAGAATAGTTCTGGAAAATGCAAAATTCATGCAAATTTGGATAGAATTGCCATGGGGCAAATAGCTACCAGACCAATGTTGGTTTCCTTCCAGCCAAAATGTTGGTAATCCATTCAGTTGGCCAGGTTCAAGTTAGTATAATTATTGTGCTACCCTTTTACCAGCTACTTAATAATCCATGCTTGGTAAATATTGACCTTTTTGCCCCCAAATTAATGAGCCTTTTCTCCTTGAAATAGTTTATCTGCTAATTAAAATTAGAAAAAAAAATTGTTTTTCTTTGTAAGAGATATTAGCTCCAGATTCCGAGAATTAACATGTTTATTTGAGAGAAAAGATAAAATTAAGGGAAAGTGCAGGGTGTTAAGTGTAATTGTGCCAAATAAACAGAATTTTATATACTTCCAAACTAATAATATTAAGAGTTCTCTATAGAATTAAGATAAGAAATTTTGTCAAGTCTTCACACAGCAATTAGAATTAAAGTATGTATGACAGGCAAACATCTAAAAATTAATTAAACTTATAATTTAACTCCGTTTCAGAAGAAGAAAAAACGCATGTAATTAAACAAAACAAAAAAACATGCATACTTCAAGGCCAGGAAATCTGTACTGGTAAAAACTAAGGTGGAGCTGGTAAAAACTGATACATAGAATGTGAAGAACAAGGATAATAGCATGCATAGAGATGACAAAGAGAAATAACAATACAAGCATGGTTTGTGTTAGTTGTAGCTCTGTTATTTAAATTATAACATTATTACTTAATATTTTTTCAGGCTCTAGAATCATTCTATGACAAGTTCGATTCAGATTTCATTGACATCAGAACAAAGACTCGTGAGGTTTTACAAAGAGAAAATGAACTCATTGAAATTGCATATGGGGCTGGAACTGATTTGTACAAAGAACGAATTGAATGTGTGCGCACTTCGCTTAAAAAATGGTATAAAGAGTATGAGAGCACAACTGGCCAAGCGACAAGTAGTATCTCATCGCAAGTGGAAGATCAAAACGAGAAACAAAAGAAGTTTGAGTTGAGTTTTCAGAAATTTTGTTCTCAAAACCGTCAAATGCGCCAAAAGAGATCCGAGTTGGATAATTACTTGGAAGAAGCTGTGTGCCTAGAGTCGGATGAAGAATTTGATATTTTGCAATGGTGGAGAAGAAACTCAGAGTTATATCCGACTTTAGCAAAGATGGCAAGAGATTTCTTGGCGGTTCAAGTGTCAACCGTTGCATCTGAGTCGGCTTTTAGTGCAGCGGGTCGGTTGACAGATCATTTACGGAGTTCGATGACACCGGAGACAATCGAGGCACTCATTTGCTCGAAGGATTGGTTTGCCTCTATTGATTGAAGCTTCAACTTGGACCAATTTTGTCCATTCATGTCGAATTCTTGATTGGTGTTAGAGGTAAATAGTTTATTTATCAGCTTCTAAATTAATATTAATTATAAATTAACTTACTATAGATACATGGGATATACTCTCTGATATGTAATTGTTTGTCACTAAACAGGTGATGAGAAGACTATACGACAAGACAAGACTTGTAGATTTGTTTCAGCGAGAGCAAGTGTTAAGAATATATGTTTATTTTGAATTTATAATGGTTTGATTATGGCAGTTTGATTTTGAATTTTAGTGAATTTTCTACCATTTGTACGTACTAAATGTTGAATTATCATGTTAAAGTTAGAAAATAATAAAAAATAATAAAGACAATAAAATAATAAAAAAATAGATATTATCATGTTGAAAAGTCAATAAAGATAGCGTCCAATCAAAGTTAGAAAAGTTTTATTAATATTAAATAGTAGCCTATATCAGTGCCTCCATTCTATTTTCGAGCTCGAGCAGAGTTGTGGGCTGAGCTGAGTTCAATCCGAGCTGAAAGCTTAAGCTCGTTAATCTGAGTTGGACTTTTTTTCTTCAAATCTGAGCTGGACCGAATTGGACTTACTTTCTTATGTGACTGAGCTGGACCGAACTTTGAGCCGAGTTCAGCTCATTAGCACCCCTAATTTCAATAATCAGATTAAGCATGCTTCTTCTTACTTGTTGTACATTTTAAATTCTCGATCTAGGACTAAAGGAACAACAACAACAACCAAGCTTTTAGTCTCAAACAAGTTGGGATATGTTAGAAACGAAACCTAATCTTAGTTACAAGATGAAGGAGATAGTCATAAAATAGTAATAGTAGTACTACTAATAGTAAAAATAGTGCCTCTAATAATAATAATAATCCTAATACTAATAACAAACAAATTATATCATGCCTACACCATAGATCGTAGATATTGAAGTTTTAAGCTCTACGTTCTAGACTCCAAGTCCTGAGTCATATAACCTAAAGCTTATAATACTACCCCTAAACACGCCTAAAATACTATTTCCTTAGTCACGGTTCTAGTACGTGAATTGTTAACTTCCACGCACTCTTATCCGAAGTTAGCTCCTTAGATATATTCCAATCATTCAAGTCTCTTTTTGCTTCTTCCTCCCAGATCAATCTTGGCCGACCTCTGCCTTTCCTTGTGTCTTCGATAAGACATTTGATTCCAGTACGCACCGACGCCTCTGAAGGTCTCCGTTGGAGATGCCCAAACCATCTCAAGCGGTGTTGGACGAGCTTCTCTTCAATAGATGCCACTCCAAGTTTGCCACATATATCATTGTTTCTAATTCGGTCGTATCTTATATGTCCACAGATCCACCGCAACATACGCATCTCTACTATGCTTATCTTCTGGACATGTCGTCTTTTAGTAGCCCAACATTCTGCACCATAAAACATCACAGGTTAAATCGCCGTACTGTAGAACTTGTCTTTGAGTTTTTGTGGGACTTTTCTGTCACATAGGATACCAGATACCTGGCGGCATTTCACCCAACACACTCACATAGGATACCGGATCCTATGGCTCACATCTTCATCAATCTCGCCATCACTTTGCAGTATCGATTCCAAATATCGAAAGGTGTCCTAATACTACCTGTCCGTCCAAAGTGACAGCTTCATCCTCTGACATGACGCCACTAAACTCGAACAAAGGCAAAAAAAAATTACCTTCCTTTTCTATTTTATTTTTTCTTCCTTTTCATTTTTATTGACTACAAAAAACCAACACAAATTGTTCGAAATTTCTTTTCTCGGTGGAGGCAGCTAGATGTACAGAATTTTCAATTTAATCTCTCTTACAAGAGGAAATCACAAACGCCCACAAAACAGACCCCCTAGTTTTTATTAAAAAATTTGACAGCCCTTTAAACTTCTAAACCTTGTACCACTATTCAGGCGGGAATTGTATCGACTGGTACTGGTGCCAGTATGGATACAACAAGCACATGTAAGACATTCAAGCAAAAAAAAAAAAAAAAAGTTCCCAAATCGAATTTTCGAGGAATCAACAATTCTTCTTGTCGGGTTCTAGAAGTTTAATCAAACTCCATAGATATAGCATTTGCAAATCTATACATTTGAAAAAATATTTGCAATTACAACTGGTGCATACCAGTACATATTAGCTTTCGGAAATCATATGATCAAATTATGTATATATCAAATCAAAGAAGGACAAAAACTTAATTTAGATAATTATCGTCTTACTTATGGCCAGAACTAGATAATTTAGATTGAAAGAGCTAAAATGTAGAATGCATAATGTATGGTAATTAAAATTTCAATTCAAGTCTACATGCATACAAAGTAAAATTCAAATCACTATGCTATAGGCACACATTACTATTTTATGATAGGAGTTGAATCATATAAACCCTAGAAAATAAAATTCAATTAAATTTCACTGTACATAGTTAAAATTTTCAAAATTTTCGGGATTACTGATCACCTTCTTTGGATTTCTTTGTGATACAATTGTCTAAGCATCCCCTTTGAATTTTGGGGATTACTAAGCACCCCCTTTTGAATTTCTTTGTGGCACAATTGTCTATCAAAATGAATTTAAACGGTAGGTATGTACCCGTAAACGAGTCATCCGGGACATGTCGGCAGAGAAAGGTGTTATATGAGGTCTTGCATCGTCTCTCTATCCATGATCAATCCAAAGGCAGACATACGTAGGGAGAAACCAGTAGCCACATAGGCTTTATCAAATGGGAGCAGCTTGGGTCCGATGCCCATCAGACTCAAATTGAGTTCGATGGGTTCCATAATTGTCCGATTCACTTTAAGATCTATGGACGTCACTTTAATATATGTGCACATTCGCTTTAATATTCGTGCACACAGATTTTAAAACGGATCAGACAGTTATAGAACCCATCGAACTTAATTTGAGTCTGATGGGCATCGGACCCAAGCTGCTCCCCTATCAAATGTGTCCAATTCAAATAGCACTCAACACTATTATTACTCCATCTTCATCGCCTCATTCTCTCTTTCCTTGACAATATTTTCTTGACTCAGTTTAGAACAAAAAAAAAGGGGAAGAAAGTAGCATTGGAGAGAATATTAAAAGCACCACGTATTAAACAGAATCGGCACGAACCTGGCAGTAGAGATAACACATGAATATACAACGGGGTTTAACAATTTGGAGGGAAAAAAAATGTAAATTAAGTACTCATCTCCTTTGGTTTTTTTTTTTTTCCATTTCTTTTTCTTTAAAACTTTGTAAATTTTGACACCACCATGAGGGCCCTATATTTTCCCCTAAATTTTGATACTCATCTCATTTGAGAATGAACATAGATATAGAATTTGAACTGAATTTTACTGTTTACATGGAATGATTTTGTTTTTTACATGAACAATATGTTAGCCGAACAGGACCTAAGACTGATGACTTGATTGGACAACACATTAATTAAAATTCAAACTCTATCTTGAACTCACTTTAGTTGTGGCTTTCTGTCAAACACTCACGATTACCATAACACCGCTTTAATAACAAATCAACTGCAGAGCATAATTCATGAAATTTCAATGAAATGACCATTAAACATCAGATGTGAACAAATTAACAATATTAACTAAGTCCTTCCAAACATCCCAAAATAGCGCCCGGCCCAAAAGCACAAACACCAACATTGAAAAGTAACATAAATTTTGCAACTCGGTAGCATATATAAAAGGATAAACACCAACTTACTAGAATTAGCCTAAATTCTGATAAGACAACATCAAACCATCACATGGGACTTGAAAATTAAAATCACTGTTCTACTGAACTAAATCTTAATAATAATTAGTTGCACTATTCCATTCTTAACGGCTAAACAAAACTCGGCTGGAACCATATAGCCGGTCTGCGCTGATAAGAAGTTGAATGGTCACAAAAGCCGAGCACCACCGACTCAGGCTTGCCATCATCAAACTTGGAAAAACAGATGTCATACAAATTTCGACGACGTTTCTTACCAGCAGATGGCACCCAAGGACTGCATTGCGTGTACATACAACCTCCATGAAGTGAGTCCCACTCATCAGCACAGACAGCCAGGTAGTTGTGCTTATCCCCTTGGAAAATGGTGGTTTGGCTTGTGTCAGCAATCCGCTTGAGCTCCATGGGATGCTCTTGGACCTGGTAGAGCTCAATTTTTTGCCCACGATCACGAGCATTCTTACGTTGTCTAATGTAACGTACAGCAACAACGTAAAGCCCAGCTTTCCCCTCCAAAAAGAAGCATTCGGTTAAATATTGTGATAACTTGAAAATGTATGTATCCTGCAGCTTTTGTTGGTTAAGGTCGCAAATTAAAATCACTCCATCATAGAGTAAATAAAAATTACCATTGTTGTACGCCACATCTTTTAATGGATTCGGCACCGAATAGTCAACCGTATCACCCACCACATTCATCAGGGTATACGTCCAACGATGGTCCCCGACATGGCAGAAGAAGATCTCCTGGTGGTCATAGTGGAGCACCATGATGAGGCAGTTCAGGTCAGTTGGATCCGCAGAGAAAGTCATCTTGTTGATGTCAAAATATTCCATAGAACGGTAGATGGAAATATTGCGAGTCCCGGGAATTTTAAACGGAGGAAGCTCCACGCGAGCCCGGGTTAGTGGGTTTAGTAAGAAAAGCTCCGTACCTTCAGGAGCCAGCCACGGTAGGAGGCGCAGCAAATCTTGCCGATGGTCTCCGGGAGGTTAATCTTGCGCATCTTGTCTTCCCAAAGGTCGTAGAACAGACGGATTCCATCATCCGCATCGGGGTCGTACGGAATCATCAGCCATGGAAGCTGATGAGGGAGATGGCGCGGCTTCTCAAGAGATGCAGAGCGCCATGGCGCACAAACGGCCCTGAATCGAACATAGTCGGTAATAGATTTGACCTTTTGTGAAATCAATTCCAGCGCTGGTGAAGGGAGATTGGCCCAATCTGGAAATGCAGATATCGAACTTTCCATTTTCGAGGCTTTGCATTTACTCAATTGGTTTGCTTTTCTTAATTCGAAAAGAGGGTCAGTAAAGAAGAAGCTGGTTGCAGAAGGGTTTTAGCAGAGATACTTATAAAAAGGGTAGAGAGGAGGTTTAATATTTTAATGTAAAAATCCTTGCCTCAGGTGTCTTGGGAATCCAAACGCGCATAGACACTTATTAAGATCAAATTTATGTTGCCCTGTACTGTACATCTACAGTACAAGGGATCTCGAAACGAATCCAGTGATGGGACCATACACATTTGGGTTTTAGATTGCACCGTTCGAATCTCTCTCATGAAATATGTGCGTCATTCTTGGATGAATCGTTTCAGATTCGACGAATCAGATGTCACCGATTTTTAAAACTCAGTTTTTGAATTACTTAGCTGGATCCGAATTCCGTAATAACACGAAGAAATAACAAATTATACCTTTCAAAAAATATAAAATAATAACAAAGACATACATAAAGTTATGAACTTGTAATTTGTGTATCCAAATTGCAACTCGGGCTGGTAAGAAACATGTAATTTGTAAAATCCTATCTATTTTCATGTTTTTTTTTTACTTAGTTTCTATTGGAAGAATCTTATTTTTTTAGGCTTCAATGTTTGTCAAATTATTGATTTTTAAAATGCTTGTTATTAGTATCAACATTTATAATCAATTGAATATAATTTTGTCATTTTCTCATTTTATCTGCACTTGTAGTAGTACAAATATGGAATTACAATTTTGGTATATGTTTTACATTTTTCTCGATTAAAATGCAACATAAATACGATTTATTGATTTTAGCATTACTTAATTGCTGTTTTATAAATAACGTTAAAATTATTTTTTTAATAATGTTATATTATCTATATTTCATCGTTAGATTTGTTTTTTTTTCTCACTATTTAATTGAATAAATTTTAAACTATTTTAAATTTTCCTCGTTTGAAATGTATTTGATTTCAAATGTGTAATATAACTCTTAAAACAATATATTATTAGAAATTCTGAATTTTTTATTATTATTATTATTATTATTATAATAGAAATTTTGAACAATCCAATTTATATGGTTCTTAATCGAACCAACAGAATTGGATTATTTGTAATGATTTCATCAGTATTTTACCTTTTCAATATATTTTTAGCTTATACTAATATAATAATTAATAATTTTGTTATTGTATTTTTTTTTCATGTTCACCAAACTTCAAAGGTGGGGAGTTTTTGATGAACTTGACATTAATTGCATTTTGACAGTTCTCAAGTTGATGACTTGTTGCATCAGTTAAGTTGCATGAATTCGGTTGGATTTGATGTGAGTCAAACTTGTAATTTTGCCTCTCTTTTTTGAAAGGGTAATCTATCAGAATTAATGCAAGTCAGAGAGAATGGCAGTCATGTTATACAGCAAATTCACACCATCTGAGATATCTCATAGTTTGCGCAAACTTTTGGAAAATGTCAACCGTTCAAGTACTTGATGCAAGAATCTCATAGTCTGTAGTCACGTCAGTCTATCAACTTTAGTCTTTATTATCTCTTTTATTCAAAAGTGGAGCTTTTTTTATAAACCATAATTAAAAAAAAAAATTACGATTTCAGCATGATTAGCCGAGTTTTTACAAAAACTATAAGAAACGGACTGCCAAACCGTTCCCTATATCCCCCAGAACGGATTGCCAAACCGTTATTGACTTTTTTTCAGTTTTACCCTCAAAAACGGGTTGCCAAACCGTTCTTGACTTTCTCTACAGTAATTTTTTTTTTAACAGTTTGTTTATAAAATAAATCAGATATTTTGTTTGATTTTGTATATTAACAATAAGATTAATGGAACAATTTGAATATATTTTTTTTGTGTATTTTGACCATTTTATCATTTTAACAAATCAATTGATTGGTTTTTTATATAAAAAAATCAATAAATATTTCCGTGAAGAAAATTAAAAGAAAATGTAAAAGTGAATTACAATAACAATACTAAAAATTTGTATCTCTGGATACTTTTTTCTAGAAAATAATGTCTCTGAATGATTAATGGACATATTTTCCATAATCTAATATCTTTTATGGCAAAAATCGACTCTATTTTAATTTTTTTTTCAAAACTTATGGTTACAGAAACTTCTAAATCCTCCATGTAGTAGACCAATGTATCATTATTTTAAAAAATCGACCAATTAGAATACTAACATATCTTTTCATAAATAAAACACTTATTTTATATTTTTACAAAAAAATAAGTACTTTTTAAATTAAAATGAGTTTTAATAAAAATAACAATTAAATGATTAAATTTGTTTGTTTTTAAAATATAAAAAAGTAAATTTTAAAAAAATAATACTTACATTTGAAAACCAATCCATTGATTTTTATATATTTATTGATTTTTTTATATAGAAAATCAATCCATTGATTTGATAAAATGATAAAATGGTCAAAATACACAAAAAAATATATATTCAAACTGTTCCATTAATCTTATTGTTAATATACAAAATCAAACAAAATATCTGATTTATTTTATAAACAAACTGTAAAAAAAAAAAAAAAAATTACTGTAGAGAAAGTCAAGAACAGTTTGGCAACCCGTTTTTGAGAGTAAAACTGAAAAAAAGTCAAGAACAATTTGGCAGTCCGTTTCTTATAATTTTTGTAATAACTCAGCTAATCATGCTGAAATCGGAACTTTTTTTTTTTAATTATGATTTATAAAAAAAGCTCTCAAAAGTGCCCACTTAAATTTTCAAAGCACATAATTTATCTTAGATGATACCACCTACTCTTTCAATGCACGTCTACTCTACCGATGTCTTCTCAAAAATTGAAAGAAAATTAAATAAAGTCATAAATGATGAAAAAAAAATTCTCGGTAAGAATGTCAGAATGGCCATAAATGATGCTACCTGTTCACCTTCTCTGTCTTTAGTGGGTGTTCGTTTGAGTAGCAGGCTTAAGAACAAAGGCTTAATAATTTAATATGAATAAAATATATGTTATAGTGTGTAAATACTTAAATACCCTCATTTTTTTTTTCTTCTTTAATGTGCTAAGCAGGCTCACAATTTCAAAAAAAAATAATTACAAGCAGAGTAAAACTAAATCACGTTGAATTAATTAATGCAAAATAAACTAGTTTTCTTATGATTTCCTTTTTTAAAATATTAACTAACATTAGCTCCTTTGATAATAATATTTTTCTACTTAAAAAAAATGAAATATATACATCAAAAGAACCTTTCCATGTGCCGGTGAGTATAATTTTAATTAGGTACAGGTACCACCTGAACATAGACTTGATGAGTTATTTTTCAGGTACCAGGTACACACAATATTAGCAAAAAAATAACTACAACTGAACCTCGGCAAATGTACATAAAATAAATTGAGAAGGATAAAATAAATGGGAAACTTGTAAATACTGACAAGTTGGAAATTATTTCATTTCAGTTCTCACTATTACTCCTCTTACTTGACTGATACAAATCTTATAAATAAAACCCATCACCAAATTACAACTATGCTAATATCTATACAACTACTTTAAAAAATCTCAGTAAAGCCAAGTACAAAATAGAAGGAATTAACTTAATACTGATAGGAGCACTGTAATTTCTAATGCTTGTTTGCCGATGAGCTTAGATTCCATGCCTTCAATGATTTCTGCTGTGATTTTGCATATCCTCCCATTGGTGGCGCATAAAAAACACTCAAATGCACTTGCCAAAAGCTCCCTCAAGATTCTTAAAACAAAATCTGAAATGTACAACCAACTCAATCTCAGTTTGTTAAAAATCATGAAAAGTCAACTGGATGTTGACTGAAATAAAATTGATGAAGTTATTGAACTAATTTAGAGGAAATGAGCATACATGTATAAGCACACACATGCATTCTAAAACCTTGAGCCTATAAAATTTGAATTAAAAGTTCGTAAAGTTTTGAAAAGGAACTGAAACTCAGTTTTTTATTCTTGCTGGTAAAGAAGAGGTGATTCCAAATGACACAATGTGTAAATTGATTTGATAAAACCTTCACTCAATACAGATTGAGGAGAACCAGACTCTCATTTTAATTAATTTAGCCTAAGTGATTGAAGAACAATCCATGGAACAAGGAGAACCAAACTCATACTCATTTTAATAAGTAACACATGTACTACAGCTGGTTGTACCAGATACATTCCTAACGCTGCTCCAATTAAACATACAAGATGATTAAACAGAAGTATATGGAAAGCTTATCAGTTGAGATAGAACAACAATGACGCAATTGAGGCAAATTAAACAATTTCGGCACATAATTGAAAAAAAATAGCAGTAAATCAGATTTAGTTCTCACCTGAGGTAGCAAAAGCGACACCTTCCACCAAAATACAACCCCTAATTCCTGCCATGCCAACAAAACGTGCCTTCGTCCTCGCTCTATTCTTTCCCCTTCTCCTCCGTCTCCTCTTGAGTTGTCGTGACACCAATCGATATTCTGCGACTCACAGTTTTACCTTCATCAAGGTACGAAAAATCAGATTCATTTTTGAATATCATTGTTGCCGCCATAAATTATAAGGAATTTGCAATGGCCATGCGCACATTGAAGCTGTGTGGGTGATATATTCTGAATTAAAAAAAAAATTGACGGTAAGAACGGAATTTTGAAATATTAAGTTGGTAACTAATTTTTTTTTTTGGAAATATTGGTTGTCGGAAATCAAGCTTTGAAAGAGTTTGAAAGTAGTGGTTGGACTTTTAACTTTAGTTATTGTTATAAAACTAGGGCTGATCCACTCCAAATCCGAGCCAGATTTGTATCTGAATTAAACGGATCGGATAATTTGGAATCTGCTAATTAAAATGTGAATATGGATATAATATTAGTATTATCCGCTCCGAATTCGCTCTGTTTACACCCCCTATATGAAACTCCTTTCTTCTTATTATTTGCTTGTCAATTTCTACTGATTATTTTTGGTGAAATCCCCTTGAGTTTATGAATAAATGGTATATGTCATTATCTAGTTGTTAATAATAAGTTATACTATAGTTGTTACCTTTAGCTTATCCACTTGCTAATACTTAATCATAAGTTATTTATTGACTATATATTTTGTTTAATTTTGTTATATCTAGTAGATTAATTGATAATACTTAATCATAAGTTATTTATTGACTATTTCTTTTGTTTAATTTTGTTATATCTAGTAGATTAAATATTAACTGAGATAACAGAACTGTATCCAGAGTTAATTAAAAAATACAACCTATTTAATGACAATGACCCATAAAATTATATGTAAAATATTACATAGTTGGGTGGGTTTACAAATAGATAGAATTAAGAAAAATTCTAACTTAATATAGTGGAATTGGGTCCAATTTTTTTTTAACAGAATCCATTACAAAATTAAGGTGAAAGGAGAGGAAAAACTCTAGCTGTCACTATCTTTTTTTCTCCTCTCTTCTTTCTCACTCTTTTAGATCTCACCTCTGATATAGCTCCTCCCCTCTCTCACGGCTCTACTTTCTTGAGTGGAGAGAAAAATGAGAGAGGGGAGGGACCGAAGCCGAGCGGAGCCGAGGGTGTGGTATCGTCGGAGCTCGGAGTATTGAGTCTCTACGTCGTCTTGATCGGAGCACGGTTGAGTAGATCCGAACGTCGGAGCGCGGCGTCGGTCGAAAGAGCGGATCCGGTCGTAGAGAGCTATATAGAGTTTAAGGTAATAGAGTAATTATGAGTGTATATAAGTGAGATTAGAATTTTAGAGTTATTTAGAGTAATTTGGAGAATTTTGTGTGAATAAAAATTTAGATTTTGCATTGGGGAGTCATTTGACTCGTTGTAAGTTCATTTTTCTTATCAATGAAATTGTTAGTTGGCATTTAAAGCCACTAACCTTAAAAAAAAAAACAGAATCCATTACCTGCGTCACCTCCGTCCGATTTTTTTATTAATATAAAAATATTGATAATGGGAAAATTTTTTATGAAATTTTGAAATATAGAAAAACGTTATGGCTTCTAACGTTCAGGATACTGTAGTTGGACATCATAAACTATAACGTCCCGTTAATATGATCGCTAATGATCGCTAAAAAAAACATACTGTAGTTGGACATTACGAGTGTCCTGGAGACCTGGATGTTATTCTTCCTATATTTCAAAATTTCATAAAACCTTTTCCCATTATCAATATTTTTTATATTTTTCTATTAATGAAAAATTCGGTCACCCCCATGGCCGTCAAACTATTTGTAAATTATTAAAATGTCATTAATTTTTGTAAACTATTTGTACACCTATGGCAGTGTAATGGTTGGGCTCTACAGGGTATTGGGTTAATGGATTGTAATGGGGTTGGCAATTACAATGTGTGCTTTGTAAGATAGCCTGGGGGTAGTGTTCTAATAAAGGGCCGGGCAGGGCAGGACGGGCACGGGCACACCACGGGCACGGGCGGTTACGGGCACGGGCGTCACGGGCACACGGGCACGACGGGCCGGGCATCACGGGCAAAATTTTCAAAAATTCTACCCTGCCCGTTTAATGCCCGTGCCCGTCACGGGCGCGGGGGCAGGACGGGCAGGGCAAATTTTTTTTTTTTTCGGTTATTTTTTTTCTGTTATTTTTTCGGTTTTTTTTTCTGTTATTTTTTCGGTTTTTTTTTCTGTTTTTTCTTCCTGTTTTTTTTTCTGTTTTTTTTCTGTTTTTTTTTCTGTTTTTTTTTCTTTGAAAACCAATAAATTATAAATCCAAATTTATGCCAATTTAAATTCATTTGACATGGTTGTAACTCGATAATTTTTGTTATAATAAAATATAAATTAAAAATTTCTTAAATCAATTGATTTAAAAATAATTAAGCTCTTATTTCAAAACAATAGATTAAAAAATAAAAGTTACCCTCCTCTTTTATTCCGGGCTTGGGACCGGCTATGTAAAATAACATAGGCAGAGTTCTAACTTTTTTTTTGTTAGTAATTTTTCGTTAAAATTAATAATTTAAAAACTAATTGAAATGTTTAGAATCTTATAATTTAAAAAATAACCATAAAGATTAAAGATGTTAGAAATATATACCGACACTATCTATCTAGAAGTTCGCATTCCTATACCATTGTTCGCTCTCTTCTGCACCATCTGAATCCGAATTAGCCTCGCCCTCGTGCCGCACCTCAGTACCGCTCTCTTCAGTGTTGGCTTCGGGTGATGATTGTTGTTGAGGTAGATGTTGCGTGCGTTCTTCAGCATCAATCCAGTCTTTTAAGCACACAAGTCTCTCAAAGACATGTGGACCCAACTTACTGCGTTTATCGGAGAGGATCCTGCTCGCCGAACTAAAACAACTTTCAGAAGGGACGGTTGACACCGGCACGGCAAATACATCACGGGCCATCATCGCCAGGATTGGATAGATCCTTGCATGCCTCCTCCACCACGCAACGACGTCAACACTTTCATGTTCATTGAGCATCGCCATATAGCTCAATATCTCGTTTGTGGATGTGTGCGGTTGGCTCTCCGACTGGAAATCTGCTAACAATCCACCACTGCTAGTGCTCCTAGAAGTGAAACTATTAAAAAATAAAAATAAAAATTAGCGGACAAATAATGTAGATATTATAAATAATAAATATTAAAAATACATGTATATTTATATTTATACCTAGGGCCAGCATGGGATGAAGACGGGTTCTGATTGCCACTCATTCTTGAGCTGTATATGTGAAACATCTCATCGAACTTCGTATTCACGTATGCCTCCACCCCGGTGTTGTCTAAATGTAGATAATCTTTGTACCTTTCAATAAATTTGATCGTGTAATACTTCTTGTATGCCGGGTTGAGACAGTTTGCGATAACGGCCAGGAGGGGTACATCTTCCCAATATTTTAGGAATTTTTGTTTCATGGCATCTACGATCAGTGTGAGAGATTTATCATTGATTTCAGCTTGTTCCAAATCATTATATATCCTGGAGACGTAATAGAGATGTTCGAGCAACTTAAACGACGTTGGTGAGTACGAGCAGGATAGTTGAACGGTTGCTGTAAAGAAGGTTTTTAGGAACTCTTTAAGCCTTTCTAGTTGCGCCCATTCTTCGTTGGTGGGTTCCAATGCCAATCCCTCGGGGATTGAGCCTCTCAAAGCCTCCCCTATGACATCTTTGTAAGGAAGACATCGATGTAACATCCTATAGGTAGAGTTCCAACGGGTATCTATATCCCAAGGTACTTTCAACTTGCTCATATTATAGTGGACACATAATCTAGCAAACCGTTGTTTTCTTTCTTGGTTCGAAACAAGGTGGTTGAGAGCATCTTTAAATTTAATTATCAATAGCTTTACGGCTTCTGTTTTAAGACCCGCCTTCACGACGAGGTTAAGTATGTGGCAAACACACTTTTGGTGAAACATTTCACCGTTCATAATCGGGTTTAGTGACCGTTTAAAAATCTCAATGGAAGCTATGTTGTTGCTAGCATTATCGAATGAGATAGAAAAAATCTTATTATCCATATTCCTCTTAAGGTTATAATCTTCTAAAACGTCAATAATTGATTTAAAAATTACATTTGCAGTGTGCGGGGATTCCAACACTCGAAAACTTAATATCCTCTTTTGTAATACCCAATTATCATCCATCCAATGCCCGGTAATACAAGAGTACCCGAGTCCATGTTTACCAGCAGTCCATATATCGGAGGTAATTGAGACCTTATTGTTTTGGTATGCAAATGTAGCTTTCAGATCATCTTTTCTGTTGGTAAACTGTTTTTTTATTTCACTAGACATTTTGTTATGATGAATCCTCTTGTACATTGGTTGACCACACTCCCGAATGACCAACCGGGCAAAACTCAAGCAACCACCCATACTTATTGGTTGTTCTTTATAGGTAATGTACCGAGCCAATTCAGTAAGCATTTTTGATTCATCAAATTTTGGGTTGGTTCTGGTACCATCCGCGTTCAATAGGGTTTGGATTTGTCTCGATCCAACACCTTCACTTGGTTGTTCACCCTTTTTTGTGTGCATTTCGGCATGTCTCTTAAAGCTATTCATACCGTCCTTTTTTTTATACACATAACTCTTGTTACATTTGTTTACCTTACATTGTAGATATTGCATAGTGCCCTCCTCATCTCTTGTTCAATCATAGTATTTCAACCACGGTTGTTTGTAATCGGGCCATCTTTTCGCCTTCTTTCCTGCTAGTTGTTGCGGGGGATCTTCTTCTGTCGAAGGAGGGACATCTTCTTCTTGAATTTCAAGGAGATTTGTCGAAGGAGTACCTCCTATAGGGGCAGTGTCCGTGAATTGACTCGATGCTACAGAAGAAGTGCCTCCCTGTGCATACGGTGGTATCGGTTGATGTGCTACAGACGAAGTACCTCCCTGTGCATACGGTGGTATCGGTTGATGTGCTTCTTGTGGATTGAACATGTTTGGATCATTTGAAGTATAATACGGTACGGTCATTTGAGGGGGTTGTTGATAATTTAAATCTAATATTTGGTCCCTTCTTTGATAAGTTTGTGGAAAATTGGGTTGATAATTTTGTTGATAATTTTGTGGATTTTGTGGCATAGTGGGGTTAAAAAAATCGGTCGAAATTATCTGGATTTGTTCCTCCACCGATTCGCGATGAGGAGTTGACATTTTTTAAACCTATTCAAAAATAAAATCTAACATATTCAAAATAATATTCAAAAAAATAAATCCGAATTTCAAAATAAATTCTAACAAATTCTAAAATAAATCTAATTACTTCACATTTCAAAAAAATAAATCTAACCTACTTTTTTGAACCTATTAAAAATAAATCCGAATTTCAAAATAATTTCTAACAAATTCTAAAATAAATCTAATTACTTCACATTTCCAAAAAATAAATCTAACCTATTTTTTTGAATCTATTAAAAATAAATCCGAATTTCACAATAAATTCTAACATATTCTAAAATAAATCTAATTACTTCACATTTAAAAAAACAAATATAACCTATTTTTTTAACCTATTAAAAATAAATCCGAATTTCAAAATAAAATATAACATATTCTAAAATAAATCTAATTACTTCACATTTCAAAAAAACAATTCTAACCTATTTTTTTGAACCTATTAAAAATAAATCCGAATTTCAAAATAAATTCTAACATATTCTAAAATAAATCTAATTACTTCACATTTCAAAAAAACAAATCTAACCTATTTTTTTGAACATATTAAAAATAAATCCGAATTTCAAAATAAATTCTAACATATTCTAAAATGAATCTAATTACTTCACATTTCAAAAAAACAAATCTAACCTATTTTTTTAACCTATTAAAAATAAATCCGAATTTCAAAATAAATTCTAACATATTCTAAAATAAATCTAATTACTTCACATTTTCAAGAATAAATCTAATTGCTACTACAAATTAAATTTAATTACTTAACAATTACTACAAATTACTATAAAATAAATCTAATTATCTACAAATTACTACAAAATAAATATAATTATCTAACAATTACTACAAATTATTATAAAATAAATGTACCTTCAATTTTGTAGAACGATTTTGTAGAACGAATATCGTGGGACTTTGAGAAACCTTCGTAATTCCGTTTGCGGATTTGTAGAACGATTTAAATTTACAACTATATTTTTTTAACAATAAATTTAAATTTTGAGAATAATAAAAAAAAATTGAGAGAATGAGATTGAGAGAATGAGTGATTGAAAATATTATGAGAATATGAGATATTGAGATGTGAAAAAAATATGAGGGATTGGGGTATATTTAAAGAGGTTTTGTTTGGGGGGAATGAATTTTGAAAGTTTTGAAAATAATAGGAAACCGTTGTCTGTGGATTTGAAATTGAAAATGTTAATTAAATCCTATCCATTCAAAGTTTTTCATGCACAAATCTAAATAAAAATATTTTTACAAGTGCGGATCTTAATAAATATCAATGGCTTAGATTAATAAACAATTAAACATTGAAATGACTTAAAGAGTTAAAGTGGCAGTGGGGGTCCGGGGGGGTGGGGGTCCGGGTGTGGGACTGTGGGGTGTGGGGGGGAAAAAAATTCGAATTTTCGGGTGGGTAAAAAAAAAAAAAAGAAAAAAAAAAAAAAAAGAGTAAAAGTGGCACGGGCAGGGGCAGGGCAGGGGCGCACGGGCGCACGGGCGCACGGGCTTTGAGGGCCGGGCACTCACGGGCAGGGATAAAAAAAATAGGGTCCGGCCCGTTTAACGCCCGTGCCCGTGTGCCCGTGAGTGCCCGTGGCACGGGCATGGGCAGGACGGGCACGGGCACGGGCAGGGCACGGGCAGGGCACGCCCCCGGGGGCATTATTAGAACACTACCTGGGGGCTTCGTGTGCTGTTCAAAACTCAGTACCCTGTAATTGTAACTGTTAAGTTTCAATATAAATACCTGGCAGCGCCTGCCCGGTTTCTTTTCAAAAAAAAAATTTAGTTGGAATTTTGAAACGATTATTTTCAATAAAACAGAAATTTGAAGTGACTATACTACTCTATTATTCTCAATCGAAAAATAAAATATTGCAAATTGAATACTTCATGTGATGCTTACCGTGCCGTTAATTTTTTGATTCGCAGATCAGATTGAACGACTTGGATTGACATTTGATTATTGAAAATCGAGAACTGGAACCGTGGTATAGGCTAAACAGCTTGTGCACACTATCATAGACTTAGTCACCCTTTAAACACATATAATGAGCGTTCAAATATTTCAATCGTACTTCACATCGAACGGTCTAAATTAATCTCAGCCAGATTAAACTCACTTAGGTGTCAAGTGCCTATGAAAAATTATAGGAAGTTTGTTTTGAGACTGCTAAATTAGATGAACGGTTCCTATCTCATTTCATTTTTCTCAATTAGGTACCTGCAGATCCAAATTCGGAGTTTAAGCTATGCTCCACAAATTAGAGCATCTCCAATGCTTATTGTTTTCTGGTTTGCAATCTAATGTGACTATTGTTTTCTGATTTGCTGGGTTGTGAGATAGTTTGTAAATTAGCAAATTTTTTTAAAAAACAAACGTTTGCTTATTGTCACCATGACGAATTGATTGGCTCAGATTCTTTACGAATCTCTTTAATTGCAATTGTTGGGATGGAGTGATATAGAAATTATGAGTCTCTTTAATTGCTAAATTTAGTGACGTGGCCAATTTTAAATGCTAAGCGTGAATGGAGATGCTCTTAGAGGAAAACTTCATTAATAGAAGGGGAAGGAATGAGACGGGTGGAAGCTTCTCTTTGGACAGTAAAATTACACTCCAAATCGAGAGTGAAGAATTTTGTCAAAAATAAACGTATTGCTAACTTTCGTTCCCCTCCTCATAGCATACGTTCACCTCCACTTCCTCTCCATTTCTTCTCTTCTGAAGCAGGTGAAATTCTTGAGCAGCTGTAGTCTGAGGCAAGGTTCTCCTCCACACAGTATTTCTGCCTTCCTCTCCCTCCGCGTACCCCAGTTGGAGCATAGCCTTAGACTCCTTCAACTAGAGATGAAAATGGATCAAATATTATCCAACTGAATTCGGAACCCATATTCGAAAATTAAATATGAATATTCTTTATCTGAATATCGAAACAAATACAGATACAAATATGATATTAATAAATAATAGTATTAAAAAGCGAATATCCAATCCGTATCCAATTTAATATCTAATCTACATCCACATTTAAATTCTAAAAACAAATACAATATAAATATAATTTTACCACCGATCCGTTCCCCTACGGGTTTCAAATTAAAAAATAAAAACTCCATACAGCCTGAAAATAAATAATAAAAAAAAAACAATACTGCAAACAAGTGAACAACAGTCTCCACTACCAATTTCTAGCACCCGTTCTTTCGGGACCAGTATTTTCTGCGGAGCTGATCGGACAGTCCAGATTAAATCTCAGCCGATGACTGCTCGGATGATGGAGGGGCAGTATTAATTTTGCTTTGAGATTCGTGCCAAAATTTTATTTGGTCCGTCCGATCAAAACGAACGGACCAGATTAAAAGCAGATTAAAAGCACAGCACAGCGTAAAAACTCCGCAGAGGATGTGAATTCGTTCTTTCTCCGTCCGACCCAAAACCTCTCCAAAATCCCAAAATGACACGAATTTCTGCGCCACCGTCGCCGCCTCCTTCTCCTCCCCTCTCTCCGCCGCTTCCGTCCCCAGCAACTTCCCTTTCTCTTTCTTCACCGTTACCCCTCGTGAATTCCGCTTATTCCCAACCCAGCAAGAGATCCTTTATTGAGTGGGTTCCACTCGCCAATCACCCGGTCTTTGCCTCCGTCAGAAACTCCCAGCTCAGCGCTGATTTCAAGCTGGGAAGCGGTGGCAGTCTAGTCGCATGGGACGCGGTGAGGTCCCGGTTTTACCTTTGGGACCCAGCCATACGAGGGATCCACAGACTGTCTGTACGGTTACAAGATTCCGACGATGGTTCTGAGACGTCAGATCAGGTTTCAGTCGAGGCAGCCGTGCCATCTGAGGTCTGTGATTTCTCATTCATTTATTTCATCGGAGAAATCGGTTTCCCATTGTGCGTATGTTGTGCGTTTTATGTTTTTTAAAGAAGGATTCTACTTGCCAGGCTTCCCACTAATCTCTTGTTCCACTGTGAACCCAGCACAATTTGTAGAAGTGTGAACCTCTACAAGTTTAAACTTAGTAAATGGTTGAAGGTGCGACATTGCTTAATGGGTTTGGTTGGTTAGTCCGGGACAAAATTTCTAGCAGGCCTCATGCTTTTTTTTTTTTCTTCTCTCTCTTTTTGGTGTTTTCTTTTAATTTTTTACTCTCTTATTTCACACGTGTCATTGTCAATTATATGCCTGTAATATCCTAGCTTGTCTTTGCAAAAGTTTTATATTAATTCAGTTGTAAACCCCAAATAAATAACAATAACAGACTAGGCAGCAGCAGAAATACAAAGTAATTATCACTCACCAAATCTGCTTGGTTCCATCTGGTAATAACGGTTCTACAGTTGTACCAAAATATACATTGGTATCCAAATTTGTTCCTGTTACATCTGAAAATTGCCCTTCTTTTTACCTGTCTTGAAATTTTTGATTTGTAGACTCTGGTCCCAAGTATTCAAATAACACATGAGGTGTGTCAGATCTCACTAAATATAGACGGGTCATCTCTACTTATTTCTGGGTCGGACAAGCTAACCCTGATCAACATTTTTGACAAGACCACAACAAATGGCGAAAATGTAATTTGCAGGTCGGTTTTCTGATCATATATTTGATGAGCAGTATAGGTGTTTCATATAAGTTGCACGTGTGTGTATTTTTTTTTTCTCCAGTGAAAAGCTAATTTCAATTTCAGTGTCATTGGGTTTTCAAATTTTCTCACTTTTTAAGGATCCTAATGCAAAGTGTGCAAACAGGGCTGTACCAGTTGCAACTCAAATTTTGTCAGGTCAGGATAAGGGAATAAGAGTGCTCCAAGCTTCTTGGCACCCCTTCAGTGGAGCCCATATTTGTCTTTTGACTTCAGATGCTGTTTTCAGGTGCCCATCCTAAAATTTCAAATGTATTGGAACTTGGTTGCTATATCCCCTTCTAAAAACACTTTTGAAACAATGGAAAGTAGTTTTGAAGGTGTTATCTGTGTACTAGAGCAACCATGCTAAGTACATTAGCACATTATAAATTGCTGCCATAGTATGTTATAGTGGAGTATTTTACAAATGGATTACATAGTTAATCATACTAGCCAGTGCAGTAATCTATAGTGCTTTGTTACTATTATAAACAACTGAGCCTTTCTCCATTTTGATTAAATCATTTTCATCTCTCTTTTCTTTTAATGAAGTTCTTTTCTCTCAGAGCTAAAAGATTTACATAAATTGTTTGCATTTTTATCTTATCACGCCTTCGTTTTGTAGACTGTTTGATCTGTCATCTGATTTGGAGAAACCCGAGCAGGAATTTTACCTCCAGCTGGAGCCATCTGGCAGAGGCCAAAGTGCTGTCTTGTTATGCCCGGTTGCTTTCTCACATGGAGCTCATCATTTGTGGGACACTTTCTCTGTAAGTATCTAATTTTTTTTCATGTAGTTATCATAAGATACCGGTATGTACTGATTGAATACCATATTTGCCGTCTCATCCCTTTGTCCTTTCTTTTAGGCTTGTATGATGGTTGAATTTTTAGGAACATGCCTAAGGCTTCTCACTGGACCTATTAGATGTAGTGTGGAACTGTGGATCTTGGCCTATGCCAGTTGGTACCGCCCAGTATGTGTTGTACATTGGGTAATAGGATACCAAGGTGAAGATTCTAGAGAGTAGGTAAGAAGGGTCTTCTACCATATTTTAGTGGTATTGAGTAAAACTGTGAAATGTTTACAAGGTATAAAGATTGAACCAGAACCAAAATGCTTGACTATAATTCCTTTTGATTTGTCTAATGGATATGTCCTTGATATTATTTTTCAGATATTTTTCTTGTTTAGCGATGGTTCAATCTATATTCTCTGCCCAGTTGTTCCATTCGGAAGGTATATTTCAAAGGATTACAAATAAAAATTATATATGATATCTTCCAGTGTTTGTTTAAACTAATGGTTTACACTTCCATGTTGTTTTTCTTTTTCTTCATAGCCTGTACAATCAGAAGCATATAAAAGAAATATATGATGATGTTAAATCCTTTGAATTGGAGGCTGCAAATTCAAATGCAACTAAATTTTCACGTTTGGCTCTCTCTTGGCTAGAAGAAACCTTTCCAGAAATGCTACCAGAGTCAGAACATCATGGCTTGTCAGTGTGTAGGGCCTGTGCCTATGCCTCTCTAGATGCTTCTCTTGTCTTACAGGTTTCTTTTTTCTCCTTTTATCTTTTTTTTTTGAAAGGATTTTTTCTATGGACAGAATGTAAATGGTTTTTTTTTTCTGACGTCTTGTTGTAGAATCTCATTCACATTGCCAAACCTCAAATAGAACAAAACGAAATACGGATAGATGGAATGTGAAAACTCATGGTTGGATTGTACTATTGCAGTTATGGTCGATATGATTTACGCCCTTGAATGTTTCTAGGACATTTCATCTTTTTCTATATTTCTTAATATATTTAAAGTTAATTTGAGGTTTTCTTCATGGATTATGATGGTGCATGTCTTGTTGCTTTCTTCAATTATGTTACTTTTTGTTGCCTATTTTCACCAAAAAACTTGAACTCCTGCAGGGTCCTCTTCGCAAAATTTCCCTTGGCCAAGAGACCGACATTCTAAAAGGCCGAGCTGTCAGCTTCCTGTACACCTCAGCTGGGAAAGACTCAATCCTTGTAGCTGCCTTTAATACTGGCCTTCTCTATATACAGGCTTTAGCTGATGAAATTCACCCACAATGGGCCACTGGTGCCGGGCCTCACTTCAGCCTTGACTCAAATCACCAAGTAAAAGGTGTTGCCATGATTTGTGAGTCATTCCCACATAACACTGGTGATTCCGGCCAGACTCCCCCCTTGCTTGAGTTAGCAGTCGTTGATTTGTCATTATCTGACCCATCTCAAAAGCAGCAGGGTTCATCTTTATCTCTATTTTCTGACCCAGTCGTAGCAGAGAGGTTCTACTGTGTCCACTCTGGGGGTGCAGATGCGGTCACACTTAATTTCCTCCCTTTCTCTGATGTGGATGTTGGACCTACAAGTGCAAAACCACCTTCTGTTCAGCCTGTATTTAACATAGGGAACAATAAGGGGCTTAACGGGTTTGCTGCCATAGCGGATTCATTTGGTGATTCACATATAATTGGAGTTACACAAAATTATGAATGCGTTGTGATTGAGATGAAGGTGTGGAAAGAGACTGTGATAGTCGATTTGGGGGAAACTGGTGAAGCGGGAAGCATAGATGCATCAAGTGGAGTTATGACAAATGTTAGTAGAGATTTGCTGGCAGGGCCAAAGGCAATAGTTTTGAATTCATCCGGGAGTTTGAAAATGATGGATCCTGAATCAATTGAAGGTCGGTCGACACTTCATCATTATATGAAGATTTTTCGAGAGAATTATGTGGAGTATGCGCATAAGGTACTGATTGTCTTGTGACTTCTTTTTAATCCTATCAAGTCTCGGTTTGTAATTGAAGCCTGGATTTGATTGAATTTTGATTAGGTTTGCCCTCACTCGTGCATGTCTGCTTCATTCAAGTACAAGCCCAATTTATCCCCTTATAAATCTTCATTGTGCAGTGAAGGTCCATAGAGAGAATAAGCAAGAAAGTTAAAGTTAGTTCAATTGAAGGTCGGCGTGCATTCCACTAATCCCAAGTTTAATGGGAACTTAACTTGATTTCACCTCAATTACTTAAAATGTTCCAATGACTCAGAGCTTTAGTTAATTATGCCTTAGCTAAACATCAATTATATAATAATAGCATGACCCTATGAAGTTTCTCTCAATTGATACCAGTGTTTCAATCATTCTGCTCTGAATTCTCAGTTGTGCAACTTTCCTAGATCATTTTGGTTATAATTAACTCTCAATTAGTAACTGATAACAGTTTATTAGGTATCTATTGAGCTGAAGCAGCGCATGGGGCACCTGAAATCTTTGATGGAAGAACAAAACAAAAAAATAAACGCCGTGAAGATGTTACTTGAAAATGTTGAAACTAAAGAAGAGAGTATACACGAGAGAATAGACAGTGCTTGCGGATCTCATACCGAGTTGGAGGGACGTTTGAATAAACTAAAAAGTTTGCCTTTGGCAAACAAAAAGCCGTTGTCTAAAGCTGAGAAAGATTTCAGGACACAGCTTGGTATGTACTAGACCATTTATTACCAGGGACACAGCTTGATATTGTAGCAACCAAGACCCAGAAATTTACATTCGTCCCTATTGTATTGTTGGCAATCTCGTCCTTGAAATTCCATTTCTTGAAAATTTGGTACTTCTTCATAGGAATAATTTCATGAATACTGCACCAAAACCCTTGAGACTTGCAGAAAGTATCATAACACTAGCCAAGAGCACAAAAAATCGTTCTGCCCTTTATTTCCCCATTTTTCAGATTATCCCTCCAATATTCTAGGCTGCCAGAATAGCGGGATAGTTTGTCTACCTTTTAAATAAAATAGGGGAAGTGGTGTGTGGATGGTATTTCTCTTGGGGGGCTATTCAACAATTTTCTGAAATGCTAAATTTTGTAGATGCTATTTTTGAAATTTTGATATCTTTGGACTAATGCAGATAGATTTGGGGGAGTAGAGTCGGATGCATTGCACTCAGCCATAGAGGCACTCAGTGCAAGGATGAAGCGGTACTATGGTAGTCATGCTTCTTCAGTTACTCCGAGAAGAACAGCACTGAGGGGTAGGACCCCTGCATCAGAGGCACAGGCATCTCTTTTAAAACCGTCACTTGAGAAACTTTCTATCATGAACAAGGAAAATACACAGAAGCTGAAATTACTTGAAGATCATTTTGCTAATCTGGAGATGTGAGTGATTAAATTATGTCAAACATCATATTGGGGTTTAGTTTGATCAAATGCATATTTTGAAACTTTATCTTAGCTTTTCTGTTGTTTGAACTGATAATTTAGTTGACAGATACTCGTACACCTTTGATTCAGGCCACATTTACTTGTGAAACTGTTGACTTGTGGTGATGAAAAAAGAGAAATTTGTTAGAAAAAATTAAATAAGTAGAATATGTTATCTTTGGGGGTCAAGAATAACCTTTCTGTTATAAAAACAAAAATCAAATAACCCCACTGCATCAATATCGCCAAAGATACGACGCTGTAGCAAACAGATCGCGGATCGGATCGGATAGTGGTAAAATCATATCTGTATCTGCTTTTATTTTTTGGATATGGATAGGATATTAGACGAATACGGATAAACGGTTGTATTAGGATATCTGTTTTTTTTTTTATAATAGTAAATAACATAAATTTTTTCATAATATATATTAAACTATATATTATATATTTACTATTCAGATATAATTAAAATTTAAAATCATATCCGTATTTGTATCTACACGGATATTCAGATATCGGATATCTGTATCTAATTTTTGAATACGGAGTTGGATACGGTCGGATATCCGACCTGTTTGTACCCCTATGACGCTGTCTTGAATTGATGTGGACTTGGGAGGCTTAGGAACAGATCCGTCCTTGAGATTATGGGATAATTGATTATATCTAATGATTTTATTTTAACATTTAATTTTAAATTTTAAGTTATTAAAATTAAAAAAATAGAGGCATAATTGAGAAAAAAAAAGAGAAAAGAGACATTGAAACCCTCCAAAAATATAATTCTTCCCAATTTTGTTGGTAACCCTATCGCTGAGTCTAAGCTCACCAAGAGGATTTGCGAATTTGATTTAAAAATTATGAATGGATCTCAGACGATAATCCAACTTTAATATTTTATTACTTCACAAGTTACTATTGATTTCTTTCATAATCTATCAAAAACATAATCGAGTGAAAAATCAACTTCGATAACTTATTTTACAGATTATTTTTCCGATAAAAATTGACTTTTCTAATCCAAAACAAAGTTGGTTTTCTCTTTTTCCCAACTCCATGTTCTCAGGCTGAAGCTCAACTTTTTTTTTTCTTATTTGATGGAAGCCTTATCTTTATTCATTTCTTTTAGATGGAAAGCCTATAAGCAGCCGGAGCTCTAACAATTGTTTCATCTTAAGAGGCAAATTTCTTATATCCGGACTTGTTCCTCAAGCATAACTGGTGTAAAAAAAAACATAATTACAGAACATTTCAGGCTGAACCAAGAGGAACCAAATATCGCCTACTTTTTATGCTCACTGAGTTGATAAAAAACATAATGAGATTCAAGATACAACATGACAGTGGTAAAGAGGAGAAATACATCATAAACATTCGTCGTTTCAACTGCAAAGCAAATAACTTCAACTAAACATGTTCTAGTGGGGACAACTAATGACTAATCTTATGTCTAAGTTCGAAACTACCACACAAGGAAACACAAGGAACCTTTTGAATCAACATGACCATCCAAAATTCCACAAGTTCTCAAAAACCTACTTTTCCCAAACCTACCCCATAAATTAACACAAATTTGATCTTACCAAGAAAATGAGTAGAGATACAGCACCAGCACCGCAGCAGAAATATAAACAATCATAAATGGTCATTCAAATCTCCAACCACCCAACCCACCCGTCTCATTGGTTGCAACCTGAACAATAACTTTGATAAGCAACTTCATGGTGAATACTCAAAAGGTTGGGGTGGCTGTGGCTCCTCTTCTACAGCCATAGCTGAAGAGGCCTGCTGTGACTGACTGGCTGGGACTGTGGCACTAGGGTTCGAAGAAACAGCAGCGGGTGCATCAGTGAGGGTAAAAACCTCAGGTTCAGAAGGTTGGAGGTCTCTCAGTAGAACAAATCCTGATGGCGCCAGCTTGACCGGTACATATCGGCATCCCTCCAAAAACTTGATGTACTTTTCTTGTGAGGGAACCACTCTTGCAGGGTTCATCAGGATCTGGAATGTTGGCTCTGGCTCTGGCTTCTTCTCAGCTGGATTATCCACCTGAAGCATTATAAAATTATTTTCAAATTTATGATTTATTTTTGTAATACCAATTCCTACTTATTAAATGAAGTATGCTCCAATATCTAAACATCATTTTCATTCGTGATTTTTTTAATGGCACCTTTTTATTTGTCTACAGTACTGCAGTGCAGTTGTGCACTTCAGAATTTCAGTAGAAAGCGACATTCATATGTGATTTTGTTTTCCATTTCTTTTTTGTTGTTGTGTGTGTGTGTGTGTGTGTGTGTGGGGTGTTGCATATTTCAGATTTTACTCGTGGAACTGCAGTTTCGGAAATAAGTAACGGTGATAAGTGCCTTCCGAGCATAACAAGTCAACAGAAGGCAAAGCAATTGAAGAGAACTGAGATAGGCCTAAAGGAAAATGATGCATCGAAAAGGATGAATATAGACTTTTGTGTACAAAATAAAAAGAGAAGGCAGATGCTTCCTTTGGATGGTGAACAACAATTCTACACATGGATGCAAGCACTATAATTGCCAACAATGTACACTTGTTGTGAAACCTTACCTGCATGGCATCAGATTCCTTCTCTTTATCTTTCTCTGCCTTCTCAGCAGTCTTTGCAGCCCCTTCGCTTGGCGATGCAACCTTTTCGGCTGAACCACCACCAGATGCTGCCTTCTCCTTCTCAGCCTCCTTTTTTGCAGCCCTTGCCTTCGCCTTGGCGAAAGTTGACAAGATTGCAGTTGGTTGCCTCACAGCAGCTGTTGTTGCCTGGGGAGTAGAGGCCTTGGGGTAGTCAAACAGTGAAGGCTTGGTATGTGACATGAAATCAAACTTGGGGACCTTGAGATCATAGTTGAGGCCTACGAAGGCGGTGGGTGAGAAGGTGAGGGAAAGGAAGTAGATGAGGGGATACCAGTACCAGAACTGGCTGAATACTGCAAGACCAATCACTGCAGTGAGGCGATCGTGTTTATTCTTTGAGAGGAGGCGGATTGTAACATTGCGGCCACCTGCGTCCAGGATCCCGGAGGCCAGTATGGCCCCCATCTTGCTCATCGCGTCCTCATGCTTGTCCAGGATTATCTTCTCCAATTGACGCCTGGGAGGAAGGACAAAAGGTCAGAGATCTAAATTATTTAAAGCATTCTGAACTCAAGTACAAGATGTATGTACACCATACTATACACTTTTAAGTAATCCGCTTGGTTCAAATTCTGGAACGTGTGTTATTGGTGGTTGATGTATGTTTATTCTAGTTCACTTTAAGTTTCTTATTCCTGTTTGGGAATTCTTTTCACCACTATTAACCATCATCTTCACCAGCATTGTTATTTGACTTTTTTGGGTTAAGGGAACCAATGTTGTAAATGCCCAGGCTAGCTAATAAGATCATTCACTATAAAAGTACAAAAAGGACAAGGAAAAAGTAGTACCTAAATGCGCCTACTCGGGAGTCACATGCTTCATTGGTCTGAATCATCACCATGGCCATAGCTATTAGTGCACCTTGTCGAACGAAATCAACTACATCTGATGTGAGGGGTTCAAGGAGAGAGATTGCTTCGCTCAATCCTGTTCCAGCACAAGAGATTCCTACTGCCATAGCTGCACCGTATCGCACATGCGGGTTGTATGACTCAGAAAGAAGCGACACTATTCTTGGGGTCTGTGCAATAGGTAACTCCAATCAGTTGAAGAATAAATATAAGTTGATTTAAAACTTATTACTCTGGAAGTCCAGTATCTGGCAGAAGTAGACTATCTGCTGTACTCTTTACCTGTATATTATGTCCTGTCAACTGTACTAATAGCACACCAGGACACTCCTGTTCGTCACTATTTTCAGTTTCGATTCGTGTGTTTGATTATTTCTTTGGGTTTCTAACATCTGAATATAGGGGGGTTGAATGTCTACATCGACATATTTGATGGCCTTGCATATATTAACTGGAAATAGGGTATTATCAAATAAATATCAAGCACTAAGATGATTGATAGAAAGATGTTCAGAACACGATATTAGGGTTTTGCTGACCTGCTCGGGCTCAGAGTAGAGGACAAAACCGAGTGCCAGGACAGCTGTCCTGCGTACATCATCACTCACATCAGACACGGCGAAATGAAGGAGTTGGTGAATGGCCTTGTTATTAGCAGTTCCTCTATAGGCCAAGCCCAAGGCGTACATGCCACCATATCTTAGTATAGGGTCTTGGTCCCTTGTCATTTGTTCTATCAAGGTATCAGCATCTTCTTCCCTTCCATAAACTGTCAGTGCAGTACCAAGGGACAACCCCCTGAAATATTACAATAAGACAAGATTTCAGGAACATGCACTGTTGAAACAAACCAAGCCAGTCTAAGATATCCTTATTGGATTTTTGTTCTCCGGGTGTTTTGTTCAACACCTCTCTGGCCACCTTAACTGGCATAAAGCAATAGAATGTAGTAATACGAGAAAAATACATCAGCGTTCAATTAGCTGTACAGTGGGAGCACAAGTGCAAAACAACCTTCCAAAGAAAATTCATCCTTGACCCAAAGTGCACATGGTAAAACACCCTTCCAAGCAGTTTAGGTAAAAAAAGTTAGCATAACATTAAAAGGGTATTCATCTTTTACACTACACTGTAGTTGGATTTGAGTCCAGCACCAGGCTCTGCCAAATTAACTTAAAACCATGAAAATGATTGGCCAAAGATAAGGGCTATGTACATAACAAATGTAAACTTACCTGATGATCTTCTCATGTTGGGTATCATGGGCATAAGAGAGCATCTCATTTGCCTTCTCACTACCAGTACCAGCCATGAGTAAACCCATACCAATACCAGCTGCCTCACCAGCCACAGCACTGTCACCGTAAAGAACATTCTTTATGTCATCATATATCTGCTCATCAGCAGTCCCCAGTGCTGCAAGCCCGAGGCCCAGGCATGCTCCATGTTGGATTACCTGCATGTATACATTGACCAAGGTACACATCAGAAGAATGATACCAAAATTTGTAATGATAGAATGGCATCTTTGTAAGCACCATCAAAGAAAAAGTAGTCACATAAATATTGCTGAAATCTTCAAGCAGATGAAAACAGAGAAGTTATAGCAGTAGAATATCAACACATGTAAAGCAACCCAAAAGGTTGAAAAAGGAAAGGCATATTGCAGACAGTTTAATAATACCTTTTGATAATTGCTTTAGCAATAAAAAATCATTTGCCATTTAGCTGGATACAGGAGCAGTGTTAAGACAACCATGTTGAAAATCACTATGTGAGGACTTTGCAGATTAACCCAATTAATTACCATACTTTACCGAGCCCAACCTTGTAGGACTCCTGTGGATAATACCCCTCACACTTGAATCTTGCCACAGAAAAAGAAACTTTGTACAAATTTTGAGGTTAGTCTAGAATAATTTAACTGTTTCCCTGGAGCTGCTGATTTTCTTCATGTTGTCTAAATCAAGTAAACTCCTTATTTTCTAACCCATTTACATGTCCAACTCTCTTCATCTCAGCCTCCAGTATTTTTACATCTTTCTCTTCTCTTACAAAAGCAACAAGGAAGTGGGAAGAGAAAGTGAAATTAAAGGGTGGGAAGTAATGGACAAAAAGATGATAAAAGAAGGCAGTATGATGCATTAGAGATGAGGAACGAGAAATGGAGGCAAAAGTTCGTTCAATTACTGAATGGAGAACTGAATGTAGAGCCAGACTGTCTAAGATAATGCAAAGCCCACCAGCTTATGGGGGGAATGATATACAAATTCATAACATGGTATATAGTGACCTCCAACATAATGTACCGTAATTTGGTAATGATAACAACAGTTGTGTGAGACTCAAAACTTAACCATAAATCTATAATAAAAGAAAGCACATTCAAATGTTCAGCATAAAGTCAAATGAGCTGTTTATGAAGTAAATTACTAAATTGCATTTTTTTCCTTCACTTTGCCCAAGTTCTAATTGTTAGTTGCTAGCTGCAGAAGTTGGGCTTTGTATTTGGTGTCAGAACAACAAAATGCAGAGTTCAATCAGCAGAAGAACAGCATTACCTCAGCAGTAGTGTTACAAAGGCTCTCACGGAGGAACTGCTTGATCCCCTCACCATGGTTGGCATGGATAAGGCCAAGAGCATAGAGGGCCCCACCTTCAGAGTAAGGGCTGCCTGCACCAACACCGCCACTTTGAGGCAAGTATGGAGCCATGAGAGACCTTCCTTGCTGAAGGTGGCCCTTGTGAATCACCCCTAATCCTGCTGTTGCGCTAAATTTTGCCCAATTTGTGGCTCTGCTGAGCCAATCCTGCAATAAAAAAAATAAATAACAGAATCTCGTCTTTATAAATCAAGTAGGTTCAGCAGCAATCACGAGTGGATTGATGAGAGTTATGAAGGGGCTTTCAAAATGTGAACAGATATAAAAAGATGCAATTTGGAGATCTGTTGTGTGAATAAAGATTCAAGGTTAAAACTACAAAAAAAAATTATTCAGGGAGAACATCAAAACCAAAAAAGTAGGTGAAAGGAAATAACATAAACAAGAAGGCCCTTCCCAAGGGATACATGCTACAGCTCGGGTGAGATAAAAATTTCCATCAAAGGTTAAAAAATATAGCCTAAGTTAACCTAAGTTTCTCTAATAAATTAATTAAAATCACTATCTAAACTAAGTAAAAATTAGTACCAGGTTTTCTCTAAGGAAGGTGTCAACTGTTGTTCCTGCATGCATAATTGCATTTGCACATATGGTGGCACTGTGGCACACACTATTTCTCATCTCCACTGACTGCTTTATTGTCTTCAAAATCAAGAGATCGGACCTGTTTGACAAGTTTGACAAGAACTTATTAGCTCGTCTGTTTACAACACGCACAACACGAGATAGAAAGCACACATATATCCTTATAATGATAATATCCAAGGTTCAATCACAATAAATTAAACACTCATTTCGAGAAACAACTTTGCATCAAAATCATAGTCAATCTTCCACTTCATACTGTTCAATCCATCTCTCGATAATAAGATTCATCATCATGCTTTTATATTCATCAAAATCATAGTCTGTTTTGAATACAAGTAACAGGTTTTCATATGTAACGTAACTGCAATTTCAATACTGAACCTAATTTTAGAGACCCTTGACTTGAGGCCCACAAATTCAGGACTACATAAGAATTTATACAAGATTACCAATAACTAATAGAGGTTGAATCCTCCTGAGCAAAACCAGACTGTTAATTGGAGAAAAACTATTAAACAGGGAAAAAAGATATCATGAGGTGAATTTATAGAAAACCTGTTGTGGCTGTACAAAAATTGCAAGGTAAGTTTGATGGGGGTCTCTCCAGACAAGATCCCTCTGATTTTTGAAAGCCGTTCAGCTTGCAACACCTCAGCAGGGTCTACCTCAACAGATCCATTTGGTTCATTGGAAGATTCATCGACCATCTGTACATCTCCACCCGCCACATCTGGGGCATCGGTGGGAGCCTCAGGATTCACGCTTGGTGTAGGAGCAACAAGGTTCCTCACACTGAGAAGGAATGCCTGGTTTTCATTTTCTACTAGGTCAAAGGCAATTTGAAATGCCAATAGAGCATCCTCCTGTGAAACAAATAAAATGAAAAGAAATAAGTACGTAGGTAATTTGAATAAATCAAAAGCTAAAGTTCACATGAGAACCTCAAAAAAATAAAAAATGCCCCCACTTCGTCACACAGAGTTGCAGAAAGATCTTTTACTAATTTTTGTTTATGATAAAAATCTAAAATCAAATCTAACAATAATTCTATCATAAAAGTTGTTCCGTCTTACAAGGAAATAACACAAATAGGACAAATTAAAACAACAGAACCAATGTTACACAAGACTCAGTTTGGCTTCTCTCACCCAAGTAAAAATATAGTACACTTGCATTTTATCAATAAAATATGCCTTTCTTGATATAACACAAAGAAAAGGACTTCACTGCATTTCTTTGAGACATGGTACCTTTGAACCAAAAAGGAGCTTCTTTAGAATATTTGCGACAGTTTCAGGATCGTTTAAGAACATGAGGCACTGGCAAATGCTCAAGTAGTCAGGGTGAGGCAATTGCTGATATATCTTAACAAGGCATCTAAGCACCTAGAGCACACAACATAAGTAAGAGAACAAGGTAAATATAAGGTGAACATTTTCCTTCTTTTGCATGGAAAACAGTTAATCAATTGAGGAGCATTTAAAGTACAACCAAACATAATAGCATTGCAAATAACACTCAGTATCTCACATTCACAATAAGCACCCAATGGTTTTTCAGTTATCAAGCCACTAAAGCTAGGCTAAATCAGCATTTAAAAACTTGTAATTTAATTTGCACATAGAATCAAATCGTACTTATAAATAAGAATTGAAGATGGCACAGTCACATATTTATTAAATAACACGTTATCTGCATGAAGCAAAACAAAAATAATTGAATGCTAACCTCACAACGGTACTCGCGGTGATTAACAAACTGATGAGAAAGATTTATACAGTACGACAGAGCACTATTTATGTTATCACAGTTTGTTATTGCCTCTTCGAGTTTATCAAGCCTCCGACACTCAACTGCCATTCCCATAGCTTGTTGGTACTTCCCATCAGATATACACCTAGACATAGATTGTGACAATTATAAAGAGGAAACAATAAACACAAGTAAAAAAGTGTTACTAATCCTTGCAGAAGAAAAAACCTTTAGTTGCTATTTGCTAAACCCACCCATAATTTTTCATTGGAGAAATAAATCATTATCGAATTATGATGAGGTAGTAGAGGAGACCAAAATACATAATGCAGAAAATAAATTTACCCTTGACTTATCAATACACAAGTCAACCCATTCGGCCACACATTGGGCATTTAAAAAAAAACATCTTATACTCTTAAAACCAAAAACCATTTTCTTATTTTATATAATTTAAACTTCAGTAAAACCTGAAAGTTACCACCTGTTGAACGAGAGGGAAAAAAATATCTTTCTTAAAAGAGAAGCGGAACTTATCCAAGTTCTCAAACACAATATAAAGAATGATCATTTACTCCATATCAACTCAAGCTTTTATGAGGAAATACAAAAATCACGAGGGCTTTCAGCAACTTCCGAATAATTAGTATTTTTTAGACAAAAGATAACCCATATATTTTTTGTTTAATTGAAATTTCAAATCATACTTATCAAGCATTCTTTCGACAATAGCCTCCAGTCGGGGGTCTATCTTTGCATCTTCATCACTTGATTTTACCGGCCTGGACCTGACAGCAGCATATTCGTCTAGTGCCTTAGCTGCAAAGGTCAACAAGCAAATGACAAATTATACATCATAAAAGGAAACAAATAAACTGAAACCCACTAAGAAAAGAAATAGCAAGATGGGATGAAGAATGCTGCATCCCGTACAAACAAGACTCACAAAAAACACGATTGTATCAGTAATTGGAGTACCGGTGAACCTTTTCACCATTTCAGACAATATTGAAAGCAAATCAGTGGTTCTATTTTGACACCCTTGGCATTAACGTACTACAAGAGTCGTAAAATGAATAGCAAAAAGCAGCGACATAGTTAAAAAATGTTAAAAAGGAAGCTAAAATATGATGCAAACCTAGAAGGGTATGAGCATAATCGGTATCTTCAGAAACATCAAATAGAGGCCCAGCACCAAGTGCATATGATAAGGCATCGTTGAGCTCTCCTAGGTAGTAAAACACCTGATTTTAAAAAGGAAAACTATCAGATATCTAAAATGCATATAGTTGCAATATACATACAAGTAATTTTTTGTATTCATTGAACTACCTTAGATACAACCAATGCAGCCAGTTGCCTCTGGTCAAACTCCTCATCTTCATACAAGCTTTCTCTGGTAAAGCATAACACGAAATCATCCCAAATTTTTAATTTCAGCAAGGTTTATACAATCACAACAGTTATTAGTTACCAACAATGGTTCGAAAGGCTACACCGTCTTCCTAATAATATTTATTTTTAAAGGCGTTCAATTTTTTTTTCCAAATTTCTCATTGGAATGCCAGATCGGGGTAAGAGAAGCTTAAGTTTGGGTGTAGGGTTACAATTCGGGCTAGGTTTTGTCACACACTTACATGGTGGGGACGGATGTGGAGATCTCAGGCCAGAAGAGGTGAACGAGCGAGTTAAGGTTGACAAGCGCGTGCAGCTTCAGTTCTGCTTGCTCCTCCGTTAGCATCGCTAACAACCCGCTAGCCGAGCTCACCGCTGCTGCCGCCATAGCTGTTCTTTTTTTCTTTTCCTACAGATAGCTAGAGAGAGAAGTTGGAGGGGGGAGGAGGGGTAGGGGTGTTGTTTCTGGGTTTGCTTGGAGTGGGGGAAAGGAAAAGGAGACCGAGGGAAGAGAAATAAGCGAGGCGGTGAGGTTAGGTCTTTTATGCTGAACCGGTATTAATTGGGTACGCTGAACCGGGTTTTACTGACATGCAGGGTCGTCCCTGAAATATGTAATCCCGAATATAGAATCGTGAATAAAGATTTTAGAAAAAAAAAAACTTATTATATGACAACAGTTTAAAGGTGAAGATTTAGTGTAAAAAAATAATTTTGCGAAAATTATTTCTTTAGCCGACATTTCAGATAATATGATGAAGAAAGATTTCATAAATACTATATCTATACTGAATCAACCAATCAATATATACAGGACATACGATAATATTTTTATTTTATAATTGGTTTCATCTCTCTTCTTATTTCTGATCTCTTTATGTTGTCTTTTTTAGAATTAATGGATGTATTTTGTAAACATACGAGAGGCTGATTTTCTCTCTTAGAATTAATATATAGTCATTGTTAAGATATTACGGTTAGGACCTTACTTGTTAAGATCCATTAGTACATGAATAAACTTTAGATGATGATCGTAGGGTTTTTGGCTAATCATAGAACTTGACCATTTGGAGAAATAAGTCTTAATCGGATCTTTTTCTAAGAGTATTAATTCGAGTAGAACTAAGTTGTTCTTAAGTTCATCAAATTTTTTGATGAGCTTAACTTCAAAACCTATTAGATTGACTTGATGAATCAAATTGTTGAAACCGATCCTTATGAGTAATGTGTTTACATATCAAATTTATAAAATTTTGATTAATTTAATGTAAAATCAAGTGGTAAAAATAATAATGACAAAATTAACGTATTAAAATTAATTTATAATTTTTTTTTTAACTTATAAATTTAATATGTAAACACCATAGTCTACCTGTGTTAATTCTGAAAAGGACTATGCCATTTAAGAATTAGAAACCCTTAGACAATCTTCAAATTAGACTTTTAGATTAAAGAACAAGTAAAATAAACTAAATAAACATCTAAGGTATTGCAGTAAGCCAATTTATAGGAATTTACTATTTTAAAAATCTTATAATTTTAGTTTTAAGTTATATATTAGAGAAGTAGTATAAAGTTTATGTTATAAATCAATCTCTTAAATATAATTTAATTTAGTAATTGAAAGAAATAGTGATACTCAAATTTTGGATTTGGGTCCGGACAGTGTAATCAAAATTTGAGTCAATCCAGTCCGAAATGGAATAAAGAGTACTCCTTTACTATTCGTGCCAAAGCAGATCGGACGGTTTGAATCCAAACTCAAAATTTGGGTTACTTTAAAGATCCGAATTCATTCACAAGGGCCAAGCGCCAAAGTATTACTGTACAATATTTTTGTTGGATGATTTATATTTATTTTGAACGGATAATATGTTATGTTCTGGAAGTTTTCTATAATCAAATCATAATTTTTTTTGGTTATAATGAATAATATATATTGGTGAGTATTTTCTTATTAAAATTGAAAAGTAATTCTATAGGTAAAAGAAACATTTCTCACTTATTCTTATATGATTTGATCAAAATTAGTTATTAATTTTTCCCTCATAAATATGATGAACATACTCTTAATTTAATAGATAATGATTTTACTCATCAGATTGGACAAATCTACAAAACTAACAAAAAGCAGCATTTGCAAATGACTAATTGAAAGGTTTTCGGATAGGTTATAGTGCAACAATTCGATTCTGTTATTCAATTTGTTCACTATCCGAAACCAAAATCCAAGTATAAAATTAATTCCTAGATTAATATAGAGTTTACCACTAGACGCGCAGCGGAAATATTCGTCTAGTCGTAGGAGCAGTCAGCCTCTTCTCTTCCTCCTGTCAGATACACGCACCAGCAACAGCAAATGCGCCTCCACCGGTATCCACACGAACAGGTTGATAAACTTCTGTAATTCGGTATGCTAGTACCGAATTAACAGCCCCGTCTTTCTTCTTCTTTTCTCTCTTACGTTTTCTGGTATTTGTGTTATAGATATAATATGAAAATAGAACTGATGCACTATATTTATAAACATATGCACCAGTTCAAATGCACCACTTCAGATGCACCACTTCAGATGCACCACTTCAGATGCACCCATTCAGAAAACGTATCTAATCTGATCAGATCAGATCAGATCAGATCAGAATAAGAATTCGGGCCTAGCCCATTAAGATCTGATCCATATTAAATATTAATATGGCCCATAATATTCTGGCCTATAGTACATTTCTAACAGTCTCCCACTTGTACTAAAGCCAAATATTTTAAATTTGTTTTCAACCTTGTTCTTGTGTGTGACCCAATAGGTTCATATAATGTTGGCAGTGAGCTAAAATCATTTTCGGCACACAAATCATAAGCGGTCCCTAGCAGGGCATTATGACTACCCAAATTATATGAATGTCAATATCTGACAAGTACCTCATAATTATTTATGTTAATCCCTTTATCACTTGATATCTTGATTGTACTCAAAGCAGGATATGTGTCAACTTTGTATAGTACAATCTTTGATTTCTCATACCAAAGTTAGATTGACTTTCATATGATTGACTATCAATCATATAGCACGGCCATGCATTTTTCAATCTATCTTTCTAGAGGGGCCCAGAGACATCATTCTCCCAATATATGAGAGGGATAAATTCCATCTTGATCATTCATATTTCTTCATATGATTCATAATATACCCAATTATTACCTTTATAGTTACCTTGTTAGGGCTAACGTTTGATAGCATCAAAGTATACAATCCTCATTGAAGAAATCAATGACGATCTCAGGTCAAAGGATTCAACTAAATATTATATAAATAAACTGATGACACATAATAATCCATACAGTATTTTATAGCGGGTCTGTCCAATACCATGTTTATCAAACATGTATCTATGTGATTGCATTGGATATCCCATATCAATGATCCGTAAAACATGATCATCCACAATCAATCCACATACTAGTCCATAAATTATTAGTGTTCCAACTAACAATAAAGACTAGGGACTATTTAGAATAATATTGCATTCTATTATAAAGTTTTACGATCCAACTCATCGAATTGATGATAAATAATAAGCAATAAATTATTCAAGGAACATTACATTGTTTTATTCATAAAATATAAACATACAAACAAACATCTAAATTATAAACCTCTGTAACATAATAATAATCACTAGAGCCAATCACTCATATATCTAATACCTATAGCTCTAGTATGCATATCATGCTTAATTTGCGATAGAGGTTTAGTCAAAGGATCTGCCACATTTGCATCCGTTGCTATCTTGCATATTTTAACATCACCTCTATTCACAATCTCTCGAATAAGGTGAAAACGTCGAAGTATATGTTTGGACTTTTGGTGTGATCTTGGCTCTTTAGCCTGTGCGATTGCTCCATTGTTATCACAATAGAGATCCACTGGATTTTCAATACTTTTAATCACACCAAGTTCAACGATAAACTTCCTTATCCAAACAGCCTCTTTCGCTGCTTCTGAAGCAGCAATATACTCAGCTTCTGTTGTAGAATCGGCTACTGTCTCCTGCTTGGAACTCTTCCAACTAACAGCTCCTCCATTAAGGCAAAATACAAATCCAGATTGCGATCTAAAATCATCTTTGTCGGTTTGAAAGCTTGCATCTGTATAACTGGATACAACAAGCTCTTCCTCACCTCCATAAACAAGAAATGCATCCTTAGTCTTTCTCAAGTATTTAAGGATATTCTTCATTGCTATCCAATGACCCTCACCTGGATTTGACTGATATCTGCTTGTGACACTCAAAGCATATGACACATCGGGACGTGTACAAAGCATAGCATACATGATTGATCCAATAGCCGAAGCATATGGAATCTTACTCATGCGATCTCGCTCATCTTGTGTCGAAGGACACTGATTCTTGTATAGACTTATGCCACTAGACATAGGTAAAGATCCTCTCTTTGAATCTTGCATGTTGAATCTTTTCAACACCTTGTCAATGTATGTACTTTGGCTCAATCCAATTAGCCTTTTTGATCTATTCCTATAGATCCTTATTCCCAATATGTAATTTGCTTCACCTAAATCTTTCATTGAAAAACTACTTTTCAACGAAGACTTTACTGATTGAAGCAATGGAATATCATTTCCAATTAGCAGAATGTCATCCACATATAACACAAGAAAAACAAGTGCGCTCCCACTATTCTTTTTATAAACACAAGGTTCTTCTTCGTTCTTGATAAATCCAAATTCCTTGACCACTTCATCAAAACGAATATTCCAACTCCGAGATGCTTGTTTCAATCCATAAATAGATTTTCGAAGTTTGCATACTTTTCTAGCATTATTTGAATCGACAAAACCTTCGGGTTGTGTCATGTACACATCCTCGTTTAAGTTTCCATTGAGGAAAGCGGTTTTGACATCCATTTGCCAAATTTCATAATCAAAATATGCGGCAATTGCTAGAAGTATTCTAATTGACTTAAGCATTGCAACTGGTGAAAAAGTTTCATCATAGTCTATCCCATGAATTTGCTTGAATCCTTTTGCCACCAAACGTGCTTTGTGAATGTGAACATTCCCATTCATGTCAATTTTCTTCTTAAAAATCCATTTACACTCAATGGTTCTTACACCATTAGGTAAATCAACCAAGCTCCAAACTTGATTATCTTCCATGGATTGCATTTCAGATTTCATAGCCTCAAGCCATTTATCAGAGTCGGGGCTCATCATTGCTTCACGAAACGTCGTAGGCTCATCGTTGTCCAACAACAATATATCGCGTTGCTCTGTCATGATCAACAAATACCTCTGAGGTATGCGATGTTCCCTATCTGACCTTCGCAATGGTAGTGTCTCTTGTATAGGTTCCAGAATATCTTGTGGTTCCTGTTGAGTTATAGGAGTATTCTCTTGTATATCTCGAATTTCTTCGAGATGTACATTACTCCCACTAACTCCTTTGGAGAGAAACTCTTTCTCCAAAAAGACACCACCACGAGCAACAAATACTTTGTTCTCAGCCCTATTATAAAAATAAAATCCCTTGGTTTGTTTCGGATATCCAACAAAGAAACACTTATCAGATTTAGGTGTGAGCTTATCAGATATCAATCGTTTTACATAAGCCTCGCAACCCCAAATCTTAAGAAAAGACACACTGGGACGTTTCTTAGTCCATAACTCAAATGGTGTCTTCTCAACTGCCTTTGACGGAACCCTATTTAGTGTGAAAGCTGCCGTCTCTAGAGCATATCCCCAAAATGATAATGGAAGATCAACTTGACTCATCATTGAACGAACCATGTCCAACAAAGTTCTATTCCTCCTTTCAGACACACCATTCCATTGTGGTGTTCCTGGAGGAGTAAGTTGTGAAACAATTCCAAATTGCTTCAAATAATCACCAAATTCCTGACTCAAATATTCGCCTCCTCGATCTGATCGAAGAGCTTTAATTGTCTTGCCAAGTTGATTTTGTACTTCATTTTGAAATTCCTTGAATTTCTCAAATGCTTCTGATTTATGTCTCATTAAATAGATATAACCATATCTACTAAAATCATCGGTAAATGTGATGAAGTACTGAAAACCACCTCTTGCGACTGAACTAAACGGTCCACATACATCAGAATGTACAAGTACCAATAAGTCATTTGCCCTTTCATTAATCCCGGTGAAAGGTGCTTTAGTCATTTTTCCCAATAAACAAGCTTCGCATGTTTCAAGTGATTCCAAATCAAATGAATCTAGAAATCCTTCTTTATGAAGCTTCTTTATGCGTTTCTCACTTATGTGTCCTAAACGACAATGCCATAAAAGAGTGGGATTCAAATAATTTGATTTGAGTCTTTTGGTTTGTATGTTATAAACTGGAACATTAAGATCTAGAATATAAAGTCCATTATGTAATGAAGCTTTGCCATAATACATATCATTTAAATAAAAGCAACAACCATTGTTCTTAAATTTAAATTCAAATCCAAACATATCCAAACACGAAATAGAGATAATGTTTCTACTTATAGCAGGTACATAATAACAATTATTTAATTCTAAGATCATTCCGGAAGGTAGAGCTAATGATACAGTGCCTATGGCCAAAGCAGCAACCCGTGCTCCATTGCCGACACGTAGCTGTACCTCTCCTTTATTCAACATTCTACTCTTTGCGAGCACCTGCATATTTGAACAAATATGAGCTCCTGAACCGGTATCTAATACCCATGAATCAGTTTGATAAGTAGAAATGTTAATTTCTATAACAAATATACCTGAAGCGGAAGTCCCACTTCCCTTCTTTTGATCTTCTTTAAACTTCTTGCAATCTCTCTTCCAATGGCCGACCTCATTGCAATAGAAACACTGCGACTCGGTGGCACTAGCACTGGCTACAGCCTTTCCTTTGTTCGAGTTCCCAACTGGAACTTTGCCTTTGCCTTTTGCTTTGCCTTTGCCTTTGGCCTTTCCTTTGCCTTTCTTTTTGAAGTTTGTTTCCTTCTTAACCAACAATACATCATTAGGTTTCCTCAAGTTTTGTTCAGCTGTCTTTAGCATCCCATGCAATTCTGTCATTGACTTCTCCAGTCCATTCATGTTAAAATTCAGAATAAATTGATGGTAACTTGGAGGTAAAGACTGGAGAATAATGTCAGAAGACAACTCTTTACTGAGGGGATAGCCCAAACGGTTCAGATTCTCAATATACCCCATCATCTTGAGTACATGAGGACTAACCGGGCTTCCTTCTGCCAGCTTGCATTGATATAATGCCTTTGATGTCTCATATCTCTCAGTGCGAGCTTGAACTTGAAAAAGTTCACGAAGCTGCACAATTATGTCATAAGCACTCAATTTCTCAAGCTGCTTTTGAAGCTCAGAATTCATTATCGTGAGCATGAGACAAGTGACATCAAGATCATCATTCACATGCTTATCATATTTCGCTTGTGCCTCGGCAGTAACCTTTCCTTCAGTATCATTTTCTGGTTTTTCAGGAAGGGGTTTCTCTAGAACGTATTCCTTTTTCTCTTGTTTGAGAATTATGCGTAAGTTTCTATACCAGTCTAAAAAGTTTGGACCAGTGAGTTTTGCACTTTCTTTTTCAATAGCAGATCGCAACGTAAAAGTGGATGTATTTGCCATTATCTACAACAAAATAAATATGCAGAAATTTAGACTTAAAGTTTATAATTTTAGAAAAACCTTTTAAAAAGTTTATAACTCCCACTATGTGTTTTAAAACCGATGTCCCATATAAAACCACATAGCGTACCAAGATCCATATTTCACCAAATTCAAGTGAGCTTTGGCATCACTGCTTGAATTTAGTTATTTAGGTAAGCATTCCTTGCTAATTACATCTAATATAATTCTTGGTTTGTTCGAGGTAACATCCCATGTTCCGGCTCCTCAAACCTATGCCTCAAGGCCCAAAGACGTTTTGATAGCCTAGTTAAGTGAAACCAAACCTCTATATATAAGTGTCCAACACTCATATCCTACCTTATTAAGATAACTAACGATACCTTGCTTTGGCAAGCCCATCAATTAGCGATCAAAATCTTGATAGGTTAGAGACTTTGGAAAGGCATGAAACTTAATTTTCTTTTAAAGGACTTTGTTGTTTATTTTGAAAACATGCTATGTAATAAACAATTCAACAATAACATGAGCCCAATTAATAAGTGGAATAGTATGATCCATGGCATGATAATCTCCATTGTAAGACTCCACTTGACAATAGCCACCATCCATCCTTTATGTAATCTTCTTTATTCTAACCAAAATAACTAATCTAATGGCAATAAAGAAAATACATATATGTCCTAATTTAACGGTACGCAGACCGCATAAATAATACATAATAAGTGACATGCAAGTCACCTTTTAATTATGAAATAAATATAATTCACGGGGCACCTTAGGCCGCATTTACACACATCATGCATACATTCATTACAATATTTCACACAAGGCAACGGGATCATACTATTCACATATTCCGTAACTGCAAAACAAAGTTAGTCATAGAATCCAATTCTAAATATGGGCTCATGTATAAAGTAATATATACTTTTTACACAAAATTTCTTTTCAGATTCACAACATAATCATATACCAGAACCAGTCTAACTGATTCTGTTTCCTTAAAACAGAACTTTCAGATAAATTTTAATTAATCTAAAATTCGAATCAATCCAACTGATTCAATTATGTCAGAACAATCCAATTGATATGATTATTTAATTATTCCTTAACCCTCACATAAACCGCCAAATTAACTCATATAAATTCAACCAATCTAACTGATTAAATTGAAACGTTAATCTAATTAACAATCAGAAATCCAGAATTAATTCTACACAAGCGGCTCTGATACCACTGAAAGGTTTTCGGATAGGTTATAGTGCAACAATTCGATTCTGTTATTCAATTTGTTCACTATCCGAAACCAGAATCCAAGTATAAAATTAATTCCTAGATTAATATAGAGTTTACCACTAGACGCGCAGCGGAAATATTCGTCTAGTCGTAGGAGCAGTCAGCCTCTTCTCTTCCTCCTGTCAGATACACGCACCAGCAACAGCAAATGCGCCTCCACCGGTATCCACACGAACAGGTTGATAAACTTCTGTAATTCGGTATGCTAGTACCGAATTAACAGCCCCGTCTTTCTTCTTCTTTTCTCTCTTACGTTTTCTGGTATTTGTGTTATAGATATAATATGAAAATAGAACTGATGCACTATATTTATAAACATATGCACCAGTTCAAATGCACCACTTCAGATGCACCACTTCAGATGCACCACTTCAGATGCACCCATTCAGAAAACGTATCTAATCTGATCAGATCAGATCAGATCAGATCAGAATAAGAATTCGGGCCTAGCCCATTAAGATCTGATCCATATTAAATATTAATATGGCCCATAATATTCTGGCCTATAGTACATTTCTAACACTAATTTCTCCATCAAAACATAAAAATTGCTTATTCCCCCACTAAAAACAAACAACCTTTCTCATTTTTCCTTTCTTTAATCTAATATTAAACTTATTATTAATCTTTTATTTTAAGATGAAATGACTAATTTATCATTCTATTCAAACAAACTCATTAATTCTTAATGTATTACGATCAATCAATATTCTTTTGCATTATAAAACAAACTCACTAATTTTTGAATGCTTGTCTCAAGTTTAGCGACTAGATTATTTAAAAAATAAAACTTTAGCTACTAGATTCTTTAAAAAAAAAAAATTAGCTACTAGATTGTATTGATGGAAAAACTAAATTTGTATTGGTGTAAGTTTCATTTTACAAAGCAAACTGATGCCAAAATTGTCCACAAGAATTTATTCAGTTCATTTATCAATTTCTATGACATCAGAAATTTGTTGAATTGGATACAGTATTTTCTGAACAAATGTACTGTAGGAAGAATAACGGTTTGCGTATTTGTTTGGTAATCACAAAAACTCAAGTCAATTTGATTATATACACAAATATTACAGAATATACAAACGGGCTCATGTAGTACTGGATCATATACAAATTTTACAAAATTGCACAATAATGTTCAAAAAGTGTGGATGTAAAAATTTGATGCTCTCTCTGATTGTGACAATGAAACAAAAGTTGTGTCGCCGGAAATTGTTTCATCTTAGAAGCAGAAATGTACCAAGGAAAAGAGAGAATCTAAGTTTACATCTAATTGCTTTCAAAACCAGAACATTTCACAAGGATCCAGATAGTAGTTGATTTATTTCTCAGGTAAAAGTTTATTTCTAGGCAAGCTTGTGAGAAGGCCCCTTTATGATTCCTCAATTGAGACAGATTCCAAAAAACCTGGGAAAGGGAATATGAAATGGAGGTTGTTAATTTTGGATGGCAGCATTTTATCTTGTTACCAGTAAACTAAGTATTTATGACTAAATAGTTATCATTAGTAAATATTTACCTCTATTAGGTATACTTTTAAATGGTTTGTTACGAAATGAGCTAGCTAGTCGACCTGCTTCTTGAGCTTTCGCAACCAGAAGATGTCAAACCTGATTCACTTGCAGTAAAATCCTGAGAAAACCCAAAGTCAAACATTTGTCAATGTACCAGCACCAAATAGTGCAGTTTATATTTTCTTCACATGACTAGAGATATATCTCAAATCTAGAACGTTTCAGCCCATTAATTAAGTTTTAACTTACTGGCACAGAGGCGAGGCTAGACACAAAAGATGGCGTTCCCATGCCGGGCCCCATGTGACAATGTTGCATATTTGCCTCTGCTATAGCTCTTAGCCTGTTAAGCACTGGCAAAATATCCGTTGCCAAGTCAGGACGATCCTTTCTTCTTAACTCAGTGCATTTTAACGCAAGTCTAGCAAGAAGTTCAGTCTCTTCAATTGGCCAAACTGGTACCGTCGGATCAAGCAATTCTGGAAGGGTGCCCCTCTCTATTGCATTTTCCATATAGTGGCTTAGTCCCATTGGTGGTCTGCCAGTAAGTACTTGGAGGAGAATTACGCCGAAGGAATAAATGTCAGATTTTGTTCCAAGCATACCTGTGTGGCATGATGTCAGTTGAGAAGCTGTTTTCTGATTTACCTTTGGGTCCACCTTTTGCATGTAACTCAGTATAAAGTATCTCAGGGGCTGTATGATAAATTGATAATAAAAACTGGGCTAAATTTTTCCTGGGTTGTTTGCTTGACAGGCTATTGTATTAGATCATGGACAGAACAATTATATATCCTGTTTGTTGTGAGAATAAGATATTACTGTGGGTTCATCCATTATTTATTGGTAGAATTACCACACGAATATTTTGGTTTTTTTTGGAACTTTTTACTCTTATATGGTACTTATTGCAATTCAGGTCTAAGTCTAATCAGGTACCTACCTGTCTGTTGATACTCAGGATCAATATAACAAAAAGTTCCAGCTGCTGAGGTCATCCGGTATTGAGTTATAGTATCTGCCACCGAAGGCGGGACAAGTCTGGCTAGCCCCACGTCTGATATCTTGCTCACGTAATTTCTGTCTAAAAGAATATTTGCTGGCTTGAGATCACGGTGCACAAGTGGCTCTGGTTTTGCTTGGTGGAGGAAATGTAGGCCAGTACCGATCTCTGCTGCAATTCGAAATCGGTGTTGCCATGGCATAGGTGGTGTATTTCCTCGCATAAATAGGCGGTCTTCTAAGCTTCCATTTGCCATGTACTCATAGACTAAGCAACCATTCTCGGGACATGCACCAAGTAGGAGCACCATGTTTGGATGCCTGATACAGCTTAGAATCTCCACCTAGAAATTAATTTGAAACTTTTTGTTAAGTGTATATATAATAATATTATATGTCGTAAGTTAATATGTTTATTAGAGTTATCTTCGATATTAAATTCAAGAACAATTTAGTTCTGCTTTACTTCTTGCTGGAACTGCGACCTCCCTTGTGATGCATCCGGCCGAAGAACCTTTACAGCAACCGGTGTATGATCAAGATAGCATTTGTAAACCGGGCCATAACCGCCTTCCCCAACTTTTTTAGACACAGAGAAGTTATCGGTTGCTGCCGTTATCTCATCTATGGTATACTTCCTATACCTCACATCCACATGGGTCAAGTTCGCTACTGCTCTCCAGCGCTCCTCAGCTTCCTGCACACAAAATTAGTTAGGTTTATGTAATGGCTGATGGAAATAGCTTGATAAGCTAAGATGCATTATTCTGGTACACAATACAAAGTGATTTCAGCGTAATTGGGTCGGCTATTAATTAATTTCAACACAATCTGTACCCAAAATCTGAGACATTGGTAAATATGCATGCAAAATTGGTGCTTCTCCTGTAATCTCTATTTCACTACCGGACTAAAGTTCCAATCAGACACAGTACCTCCATTGCTCTCTTTTCAGCCTTGATCCGCATCTGTGCCTCTATCTCTGCGATTTGTTTTGCTTTCTCAGCAGCTTCAATCGCGGCTCTACATTTGGCACGCTCTTTCTCAACCATATCCAATGCGGCTTCTTGTGCCCGCTTGGCTTCCAACAGTCGACTTTCTTCCTCTGATTTCCATTGGCGGTATTCAACCATCTACAATTTATGCATTATTTTAGTTGAAGTTGGCAAGAATATATGGAATGCATGTTTTGTTTGTTTCTTAACATGCTGATTTGTTATTGTTATTCTTGATGTTGAAAAAGTTAATATTTTTTTCCCTTAATATATATTGCATATCTTAAGCTGTTGGCATGTCAGTGCAAAAATTTACCTGTTTTTTGGCATCAAGTGCTTCCTTGCATGCTGTATTGTACATGTCCATCATTTGTTTGAGTTCCAAACGAAGCCTACCCATCTCTGTTTCTGAATCGTCCCCCTAAATGTACAAAAACATGAACTCATTCTACTCTCCAGCAATGATAATTTAAAAAAGACTACAAAATAAATCTAATTTTGTCTATTTCAGAATTTGAATAGACTAGTGCCCATACCATCATAGTCGGAGAGAGAGAGCTCTCAGAAGTATATGAGAACATTCCCATCGTGTTTGTCGAGCTAAGTGGCGAGAAAGGCAACTCAAAGCTATCGGCCGACACGTACGACGTTCTCTGTTGTCCTCCATCTGTGCTCGGCCGACCACTACTGACAAATGATATTTCACTCTCTGCTCTGTTATTCAATCCATTATTTGTTCTTGCAGGAAATCGGGGTGCACCTGGACGTGTAAATGGTGACCTATTTGATTTGAAAATTTAACTCATATAATTCAAATTGAAGGTGGAACAAAGTGTGTATTGTTGAGAGAGAGAAAGAGAGGGAGAGAGTTCTACCTCATCACAATTTCTTTCTCTAAAAAATTATTTCGATTTTCCCGTGCATGCTCACCTAATAATTAACAAAAAAAGAAAAAGAAAAATTACACATTTCAGACTTCAGATTACGATAAAAAAAGGTATGGTAGCGCTATCAAACACTTTCCAATATGTGTTCTAATTTGGACTGTATTCATAAATTAGAATTTGTATTTTTTTTTAAATGATAAATCGATAAGAAGTATTTTTTTTACTGGTAAAATGTTCTTTCATTTTAAAAGATAAGTTTCACTACCATCTTTGAATTTGTATAATTAAACTTGATCTAATTCAGGGTTCGACCAATATAATACTTGTTTGATGTAGATAATCAAACCTCTGAGTGCATTGACAACTTGATATTCTACTGTCTCTTGCTTCATGCTGTTTTGGTTTTCTATTTGTGTACGTAGAGGCGAAACAGTTGGTGCCTCTCTCACTGCCTTTTTAAAAGATGAGATCTTGCCTTTTGAGATCACATAAACGGTACAGAAGTCCGGTGCAGATCTCAGGACATTGGCCGGAACATCTACACTCTTGAATCTGACATACAATTAATTCATACAGAGATATTATCAATTTTAACAATTTTCTAAGTGCACACACCACATAGGTCAGATTGTATAAGCCACCAGTGTGCAGTTGGTGGAATCCTATTCTTGGGAAGGTCTATATGGTATGTCATCTATTGGACTAAATGTTGTTGGAAACTAGAAATTACAAAATATTCATGTTAAAATACTATTTTTCTGAGGTCTTGAATCGACATAACCCGGTGCGTCATGATGTTTCTTGAATAACTTACTGATGTATATTTGTATCCTACCTCATGAAACCTCTTGATGGTGCTCCTAAGACTATTTTCTCGATAGCTGCTTGTGATATGAATTCTACAATGGCTTTCGCTATGTCCGTTTCGTCAATAATTATGTCATTGCAACTTACCTGAAAAAAGTAGTCAATCTGTTGGTCAGAACTCAGAATGCTTGTTTATTTGGAAAATGGTTGCATTAAGTGAATTATATTGATATATTTTTGTCAATATAGTTGAGAATAGGTTGATTAATGATTTTGATGAAATCTTGGGTCAAGTTCTTATTATGTTTCCATAGAAATATTAGCTAGGCTGATGATCTTAAGTTGGCTAATACATGCAGTGCTTGTAAGGACAGAAATATGTTTGGCAAAATGAATTTATCAGAACATGAAAAAAAGGACCACTACACTAAGTTCTTACATCTTTTCTTTTGCAGAATATTCTGAAAGGAACGAAAATATCCCTGACGGAGGAACCATCTTCTGAGGGAGCTAGTGCATCAGAAACACAAAAGAAATGGGATGGAATGTTAGTCATATTTTACAATATTTATTCACAACAAAAAGAAACTTTATCAAAATTTGCACACACAAAACTATACATGATAAAAAAGAAGTAATTGTAAGAATAAAAACTTATATGTCAGGTGATGCTATAGCCAATTATGACAGCATGATGACCTGATTAATTCTCAGTATGCAGCATAATTTTCTATTATTGTCATATAAATTTATTTCAATTTCAATTTTGAAAAAGACAAATTATGCATTCCATGAGCTTATAACAGAAAAGGGAAAAAAAAATCATCATTAGAGAACCACTCAACCATTCCTCATGGTGCAAAATAGCTTCTTTTGTATATTTGCTCTCCATGGTGAATGCTAAAATGCAATCATGAAAAATAAAATTCACTTGAAATGAACACCATTCGTGCATAAGACGCATATATTCAACTATGAAATTAAACTTACTAGATGCAGCTTTGTGTGTATTAACATGAACTAGGGTTATGCTTTCTCCCTTAGAGGTAACAACATTATCCAAAGCCCATTTGAGAGCATTCTGGCTGCCTTTATCTTTATCTATCGCCACCGCTACCAGAGGCACATGTTTTGAACCACCACCTTCTTTGTTTTCTCTTCTGAAATTCATCTCAGCCTTCTATCTCGTTGGCTTTGAGCTATATATCTTTCAAAATTTCCCTGTACAATAACACCTTTAATTATCTAAAATATTTCTTTTTTGTTTTGCTTCACAAGAAATGGAGAGGAAGAGGAAAAGGAAAAGGATGTGAGCCCTTCAATGGGCTCCTAATGGCTTTCTTTTACTGAGGTTTGATGTTATCTGAGTATATATATTTTTTTCTTTATTTAGTTGTTTTTTCAGGTCTTTCTCTTCTGTTATTAACAGAAGTTAACGGGTACTAGACAAAGAGATCTTGAAGACGTACCTTGGCAACATTAGAAGGAAAAAACGAAAAAGCGTTGAGGTCTCTGTGCAAATTTTGACTCTCCATTTTAAACGGACTGGATAAGTTGAGCAACCACCTTATCTGTTTTATAGTTGTAAATTAATACATATTCGAGAGAATTATAGGTGTAAGAGAAAATGGAGATATCCAGTTATTTTATTAAACAGAAGACATTGCACCCCAGAAGATTGTGGTCAAACGGGGAAGTTGGGTAAAATTTACTTCTCGGGGTGGACCGTAAATAGAGGAATTATTACACGATTCAATGTATTTGATGGCGAAAATAGATAATTGTATTTGTTATAATTGAGTTAGATTTCTCAAGTTTACCCTCATTTTCTTCTCTGTTTCATATGGTTATGAAGTTAATTTGAGATATCAGTTCTTAATTGAATCCAGATCAATGGATTACATGAAGCTTGACATGCAGCAAATCTGATTCAAATATATTATATTTTTAAATTAAAATCTTCATATTTTATAAATGGATTATAATCATATCTAGTTAATTTGATATAATCTAATATTGTAGAATCACGTCTAATACATGTATCATCATTCATGTAAAAATGTAGTAGATTAATTTGAAATCTAGTATCTACGTTAAAAGTGAGACGAGGATTAAGTATCCTCATCTCATGCTAAAAAATTTCGATGTTTTTGTGTTGTGATTTTCATCAGACGAGTAACTCAACTAATCTGGTAGCATCACACATGAATTCACATCCTCTCCAATATATTGCTCAAGGGAATCTTTTACTTTTACAATTAGTGAATCCGGGCCATTCTTTTTAACTTGACATGAATCTCAAAGCCCGATAATACTGGCCCTAGGTCACCCCGAATCTCAAATCTCAAATCGACTAAGATTTAATCTCAAACCGTAAAGTGAGGCCATGGGGCAGGGTAGCCTGGGCGACCGCCCCGGACCTCAAGATTCAAGGGGCCCAATTTTTTTTTTTTTTTTTTTTTTTTTTTTGTATATATTAAAAATAAATAAAACATTAGTTTTGTATATATGAAAGGTCCAAATTTTTCTATAAATATGTGTGATTTGTTGACATATCAATAAAAAATGAGACCGGCTAATACGTTTCCATAAGTACTTCAACACCATATGCTTATAAGTCGTTTTTGCGTTTTAAAAGTCCAAATAGTCAATCCAAACCGTTCAACATGATATCAATTTTAAAACGTGCTTGGAGACCAAATTTTACATTTTTTGAATTATTTTACTATTTTTTAAGGTAGGTAGAAAATCATTGTTTTTTATGGTTCAGATTCTTTTGAATTAATGGATTTTCTACCTATATTAAAAAATAGTAAAAAAATTCAAAAAAATGTAAAATTTGGTTTCCAAGTTCGTTTTAATATGGATATTATATTGAATGGTTCAGATCAACTGTTTGGACTTTGAAAATACAAAAATGACTTATAATCATATAGTGTTGAAGTACTTATAGAAGTGTATTAACCGGTCTTATAAAAAATTTATATATACAAATGATCCAAATTTTTCACCCACTCCGGACCTCAAAATTTTCAGATATGGCCCTGAGTGAGGCCCATCCTCTACAGTATTGGAGAGGATTTGAATCCATCACACATCGGATCAGACGTACCTTGCTTAGGTATGCAGATCTAGTTTAAAAAATCAGATATAACTTTCATAGAATCGCATCCTCTGCTGCACTTTTATTGTGCAGCAGGATGCTGCACTTTTAATCTGGTCCGTTCGTTTTTTATCGGACGGACAAAATAAAATTTTGACACAAATTTTAAAACAAAATTAATACTGCCTCCTCAATCATCCGAGCACTCATCGGCTGAGATTAAATCTTAGCCGTCCAAAAATGCAGCATCCTGCTGCACAATAAAAGTGCAGCAGAGGATGCGGTTCCAACTTTCATTGGATGTACGCGGACCAATTGACAAAATCTAATCTTAATTTTTACCAGGAATGGGTAAAGCCCAATGATTTTAGCCCATATCTTTTTTTTTTTTTTTTTCCTTTCTGGGCTAGCAGCAAGTTAGCGAAGGCAAGCCCCGAACTCCGAAAGCACGCATTAACACAATGTCACGAATGGATTATACCCCGATTCAACCATCTTCTTCTCGACCCGACCCGCTATGAAATATTTAGATTGATATCGTTGGGGAGTAGAACTAGGGTGTTAAGTTCACCAACTTTTATTTTGCTAAGTTCACCAACTTTGATTGTGAATTCAATTCGAAAATTTATTGGATTGATTTCAAATTACGAATCCGAACTGTTGAAATCCGTCTATTTTACGAGTGATGCATCTACATGCAAAATTTTAAAATTTTCGAATTAAATTACAATAAAGTCAAGTGGTCAAAATTAGAAAGTTTATAAATTAATTTTAATGCATTCATTTTTTGAATGCTTTTTAACTACTTGACTATATACAAAATTAATTCGAAAATTTAAAACTTTTGGATGTAAATACACCACTTCTAAGATAGACGGATTTCAACAGTTCAAATTTGTCATTTAAAACCAATCAGATAAATTTTAGAGTTAAGTTTACATAGAGAATCCATGAACTTATGAACACCTTAGTTCTACTCATGCTTTCGGTAGCTTCTACCACACTTTATAAAAAAAAAAAAAAAGATGTCGGTATGCTTTCAGACTCTATGTCTACCTAAAATTCGATTGTACGTAAAAATCAAAATTTTAAGAACGATAAATGGAAGTCCAACATTTTACGACCACACAGCTGGAAGAAAAAAGTTCTTTTAGGGCTATTAGAGTTGTGATTATTCCTTACAGTAACACAAGGGTTCACAATAAGGTCGAATATTGAACTTAAGATTTTTAATACATTCATATATATAATCACGCGTGCATACATAGCTAAACACTACAAGAACTATATTTTCCTTTTTTTTTTTTATCTTTCTCGGTAGCATGAAGGGTGTAGATCAAAATCACACTGGCTACAAGAGAACACCCAAAATCTTCCGGTGCGTCGGCACACATCACAGACATAATTTCTGGCCATGTCCAACTTGAGCAAATGTTCATGTCTAGGATCACTCACATGGCGTGGTAACCTCTCTCCTTCTTCCTCCAATATTCTCTCTACCTCTTTACACCTTTTTTCGGTAAATGGGAATGCGAGGGAACCATATCTAGCAATCATTGCACGCCCATCTGTGCTTATCGTCTCGCCATTCGCTCCGAGAATTACAAGGTTCGGTATCCATTTTATATTAAAAATCCTGCTTAGGTCATTCCGGATCTTGTCGGAGTATGGGATCGCTAACCATGGCATTTCTTTTAGGCTTGCCATGAACTCGTTCTCATCTCGGTCCATGGAGATGAAAACTATTTCGAAGCTCCCAATTTCTGAGTTCTCCAACTCGTTGTAGGTCTCGATAAGCAATTTGGTGAAGGCCCTAGAGGGGGGACACCAGTGTGCCCCAAAGTAAAGCCCAATTGTTTTTCCGACAAGATCCGGTATCGGAAGCTGTAGAATAAATGAAATCGAAACATTTCTCAAAAAAAAAAAAAATTTGAAATTGAAACAATACAAAGTAAGTTTTTGGTTTGCAAATAGAAAACTGTAATAATTTAGTTTTGGTACAGAATCCCGGTGAACAGAATAATTCACCTTCGAGTCATCATAACAGATCAAGTAATTCCGATCCTTGCATCCAATCAGCTCCTCTAGTTTCCCTCCTCGCCTCTTGGTCTCATCCGCTGCCTCCAATTCCTTTCGCCTCTTCACACCAAAAGGGAAGGCATCAACACCGTAACTTTCCACCAACCTAACCGCATCTTCCTCAACCAAAACATTACCATCAACTGAAACCAGAGGAATCAGAGAAGGTATCTGCTCAACATGGAAAGTAAACCGTAACTTTTGACTGATCTTTCCATCAAATGGCACGGCGAGCCATGGCATTTCCTTGAAGTGGTCAAGAAAACTTGATTCATTGTGATCTAGTGATACGAACAAGATCTCGAGGTTGCAAGGTGAGGTGGAATTTAGGGTTTTGTAGAGGTCTAATAGCTTTACCATGAAGCAATTGCAAGGCTTGCACCATTTGGCAGAGAAGAGAAGACAGATAAATTTGTCTTTGATGCATGATACAGGCATCTAGTTAAGTTCAAATTGAGAAAATGTCAGTATTCAGCATAAAATTCATGAACTTCCATTCTGTTAAACAGAAATTGCACAAAATCGCATTTGTTGTTCAAAATTGATGAAATGATAAAAATGATCCTCGAGAATGTATAAATTGCGAAAATTGTCCTGACAAAGTTTTAAAATGGCCATTATTATAACTCTGCAATAGTTTACCAGAGATCAAACACTATGAGATTGAAGAAAACAAGAAATTTTTTTTTATGATTTTTATAAACTAATCATCTGAATTTCTAAACATGATCATTATTCTTTATTCTTCATATCTCTCTTCAATCTTCAATATATTTTATAATTTTATCTATTTGAATTTAATTCAAGCCATAATAAAAATTAAATATTAACAACCTCTAAATTAACTCTATTTTTTTATATAGAAAGATAGAAATCTAGCCTACCAACTTTTATTTAATGTCCATACAGGATTCTAAATTAACACTATTTAATTTTTTTGCAGTTGTGACATCCTCTCTTTCACCTTGTATATATGACTTCTCTTTGTGATTGATGAATACTCTAAAAGTTAGTATGTTAATTTTCAATCTCTGCTTATGGTAACTTTTGATGCTCAACACTAGTATGAATCTAATCAACTACAAATTAGTTATTATAAACCAAACACTGAATCAGTAACACACCAGCAATTATTTTTAAATATATTTTTACTACTTTCTTGCTTGTGTGATGGCACCACATCGACCACTATAGTTAAGGATTGATACATGCAAGCACACACACACACGCACCATTGATCAGCAATATTTTTCAGTCTAATATTTAGATTCTAGAAAAAACCAATTAAATTTAATGAGAGAAATAATTAAACATTTAACTAAAATATTCAATTTATATTGCATTTTAATTATTTTATATAATAACTAAAACCATATATATATAGTTGCAACTTCAGAACAAGAATACAAATCAATCTGCCTGAATTTTTTTTTTTTTTTTGAATAAAAGAGAGGTCAAGCCTCCATTTGATTGAAGAATAAAATGTTACACAGGTGATGATACAGCAATCTGCCAGAAGTTGCACAGTAGTATTTTAATGAAGATTGCTGTATGCAAAATAGTTTCTGCAATAATCATCATTATTGATAATAAGGTTTGTAGGACCTCAATGCGATGGCCTACATATCGTCATTTAAGCGAGACAACTATTTCGAAAAGATTCACGTCAGCTAAAATAATGAGTCCGGCTAGTATAACATCAGTGTCATTTCAGCCTATATAACACTAACTCCAAAATCTACCGAATCGACTTCCAACAGTGAATCCAAACCGTTCAAACCGATCTACTTCATTAGTTGTGCGTTACATGAAAATTTTATAATTTTTTGAATTTATTTAATATAAAGTCAAGTGGTCAAATTTGTGAGTTTTTAAGTTAATTTTAATGCATTCATTTTTCAATATTTTTGACCGCTTGATTTGATACTAAAATAATTCGAAAATATAAAAAAATTACATGTAAATGCATCACTCATAAAGTAAATCGGTTTAAACGGTTCGGATTAGTCGTTTCAACTATATCCAATTAATTTTGGAGTTGGTGTCATATGACACCGATGTCATACTAGCCGGATTCTAAAATAATTGCAAACTAACAGAAAACAAACAAAAAGGACTCAAGTGACTCACCTTTCCATCATGAGAGAGGAGATATTCCACCCCAGCCAACTCCAGGGAGGCCCACACATCATGGGGCAACCAGTACTGCTTCTGCTCCATTAATTGTTTTTTCTCTCTTTGCATTTTCTTCTTCTTCTTTTTTTCTTTTTCCTTTCTTTCTATAGGACATAGAGAAAGGATTATTCAGTCGCTGTTGCTTGAAGTTTGATCTTTTATCTCAACAAAAGGTTATCCTCATTCTAAAACATACATGTGGTTATCCAATAGGCAATATAGGCTGTGTAATATTCCCTAAATATTCTTAGCTAGCTAAGAATTAATAGAACTAGAATATTTCTATATCCGTCATCTATCTATTTTTTTACTAAGCAAATTGACATAAGAATAAAATATTGTTGAAACATGTCGATTTATTAAAAAAAATATTGTTTTTTTTTTATATAGAAAAGTCAAATAATAGTTTTGTTGGGCTAATTTGAAACTTCTACAGAAAAATAATAATACTAATCTCAATATGCTGTTGAAAAAACGTGGCTCTATGCACAACCTAACTTCTCTCTGTTTCTCACAAAGCTCTCTGTCTCACACAAGAAAAATAGTTGATTTTCTGAACTGCTCAAATTCAGAAACTTTCTCTCACTTTCTATATTTTCTGCTGTTACAAACTCCATCTACTGCATACATGATTAATATAGATAATATAGAATCTATCTTTAGATCTCCACCCCCTCCACGACATTCTAAATTTAACACATTCCTTTATTACCTATGCTAAATAGAGATATTATAATTACAACTTCTGACTACTAATCCAAATAGAGAAATATGTCAATTATTTTTAGAAAATACTAATCACAGCAACTTTGATCAATTTTTAACACTCCTCCTTGATCCAAATTAAGTTGCCAACTCCAAGTGCTGATCGGAATAGCTCAAATTTGCCTATAGTCTGTTGTACCTGCAATATAATTTCAAGTTCTTTTGGCTGTGCCAAAGTGATGCTTTGTCAGATTTTTTATGTGCCTTGAGACCACACCAACTGCATAGAAAATATCAGGTCTTGTATGAGTCAAATACATTAATCCTCCAATTAGACTTCTATACTTAGTTGCGTCAGCTAAACCTGAACCATCATCTTTTACCAATTTTACATTCACATTCAAGGTGTGAATGCGCTATCTTGCTTTCTTTTATCTCAAACCTTTTGAGCAGATCACTTGCATACTTCCTTTGCGATACAAAGATGCTACCTTTCTCTTGCTCTACTTCTAACCCTATAACAAACCCAAATCTGACTTTTCAAATTGCTGCTTCATACTTCTTCTAAATTGTTCCAACATATTCTCATTAGTACCTATGTAAATCGTATCATCAACATACAAGCAAACAATTAAGAACTCTTCTTTTTCTTCCTTTTTGACATAGATATTGGGCTCACTTTTGCTTCTTTCAAAACTTGAATTTGTAAAATAGGAATCGATTTTGCTATATCAAGTTCTTGGTGCTTGTTTCAGCTCGTACAATGCTTTTGCCAATTTGCACACATAATTCTCTTTGCCAAAACCTTTGGGTTGCTCCACATACACTTCTTCTAACAATTCTCCATTAAGAAAGGCTGATTTTACATCAAACTAATACACATGTAGCTTCAACTGGGCTGCAAATGCAAGTAATAGCCTCATAGTTTCAAATCTGGCCACTGGTGAAAACGTTTCTTCATAGTTTACACCATATTCTTGTGAATAACCCTTTGCTACTAGTCTCGCTTTGTGCTTTTGTACATATCCATTTGCGCCAAATTTTGTTCTAAATACCCATTTTACTCCTATTGCTCTTTTACCTTCAAGAAGCTTGACAAGTTGCCATGTTTGATTCTTTTCAATTGCTGTTACTTCTTCTTTCATTGTTTGCTGCCATTCCTCCTTTATCACAACTTCTTCATAGGTGGAGGAATCTGCCACATATAATACTTGTGTCGTTTCATACAACTCCTGCCAAGTATTGGTCTTTCTACCCGTTATATCTGGACCGCGATCACGCCTTGTGTAAACTCTTACTATAGGTTCGGTTCTTGAAGTCTCAGGTGCAGAACTAGGATTTTCTTCTTCAGAATCTGTATGGTTGTAAGTTTGATCCTCTACTTCATCAATTTCGGCTGGTTCAAGCTCCATCTCCTTTTCTGTTGTACTCCACTTTCAATTTGCATTTTCATCAAACATTACATTATGACTAATCACAAATTTTTTGCTATCCAGGTTGTATAACTTGTACCCCTTGGATTGTGTGCAATAACTAATGAATATGCATTTTTTTAATTTTTCATCTAATTTCCTCCTATTTTGTGAACTGATAAAGTGTGTGCAACACAATCAAATATTTTCAAATGTCCAATAACAGTCTTTCTATTATGCCAAGTCTCATAAGGGGTTTTGTGCATAACCGCTTTCTTGGGCAATATATTTAACAAGTAAACTGAATTTGCTACTGCCTCAACCCAAAAATCATTTGGTAAACCTTTTGTTTTTAGCATACTTCTAGCTAATTCTACCACACAGTTCTATTTTTCTCTCTACTATCACATTTTGCTCCAGTGTATAGGGTGTAGTAGCTCACAATGTATTCCTTCTTTTTAAAAAATAAATAAATTATATGGATTGATATTCTCCTCCCCTGTCTGATCTTAGCACCTTTTATTCTATTACCAGTTTGATTTTCAGTAAATGCCTTGAACTTTTTAAAACATAAAAAAATTTACCCTTTATTCTTTAGAAAATAGACCCAACACATTCTACTAAATCATCAATAAAAAGAAGAAAGTACCTACTACCCTCTAGAGATGTAGTTTCCATCGGTCCAATATCAAGAACTTGTGTTGCTCTTTTTGCTTGTCCTTTGGAAAATGGTATCTTTGCTTGCTTTTCATAAATACAACCTTCACATATACCTATTTCAATTATTTGTGGCAGCCCGAAAACCATATGTTTTTGGCTTAAAATTTTTAATCCATTGATATTCAAATGACCATATCTTAAGTGCCACAATTCAGATTGAGTTAGAGTTTTTGCTACTAATGCCCTTTCTCTCATTTTGGTAATTTCCAGTGGGAACAATTTATTGTTGGCTATCTTTACCTCAACTAATATTTGGTTGGTTGTTTTCTTTCTTATCTTATAGGTTTTTTCTTCAAACAAAACCGAATACCAATTTTCCATAAGTTGCCCAATGCTTAGGAGATTTTGTGATAACTGAGGTATATAATAACCATTGTGAAGATATTTCATACAATTTTGATTTGTTTGAAACGATACCATACCTTTTCCTTCCATTTAATTAATCAACTTATCATCACCTAACTTATCTCTGTTTCTCACAAAGCTCTCTGTTTCATACAAAGAAAATAGTTGATTTTCTGAACTGCTCAAAATCAGAAACTTTCTCATTCACTTTCTATATTTTCTGCCGCTACAAACTTCATCTACTGCATACATGATTAATATGGATAATACAAAATCTATCTTTAGATCTCCACTACCTCCACAACATCCTAAATTTAACACATTCCTTCATTACCTATGCTAAATAGAGATATTATAATTACAGCTTCTGACAATTCTTTTTAGAAATACTAATCACTGCAACTTTGATCAACTTTTAACATATGCATCATTATTCAATATGGACCTAGATAACTGTCTCCGCACCCCCATCCCCCCTTTATCCCCGCACTAAAAGACAAAAAAATCTGCACTAAAAGACAAAAAAATATAGTTCCGCGTAGTATTAACATCTATATGTAATGTATTTACAGTGCATCGAATAAGTATTTAACTCTATTCATTGGAGTGTTAACTGTCTGCCCAACAATGCTGTCCCCATAAAAATTTAACATATCTGTCCTCTCATCCCCGCACTAAAAGACAAAAAAAAAATTAGGTTCCGACATTTGCGTCCCTGCACTAAAAGACAAAAAAAAATTAGGTTCCGACATTTGATGTTTAAATTTCGTGCAGTATTTAACTCTATTCATTGGAGTATTAATAGTGCATCGAAGAAGTATTTAACTATATTCATTGGAGTATTAACTGTCCGCGTCCAACAGTGACACAATCTGTCCCCGTAAAAAATGACAAACTAATGTTCCTGCGTCCCGCACATCAGTATTTAACTTTAGGAATGTTAGTATTTAACATTATGAACGTTAGTATTTATTTTTAAAGTCAAAAATATTAATCTCTAAAATTATAAATAAGTTGCATGGATTCTATTTAGCATCCTATATCTTAGTATTTAACTTTATACACATCAGTATTTAACTTTAGGAATGTTAATATTTAACTTTAGGGGGGTTAGTATTTAAGAGGGGATGAGAATGTGGGGTTCTATATAATTATTCTTAACAATTAGAGATAGTGGTAATAATGTCTATCAATCTGTAATTATTGTCCCCGCACCACCATCCCCTCATATCCCCTTACTAAAAGACAAAAAAAATTAGTTGCCGACAATTTGATGGTTTAAATTTCCTGCAGTATTTAACTTCAGTCTTTAATGTATTTACCATGCATCGATCTAGTATTTAAGTTCGTTCATTGTAGTATTAACTATTGGTGTCCAACAGCGAAAAATATTGTCCCCCACTAAAAGACAAAAAGTTAGTTAGCAACTTTTATTTTTAGGACTGCGGGGATGAAGGGGAGATGGAAATGGGGGTTCTATATAATTATTCATTCAATATTCATTAATATAACCAACTATATTGATTGATTAAGTCAACTCGTCTGGTATATATCGTTTTCCCATTTATGTACCACCTCTTAATCCTTGATCGTTAATCATTTATCATTGCAATTATAATTTGTCTTGATATATTATTTCTCTAACTTCTCCATTGTGGAAAATAGTTAACGATTATTTATTGTACAGAATTTTTATTTATATAAATTTATGTAGATTCTGCAACATTTTGTTAATAATTATGTATAGTTAATTAATTAACAAATAAGCAATTAATATTATCTTCAAAAAATAAAAGATGGAAAAGAAATGCATAAAAAACGTGGTGGATGATTGTGGTTTTCCAAAAAATAAAATAAAAATCATCTAGGTGCTTATCAAGCCTGAACAAAATATTAATTGTATTAATTCTTTAATTAATTCTCAGTGAAAAGCACAAGAGCATCTCTCTCTTCAAAGGTTAAATTTTCATGGGCTAACCAGACGTCTTGACTCTTGATCACAGGAATTAATCCATTCATTCTTCATGAATCCCAAACAAGTTAGTATAATAATATAATAAGCAAGATCCTCGAGTACCAACCATATCGATCTCATGGCTATGTATTTCTTCTTGTACCATTATCCCTATGTACATTGTATAAGCGGATATTTCGTGTCTTCCAAGTTATTCTGCATTTTTATAATTGTGGCAGACTCAAAATTAATGCTGTAGCTGCAATGGACTCAATCATGCACCAGCTACGTACCCTTTACTGTAGTTACCGGTGTATATCTAGATCAATGACCCTTTAATATTAATTGTAGCTACTCCACGTACGGCAGGTAGGGGTGTCAATGACACTCTTTTACTCATTTGTCCGAGTCGTATTCGAAAACACGTACGTGTAAGGGTAAGATATTTTTTTTCATTAGCTTATCGGATACGGGTAATAATTTTTTTCCGTTATCTTACCTGTTTTGTATAAGATATTTTTTTATATTTGTATGAAGATGATACATGATACAATAAAATTTTCGTAATACAAATAGTTGTATTCATTATTATTTTTTTCTAGCTTGTTTTGAGAAATATTTTATCAAAAGCACAAATCGAAATGTTAATGGCATTTTTTAATCTGTAACCGTTGACATTAGGGTTGCACAAAAAGCTTGTAGCTCGTGATTCGAATGAGTTTGATTCGAAATGTTTTTTGTAATTAACTCGGTTCGAAATTGGTTCGTTCTGAAACGAATCAAACTGGTTCAGTTCGAAATTTGTTCGAATTGGAACTCGAACTGGGTTAAGTTCAATTTGAAACTCTTCTTTTTAGTTCTAAACCCTGCTTCAATTTCGAATCAGTTTGGTTCGAAACTAGTTTGAATCAATTTGAATCAAACTCGAACTCTTCTTTTCAGTTCGAAACCCAGATTCGAATCAAACCAATTCAGCTCAAAATTGGTTCGAATTCAAACTCAAACTGGATTAAGTTCGATTCAGTTAATTTGATTCGTTTTGCAGCCCTAGTCTTGATGGAATTTATCATAAAAAATAAATACATATACTGTAGATACAGGTGCAGACTGTTTTGCATGCAGAACAAACCATGTGGGTGGTTACCCATGTAGACACAGCGACCCATTATTAATTGTAGCTGCCAGTGTATAATTTGTCGACGTCACTGTGACAAGCACAGAACGGAGACAAGATGCGGAACCTTAAAATTGCAGGTGGACCACTGGTGAAAACTTGCAATGGAAATATTGCATGGGAGTTTAATGACAGCTCGGATCGAGTGAAGATAGAGGAGCAGTAGAAAGGGCTCGAAAATAATTTTACCTAAATACACCATCGGATGCAAAGCGGAGATCCACTTAATTGCAAGGATGCAGGTTATTATAAATTTATCTTTAGTTAAGTTGTAGATGTTATATATAAAATAAGCAAGAAGGTTCAACGTGATTGAAGAACAAATTCATCTGTTCCTCTGAATAGATCAGGAATTGTCATTCATTCGACAATTCACCTCTTCATGTGTTGATATATTAGTGTCTAGATGTTGTAGTAGTAACTTGCAAAAGAGTCAGGGTCAATGTCTTGAAGATGGCACACGGATAGAACATGAGAACACAGTATGATATCCAATTAAGACTTCTGGCACTTGCATTCCACTGTGTTATTCTCCTTGATGACACCGTGTATTGTCTATAACAACGGAGTTTTTTTGAGAAATCATGGCAGAAGCTGCCAGTTTATATTATATGTAATAAAGGGGTTACATATAGCAAAATACATTCATACAATGTAGTTAAAACTACCTACAAACAAATAATGACTAAGTTAAGAGTTGAAAGCAACAGTTCAAATATTTAGATTACAGCTACAAAAAGAGCAGCTAATAGTATTTCAACCACAAATTGCATTCTCTATGAATTCGATCAGCTAGCAGGTCTGGAGGGATGGCATTTCCTCTAAACACTCTTTAGTTGCGCTGTTTCCAGATTAGCTATGATGTACAAACAAACCATGCAATCCATGTTGATTCCCTCATACTTCTTCTTCTTCTAATTGCCTTCCAAGATTCCATCCATGTTTGTTGTATATCCGATTTATGTTGGATAATATATAGGAACACCCAACTTATTTGAAACAACCTGCCAAACCCTTCGTGCATAGGGACATATAAAGAGAAGATGGATAGTTGTTTTGTTAGAAATATACTTTGAAAACTCAAAATTTTATATAAATAAATACTTATTTTAATATTAATGTTTTTAACTTTATGAATTGTAGAGCTATTTGTGAATTAAATTCTTTAATTCAATTTCAACATAGAAGCTCACTGTTCCATTGCCACAGAAGATCGAATCAAATAAAAATAAATATGTAAGAATAAGCCGGTGGTCACATGCATTTATAGGCAAATAATTCCATTTGAATTTTCCGATTAATTTGAGGTGCTATTATAACATTCATTTCAATATCATGAATTGCTATTTATTTGTCCGTTGATACTCGTATTAATTCTTCTGGTAAACATAATAGCAATTTTAATTGCTATTTTACTGTTTATCTTTTAATATAAAAATAAAACGGTAATATAATGAATAGCAATTTAATGTCATGAATTAATATACATATTTGCCTATAAATAACACATTATATTTGAAGAGCTAGATGATCTATCAATCCAATAATTCATTCAATATTTCATATTCTCTTGCTCTTTCTCTTAGCTCTATAATTCATAAATTCAATTTCTATTCTCCTACAAACGAATATTTTCTTTATAGAAAACATATTATTTTGCTACCATTGTTGAAAGAAGCTACATCAACCTCTACCACGGTTGCGCCCGCAGGCAGAGGAATACCGGTGTAACTTGGGGCAAGCTTAACTGATTATTCCTGCACTTAGGACATGAAGTTGCCTTAGGTCCGCATTTTTCAACTCCGGGTAATAAAGTTTTAATTATTTTCTTGATTATATATATTTTTAATATAATTATTATTTATTTTATTGATCAAAATTCAGATTTAAAATTAGTTGGTTAGTTAATATTTTTCCAACAATCTAAGGCAAGAACCTGTAATCTGAATTTGATCAAATTAAAATTCTGATTTTAATTAGTTTATAATTTGTTGAATTAATTAGTTTACCCGAAGAAAAAAAATTAATAAAGAGAAAAATAATATCAAATAATAAACTTATAATTGAAGAAATTAAATTGTAAGTACGATTATCATTTTAATATTATTAATTCGGATAATATCTTATAGATTATCATTTTAATATTCTCAATTAAATTTCGTCATATTTCAATCTAAGTTACAATTGGAGAAAATGACTAAATTTGATAGTTCGTGTTTTTATTGTTAATTTGGTAGTTGAAAATGATATAATTAATTATTGACCGTAATTATTAGTCAGTGATGATTCTTCATAATCATATTCCATATCATGATTCTTAAATTGCAAGGAGTCATTTTTCAATTAAATTATAGTTTATACTTTGTTTTGTTAAGTTTTTTTTTTTTATCGAATATAATTTGCGAAATTTAATTTTTGTAATTTCATCCAAGGCACAATGTCTATATAACATCTTCATTTTGGATCAGTTCCATCGAACATACAAAATACGTAAATTAATAATTTAATATTGGAAAAGGGGAGGTAGTACAGTTGGCTAGGAAAAAGTCGTAGGATTGTTGTACCCAAAGGTCGAGAGTTTGATTTTCCCTCACGACTTCGCAGCCTCTGTGAAGGTTTCAAAATAATTTAATATTGACCCTTTAAAAGAGAAATAAAAACAGATTCATAATAAAGAGCAATTACGGCAGTTATATATGGTGTTTAATTGTTGTAGTGAATATGTATTCAATTTGAATTTAATTTGTTGATTAATATTTGTATCTTAAAGTTCATATAACTCAATTATCCGACAATTATTCGTTCCGAATCTGTATTCATGGATTATCCGCTCTGTATCCGTATCAGTTAAAGGTGGATTTAGTTTTACATTTTGACATCCGTTTACTATCTGTATCCGTATTCGTATCCGCTCATTGAAATGTGGATGTGGATATGGTATTAGCATTATTCGCTCCGAATCCGCTCCTTTTACACCCCTATCTATAATAGTACAAATTTCACAGTAAGACAATTAAATTGAACAAAGTATCTGCTGGTACGATACAAACATCACATTTAAAGACAGTGATAAAAAACAAATTTACAATTTCCACAGCAACGCGTGGCCTGCACTTGCTAGTACTTTACAATAATCTGACTTGTAATTTCTAATGCTCTCACTTATAATTTTAATTACCAATTATAATTCAATAAATTTATTTTAATTTTAACTCGAATTACAAATCAAACATCCAGAGATCCAGAGTGGGACAAATTTTTTTTCAAGAGGATGCAAAGTCGACTAGAACTAATAGATCTCTACTAAAATTCAAAATCTAGAAGGGGGCGATTGCCCCCGAGACAATGTGGGTTCGACCGGTACTATATCTACAGCGACCCTTTAATATTGAAGACAAAGGTAGGTGCAGTCGTGCAGATCTAGACTCAATCAACCAGCAGCCCTTTATAAATTGTACGTAGTTGCCAGTGTTTGTCACTGACTAACTAAACACATTTCTATTGTGCAAAACGGATACAAGATGTGGAAGCTTAAAATTGCAGAAGGTGGACCACTGGTGAAAACTTGCTATGGAAATATTGGAAGAGAAACATGGGAGTTTGATGAAAGTCTTGGATCGAGTGAAGATCGAGCGGCAGTAGAAAGGATTCGAAAAGAATTTTACCTAAATAGGCACCACAGGAGGCAAAGTGCAGATCTACTTGCAAGGATGCAGGTTATAAATATTTATCTTTAGTTATACTGTTGCATTAAGTTGTAGATGTTATATATAAAATAAACAAGAAGGTTCAATATAGATCAGGAATTGTCATTCATTCGATATATCATGTTTTTTTTTTAAAGTTAAATAACTTAATTACGTGTTACTTGTGAATGAGCAACTCACAATTTCATGATAATATTGTTTATTTATTTTCGTCTAATCTGTTGATTTTAAGTTGAAAATAGTGTGGTTAATATGAAAGTTGATCTTATATATATATTTAGCCCAATGATTAAATATTATTTTGTTCTTTAGGTTCCGGTCATCATGATGCGTTTGAATCATTAGAGCATCTGCATCTCTGCAACTCAAATGAGTTTCTAAATATCTGTTAATTAATTTTTCGAAATTAAAGTTTCTAACTCTCACATTCCTTAAATTAATATTAGAGTTTCTATTAAGCCACTCAGCAACAAATTATAAAAGGAGAATTAATCTGAGCCAATCATTTGGTCTGCATGAAATTTATAAAACAATTTCTTAATTTGAAACTTTACTGCATAGTTTCTAAATAAGGAACTCTCATACATCTCTGAAACTGAATTAGAAATTGCCGCATCAGATTAGAAACTCTAATAGTTTCAGAGATGTATTTGCTCTTAGTAACCTATTAATTGATTATTCTAGACACCATCTATCGTTATTTGTTAAGTGCATTTTGTCCTCCTCCGGGTTTTTATTTTCAAATATTGTCAAATTAAGAACACTAGCCTTTGGTCTAGTGGCTAAAGTACATAGTCTCTATGTGAGAGGTCATGATCGAGTTCGAAATCCAGATAAGAGAAATCATTTGTTATTAAATAGTTGAGTGATTTGACCTCCAACTTTACTCAAAAAATAATATTGTCAAATTAAGCATTAATTGCGATTTACTCTGACAAACTAAAGGATCACAGGGACCATGCGATTCCAATCTTAACCATTCATTTATTATAATACACGAATCTCAAAGAAAGTTAATTTTGTACATGAATCTCGAAACACATGAACGGTTGAGATTGGAATCACAGGATCCTGCGATCCTTTGGAATAGCAGCAGATTTAATTTATTTCCGAAATTTCGTTATATATTTCTGGCCGAAATTTTTATAAATATACAAAATTCGTTTTTTATTTAATAATCTATACAATTTCTGCGTCGAATTTCAAATCTATCCTTACCGGCAATTAGGTTGCCGGTTTCAGACCAACTAACCGGCAACATAATTGCCGGTTGAAAAATTCCAGAACCGGCAACATAGTTGCCGGTTTCATTTTTTTTTTTTTAAATTGCCCAGAATTGGCAACTATGTTGCCGGTTTCAACTTTTTTTTTTTTTAAAGATAAATTAGTAAAAGTTAGTTTAAATTTAAAGTAGATTATTAGAAGATGTTAAATTTTTTTTAGATAATTAGAAAATCCTTAAATAATTCTAGATAATTAGAAGATACCAAAATAATTTTAGATAATTACAAAATACCAAAATAATTTTAGATAAATTAGAAAATGTCAAAATAATTTAAAGTAAATTAGAAAATGTCAAAATAATTTTAGAAAAAATAAAAAATAGTAAAATAATTTTAGTTAAATTAGAAATACCAAAATAAATTTAGGTAAATTCTAGAAAGATTCTTGAATGGTTTTTGAATGGTTTTTAGAAACTTTAAAATTATCTTGAAAGTTAAAAAATACCGAAACAATTTTGAATGGTTTTTGAATGGTTTTTAGAATTATTTTGAATGGTTTTTAAAATTAGTTAGAAAATACCGAAACAATTTTGAATAGTTAACAATTTTGAATGGTTAAAAATACCGAAACAATTTAGAATAGTCAAAAACCGTTTATTTTGGTATTTTCTAATTTAACTAAAATTATTTTACTATTTTCTATTTTTTCTAAAATTATTTTGGCATTTTCTAATTTACTTTAAATTATTTTGACATTTTCTAATTTATCTAAAATTATTTTGGTATTTTCTAATTTATCTAAAATATTTTGGTATTTTCTGATGCACGAACGATCAAGAAATTGGAACAAATAATAGAAAGATAGATTTGTTTCTGAGATCACACAGATTCTCAATTCGTTGATAAAACTGATACATAAAAACTAACTTCTGCCAAAAGATACGACGTCTGTTTAAATACAAACCCTAAAAACAGAAAATTCATAAAAGACCCTAAAATTATAAAATTATAAAGAAATGTCCAAAAATCCATGAAGGAAGACTCGGATCGCGAATCCGAACACGAAAATTGGGCGAAACGAATCGTAGATGGAGAAAATTATGGGTTTTTGACTATTCTAAATTGTTTCGGATCCAGTTTTGAGCTGTGGAGTTCCTGTCAAAATTTCAGCCCGATCCGACGGACGGATTAAAAGTTACGCCCCTTTTCGTGAAGCATGCGCAACAGGACCATATTGCATCATTTTCTAATTTATCTAAAATTATTTTGGTATTTTGTAATTATCTAAAATTATTTTGGTATCTTCTAATTATCTAAAATTATTTAAGCATTTTCTAATTATCTAAATTTTTTTTAACATCTTCTAATAATCTACTTTAAATTTAAACTAACTTTTACTAATTTATCTAAAAAAAAAAAAAAAAAAGTTGAAACCGGCAACATAGTTGCCAATTCTGGGCAAGTTAAAAAAAAAAAAAAATGAAACCGGCAACAATGTTGCCGGTTCTGGGATTTTCCAACCGGCAATTGCGTTGCCGGTTAGTTGGTCTGAAATCGGCAACCTAATTGCCGGTAAGGATAGATTTGTAATTCGAAGCAGAAATTGTATAGATTATTAAATAAAAAACGAATTTTGTATATTTATAAAAATTTCGGTATTTCTGGTTTGTTTAAACTGCAGCTAGCCAAAGAGAACAACTTCGATTATTTCAAAAAACCAAGCAAAAATGAGGAGAATTCTGAAAAATCAGCTTCAGCAGCTCTACAGAAAGCACTTGATTATTTTTCAGCAATTCAGGCAAAGGATGGACATTGGCCCGGAGATTATCCTGGACCGTTATTTCTCACACCTCTTTTGGTATATCTATTTTTAATTTTTATTTCTTTTTCACCTACTTCAGTATTGCTCTTAATTTATTTTAGTTCATTTTGCCTTCAGTGCTTGTGCCTATTATTTAATTTGCTATTTTGGTGGTCAGGTAATTTGTATGTGTTTTTTTACACGTGCGATGTGACACATGGATTTTCTTAACGCAGGTCATTGTTCTTTACGTCACTGAATCATTTCATGTATTATCTTCTGAGCACAGGAAGGAGTTGTGTCGTTACATGTATAACCTTCAAGTAAGACTCCTACCAAATTTATATATAAAATTAAGCTAATCCATCTAAATACATAAAATATTCAGAACTCATTCACTGGACCTAGCTTATTATTTATCGAGAAAAACACATCAATTAGCCAATTGTTTAAGTGATGCATATATAATAATAATACCGAAATTTTTATAAATATACAAAAAACGTTTTTTATTTAACAATCTATACAAAAGTTCTGCGGAATTCGAAATCTATCCATACCGGCAACAGGATTGCCGGTTTCAGAATAACTAACCGGCACCACGTTTGCCGGTTTCAAAAACCCAAAACCGGCAATTTAATTGCAAATCCCAGAACCGGCAGCCCAATTGTCGGTTCCAAGCTCTGGGTTCGGCAACCCAATTGCCGGTTCTGGATTCGGCTATAAAGTCCCCCCGTCCCTTTCATTCCCTCGCGCAGAAGCTCTCTCTCCAGCCGAAATCCCTTCTTCATCAGGTTTGTTTTTTTTTTTTTAATATTTATTTTTTATTTTAGATAAATTAGTAAGATTAGTTTAAATTTAAGATAAATTAGTCAGATTAGTTTAATATATAAATTTTTTTAGATAATTAGAAAATGTCTAAATTTTTTTTTAGATAATTAGAAAATGTCTAATTTTTTTTAGATAATTAGGAGATGTCAAAATAATTTTAGATAATTAGAAAATACCAAAATAATTTTAGATAAATTAGAAAATACCAAAATAATTTTAGATAAATTAGAAAATGTCAAAATAATTTAAAGTAAATTAGAAAATGTCAAAATAATTTTAGAAAATATTAAAATAATTTTAGTTAAATTAGAAAATACCAAAATAAATTTAGGTAAATTATAGAATGGTTCCTGATATTATGAAAAACTTTAAAATTATTTAGAATGGTTTTTAGAATTAGTTAGAAAATACCAGAAAATCACCAAAATAAAAAATATTATGAAATTTCAAAATTGTTTTAGAAACAATACCAAAATTTCGGCCAAAATTGTGTAGAAAATTCCAAAATAGTTGAAAATGCTTAAGAAAATACCCAAATGGTTTAGATTTAGTTTAGATTTAGTTTAGAATTAGTTAGGAAAATAGTTTTCGAACAATGAAAATTGTAAAATTATTAAGGAATTAGTTAGAAATACTAGAACGGTTCAGAAGAAATAATTTAGAAAATAATTTGGTACGATTTTTGAAATTCAGAATGACAGAGAGAGAGACCCAGATAATGCAAAGTAGGTTCAGCGAATTGTTGTGGATACCCCACAGTCATCATCGGGTGTCTTTGGCTTCGAAAGAGGTTAGCATTTACTGATTTTTCTTAATAAATCGATTAGAAATCAAATCGTATATTGCTTGATATTCTTTTCGTAATGTAGAATTCTACTAATTTAAACGTGAGAAATTATCGGACAAATTGCGAGTACCACGACCGATACGCCCCGTATCTGCTATCGTTAGGATTATACCAGGTTGCCAAGTTGCCTGGTATCAATATTGACGCGTCACTTATACATGCGCTTGTCGAGCGGTGGCGTCCAGAAACTCACACGTTTCATCTTCCATTTGGAGAAATGACAGGTATTTAGCGAAATGATTCAAATAAAAAAATGATTGGTGAAATAAATATATTATTTATATTTTTTTATTTAAATTAATTACAGTTACGTTAGAAGACGTGAGCTGTTTGTGGGGTTTGCCTATAAAGGGGGTCCCAGTGACCGGGAGGTCGGATGTGGTGTGGGCTAGAAGCAGAATGTTCGAATTATTAGGGATCCGAGATGTTGAAGTGGATCTTTTTATGAAGAAAAAGGAGTCTGCTCATTCCGATTGGATAATGACAAAGAAAATGCTCCGCCAGAGGTTTAAGAAGCTTCCAGATGGCGCCGACGAGCGAACGGTGCAGTGGTAAGTATTTTCTATTGATTAGATTGTTTGTTCTTTAAATTTTCAATCATGTGCTTACATAAGATATCACGCAGGTATGTACGCGCATTTATTTTGGAGCTATTGTCGTGCACTATGTTCCCTGACAATAGCGGAGACGGGATACCGATGTGGTATCTTGATATGATTGGAGACTTGGAGCAGCCGGTGGGATACAATTGGGGTGGAGCTGTTCTCGCATATCTGTATCGATACTTATGCCTCACGACCGATCCCTCGGTTTCTTCCATGCATGGTCCGGTTATGCTTCTTCAGCACTGGTCATGGACCCGACATGAAACATGCATCAATACTAATCACTGGTCTGATAAAAGGTATTGCCGCAATACACGGCCCGTACGCCCAAGCCGCGTACAGGAATTGTCTATCATTTGAATTCTCAATCGGTGTCGAGATCACACAATACTTGGTTCCGGGAGTGCCTCTCTTTATAGCTTCCAAAAGCGGAATGAGCAGGTTGTACGAGTTCTCCCAACTCCCATAAATGTTTGCAATTGCGAGCTCACGGCCTCGCCATAATTTGTTGTACTTGGGCGTCACATTTTTGTACGTTGCCTTCACGACATCTCGGATATGATTTATACTCGCGCACACATCCCTTCTCACTGTGCCATCAATAGCGCGTGCAACCATCTCTGCTGTGAGCTGGTCATGATCTTCACGTGTTGCCGGTACTTTGCATCCATGAGGAATTTTTTGTTTGTAAATAATCCAAGATTCTGACATACCCTGAGGTTTCGCACATAACTTGAACTTGCACAATTTATCTTTGCATATCCATGACATACGGCTAGGTTCGCTTCTTTTAGTCCTAAACTCGAAATTTTTTTGGATATGAAACTCCTGAACTGCTATTCTTAGAGCCTCTCTCGACTCATACACTTGGCCTTCAGCTATTGGGTTATTGACAATTCTTGTTGTACGGTTGAAAAAATCGACATCTGCTTCCCGAAAACTCGAAGTGTCGTTGAAAATGTCTACCGGATGTGTCATATTTTCTCGGCCAGTAAACGGGTATTGTGCTTGGCGGGACTGTGACACAGAATGTCTACCGGACTGTGACACAGAATGTCTACCGGACTGTGACACAGAATGTCTACCGGAATGTAACACAGAATGTGATTGTGCCTGTCTAGTCGGTGAAAGGTTTTCGTCGGACCCCGCTGACTCATTTGAGATCATCTCATCCCCGCTTTCCAAACTGTCATCATTAATTGCATCGATAGGTAAACGGGAATAATTAGGTACCTCTACTGGCCTATGGGTCTGAACAATCCTAGGTTCAGGGTTGCGACTTGTACTTGGCCGGGATCCCAATTCAGGGATCTGTCTGTTTCCAGGGGCTTGACTGTTCAGATTCAACTGAGAATTAAAACCGGAATGATTCGGTTCCAATTCTACATACAGCTCAAGAACAGGTACCCTTTGGGGGAATGACGCAACAATTCCTAAAATCATTTCGAACGATGCCTGGTTTGTTATCGGTACCAATTGGTAGTCCCGCTGACCATCAGTAGACATATTAAATCTGGCTTGGATTTCCATATTTGCTTCACTAGCAGTAAACCCAACCAGTTTATAAATTTCATTTTGGAGATAATCGAAGTTATGATTAATAGTTACCGGGAATGAGTATTTGGGTCGAGTACTGTAGAAGACTCCTTCGTCATTGTACTGAATGTTTCCTCCAACAAAAACTTTCACACAGATCATATTTGATTTTTGTTTGATCTGGATAACAAACATTTAAAAAAATTAACGTTACAAAATTAATTAGAATTATAATTAACTAACAATGTACAAATAAAAAATAAAATAACTTACATCAAAATTGAACGATGAAAATGAAATTAATTATATTTAATTAATTACAAATTAATTATATTTAATTAATTACAAATTAATTATATTTAATTAATTACAAATTAATTATATTTAATTAATTACAAATTAATTATATTTAATTAATTACAAATTAATTATTCCGAATTAATTAAAATAATTATTCAAAATGAATTACAATAATTAATTAAATATTAATCTAAGTTAATTAATATAACTAATTTCAATTAATAAAATTTACCTATTTCAGATCAGATCAGCAAGAAGCTCCCGAGCAAGAAGGGAGACGGGGAGAGGGAGAGCAAGAGCAAGAAGCTCGGGTTATATAGCCTCCAGAACCGGCAATTGGGCTGCCGGTCCTGGGTTTTGCAAATAGGTTGCCGGTTCTGGGTTTTGCAAATAGGGTGCCGGTTCTGGGTATTTAAAACCGGCAATTCAACTGCCGGTTAGTTACTCTGAAACCGGCAATCCAGTTGCCGGTATGGATAGATTTAGAATTCGAAATTTTTTTTGTATAGATTGTTAAATATAAATCGATTTTTGTATATTTATAAAAATCTCGGCCGAAAGGATATTATAAAAAAAATTAATAAAAATAATAACCCTTAAAAAAATTTGGCTTAATTAAGCCACTGATTTTTTTTTTAATAAACCGTTTATTAATTTTTTTTTATCCATGACGGTTTAATTTTTTTCAGTGGCCTCAAAAACTAATAAACTTTTTTTTTATTAATAACCCTAAAAAATTTAATAAAAATAATCAGATCCCATTTTTTTTAAAAATTAATCAAACCGCTTCATTGAGGGGCGATCCATCCTGCACACCAAACCGCCCCCGGGGGGCACTCCACCCTGAACACCAAACTACTCCCCGTGGGGCAGTCTGCTACAATAACATATTTTTTTTGGATCTTAATATTTTCATCTAAAAATAGAAAATAAAAAAGATTCAATTTTATAGCAAACAAAAATATTCAACCTTACTTATGTCCTCAATTTTATTTTTAAGATCTTAATATTTTCATCTAAAAATGAGAAATAAAAAGTGTTCAATTTTATAACAAAAATAAATGTTCAATCTTACAACATATATAGACATTGTTTTTTTGTACATAGTACTTTCCAAAAATGGAATATGCAATCCGTGTGATCCATATAACATATATCACTCCTCAAGATCCAATACAATGTTTGTATAAAAGTTATGTTTTTACCACTTAGTAATCATGTGATCATGTTTTGAACCAATTTTTGTCAAGTTTTTCAATTTTGGGCTTATGTTGCCAAAACTCTCGGGTCATGTTTGGTTGTGGAGTAAGTGGTGGAGTAGACCCTCTACTCCACTTTTAAGGAGTCAAACGAGGAGTAAATTTGAAGAAGTAAGATGGAGTAACATTTGAGTTAATCTGGATTAAGTTACTCCACCTAGAAAGATGGAGTAACTTACTCCACCAGTCGGTCCCAGGTTAGAGTAACATTATGTTATAATTTCTCTCTCTTCATTAGCTTACTCCACCATGCTCTAATCAAACTCCAACAAAACATGATTATTTTAATCCGTCTTAGCTCAGAGTAAGAAATTTAATCCGGAGTAACTTTACTCCACAACCAAACATGACCTTGGTTATGATCTAGTTTGGACCAAAATTTCATACAAACTTAGTTGTATTAGATCCAACATATATAAAAAAAAGAGTGCACATGTGATCCATGACATGAATGCCTCTTGGTTAAAGGTTTCAACATTGCATCTCCAATAAAAATACATTGATTAACATCTATGTGCATACATAATAGAGAATAAAAATTCTCCTTTTAAATTTTTCGTTCAAAATTATAAGAAAATATTTATACATAAAAATTAGTTGAATCTGTATAGCTTTTATACGAATAACTGAAAATCAATTTCGTAAAAAAAAATATTGCATCTTATATGAAAATACTATGTACAAAAAACAATGTCTGTATATGTTGTAAGATTGAACATTTTTGTTTGTTATAAAATTGAATATTTTTCATAAGATATTAAAAAAAAAATTGAGGACATAAGTAAGATTGAACATTTTTATTTGCTGTAAAATTGAACATTTTTCATTTTCTATTTTTAGATGAAAATATTAAGATAAAAAAAAGATGTTGCTGTAGCAAACCGCGCCCCACTAGGGGGGCTGTTTGGTGTGCAGGGTGGACCGTTCCTTAGTGGAGCGGTTTGGTTAGTTTTAAAAAAAAAAATTGGAATCTGATTATTTTTATTAATTTTGTACTTTTAGGATTATTAATAAAAAAAACGGCTGGATAAAACAATTCTCAAACCTTGACCTAGCAATCTCGTAGATCGCTGCAGTAGTATCTGGTTGCATCCTTTCAGTAATCGAAGCGACCCAACCACAATGTTTGGGCCGGCTACTTGTGGTCAAATACCACTTCTTGCACCATCCTTTTTTTTTAAACAAGGCCTCTTTCCTTGAATTATCCGGCCCAATAAGGAAGCCCGAATTTGCCCAATAAAAGTTGCAACATCTATGTGAATTTCTAACAGGTGCTTGGGGCATATGAATGGTCGGGTGTGATGCCCATGCCGCCGGAGCTTTTTCTTCTTCCATCATTTTTGCCCATCCATCCAGGTATGATACGAGCATATCATGGTATCTAGTAGTGCAGAAATAACTTATTTTAATTGCCACTTTGTAATATAGGGAAATACTTCTGCCGTATAAGATTGATTCTGGTAGCATTTTTATATTTATATGGAAAGCGATTTGTTGGTCCCATCACAAAGACAGTGCTATCCTTGAGAGAGGAGTTGCACATTCAACCCTACCACAGCATAGATTGGAACCACGCACGCAAACTGCTTGCTACGGTAATATTCCCGCTTTGCTTTATTTATTTATTTTTATGTACTCTGGCTATACTTAATTTCCTTGTTAGTTATGCTTTTTTTTATTACTAAATATTTTGTGGAATCTGAATGTAGGAGGATAGATTCATACCACGCTCAAGATTTCAAGGATACTTATGTGAATTCCTATACAAAATAGGTGAACCTCTATTTACCACTTGGCCCATTTCACTAGTGAGAAAAAGAGCACTAGATGCAATTGAGAAATATTTACAATATGAAGATGAAGACACAATGTACATATGCATGGGAGCATTTGAAAAGGTAGGTATTTCAGCGTTGCTAGTTTCTTTGTTTATTTGAAGTAGCTTTATTCTTTTGGAGAGGAGCCTATTTATGATTAGCAGAACTAATGCAACTGTTTCACATAATGTTTTTTTGGAAAAAAAAATATAAAGTGCCCAAATCAATACCCCAGGAAAGAAAAATTCCAGGAACTGCTATACTTAACATTACTATGATTATGAAGGCATTCCACAATGAAAAACATACATTCCATTGCAATAAATCCAGATAGAAGGTGCCAAATTAGGGCCCAAGTAAGGTGAGAAACATGTATTATGTAATTACTCTTATGTGTTTTATAATCTTTGATGTACAGGTAACAATGCAATTACAAATGATTGAAAGATTTTTATGCAAAATTAAGCTCATAATTACCTTTTGAACAGTGTCTTAGAACGCTCTGTTCTTTCGTGAGGGATCCAAATAACAACAGGCTCGAGGACCATCTTGCAAGAATACCAGATAAACTATGGATTGGTGAAGATGGCATGAAATGGAGGGTAAACTTTTCAAGTTATCGGTGTTTTACCATTTCTAGGGCAGTCAATAAAATCTTTCAAACTATGAAAATTCTAAACTGAAACTATAATAGAAAAAGAAAAACTAAACTATGGAAGAAATGAGAAAGAAAAGGTACTTACTTCCCTTGTCTGCAGCAGAAAGAAAAAATAACACCATGAGAATTGGTTATCTGATGTACTAGCTTAAAACTCTCTTTAGATGGCTACAATCTGATGGAACTGTAAGAACTGTTGTAACTCTATGTAGGGCTCATTACTCATTAGTAGTATATGGTAAGGCTAGTTTATTTCTTTTTTTAATGGTACTAGATGTTTGATACCACCTTTAAAAACTGGCCTTTGGTTTCATAATGAAATGGTGAGCTAAAAAAGGATGGAAGTCCAACTATATATAAAAGTATAAAACAGTAAGAAGTAAAATCTGTTAGAAGTGAGGACTCCGAAAAAGCCTTGATCCCTCCTCTTCCCCTGAAAGAATAGACCCCTTCTAAAATCCCATTAAAATTACAGAAACAGATGTTTGATATGAAATTTTCTGTTGGTATTTTTAAGTGTAATGCATTTATTTAATTAAGAAATAGCCCAATAGTAGAGTTGGAGAACATTTGCACCTAGGGTGTCAAATAAATGACCCAACTGGATAGGTCAACATGCACCTGACTAAACCTGATATGGCCTATCTAAGAACCACCCAAGTTTATTACAGGCTCAGAAAAGCTTATTCAAGTTCTGTTCCTTCGTGGGTCAGACACAGGTAAATCCAAACTATAGAGGTTGGATCAGGTTAGACCCCTATACGTAAATACCAAAATAATGTCTACCCAACCCGAACTCAACCTGATTTGTTATGACCCCTCATTGCACCTGTTGCACCATCCACTACAGAATCTGGCATCAGATTGATGTTATCTGGTATGTCATGGAATTGGTATTGTATATGATACAGGTGCTTTACCCTTTCCACCCAGCTGCTAAACATTCAGTCATACAAAAGATAAAACAAATACCATCAAATTTGTTAATTAAGTTTACAAAAATTTTGAGTACGTAGTCCTTACCTTAATCCAGCAATTAAAACAAATAATAATATTTCAAATTAAATTAACCATCAGACTAACTGCAGTCTTAGGGTTCACTTCTATTTCTTCTTGAAAAGTTAACCAAAAGAGCACTACGGTAAGACATAAGACCTTTAAGGAGTTAACAACAACTTGCTGTCATACTAACAACAAATACTTTATTTAGTGTATTGTATACATGTTTAAGATTTAAATCTCGTCCTTTTACTGTATTAAAAATAGGCAACTTCAAGTCAGTTATGGGATGCTGCTTTAGCAGTTCAAGCAATATTGGCATGTGACCTTGCTAAAGAGAATTGGAATACACTACGAAAAACTCATGATTTCATAAAAGCCTCACAGGTAAATTGATCACAAACAAATTGAACTTTATGTCCATGATTTCTAAAAGTATCTTTCATTCTCAGTTAAACAATTCAACAATGTCTGATATATATCCACCAGTTATTGCAATAAGAATAGTGGTGGAGCCAAAATTTCCAATCTGCAGTGTCAAATAAAAGAAGATTTAAAAAATTTCATTACATAAAGCTACCAATTCATACAAATTTTAGAGCTCATTTAGCTCCGCCACTGACTAAGAAATTCAATTAAAAGTGCTTAGAGAAGCAAATTGTTATGCCGATAATCAAGTATTTCACTTTGAGGGAGTTAGTAAGATATCTAATGAGAATTTTGAATTCAAACTTAGTCTATGATGATATTCTTTGTTTTTTAGTTATTGGACAACCCCACAGGTGACTTTGGTCGTTATTATCGTCATATTTCTAAAGGTGGTTGGGGCTTTGCAACCGCAGATGAAGGATGGGTTGTTTCAGACTGTACAGCAGAGGCTCTCAAGGTTACATTGATAAAATGAAAATTCTGTTGAGCTATGAGAGTTTGGATAGGGAACTTCAAAACAGTTATTATGTTGATTTTGCTACTCTACAGGCATTGCTACTGCTGTCAAGAATTTCACCAGACCTTGTTGGTGACTATGCAACAAGAGAAAGCATGTGTGAAGCAGTCAATATAATTATGTCTTTGCAGGTCCTTTTTTCTCTGCTGTTGTTCCATTTTCTTTTCCTTTATTGATATTCAAAAGATACATTTTGGAGTCGCATTATTTTCTTGACTCATAAACCAGGAAATATTTAAGCAGAATCCGGATGGTGGTTTCTCATCATGGGAATTACAACGAGCATCTCCATGGGTTGAGGTATTATGTGCATTAACAATTGCATATTATCATTTCTTTTTCTTGCTTAGCATACCTGGGCAGTAGATTGCAAATTAATTGATGAACAAAAGCAAGAATTACTACCATCCATCACAATTATAGAAATGCAAGGGATTTGATATTTTGTTATCTCAGCCCGAATTGAGACATTTATATATTTCTGCCATTTATTTAAATTAAACTCGCTTCCTGATATAGTATGTTGGACTAATTATTAACTCGTTTCCTTAAATTTTAATGGTAGGTGTTAAACATGACAGACATGTTCAAGGACGTGATGGTGGAATATTCGTAAGGATTACAATTTTTTCCAAAAAGGGTTCCAATACAATGTTTGGAGCTAAGAAAAAGAAGAATGAAACTCAATTAATTTCAGGTATGTGGAATGCACGTCGTCAGCTATCCAGGCATTGGTGTTGTTCAAAGAGAAATATCCCTTACACCGCAGTGATGAAATAGAAAACTGCATAGAAAAGGCGACATATTTCGTCCAGAAAACACAAAACGATGATGGTTCATGGTAAGGATTCTTCTGTTGCATCAAAATTGTTTGCTTTTCTGTCTTTCTAAATAATTCACTTTCTTTATTGTGGTGGAATTTCCTCTTTATTTTATAACTTCATGTTTTATTTTATTTTTTTATTATTGGAGTTCGCTAGCAAGTGGTTTGTACCATCTTAGTTAAGGTTTACCATAGCAGACAGTATAATATACAAAAGCAACCACACAAATAAATAACATTACCAAAAGCAACCAACTGACATCTATATAAATACTAGCTGATATACACGGGACAATTATTTTATGGATATGTAGGTTTGGATCATGGGCAGTGTGCTACACTTATGGAACATGGTTTGGCATAGAAGCTTTATTGGCACTTGGGAAAAGCTACGAAACTTGCGAGGCCATTCGCAAGGCTTGTGCATTTCTCCTTTCAAAACAACTGCATGATGGAGGCTGGGGCGAGAGTTATCTTTCTAGCACAAAACAGGTAAAGTTTTTGGATAGCTTTGAAGCCATACTGTAGATCAATTGTGAAGTAACTGGTGTGTGCTTCTATTATTTCAAATATATATGTAGAAATTTTTGGATGTCAAAGATTTTGCATTTCAGCATAAAAACCTTAAAAAGTTGATTTGTAAAAGTAAACATTGCTATTTCAGAAAAGACACATTATCTATTTTGTTTGAGATTGTTTTTACCTCCATTAAATTATATAGTTAGGTAATTTAGTTTGAACTTATAAATAAGTGAAATTGTTTTTAGTTCCCAAAAATTTATTACACAATCCTGGTTAAAGCCTTTTGCTTCAATTTAAACATTTGTATAATTGTATTTCTCAAGCAAAATAATCATATATATTTTACAGGAATATACAAATCTAGACGGAAATAAATCAAATGTGGTGAACACAGCATGGGCAATGCTCGCACTTCTGAAAGCTGGCCAGGTTTTACCGTGTTGCTTAATTATGTATTAAAATATACATGTGTACCTTTTAAATAACAAATATCATTGGGATCCCAGCAAAACCAGATAATTAATATGGATGTCCTTACCGAAGTAGCAAACTATTATCCACAAGCAGAGAGGGCTATTTTACCCTAAAAAAGTCGAGATCTCAAGTAAGGAAAAAAAAAAAATTCTCTTCCACAAGTGTAGAAGGTTGCTAAGATGTGCTTTCAAGGTCACCAGTGATAAAGTTGGATGGTTTATAGGTGGAACCATGATACTTTTAAGTTTAAAGGGATTACATGGTATTAATTTTTAGGTTTTCCAGGGTTTTAAGAAAATGAATGCCTGTTTTTCTATTTCCATATTTTCTTTCAAGTGTGATTATTTTGTGGAATAAATATTATGTTCTGGCACTGGTCACACATCATGCCAGCCAAGTCTAAACCTAAACTTTATGCTTATCCCAGTCTCATTTAACTCTTGCTGCCCTTATAAATATGCACCAAATATTGCAAAACACCATCGTTAACGTATACTATACTACCAACTTTCAGGTTGAAAGAGATCCAACTCCAGTCCATCGGGCAGCCAGCCTACTAATTGGCATACAATTAGACAACGGAGACTTCCCCCAACAGGTACATGAACTTGATGGTACCACAAACAAACCAACAGTTATAATTTTCAAAGAAAAGGATGAGGGTCAAGCCTTAAAATTTCACTCAATCAAAGGTTGCCGTTTTATAACTTGCATGTTTTGAATGAAGATTATTGACATTAAAACCAATACATAGCAGCCCACTAATGACTAGCAACCTGAGTATATAGCAGCCTACTAATGACTACTAATGACATTAAAACCAATACATAGCAGCCTACTAATGACTAGCAACCTGAGTATATAGGTTCCATCTGCAATTATACTTTTTTAACTGGATGTTTGGGAATAACACAAGTATATTTTGTACTATTAGGAAATGCTGGGGAGCTTCATGAAGTTTGGGTTCCTAAATTTTATGGCGTATCGAAACATCTTTCCAATTTGGGCTCTTGCAGAATATAATAAAAGAGCTGTGGTCTGAGTCTCCAACACCGCGTAAATTCCTATATGTATATTGCTTTCATAGTAAAATAATTTCAACCTTAAAATAAGGGAATGTCATGTATTCCCGTCAAAAACTTCAATATTATGTATTTCCCCGCAAAAGTTTGTAATATGTGCAATGATTTAATTGTGGTCAGAAACTCTATCTACTGAATTGAAACTGTATTATTTCGTGACAGATTTGTTCTGTTCGTATATAAGGAAATTAAGAATTTTCCTCAGCTGTATGTATTTCACCTTTGGTAGAAGTCTAATGCAATATACCGATGTGTTCTTATCATTTGAGTTTTCCTCTTAAATGTAATAACTATACTAAAACACTGAAGTCGTGTTCATTATGTTTAACTAAGATGTGATAAACAGATGGACACAATATCAAAAATATCCCTACAGAATCAATCGTAATCAATTCATTGAAATTGCAGTTCTTGATCTTCCAATTCTAAATTTTAGATTTCTAAAAACGATAGCATTCCATGTAGATTTTTCATTTGGAATTTCAACAAAGACTGCAGAGATAATTTAAAAAATTTCGTTATCCAACAAGAAAATAATATTTCGGTTCTTACAACATAATAGGGAATTTGCAAATAAAATTAGGGGGAATTTCATATATCCCCCTCAAAAACTTCAATATTACAAATTTAGAAGTTCGTAATATTATATTTAGCCTTCAAAATTGTAAAAGCTTACATATGTACCCATTATAACTCTACAATATATTAAATACATCTAAAACTAATTAAATAACAATATTTTGAGACTCTAAAATTCGCTTAAGACCATTATACCCTTCTACCCTTCCCTTTCTCATTCTTTCAATCTCCAATACTTTCTCTTTGATACTTTGCTCCGTCTGATGCCCGCCAATACCGTATTTCATCCCATGGAAAGCAGGTATAAGTAGCTCTTATCCTGACAGCTATTTACCAACACAAATGATCTCCTCAGTGCATCCCCGAGCTGTTCTAATGGCTTCCTTGTCTCAGGATATCATATAAAGAAAATAATAATAAAGAAGAAAACAGCCTCACCCACTGTATGTCTGTATGAGTATAAAATTAGTTTTGGGGTCTGTTTTACATGACTAGGTAACAGACTAACCAACTGTGTTAAGTTTCTAATTAATTCTTTACAATGTTTGACTGGTCAACGTGTACAATTTCCTGATTCTGGTAAATTCCTCTAATACTTGCTCTAACCACCATGACATATACAGTTGTTGTTGGTTGTCACAAAACAAGAAAATAGTTTGCGTCAACCCTCAGTTGTAATATGGTAAATCTCATAGAGGGGCGAATAAATTTTGGTGGGCATCAGATAGAGCGAAAGTATCGAAGATGTCGATTTAAAACCATCTTATGAGATGAAGACATCTCATGACTCTGAGTTGATATGCAAAGGCAAACATAGAGCCTCTGATCCCCTTAAAGACATCCCATGACTCTTGAGTCTTTTTTCTTTCAGTTCATAATTTATGTTAGGAAATAAGAGCGCATTGATCTGTGAACATGAAAAGACTATTTTTTCTCAAACATTCCATGATTTTCCAAGTATACATAATAAGAAATAAAAGCAGGGGCATTATTGCAGTTTTTGCACATTTAGTTCTGACAGTTTCTAACTTCTATTTTCAAAATACTAAGTCCAGTTGAATAATTATAAGTTGCTGTCAAAGGGCAAACCCATCTTGAACTGATGCACTCCCCCTCAGGTCCTGTGCCGACGTACCAGCATCAATTGGTACTGTACCAGTACCAAGCAATGAGAAGGATAAAACCCCATGTTACTGGTATTGGGGTAAAAATAGTGACACAATTCCTGATTTCTTGAAATATTTCCAATAAGGTTGATATGACATATAGGGAACGTCTGCATCCAGTATAGATTTATGACTTTTGTTCTAAAAGGTTAACTAGGAGGATAAACCAATTAATGAAAAATAACAAATTATCATCTAAGAGTTGATTAGACCAGACAAACTTATATATGCCTGATTATACCTCTACAGCCCCTGCTTGATTAAGAATATTTAACAAACATCGAATGAAAATAAAAACAAGAGTTTAAGAAAATACAAGATGCTGAACCAAGACTGTGATTGACTCAGAGATTGTAATCAAGATAGATGAATTAATAATGATACCCAAGGAAAATAGTTTGGCACCAGTACCAGTTCTGGTACTCAACTAAGACAAACTTTGCCCAAATTGAACTCAAAAAGGTTAAGTCAGTGATTTGAATGTATGATAAACATACAAGCTACGTTTCATTCACAAGAAACAAACCCAAGATAAGAAGATTTGCTAAAAATCTCTCTTTCAGGTTCAACCCAAGCACAACTGACGGTGGAGCGACGTTCCGATCAATTCAATGGCCGTCAGCTCCCGGAAAAGACACTAACGAACTCCCCCAGCTCTGGCCGATTCTGATGGTGTCCGCCTACTGACCTTCTGTACGGCTGTACCGGAATCACACTGACGAAGACGAAATCCCTTGTCAGATACAAACCCTCGTTCAAATCAAACCCGTTAAAATTGAACCTAAGATGAGGAAGAGACGTGGCACGATCGTAGGAACAGCGTATCATTTTAGAGCTGGCGCCAGAAGGCTGAAGACGCTGAAAGTGGGACCTATCGTCAGCAAAGCAAAGGGAAGTGTGGGGAAGGCTGAAATCGATATGGGCTAAGTAGACCATTTAAACAATTCCTCAAAGAAGAAAACCGCAGTCTGAAGAAATGAAAGAAAAGGCCCGTTCACTAAAAGCCCAATAAGAAGCAACATATTGAAGACCAAAGAAAACAGAGAAAGCCTGGAACAAAAGAAGTTTCGGGGAAAAAGAAAAGCACCTTTTCAGAAAAGCCCTTTAAACTCCAAAACCCGCTAGAGAAGTCTCTGAAAACTTATAATCATGCTCTTGTTAATTTTAAAACTCACAAACAAATTCTTGCGAGCGCTTTTGAATCCAAACCAAACCAAATGATCTCAAGCCAACTCCAAATTAACCCAAATAAAATTTTACATGACCCAAATCAAATTTAGAACAATTTCAAGACCAAATCAAACCCAAAACATGCCCAAATAACTCCTACTAAAATCCAAATAGATCTAAATAAATCCCAAATAGGCCCCAATCAAACCCAACTCAATCCAAAACCCAAATTAACCCCGAACAAAGTCCGATAAACACATGTCAAGCTCAATTGAGACTAAATTAGGACCAAACCTCTCAAAACCACAAATCAAACCCAAATAAAGTGTGGGAATTTACTCTAAGCTAGCAGGTACATTTTAAAATTGTCTAGTATTAGAGTACGATCTTACTATAAGGCATACAATCAACCACGCAGTTTATGGTCATGCCACACGGACGATCGAGCATAGGTTATAGAAGTCATACCTCTCCTTTAGGAGCAAGCTTGGGAGCTGCCAGCTTCTTCTTCGTCATCCTCGCACTGCGCCTCATAGCTTCCAAAATAGAAAGCCTCAAATGGTTGACGCCAAGGGTTAGTTGATAGACGAGAAGAGAACAATGCTAGCTGTTCAATCTTCTCTCCCGACTCGAATCCCTTGATATAGCTTGTCGCACGCCTTCAACACTTGAATCGATCTTGTACAAGCTTCTAATCAACATGAGCTCTTCACACAACACTTAAATGTAGTTTTTTTTGGGGGGTTTATTACCGAATTTAGGCTGAATGTAGTTATTTTTAGGTTAATTATTGATTTTTTTTAGAATTTAGTTAATCATAATTTAAATTATGGTAAATGTTTAGTGTTATGTATAACTTGTACAGTTTATTATTTTGACCAAGTGTATGTTAGTTGTATTGTTTTGAGAAAATTGAGCTACTTTGTACAAATTTGTTAATTGTGTACTTAATTATGTTCAATTTGAACGACTCAAAAGCAAATCAAGAATAGCATGAACTTGCCTCTTTACTTATTAAAGTCGACTTCTTCGATTACAACAAATTAAAAATAATATTTTGCACGTAAACTTGCACGTATACTTTATCCTACTATGTTGAGCATTTGACCGATCCGTGGTAGACATTAATTACAATCATTTTCTGTACAAAAATTTGAGATCTAATTAATTAACTATTCGACTACGAGATTTACAAAACTGACAAATATTTTTTCGAACTTTACAGCCTGAAATATTAGCATAAAAGTTAAAACAAACTTGCGATGTAGCTAAGAAGAAGATATTGATATGATCACAAAAGTGTTGACGATATGTCTAGAGACACGGGCGGATGCTAGATTTCTGCCAAGGGCAGGGAAACGCATTCAAATAACTTATTAAGTTCAAATTCATTAGCTAATCGGGTACTAGAAAAAAAAAAAACAATCAACATGATAAAAAAAACAACATGATTCTTGTGGCCAAACTAAACTAAATTAAACTATTTGATACAGACAAAATTAAGCAATTTAGCCGCTTTGATTTGAGATAACCTTATCTTTAGTAAGACACAGATGGACATATGTTAATCATTATTAACAGCAGGTTTGAGAAACCCTTAAGATATCGGGTAAAGAGAGAAACATGAATATCTGAGGATCAGGAATTGGGTTTCAGTTTTCAATATAGCTGTCCTTGTCAGAGGCTGCTGCCAAAGCTGCTCTCTCCTCCAATGCAAGACCAAATTGATTAGTCTCGAATTAAAAGAATACAAAAACAGTTCAAATAAAATCTGGGTTATTTTAATCTGGAACAAAAAATGACAACAGCAAGGACAGTAAATTAGGGAATAAATGTGAGGTGTGAGAAAATTGGGTTCAATAAATGAAACCAGTCGTACTTTGTACCATTATTTCAAAAGAAAGAAAAAAAATAATAATGAGAACGCTTGCATACTTTATCTTCATTTTATGGTCGCAAGAGCAGGGACGGACAAAGAGACAAGTGTTTCCAAACAAGTAGGTAATAGCAAGATTTCATATTTATATTATTATATGTAAAGAAAAATTAAAGTTGCATTTATCATCAGGCATGTAGTTGCTCCTTCCGCAGTCCACACAAGATTGAAGTAGTAAGAAAGAAAAGAACTAGCTTTAGCTTTTGATTTAATAGTAAAGTCTCATAGTCTCTGATGTAGAAGATCATGGTTAGAAATTTAGATAAGAAAAATATTTTATTAAATAATTATATTGCTAGAACTCCAACCTGCAGGGGCGGATGTATCTTAGTACATGTACATGTTGGAAGTGCTAAGCCCCCCCTAGCTATAATTTTAAAATTTGTTTACCAAGTATATTGAACTTTCACTGAATTTTTCTTTTTATACATATTAGCCCCCTATATAATACAATAAATTTATAAGGGCTTGAATGCAAAATTTAGAAATCAAATATGAAAGACTGCCTTTGCACTTCCATATACTTCGCTTCAGTTACCTAATCATCAGTATTGGAAAAAGGAAAAAGTTATTAGTTTGGAAAGATCAAAATGGAAGAATATATTGCAGCCAATCAATTGGCAAACTTGGACATGAGAGAGGATTTTGAATATGAAAGCTGTACTTGTAAATTATAATCACTGTTTTATATATGAAAAACTATAGTCGTATTTTGACAAAAAAAATAGAAGAAAATAAATAATAAACAAGGAAAGTGTCTAAAAAACATTCTTTAACGGAGCAAGCAGAAAACAAGAAAAAAAAGTGTTCAAAGAAAAATATTCACGGTATGTCGGTATCCTTAATCAAAAATAATATTTACCCCCCCCCCCCCCCCCCCCCCCCCCCAACACACACACACACACACACACACTATATTCGAATTTTGATTATGCCCCTGCCAACATGTACTTAAAATAAAATAAAATTAGAAAGCAAGAAATTGCCAATTGTTGAGATAAACAAGTACAATTCAATAAGGAAGACACAGCTACAACAATATTTTATTAAATCTTTAAGTACTTCATACAAACTTTAAACCCAAAATCTAAAACTACGATGCTTAATTTCTCATCAATTTGGGTTTGTAGATAAGTAATCACCTGTGCAGGAACAAAGATTCACAATATCTCACATAATATATACATTTTTTAAATAATAAATTATGTTTTAACTATGTATCTGTGAAGCTTAAAAAAATTATCGGAACTTGAAAGGTGAGGCTGAAAATATAGCTAGGAGACCTTGTCGATCGGTATCAAATTAAGAATTCCAAAACTTTTGGAGGATTTGTCACTAAAAAAAGTTATTTTTTTTAACTATTATATTGTTCAAACCCTCTGTTTATATTACAGAAAAATTTTCCACTTTATGAATTTCGAACTCATAACTTCCCTCTCATATAAAAGCCATGTATTTGTCATTAGACCAAAGAGAAGTTCTTGCTTTCCCATTTATGTACCACCTCTTAATCCTTGATCTTTAATCATTTATCATTGCAATTAATTTGTCTTGATATATTTCTCTAACCACCATTGTGGAAATATATAGTTAACAATTATTTATTGTACATAATTTTTATTTATATAAATTTATGTAGATTCTGTAACATTTTGTTAATAATTATATACAGTTAATTAACAAATAAACAATATTATCTTTAAAAGATAAAATATGGAAAAAAAAATGCAAAAAAAAAAGTGGTGGATGACTGGTTTTTCAAAAAAAAAAAAAATCATCTAGTAAGGTGCTTATCAGGCCTGAACAAAATGTTAATTGTATTAATTCTTTAATTAATTCTCAGTGAAACTGTGAAAGGCACGTACAAGAGCATCTCTCTCTTCAAAGGTTAAATTTTCATGGGCTAACCAGACGTCTTCTCTTGATCACAGGAATCCATTCATTCTTCATGAATCCCAAACTAAGTCATCAAAAATAAAAATATATATTGTAGATATAATTTGTACATTCAAATTCTAAGATACTCTATTTATTTTTGTAAAACAAAATTTAATTTGACATTTTAGATGTCAAATCAAATTGGGTTTTTCGAAAATAGGACCACGATTTTTCTATATTACTCAGAAGTGACATATGAACTGGAATTAATAACTCCGATTTAAAATATTTTTATAATTTTTTCCAATAACACAGAAATATTTTAATTTTTCTTACAACCGTAAAAAAATGATATGAAAGATATTGATCCAGGTTATTTGTCACGATCTTTCTAATAAATTCAATTATAAAGTATTTCATCTATTTTTCAAAGAAATATAAAAATATTTTTAATATTTCAATACAAAAAGAAAAAATCATAACATCTTCTATTTATTTAAAATGTGAAAACTAGAAATCCTATTTCTAGTAAATAATTTCCCGGAAATAGGATTCTCAAATCCATAAAATTATTTTGTGGATTCAAGTCCTGGATCCGTGAAATAATTTTCCGATTTTGATAGATTCCGAAAATTTTGCAAATAGGGTGCAGATTTGTAAATTGTAATTTTTTATATTAATAAAAATTTCGGATATATTTCTCTAACCTCCATTGTGGAAAATTGTTAACGATTATTTATTGTACATAATTTTATTTATATAAATTTATGTAGACATTTTGTTAATAATTATATATAGTTAATTAACAAATAAACAATATTGAACCGTAGACTTAGTGCAGTGGCACGAGTCCCATCTCTCTACGGTGAAATCGCAGGTTCAATTCTTAAGAATAGCATCTAGAAGATGCTGGGATGTACCGGGGACCTTTGATAAAAAAATATATATATACTATCTTTAAAAAATAAAACATGGAAAAGAAATGCACAAAAAAGTGGTGGATGAATGTGGTTTTAAAAAAAAAAAAAAAAACTAGTAAGAGGTGCTTATCAGCCTGAACAAAATATTACCTGTATTAATTCTTTAATTAATTCTCAGTGAAAGGCACAAGAGCATCTCTCTCTCTCTTCAAAGGTTAAATTTTCATGGGCTAACCAGACGTCTTGACTCTTGATCACAGGAATCCATTCATTCTTCATGAATCCCAAACAAGTTAGTATAATAATATAAGATGCAAGATCCTCAAGGCTGTGTATTTCTTCTTGTACCATTATCATAATATATATATATATATATACATATATATATATATATATATAGGTATAGATAGATATAGATATAGATACAGGTGCAGACTGTTTTGTCACGGATCAATTAATATAGCACAAACTGCAAACCATGTGGGTGGTACGTTACTCGTGTATACACAGCGATCGACCCTTTATTAATCGTAGCTGCCAGTATTTATATCAGTCAAAGTACATCTACGTACCATAACCCCCGGCACGATTTATAACCATGCTTAATTATATTGATATGAGCTGGAATGCCTTTTACTCCAACTCAAAACTTTGATTGCCGTGTCAGTCAGATGATATATATGATTCTTTCTATGGTAACTTTCACAATATATTTCTATATATATATATATATATATAGGCGGACGAGTATAATTTGTCAGTGACAAGCACATAACGGAGACAAGATGTGGAAGCTTAAAATTGCAGAAGGTGGACCACTGGTGAAAACTTGCAATGGAAATATTGGAAGAGAAACATGGGAGTTTGATGAAAGGCTTGGATCGAGTGAAGATCGAGCGGCAGTCGAAAGGGCTCGAAAAGAATTTTACCTAAATAGGCACCATCGGAAGCAAAGCGCAGATTTACTTGCAAGGATGCAGGTTAAATCGTTTGTTTCCATCTCTATGATCGAGCTCATAAAATATATTATGTATATTGAAATTTAATTGAATTTTTTTTTTAAGTTTTTATATGATCGAGCTCATAAAATATCAAATGTTTATTTATAACCTAGTTGTTAGTATCTCACTTGGTAGTTATGGAGACTTGAGTTCAAATTTCTAGTTCCACATATTGTATTTTAGATTTCAACCACAGCCCAATTAGAATTTACTGTTTCTGCCCCCTGACAGTAAGCTGTAGCTAGTCTACACATGTTATAAAATAAACAAGAAGGTTCAATGTGATTGAAGAGCAAATTCATCTGTGCCTGATCATGCCCTGATCTACAATAATCAGAAATTGTCATTCATTGGGTACATATATCATGTTTTTTTAGTTAAATAACTTGTTGAATGAGCAACTTACAATTTGATGATATATAATTGTTATTTATTTTCATCTAATCTGTTGATTTTAAGTTGATTAGATGGTAATTCGATGGGCTGGTATATATAGAAGGGTTTGATTTTGCTTTATGAAAATAGCGTGGTTAATATGAAAGTTGATATTTATTTAGCACCATGACTAATTAATATTTTTGTGCTCTGTAGGTTCCGGTCATATGACTATTTATGCATGAATATTAATATTATTAGTAGCCTAATTAATTATTCTTGACGAACTAATTACGGCTCAGCATATTAATTAATTGTCTCCTTTAACATATTAATTAATTGTCTTCTGTTAAAGGACTTTAGTGTTAGGCCCCTAATTGTAATTTCTAATCCACAATTAAGTTGGCAGATGTTGACCTAAAAAAAATTAATACCTCCATATATATCCTTGCAATTAATTAATATCGTCATAAAATTTCTGGTTTGTTTAAACTGCAGCTAGCCAAAGAGAACAACTTTGATTATTTCAAAAAACCAAGCAAAAATGAGGAGAATTCTGAAAAATCAGCTTCAGCAGCTCTGCAGAAAGCACTTGATTATTTTTCAGCAATTCAGGCAAAGGATGGACATTGGCCTGGTGATCTTCCCGGACCTCTATTCCTCACACCTATTATGGTATTTCTATTTTTAATTTTTTATTTCTTTTTCACCTACTTAGTATTGCTCTTTATTTATTTAATTTAGTTCATTTCTCCTTCAGTGCTTGTGCCTTTTATTTTGTTCCTATGTCAGGTACTCTGCCGAAAATTTTATTTATACCATATTAAAAAAAACAAATTCATGTTTTGTGAGGATTTCGAAAAATATCAGGGTCTCCAAGTCAATCTGCAGCTTCATTCTTGGGTCCTGCAGATTGGCTTGGTGGCCCCCTAAAAATCCATATATGCATTGTAATATTAAATATATTTACATTTTTAAGGGGCCTCCAAATCAATCTGCGGCTTCTAAGAATGGGGCCGCAAATTTGGAAACCCTGATATTTTTCGAATTTCCATAATTTGGAGTGTTTTGGTTTATTTTTATCATTTTTAAATGGTATAAATAAAAATTTCGGGGAATCCTGTATGTGTTTTTACACGTGCGATGTGACACATGAATTTTGTTAATGCAGGTAATTGTTCTTTACGTCACTGAAACATTTCATGTATTATCTTCTGAGCACCGGAAGGAGTTGTGTCGTTACATGTATAATCTTCAAGTAAAGACTCCTCCTACGTACCAAATTTATATATTATAGCTAAATGCATAATGCAGAAATATTTTTGAATTTTTTTTTTTTTAAATAAAAAGCAAGTTTTATATATATGTTTTTCTATGATTAAATAACAGAATGAAGACGGTGGTTGGGGTCTACAGGCAGAGATGCCCAGTTGCATGATCTGTACTGCTCTAAACTACACTGCTTTAAGGCTCCTTGGAGAAGAGGCTGATGACAATGCCATGCATGAGGCAAGAAAATGGATCCATGATCATGGTGGAGTCACTATGATAGCATCATGGGGAAAACTTGTTCTCTCGGTAATTATTTTTTCATTAGTCACCAGAAAAGATCAACAAAACTATTGGAGTATAGAACTAGGGTGTTCTTAAGCTCACCAAGCCTCTTTGTGAGCTTAACTAAAAACTTATCAGATTGGTTTCAAATGACACATCCGAACTATTGAAACCGATTTACATGTCAAATTTATAATTTTTCAAACTAATTTAGTATAAAGTTAAGTGGCAAAAACATAATGAAAAATGAATGTATTAAAATTAACTTATAAATTATCTTCTTTTCTTACCGCTTGACTACTGAATTAGTTCAAAAATTTAAAAATTTGATGTGTAAACGCCTCACTCATGAAGTAGATCGGTTTCAACAGTTTAAATACGTCATTTGAAGCCAGTCCGATAGAATTTTGAGTTAAGCCCACAAAGGAACATGGTGAGCTTAATTAAGAACACCTTAGTTCTACTCAAACTATTGTCTATTATACTTAATGGAATTGATTACTTCTGGAAGCTGACACTTGTAACTTTTTTGCTGTATATATGTGCCCTGTATTAAAAAAGAAATTGAAGGATACTAAAAAGAAAATGAAACAACTGTATATGGTCAAATACGACTTCCCACCCCATTTATTTTAAAGGCCTATAATCCGGCCCAATAAGGAAGTCCGAATTTTCCTTTCTTATTTATCATCATGAAGCAACTGTATATGGTCAAATACGACTTCCCACCCCATTTTTTTTAAAAGGCCTATAATCCGGCCCAATAAGGAAGTCCGAATTTGCCTTTCTTATTTATCAACATGTAAAAAAAAAAAAAAAATCTCTTCACACTTTTGTCAAATAAAGAATGAAATTATTAGGCTGATACCTTTGCAATAGTTCTATCACATTACGGAGTGCATGGAATTTCCAGGTGAAACTGTCAGGAATTTAATGAAGTTAATTAAAATTGTGGCCTCTGATGTAAATTTCTAACAGGTGCTTGGGGCATATGAATGGTCAGGTGTGAATCCGATGCCACCAGAGCTTTTTCTTCTTCCATCCTTTTTACCCATCCATCCAGGTATGATACCTGGCAATGGCATAAGTACTGGTATCTAGTAGTGCAGAAGGAACTTGCGTTAACTGCCACTTTGTAATACAGGGAAATTCTTTTGCCGTATAAGATTGATTCTGGTAGCAATGTTATATTTATATGGAAAGCGGTTTGTTGGTCCGATCACAGAGATAGTGCTATCCTTGAGAGAAGAGTTGCACATTCAACCCTACCCCAGCATAGATTGGAACCAAGCACGAAAACTACGTGCTAAGGTAATATTCTTCCTTTGTGGAATTTCATGTATACCCCTCAAAAACTTCCAAATTATGTATTTCCCCTCTAAAATTCATAATATCATAATTACCCTTGTAAATTTAAAAAACTCACAAATTTACCCATTTTATTTTCTTTTCTATTAAAACTCATTTTAAATTTCTAAAATATCCATTTTGCCCTTAATAAAAAAATATAGCCTATTTAAGAAAAATGTCAGCCTTCTAATGGGTCGGTTTCCAAGAGCAATTGCTAATTTGTACGTATATATGGTGATGTTTAGGTATACACTTGTATATGCATCAGAAATAGAGAAATGAATTATTTGCCCTCGGAAAATGACCAATTACAATACTCACATTTTTCTTAAAAAAGCTACTTATTTTTTATTTTTTTAATAAATGATAAAATGGGTACTTCATAAAATTAAGATGAGTTTTGATAGAATAGACCATAAATGGGTAAATTTCATAGAAGGAAAAACAGGGAATCGGACAGTGCCGATCCACTTTCAATCTGAGTTGCACGGTATATGTTGATTCCAGTCAAATTTTGGCCGAAACGGTCCAATTTCAATCAAATTCCGGCCATTTTAGTCACATTTCAGCCGGAATGGTCCAATTTCAATGAAATTTGGCCGAAACACACTATACTCACCAATGAAAATATTTTTTGCTAGCAAGGGATTCGAACTTGGGAATGATACTATACCATCCAACACAACTACCACTAGACCATACAATCTTTTGTTACTAAAAAATATACCTACATGTATATATCTTGTAAATTGTAAGAGTGTTTTTAGTTGTAATGCTTGTATTATATTGTATTAGTGGATTATTTAACTGTAACCATTTGTCTAAACATAAATTGTTGACAAATTATTTTTTTTATCAATTTTTCCTAATTTTTTAGTATAAAACGAGTTTCTGGCAAAAAAAGTCCGAGTTTCCGATCTGATTCAGCCGATTTGGACCGATTCACCCGACTCAAATCCCCCATTCAAAAAACCGATTCTAATTCCGATTCCGATTCCAATATTTCCTTCCATGGTAAATTTGTGATTTTTTGAAATTTAGAAGGGTAAATATGAGATTATGAACTTCAAGGGGCGAATATGTTATTTTGAAGTTTTTGAGGGGTATACATGAAATTCTCCCAATTTTTTTTTTTATGTATTCTGCCTATAGCTTCCTCATTATTTACTTATTTTTCTTATCAAAATTTCGTGGAATCTGAATGTAGGAAGACAGTTTCCTACCACGCTCAAGATTTCAAGAAAACTTGTGTGAATGCCTATACAAAATAGGTGAACCTCTTTTTACCACTTGGCCCATTTCACTAGTAAGAAAAAGAGCACTAGATGCAATTGAGAAATACCTACAATATGAAGATGAAAACACAAGGTACATATGCATGGGAGCATTTGAAAAGGTAGGTATTTCAGCATTGCTAGTTTCTTTGTTTATTTGAAGTAGCTTTTATTCTTTTGGAGAGGAGCCTATATATGATTGGCAGAAGTAATGCAACTGTAAGCGTAATGTTTTCGCACTATGTCACTACTCAATGACACCGACAAGAAAGCAAAATTCCATGAACGGCTATACTTGCATAACATAAGTATGATTATGAAGGTATATACCACAATGAAAACCATACTTTTCCATTGCCACAAATCCAAATAGATGGTGCCTAAGGGCCAAAGACAAGACAAGAAACATGCATAATAATATGTAATTACTCTTAGCTGTTTTATAAACTTTGATTTGCATGGTAACAATGAAATTACAAATGATTGGAAGGTTTTTAACTTTTTATGCAAAGATAAATTAAGCTCATAGTTACCTTCAACAGTTCCTTAGGACGCTCTGTTGTAAAGTGAGGGATCCAAATAGCAAGAACCTCGAGGACCATCTTGCAAGAGTACCAGATTTCCTATGGATTGGTGAAGATGGCATGAAAATGAGGGTAAAATTTTTCAATTATGGTGTTTTAAAATCCTTCAAATTATGAAAATTCTAATTTGTACAGATTTCAGCTGAAACTACAATAGAAAATAAAAAAACAAACTATGGAAGAAATAAAAAGTCCAACTATAAAAACAGGAAAAGTAAAAGCTGTAAGAACTAAGAAGTGAGTCTGAGAAAACCTTGATCCCTTTCTCATCCCCTGAAACAATAACACTTCCCTTCTCTGGTTCCATTATAATTACAGAAACAGATGCTTGATATAAAATTTTCAGCTAGTATTTTAGTTTTGGAGTGTAATACATCTTATTTCATTAAAAAATAGCCCAACACTGGAGTTCAGAACTGTTGCACCTAGGTGTCAAATAAATGACCCGACTGGACGAGTAACTTACACCTGACCAAAACCGATATGGTCCATCAAAGAACCTCCCAGTTTGATTACTGGCTCAGAAAAGGTTATACAAGTTCTGTTCCTTCTGGGTCAGGCACAGGTATATCTAAAGTATACAGGTCGGATCAGGTCAGACCCATATAATGTAAATAACAAATAATGTCTACCTAACCGAAACACGATCCAGAACCATACCAATTTGATTTGTTAGAACCCCTTGTTGCGCCTGTTACACCATCCAATACAGGACCTGTCATCAGATTGATGTTGGCTGGTGTGTCATGGAATTGGTATTGTATATGAAACAGGTGCTTTCGACCCAGTTAAATATTTAGTTATATAAAAGATACCATCAAATTTGTCAATTGAAGGTTACAAAAATTTCCATAGTCTTGAACTTACTCTAGCAATTAAAACAAGGAATGGTATTTCAAATTAAATTAACCGTAAAAGTTTTTTTGAGTAAATGTTGGAGGTCAAGCTACCCAACTATTTAATACTCTTGTTATTACAACAAAGAATTTCTCCCATCTGGATTTCGAACCCATGATTACTCATATAGAGACCATGTGCCTTAACCACTAGACCAAATGCTAGTTCTCAAATTAACCATAAAAGTAACAGTAGTTTTAGGGTGCACTTCCATTTCTTCTTGAAAAGTTTAACCATAAGAGCACTATGGTTCTAGAGTAGCTCAATGTTGGGACCTTTAAGGGTTCAACAACGACATGCTATCAAAATTACAGCAGATGCAAACTTTATTTGTATATTTTATACAGTTGTTCAAGATTTAACCCTGTATTATAATTAGGCATCTTCAAGTCAGTCATGGGATGCTGCTTTAGCAGTTCAAGCGATATTGGCATGTGACCTTGCTAAAGAGAAAGGGAATACACTAAGAAAAGCTCATGATTTCATAAAAGCCTCACAGGTAAATTGATAAAAAATTAATTGAACTTTATGTTCTTGATTTCTAAAAGTATCTTTCATTCTCAGTTAAACAATTCAACCATGTCCGATATATATCCACCAGTTATTGCACTACGAATAGTGGCGGAGCCAAAATTTCCATTCTGTGGTGTCAAATAAAAGAAGATTTAACAAATTTCATTAAATAAAGCTACCAGTTCATACAAATTTTAGGGTCCTTTTAGTTATCCAGTAGGGTTAATTGACACCACAATGGTAACTCACTTAGCTCCGCCACTAAGAAATTCAATAAAAAGTTATTAGAGAAGCAAATTGTTATGCCAATAATCAGGTATTTCACTTTGAGGGAGTTCAAAATATCTAATAAAAATTCTGAATATAATGTCAAACTTAGTCTATGATGATATACCCTTCGTTTTTTAGTTATTGGACAACCCTTCAGGTGACTTTGATGGTTATTATCGTCATATCTCTAAAGGTGGTTGGGGCTTTGCAACCGCAGATGAAGGATGGGCAGTTTCAGACTGTACAGCAGAGGCTCTCAAGGTTACATTGATAAAATGAAAATTCTATTAAGCTATGACAGTTTGCAAAGGGAACTTCAAAACAGTTATTATGTTGATTTTGCTATTCTACAGGCATTGTTGTTGTTGTCAAGAATTTCACCAGACCTTGTTGGTGACCATGCAACAAGAGAGAGCATGTATGAAGCTGTTAATATAATTCTTTCTTTGCAGGTACTCCCTATTCTCTGTTGTTGTTCCATTTTCTTTTCCTTTATTGATATTCGAAAGATACATTTCGGAGTCACATTATTTTCTTGCACATAAACTAGAAAATATTTATGCAGAATCCTAATGGTGGTTTCGCAACATGGGAATTACAACGAACATATCCATGGGTTGAGGTATTATGTGCATTAACAATTACATATTCTCATTTATTTTTCTTGCTTAGCATTCCTGCAATTTGGAAGTAGATTCCAAATTGATTGATGAACAAAAGCAAGAATTACTACCATCACAATTAGAGCAAGGGATTTGATATTTTTATCTCAAGCACAAATTGAGAGATTTATATATTTCTACCATTTATTTAAATTAAACTCGCTTCCTGATGTAGTACATTGGACTTATTAACTCATTTCCTTTCTAATTTTAATGGTAGGCGTTAAACATGACAGACATGTTCGCAGACACTATGGTGGAATATCCGTAAGAATTGCAAAAATTTCATAAAAGGATTCCACTACAATTTTGGAGCCAAGAAAAAAGAAGTATGAAACTCAAATAATTTCAGGTATGTGGAATGCACGTCATCAGCTATCCAGGCATTGGTGTTGTTTAAAGAGAAATATTCCTTACACTGCAGTGATGAAATAGAGAACTGCATAAAAAGGGCGACATATTACGTTCAGAAAACACAAAATGATGATGGTTCATGGTAAGGATTCTTCTGTTGCATCCAACTAGTTTACTTTTCTTTTTCATTCATTTCCTTTATTAATTTTGGTGAATTTTCCTTTTTCTTTTATAACTTCATGCTTTATGCTTTTTTTTATTATTATTGGAGGTTGCCAGGGAGTGGTCTGTACCATCTTAGTTGAGGTTTATCATTGCAGACAGTATAAATGTATAATATATAAATCCAACCACATAAATACTAGCTGGTAACCACCTCATCCATAAATAGTAGCTGGTATATACGGGACAATTATTTTATGCATATGTAGGTTTGGATCATGGGGAGTGTGCTACACTTATGGAACATGGTTTGGCATAGAAGCTCTATTGGCAGCTGGGAAAAGCTACGAAACTTGTGCGGCCATTCGCAAGGCTTGTGCATTTCTCCTTTCAAAACAACTGCATGATGGAGGCTGGGGCGAGAGTTATCTTTCTTCTACAAAACAGGTAAAGTTTTCGGAATATACATTGTTTAAGTAAAATCTATCAAATTAAGTAGTCCTGGATATAAAACTATAGATGTGTTGGTACCAATTCATCAAACCTGTGGTTTCTAAAAGAAATCGGTGGTATACCCACTTTTATTCAAAAAAAAAAAAGTAGTCCCCTTTATTTCTGACTTTTAATCCATACATACAGAACTCCAATTTTGAAGTAACATCTGCTTCCTGTTATAATAATAATAAAAAAATGGATTTCAAAGATTTTGCATTTCAACATGAAAACCTTCAAAAGTTGATTTGTAAAGTAAGTATTGCTATGCTAAATTTCGGAACTGTACAGGTCAGAACAGACTCATAACCTATTTTGTTTGAGATTGTTTTTACCTCCATAAAACTATAGTTAGGTGATTTAATCTGACCCATAAATAGTGAAATTCTTTTTAGTTCCCAATATTTTACTGCACAATCTTGGTTAAATTTTTTGCTTAAGTTTAAACATTTGTATGTCTCAAGCAAAATAATCATATAAATTTTACAGGAATATACAAATCTGATTGGAAATAAATCAAATTTGGTGAACACAGCATGGGCAATGCTCGCACTTCTGAAAGCTGGCCAGGTTTTACCGTGTCAATTAATTATGTAAAAAAATTCATGTGTACCTTTTAAAAGTAACAAATATCATCGGAAGCCCAGCAAAACCAAAAAATTAATATGGATGCCCTTACAGAGCACACCAACATACACAAGCGGAGAGGGCTATTTTACCCTTAAAAAATTCTATTCCACAAGTGCAAAGGGTTGCTAAGCTGTACTTTCAAGGTCACCAATGATAAAGTTGGATGGTTTTTAGGTGGAATCATGCTACTTCTAAATTTAAAGGGATTATATGGTATTATGAGGTTTTGCCGGGTTTTAAGAAAATGAATGCCCATTTTTCTATTTTCATATTTTCTTTCAAGTGTGATTATTTGTGGAATAAATATTATGTTCTGGCATTGGTCACACATAATGCCAGTCAAGTCTAAACCTAAACTTATGCTTATCCAAGTCTCATTTAACTCTAGTTTCCCTTTTAAATAAGCACCAAATATGTGCAAAACACCATCCAACGTATACTGTACTATCAACTTTCAGGTTGAAAGAGATCCAACTCCATTGCATCATGCAGCCAACCTACTAATTGACATGCAATTAGACAACGGAGACTTCCCCCAACAGGTACATGAACTTACTGGTACCACAAACAAACCAACAGTTATAATTTTCTTAAAGAAAAAGGTGAGGGTCAAGCCCTAATATTTCACTCAATCAACAGTTATTGTTTTATTACATGTTCTGAAAAAAAAGGTTTGACATCACAACCAATACAGCAGCCCACAAAAGACTAGCAACCAGCTACACACACACAGATAGAGAGAGATGACTTAGAGTGGGAAAAATGGCACATAATGGAACGGCACGCAAAAAATCTAGTCATAGCACGGCACGTGGTCACGCGAGTCACATATAATTAAGACCATTAAATCTTTATCAAATAGTGAATTTGGAATAAACCAACATAAATTATGATCAAATAGTTACGCAAGTTATGTTTGGGCATGGTGTGACTCACGTGTCGTGACCATTCGCGTGCCGTGATTACCCCTTGACATTTTGATCACGGCACCTTTTTTCCACTCTCATGTGCTATCATGATTTGGGAAGTAAAGAGGATATTTTACTTCCCACTCATATCTCTATTTTCAAAGTTCAAACAGTTGACCTGAACTTCTCAACATGATTTTCGTATTGATATGTGCTTGGAGACCAAATTTTATATTTTTTGAAAAAAAATATTATTTTTTTAGAATTTTTCAAAATCACATATTTTCATTAAATAAATAATAATAAAAATTCAGAAGAACACTGATTTTGAAAAATTCGAAAAAAAATAGTAAAAAATTTCCAAAAAATGTAAATTTTGGTCTCCAAGCACATTACAATATGAAGATCATGTTGAGAAGTTCAGATCGACTGTTTGAGCTTTAAAAATATAAATATGAGCATAAAGTAAAACATCATTTTTACTTTCCAAAACATGATAGCTCATCTCTCTCTATATATATAGAGAGAGGGGGGTTGGCTACTCTAGTTATATAAGCATATCAGGGTATATGCTTACAAGTCATTTTTGCATTTTCAAAGTCCAAATAATCAATCTGAAGCGCTCAACATGTTCTCCATATCAAAATGTGTTTGAAGGCTAAATATTACATTTTATGGAATTTTTTTAGAATTTAAAAAAAAATTCAAAACAGTGTATAAATATGGTAAGAAAATAAAAATAAAAATCTGAAAAACTGTGATTTTGAAAAATTATAAAAAAATTCCAAAAATATAAATTTTGGTCTCTAAGTATATTTTAATATAAAAAACAGTTAAGCACTTCAAATCAGCTATTTAGACTTTCAAAACACAAAAATGACTTGTAAACATATGCCTTCATATGCTTAAAGCCAACCTACTTATTTGCTGGATGTTTGGAAATAATACAAGTTGATTTTGTACTATTAGGAAATGACGGGGAGCTTCATGAAGTTTGGGTTCCTAAATTATATGGCGTATCGAAACGTCTTTCCGATTTGGGCTCTTGGAGAATATAATAAAAGAGCTGTTGTCTCCAACACCACGTAAATTCCTATATGTATATTATTTTCATTGTAAAATAATTTCAACTTAATTTTATTTGCCAATTGTCTATCAAGTTATAAGAACCAAAATATTATATTTTTGTTGAACAAAGAGTCTTTTTTATTTATCGATCTCTGCACAATCTTGGTTGAAACTCCAGATGACAAATCTGAACTGTTAAATCCATATGGAATGCTCTCATATCTAGAAGTCCAAAATTTGGAGTTGGAAGATCGAGAGCCGCAATTCAATGATTCGATTCATTGATTGTGATTGATCCTGTAGGCCATGTTTGGTTGTGGAGTAAGAGGTGGTGTAAACCTCTTACTTCATACTTGTAGAATTCATACTACCAAATAAGATGTAAAATATGAAAAATAACATATATGGAGTAAGCAATTTAATTCTCATTAACTTTACTCCACAAATAAACATGACTGCAGATATGTTTTGACAAGTCCATTTGTTTATCACATCTTAGTTTAACATATTGAACACGACTTGAGTGTTTTATTATAGTTATTACATTTAAGAGGAAAATTCAAATGATAAGAAGACTTCAGTAGTTATTACAATTAGGAGGACAACTCAAATGATAAGAAGAAAGAACACGTCAGTATATTGCAGCCGACTTCTACACAAGGTGAAATACATACAACTGAGGAAAATTCTTAATTTCCTTATATACAAACAAACAACAAATCGTTCATGATACATACAGTTACAATTCAGTAAATAATGTTTCTGACCATAATTAAGGCAATGCAATATATTGAAACCCAATTCCTTTTAAGAAAACATTTTTTTTCTAGGAAAGAGAAGATCTTCATACAGTCAGGTTGGTTCTTTTTAATGTGTTATTAGGTTATTTCTCAACCTGTTCAATTTTAACTGAGACTGTCAGAGACTTACTTTATCATGTCTGTGATACTAACTTCTCTATAAGCTATGTCAAGTATAATGTCTTATCAATAATCTTCTTTTCCCAACACTGAAACTTATCTTTTGCATTTATAAATTCTGAGTTCTTAAGCTAGAAAAGCATGTAAATTGAATGGAATCAGTACTGGTACTTAAAACCGGGAGCTGCAATTCATTATGCAATCTATATATGATATTTTATTTAGCTTGACAAAAATGTCGACGACCCTAGTGTAAGATATGCAAAGATCATGGCAGTCGTGAACTGGTACAGGACCTGATATAGGTACCATTCTGCATGCCTTCAGACCAGACCATAGACCTCAACAATGGTGTCTAATACAAATCCAGTATGGTAATATTGTTAATTAAGTGTTGTTAAACCACACCGAGCTGAGCCCATATGTGAAATGAATCGAACAAAAATAATTACTCGGTACTAATTAAAAATTCAGCCATCACATATAGGAACCAGAAAATCACATATAGCAAGTAAAAAAACTTACTACCTTGACATAAGAGAGTATCAAAGAGAAGTATCCTCCTAGAAAGTGGTTCCCGAACATTATTTTTATTCATTTTTCTTACACTCACAGGTTAGATGCACTTTTATTAGTTTTGTATATATAGTTTTGTATCTCAACCGTCCAATCAAGATCCAGGCTAATCCGGCACGAGGTGAAACGCACAAGACTTCTTTCATCACAGATCGGACGTTCCGAATTCATTCTGTATTAACTCAAAATCTGAATTAATGCAGACTAGACGAATTCCTATAGTTGTAAGTCGAGAAAATGCTTGATGGATCAAGCGGGTCATTCTGTAGGAGATATTGAGTCGGAAAAAATTCAGAACCTATTTAAAATACAGGGCTCCTCTGTTTTTTAAAATGCGTTCATACTTGCTCAGTTTTCAGATTAGAAGGCCTCATGGATATGAAGTCCAATGGTCTAAGGCATGTATCTAGACAATTGATCACTATGACCAGGCTGTTTTGTGGGCTTAGGGCCCAAGACTATCAGCATAGAAAAGGAACAGTTTAAACATGTGTCTATTCTATAGTACATTTTGTTATGTCTTGATGTAATAATTTACAAGCAAAGGCAAAGTGAGCATGCAATGCAAGGATGAATACAATTAATCCACTCAACTTGTAAGAATTCACTTGCGTCGAGGAAAATTTTAATAAGTTTTGTCTTGTTAAAACATGTCCAAACTACCATACTTTTTATACCACTTGTCAGAACAATTTTGAGTATATTCAGAAAGAGAAATTTGTCTAAATCAGAATTCTAAATCCTGCTCGAAATAGAATGGAAGAAGATCTTTGTATTTGACTCTGGATCATTCTAATATTGAGCTCCTGAAAAAAGGTAAAAATTAAAATAGCGAGTATAGAAAATTAATGAGTTATGGAGTAACCGTTGTGGTTGTAATCATTTTGTTATTATTTTGAAATTTTGATATTTGGTTTTTTTTTTTTTTTTTTGGTATTACACACTTGAAAAGCCAGTAATGTTCTACCTGATCCATACCTGTCATGGTTGACAAATTAACAGGCTCCAAGATTATGGCCTGTCTTAATTATCAGAATAAACACAACTTTGGGTTACAAAAGTTTACTTGCCTGTCCTATTATATATATATTTTTTTCTGAAAGCTGTAAATTTTCTCTATTATATCAGTTCAATTTCAAACAGGAATATACAGACAACAGAACTAATGAACGGTGGCAGACACAGGTCACACAGCACAAGGCAATGCTGGTCCCTCTGATAGCTGATCAGGTAAATTTTACTGGGGTTCTGATGATTGTTTAATTTTGGAGCAAATTTTCATACACCCCTGAAGAAAATCACAAAAATATATTAATAGCAGTTACCTCAGGTTCAAATATATCGCAAATTGCTTGATACCTTTTATGGTGAGTTGCGAGACTGATTTTCAGAATGTCTCGGATTCAAACCTCAGGAACACAAATTGTAATTATGGGATTTATGAACTTCCTTAATTTAACTAAAAAACACTAAATTATCAAATTATCGTGAGATATCCAACAATGTCTACTATTTGACAATTAATATCGAACACTTTTTATCTAATTTTGGAGGTTGAAAAGAGATCCAAGCTCTAGGCCTCATAGGGCATTGCGGTGCCAGACTCCTAATTGACATGCAGTTAGACGAATAAGAGTTCACACAACAAGTACTTGACTTAACTGGTACACCAGTTCAGTTCAGTTTTAGACAACAATTTTCATTTTAGAATTGAAAATTTAACGAGAAGAAGAGTACAATTTTCAAAAACATGAAAACCAGTACTGAATAATGACATGTACCACGCCAGTGCACGTAGGTCCTAATATGACTTAAAATGCCTTCTGAGTTCTGAGAAAATGCCAAGAAGCTTTCTGAACAGTAAGTTGACCTGACGAGGCCATGGAGACTCCAGACATGAGAAACCATGCCAAAACGAATCTAAGGCTGTGCTGTAAAAACCGTGCGCAGAGAGGAAGGGAAGGAACGAGGAACGAGATCCACGCGTCGCTCATCTCCTCACAGTGTTTTGTACTTCGACTTGGGAGTAACAAAACGCAACAAAATATACAGCTTCGTTATCTCCGAACGGTGTCGGTTTCCTTCCGCTCCCTCTTCGTTTCTCCACTTCTGGAGCAGGTGATAAAATCCGGACATTCATGATCTAATCCGTTTTTCACCTCCTCTCCTTTTCCTTTAAGTCTTTTCCTCTTCGTTGGAGCACAGCCTAAGGCCTAATGGAATAATAAGTTCGGATGCAGGAGGCATCATTGCAACCTGCATCCGCTTTAGGTATCTGCCAGGTCGACAACTGCAATACCCATGTCGGATCCGAGTATGGCTGCAACGACCGCTAGGACCCGCATCCGCCTCAGTTACGAGCACCGAATTGCAAGATCTGAAGTCTGAACCGGATGTGGCCCGCAATCGCCCCAGGCAACATGAATTCTTAGAGCATCTGTATCCCTGAAACTCTCAGAGTTTCTAAATAACTGTTAACAGAATTTTAGAAATTCTAGACTCTCTGAATTTCTAAACCTCTACATCCCTGAAATTATAATTAGAGTTTCTTAATTGCCACATTAGTATTTAATTAAAAACAATATTAAAAATTGAGCCAATAGAAATTGATTATTTTGCCATGTCAGAGTTTTGAAACAGTTTCATATTTAGAAACTCTTGAACAAAATTGCTAAATATGAAATCCATCTACATCCCTGAAACTGGTTTAGAAACTGCCACGTCAGCTTTGAAACTCCCAGAGTTTCAGAGATGTAGATGCTCTTAGTTTTTTTAACAGTTTCTGTGTTCTTCCTTGGCTATATTTTAGGATCATCTCTGAGGATTCCTTCCTAGAATGCTCTACGCATCTCTTATTAGAGCATCTGTATCCCTGAAACTCTCAGAGTTTCTAAATAACTGTTAACAGAATTTTAGAAATTCTAGACTCTCTGAATTTCTAAACCTCTACATCCCTGAAATTATAATTAGAGTTTCTTAATTGCCACATTAGCATTTAATTAAAAATAATATTAAAAATTGAGCCAATAGAAATTGATTATTTTGCCATGTCAGAGTTTTGAAACAGTTTCATATTTAGAAACTCTTGAACAAAATTGCTAAATATGAAATCCATCTACATCCCTGAAACTGGTTTAGAAACTGCCACGTCAGCTTTGAAACTCCCAGAGTTTCAGAGATGTAGATGCTCTTAGGCTCCACGCATAAAGATCTACTGATTGACGGGTGCGTATCCTCTGAGATATCTCAATTTTTGCGTGACCGACGTGTCCGGTGCCTATTCGGTGAACCGTAGGGGGCAGTATTAGTTGAGCTTTGAGATTCGTGCATAATGTATTTGAACCATTGAGATATTCCAAAAAATCACGCAAAGTTTGAGATATCTCAGAGGATCCGAATTCCTGATTGACGGGGGTGAGAATGAAGTACAAAGAAAATTTGATGAAACTGGGCCGGGTGCCTTTTTAACCAAAGATAGAAAATTTGTAAGAGATTAAATTGAAGGAGTTTTCTAATTAAATTTTTTTTTATTGTATTGCTGAATTTATTGTCATAATTTTGATATTTATTTTAAATTTTCTCTATGAGACAATTTATTGTTATAATTCGGTTATAACTCGGTTAAAAAAGGTTTTAAAGTTAATTTAATGTAAATAATACTTGACTTCATACTAAATGCACTTGAAAGGAGTCTGTCTACTATGATATTGATTTTATTTTAATGTAATGATTCGAACAACAAATCATAATTGTTCAAACTAATCTACTTTACGAGTTATGCATTTACTTGCAAAAATTATAAATTTTCAAAGAGCCTGAATACTATAAAATCGGTTATTTCAGCTATAGTGGCACTGACTCCAAAATTCATCGAATAGGCTTTAAACAACGAATCCAAAGAACTCTCTATCTTACAAGTGATGCGTGCAAAATTTATAATTTCTCGAATTTATTTCGTATAAACTCAAACGTTCAAAAAATGGTTTTAAGTTCATTTTTATGCAATTATTTTTTTATCAATACTTGATACTAAATGTATTCGAAAATTTATAAATTTTGATATAAATAAAGAGTAAGGCTTGGGTGCTATCCATAGCACCCAAGACACTATGCAACGGCTCAAAATTTGAGTTTTTTAAATCGTAACGGTCGATCCGAACCGTTAGATGTGTTCTCCATATTGAAATGTGCTTGGAGACCAAATTTTACATTTTTTGGAATTTTTTTACTATTTATTAAGCCACTTTGAAAATCGCTAAAAACGGGTGAACAGTAAAAAAGTCTGGACCATCGGATCAGCGATTTTCAAAGTGGCTTAATAAATAGTAAAAAAATTCCAAAAAATGTAAAATTTGGTCTCCAAGCACATTTCAATATGGAGAACACATCTAACGGTTTGGATCGACCGTTACGATTTAAAAAACTCAAATTTTGAGCCGTTGCATAGTGTCTTGGGTGCTATGGATAGCACCCAAGCCTTACTCATAAATAAATTACTTAAAGTATTAGTTTGAACAATTTAAATTTGTTGTCCGAATTTTTTTTTTAAACTCAATATACTACAGCTAAAAAACAATAATATCTAGTAGTCATCCGACTCTTTACTTTGACTTTGGTCACTGACATTTTTGTATTTTTAATTTGTTCTCTGCGTGTTTGATTGATTTTGTATCTGGTTGCTTGTAACAAAAATCATAGCTAATTGGTCAATAGACTGAAAAGTCTGAAAAGTGAGGTTTATTATCGGAAAATTTTGAACAAATTTGGATATTAAATTTCAAAAGTAATACAAAGTTCTTGAAAAAGAATATAAATTAATATAAAATTAAATGAATTTAATAAAAAAAATTAGTACAAAATGAATTTAAGATCTAAACGTTATGTCACAAAAAGTAAGAAACTGACTAATTTAGACATAAAATACTACGCCACAAAAATAAAAACAATAGGATTCGTATAGAGTGGAAAAACGTACAGTGCTAACATGCCGCGATTTTGGTCTTGTGCTGTGTTGTGTCGTGATCAAGTGAACAGTCACACGTGTCGTGATGTGCCGTGACTAAAATGTCGAGAGTGGTCACGGCATGTGAGTCTTGCCGTAATTCGCGTGCCGTGTCTAAACGTAGCTAGTCACGTTTCTTATGCTTAATTATGTTTTGTATAATTTATGTTAGTTTAGTCAAGATTCGTCATTTATTCAATACTTAACAGTCCTAATTATACATAACTTGTGTAACCATGTGCTGTGCCGTGCTAAATTTTCAAAAACTAATCACGACACGGAACACGTGAGTCACGGTACAGAACAGTCACATGTGTTGTACCATTTTATGCTATAACTATACCGTTATAGAACCGGCTGCCATTTTCCCCTTCTTAATTTATCTCTTAATTAAAATATAAAATTCAGTAGTGTAAAGATTCGTAGATGTGCGTAAGAACTGGAGGTCGCTGAACTACAATGGTCAATGGAGGGATCGTTTTTCTAAGCCTTAAACTATGCTATGGAGACACATGTTTGTCTTACTTAAAATATTTTTGAGTCTTTTGATTTTGATAAGACGGCCCGTACGGTTGTCTTTTTTTTTTTTTTTTTTTTTTAAAACAATAATTCAGAGTATGTCCGATGCCCATCGGACGACCATTCGATTGTATCAAGATTCGTGCTACATACATTAATATCTTGCAAGTCTGTTTAAATTTCCGTGCACACTTATCTTTATGCTAATTATATGGCTATAAAGCTAATTGAACCTAAAAGTAGGGCCGGTGCCCATCGGTCCTACTCTATCTCAAAAAACAGATGTTATACTGCAGCCGTTATAATGTTATGTTGGATTTGGATTTCAATATTATATTTGAATAAATTCCCTTGAAAGTCGCTAAATTTTGCAATAAATTGATCTTAAATTTATCTTGTGCTTTTTTATTCAAAATTTTAATAAAATATGTTAATTTTGTCATTATTTTAGACAGAATATGTTCATTCTAACATTGTAATTTTATACAATTAAATTATCACGTTGATAATAAATAAATAAATAAATAAATACTTCTATTGGTTAAATAAAATGACGAGGAATTATATATATTTTAACCCGTTGCTTTGTTGGGAGATTCACCACAGCACTAATCAATATCACGATATAACACGAGAAAAAGACAAAGGAAACATCCGTTATTAAAGAAACGATAACGCTAAAACCCCTGGTTCAAGTTCCCAAATTAAAATAATTAGGCACTAAATTCCTCTAAATTAGAGGGAACCAATTAAAATTAAGAGCACCAGTTTTAAAATAATCAACTGAATTATACGTCCCATAATTAACACTTTTCAAGAGATAAGAGGGACACACTAAGGAAATATCTCATTGCTTGGAGTACCCCTTGGCGATCCCAACCCATTGTTATATTTGTTACTTTTAACATAATTATCATATTTATATATCGTTCCCATAAAATTGCGTTTGAAAAATAAATTAAAAATAACAATTGAGAATTTACATTGAAAATATTAATGAATCAGAAATTGAACTTTAAAAGTCTGACTGATGTCTAAAATTTTAGTCTAATATCAAACCGCCGAATGCTGACCATATACAGCAGGATAGATTTTGTCTGAATTTTGAAAGTCTAGCTAGAAATAAGTCAGAACTTTCAAAGTCTATTTCTTCTTATTTCCAAGACTTTTCCATTTTAGTTGTTAAGTAGTAATTTTGATTTTTTTTTTTCAAATACAAATACACGAGAGAAGAAAGAAAGAAAATTGCATCAGTGGTGTTTTTTATATAATTTTACGGGTTAAATTTTTGTACATATTGAAGAAAGCAAATAATTTCATTGGTGCTGCAAATGTTATATTGTTTTTGTAATTTCTTATGCATACATCTAGATAATGTTTTTTGAATTAACATTGATAATATTTGTTTAGTATTCCTAATTTTTTTTTGTAAGTAAATAGCAGGTTTCTATTTTTCTCTACACCCTAAAATAGTAATTAACATATATTAGATATTTTTAACGAAAATTTGACGATTCCGTAACGTACATAAATTTAAGATATTAACCCCTAAATTGTTAGCCAACTATCACTTATTTCTTTTTAAAGCTATCCGTTATAATTAAGAATTTTTTAATAAGATCTGATACTACTTTTCGCGCACATTTTTCATTCAAAATCTAGTTACAATTCTATTAATGATTTTACTAAAATCAAATTCCCCTTTAGTCTCAGAGCAATATTTATTATTTAATAAGAAAAATCAAAATCAAGCATAAAAATATATTTAAAAACTTTACCGTTTTAAAATTAGTTATTAATTTAAAAAAAATAGTATTTCATAGTTCTTATTATACCTGTTAATGATTAATACTCTGATAGTGATACGCCAAATAGAAGCTCTGGAGTAGTAAAAGGGTGTAAGCCTATCATTTAAAAATGATGCCAAGCACCAACGACTTGCACTTTCTACTAGTCTTCTCTCTCTTCTCTCTCTCTCTCTCGTTTCTCTTAAAAGAGGGGAAAAGGGTGGAAAAAAAGGGGGAAAAAGAAGAAAATTTATCAGATGAGACTAGTTCGCTGAACTTTCTTAAATTTCGACCTAGAAACTAAACTGCATCTTATCCTTTGTAGGCTAAGCGATCTTTTCCTTCCGATCGAGGTTAGTATTGCCGATTATTTTTCTTTTTTCGTTGTTCTATTAGATTAAATTGCAGAATATTCTCTTATTTTTTTTTCTTTTGCTCCTACTTCATCTCTTGGTGATATAGAATAGGCCTGTCCTGAACTTGTGATTGCCTGTGGTTTGAGCTAGAAATTAATCAAAGTTTGATATTTTTCTTTCAAATTGGGAAATTAGACTCTTTATCTTGAAATTAGTTTGTGTTTTTTTTTCTATTAATATAGGTTGAACCTCTAATTGATGTTTACTTGTTAGTTCTGGCTTTTGCTTAGTGTCGGCTGACTTGAGTTAAGTTGGAATATGTATTTAGATTAGCCTGATTAAAATTAATTGAGGCTTTGATTTTCTAAATTTGATTAAAAGTCCTATCTCTGGGTTGGCTTACCAGTTCAACTGATACCCTTGGCTATACTTCTGGTCCATTACTGGTATGCAACCACTGCTAGTACCAGAAACATATATCAATTTTAGTGTGTGTGCTAGTAGTAATGAGGAAATTGCCATATATTGACCTTTAATAAGAGCTAATTCATCTTCACTACTTATAACTTGTATAGCTTGCAAATCTGCACCAGTATATTCTGACTTCCTTTCTAAACCAATTAATTAGGTTTGTGCACCTTCCAGCTCTGAAAAATTGAACTTCATCAACCTAATCTGAATCGGAAATTGTGAAGAAATGGTGGAAGGCCCGAAATTTCCTATCGGTGGGGCCCACTCCCCACTTGCTATGGGCTCTACATTCACTGATATGGGATTCTACCATAAGATGGGCGAGGGCTCTAACATGTCAATTGACAGTTTGAACAGCCTCCAAACCAGTAACTACAATGGATCCCTGGCTGCCATGTCAGTAGATAACAGTAGTGTGGGGTCAACTGACACCCTCCTGAATCACCCCGGCCTCAGGCCTGTTAACCCAGCCAACTACTCAGTCAGCAATAGCGTGTTCAAACCGGGCAAGGTGACCCATGCCTTGATGGATGATGCCTTGGCAAAGGCCCTGATGGACCCCGCTACTCCAACTGAAACATTGAAGGAGTATGAAGAGTGGGGTATTGATCTGGGGAAGCTTCATATGGGTAACCCGTTTGCCCAGGGGGCTTTTGGGAAACTGTACAAGGGGACGTACAACGGAGAAGATGTGGCAATTAAGCTACTGGAGAAGCCTGAGAACGACCTCGAGCGGGCCCAATTAATGGAGCAGCAGTTCGTGCAGGAGGTCATGATGCTTTCGAACTTGAGGCACCCGAATATTGTCAAGTTTATTGGAGCTTGCAGGTACGTAAGAGTTAGTTTTAGTCTAGGAAAACCGAAGGTTCTAGGTTTAGAATATTGATTTGAGAAGTTTAATGGACAACCATCATCAAAAGCACTGAAGAAGGAACATCCTGATATATAATGGGATATGATGGTACCATATGAGCTATTATTACCAGCTTGGCCTTGGATTTATTATTGCTACAAAGTTAGTTTCTTGTTTTAGTTTTTTCTTTCTTAAAGTGAGGTTTTGGGTAGCCACCAGCTCTAGTACATTAAACTCAAAATCTGGCTGGAGAACATTATTGTCTAACTAACTCCCAAATTTTTAGGTTTCCATTGAAGTCATTAAAAATATTTACCATTACTTCCATAATATCTAATTGTTCATACAGATAACTACCATTTGTATAAGTATGTTTCATTCAAAATTCTGACTGACAAGGATTATTTTTTATACGTAATCCAGGAAGCCGATGGTGTGGTGCATTGTGACTGAGTATGCAAAAGGAGGTTCTGTACGGCAATTTCTGATGCGGCGTCAGAACAGGTCGGTCCCACTCAAACTGGCTGTAAAACAGGCATTGGATGTGGCCAGGGGTATGGCCTATGTGCATGGGCTCGGATTCATCCATAGGGACCTCAAATCTGACAATTTGCTGATCTCTGGTGACAAATCTATCAAAATTGCTGATTTTGGGGTGGCAAGGATTGAGGTCCAGACTGAGGGGATGACACCAGAAACTGGAACCTACCGCTGGATGGCTCCGTGAGTTCTCTTTTTTATGATTTTTTTTCATCAAAGAATTGGTACTGGTACATTGCCATGACTATTTTACCTGATAGTGCAAGTGATACTCCGGAGTAAGCATAAGTGGTATCCCTTAGGGTTTGCATGAACAAAAGGGAATTATAAAAACATATGGGTAAATGGCTGTTATCTAGTTCATTTAATCTGTATAAGTTTACTTTCATCTGTGTTGTGCACATTATTAAAATGTGGCTGCTGTCAAAGTAAGTTAGTATTTGGCCTATTGTGGGCATGGTAATCAACCTCTGTTGTGCAACACTCTGTAAATCAAATTGTGATACAACACGTGGAGTTAGTGACCCTGTAGGTGTTCACCATGCATTATGGTTATGGTCTTACAAGCTAGATGATTAGAGCTTGACATTCAAAATTCTATTGGTGTGTCCTTGTAAATATTACATAGTGTGTTAGTACAAAATTATATGGCACGTGTAGAGTTAATGATGCTGCACCCATCAGAAGTTGACCTGACACTCAGAATGAAAATATGACTGCAAAATATCAATTATTGAATTAGTATCAATTAATGGAGACACAAGTGAAACGGGAGATATGCCTTCACGAGTTAATTGACAATTAATTTTAGTGCACAACATGTTCTAGAAAATCGTGAGACGCATTCTTTATCAATTAATAATTGCCAATAATCTTATACAGTCTATATGTGCGAAAATCATCTTGTAAATATTTATTACTAAAATGTTTTTGGGCATTCCAAGCTTCTTGTTTAAATTTCATGAGATGTTCTCTTTTATGTATGAACTGAAATAGGTGCAAAAACCTGTAGTGCACACTTGTGATCTTCCTGTAATGTTGAAACAGCACAATTGATTCTTTTTAAGATATCTAAGTTGTATGTATTTCAGAGAAATGATACAGCATAGGCCATACACCCAGAAGGTAGACGTGTACAGCTTTGGCATAGTGTTATGGGAACTTGTCACGGGCATGCTTCCTTTTGCCAACATGACAGCTGTCCAGGCAGCATTTGCTGTGGTCAACAAGGGGGTCCGCCCAACTGTCCCGCAGGATTGCCTCCCGGCGCTGGCTGAAGTCATGACTCGCTGCTGGGATGCAAATCCTGACGCCCGCCCCACCTTCAATGATGTTGTAAGAATGTTGGAGATTGCTGAGATGGAGATTACCAGTACCGTGCGCAGGGCTAGGTTTAGGTGTTGCATCTCCCAGCCCATGACCATGGATTGAAAATAGTTTTATGGCTTTAATTGACAGAGGAAAGTGAGTAAAGAGTGAGTGGTCTGCTGTGTATGTACTGTGGTTGTTGTGTTGTTGTTATTGATAGACTGCAGGCTGGTGGTAGGGAAAATGGTTTATTTAGAGAATTAATTATCTTCCTTTTTTTCTTTTTTGGGATCCCTCCCCGTTGTTGTATTAAACAGCATAGCCTAAGTTATTTTGTCTTGCTTATATGTACGCATTTTCAAATTATCATGCATTTTGGTCTATTTACCATCTAAGCTAGGCGAAAATTGGAAAAGACGTAAAATGTCTCTTGTTGCCTTGTCTACACAGGGGGTAATAGAATAGGCAGGTAGGAACTGATGTAAAATAATTATTTGTAGAAAGCTAACTTCAAGTTATTTACATTCTACGTGTAATGTTTGTGTAAAGCATGAATCTGTGTTTGGAAAAGGGTACAATTATTTGATGAAGTGAACCGTATAACATACAAATATTCATAGCCCGTGTTGAGCCGCCAGATTGGCAACAAGGAATTCAGAGCCAGTGAAGTAACCCAAAAATATGGTTTTTGATCGAGACTGTTCGATTCGAATCCCCAAGACCATCCATTCAGAAGTGGAGCGCACACATCTTGAGAAGATCCGTCGCTCGGATTCGAATTGGAAGATCCTGATTCAAAACCCAAAATTGAGTTGCTTTAGGGGATCCGGAGCCGGCAACAAGAGCGTACAAACGCTGTTTCAATTACACATGAATAGTCACTTGCGTAACTTGAGCAAAAGCCTCACTAGGACAATTCAAAGTTGATCAAAATGATAAATGGAAAAAATGGAGTTTTTCCTAGAAAAAACTGGAAGCATTATTTCGATATATGATCTCTATCAAGTATATAGGAAAGAAACAGCAGAAGACCAACTGGTGAAGTGACGAACTGGCCTCCACATTTGACCTAAATATTCTAGAAACCCATGATGAGGACTGAGGACGATGAAAGATCATCATCATTTCAAGTGTATAATTACAAATGGAACCAGTCTTAGATCTAGTGGTTAATTAAAGAAAATGCTCTACGTATGTTATGTTGGAGGTTTAAAATCCGAATGAGAATTTTTTGTGGTTATTAATGGACAAGTGACCTGATTCCCAAACCATTTCTAAAAAAAAAGTGCACAATTACAAATGTCTATCAGAAACAAACCAAACAAAGAGAGGAAAAAAAATGACGCTCCACTTCTTTGATTGTGTCGGAAACATTAGGTGATAATCTTGGGAGATATTTAAATAGCTGAAAATATAGAAACAGCAGACCTGAAGTTAGTCTTAAGGTTGTGCTTTAGACGGAGGGACGCATAAGAAAGGAAAGGGAGACGCTCATTTCAGACCAGCCCTGTTTGACAGTTTCTCCTGCTCCAGAAGAGAAAAATCAAAGAGAGAGCGGAGGTGAAGAAGCACTGTTTGGAAAGATGAAAAGCTTCACGTGGTGTTGATTTTTGACGAGTTATGCGGAGGTTGCCTCACCCCCGATCTCTTTCCTTCCTTCCATTTAATGAGGGATTTATCCCTCTGTTCTGGAGCACAGCCTAACTTTCTAGAAAGTTTAAATAATCACAATTAATGAAATTAAAACTATATTCTTGGAGCCATAATAGGAGTAGAACTAGAATTTGTTAGATACAGACACTTGATACATGAATTATTCACAATTGCACGATGAGTTATAAATATTTGCTCGACAAGGTATGAATATTTGTGCAACAGACAACCCGAAAATATATCTTCATAGATCTTCATAGATCTCATTTGAAAAAAAAATTTACGTAAAAAACGTTTGTTGTTTTATATTCGCAAAATTTCTCACATATTGTCAGAAATATTAGCGAGATTTAACAGAGAAAAAAAACCCACCTTTAAGAACATGTAAATGATAAGTGTGTAATGAGGGAGATAAAAGCAAACTAATATTTCCAGTTTTTTTTTTCCAAAATACTTGTATCTTAGGTATTTATAATAGTTGCGCAAATAAGTATTCATATTTGCACATTTTATTTATAAAATATTTCAAATATTAGACAGTCCTCTAGATAATTAGTAGTATTTCTCATGTAGTTAATGTGTGGAGAACATAATGGGAGATTGTTACACAGAGACAGCTAGCGCTCCCTATATTATAATCATTTGTTACTTGATAAAACATAATTCTTCTTTAATTTGCACCTCCAATGTAGTTGTCTATTTTGCGCTATCAGTAAAATATGACATTACTATAAATAATGTAACTTCTAATCAAAAGCCCCAACATCCTCGAATTTAGTTCTCTCATTTGAGATGACTACAATTACTATTCTGGGCATGCAAACAAAGAAATAAAAGAAGGGCCAACCTACCCACATAACACTATATGTATGTCCATCAATATAAAACTAACAATACGGTTCATTCATCAAATAACATCAATAGATGTCTGCCTATTCTTTCTTGACCCGATTTCTAGCAGCCTTAGCAGTGCTGGATCGCTCGGCCTGTGAGAATGCGATGCATACTTGCATGCATACTGTCACCAGAGCTAGACCAATTGTGGTGAAACAAACCCCTTTCCATGTAGAAAGAAGTTGGCTCCATCTAAAAAATCTAAATGTGGCATAAGATAGAATACTTGACCAGAATATCACCACCTACTCAGAAAAACAATTTACAGCTAGTGAGAGAGAGAGAGAGAGAGATTCTAGGAATAAGAGAGACAACAAAAGACCCTTGACAGTCACTGTCAAGTTTTTCAAAAAAGAAAAAAGAAAGAAAGAAAGAAAACAATAGATCCTCTTTTCTTTTTTCATTTCTTGCAAATAAAACCAAAATTTATCTGTTGCAAGCACCACAGACGACCAAACAATTTGAAATATTTGCAACTAACACCCTACAAGTTTTTTTAAATTTGACAACTATCTACCAACTCTTATAAGCATTTTTTTCATAAGCCCAAACCAAATTAAATAAAATGGACCAGATTGAAGTAAGACAGCATTGGAAAAAAAATAATTTGTCATCTTTCTTATTGTCTTAACCTTTTGGGGGTATTCTGCAAATGTACCAAACCAGTCCATATTGTTTGCAAAAAGGAGAAAAAGTAATTTGAAGAAGCTTTAAACAAAGGTTAGGAAAAAGTTCCCTTACCACCAATGATTTAACTGGACGCCCTAGTTGTCTAACCTCACCGCCAAAAGAACCCTCTGCTATATGTTTATCCAACAAAGCATCCTGCCATTTAAAACAAAAAACAAAACAATAATTAGTGAAGAATTGTTCCTAGTTTGCTGCAAGCAAATAAAAACATCAAAATAAAAAAAAATAAAAAGCATGCCTTTGCCACGAATAGATCCCTACACCACTGTGCTACCTCATCATCTGTTTGGGGCAACTCACTCATGGCACGTCTTTTCATGTGCACATGAACCTGCATGCAACAGAGATTGAGTCTGAAATTGCATCAAAAAATATGGAGGGTTTTTTTGGCAATTAAAACCCTATATTTCAACATTATTACATGTTACATCTGAAGTTTTAGCAACTAACCTTAGCAATTAGATGGACATATTGACAACTTTGGCCCACATTCTATTGAGTCAATTGATATTTTTAAAACACAGTGAACTAAAAATTAAATCATGGCAATTTGGCCCACACTCTAATGAAAGTTTCTATTAACCATTTTATTTCTAAGGTTAGCATTAGCTGCAAACAATACCAAATAATGTTGGGTCACAGTCACAATCACAATCACAATCACAAGAAACATGGGTCCTTTTTGCATACAAAATTAAAAATGTTCTACATAATTGCACAAGTTACATCATGCTTTCTTACCACTGATGACTGACCCCTGAGAATCCTCATCATTGTAGGAGAAGGTTGGTTTTTAGGAATAATTACAGTTGTGTCATATATGGCTGGAACAAATGACCTCATTGTACTTACAGCAGTAACAAATCCCTGAAAAATATTTAATAGTAAAAAAGGAGGACATGTTACAAAGGATGCATGTAATTAGTTCAATAAAAAAAAGTTGTATGTTTTATTCAACAACAAAAATCTATTGTACATAGAGCTAACATATATGTAATATTAATTGACATTGACCCATATCTTTAATGCTGTCCCAATCCGATGCTCTTCTCACCTGATAGCATTACTAGTATATATAGTCCAATTGAACACATGCCCTGGATCTAAGCTTAAAAATAATAATCAGTCGTGCATTGCCAAGCTACCCAACAGAACCGGTCCAAACTGTCCAATAAAATTTTGGATGGTTCAGGGTACTCTGCTATCCTGCTATCCAATGAGCTGTTAACAGCACAATGGAATGCCTAAGTTATCAGGAATGGCCCCTACAGACTCCAAAACATTCAATATTGTCCCTGCGAAATCAAGTATGCACATGCCCCACTAGACATAAGCCTGCTCCCTTATTTCACTAATTTCCATAAATGTATCAAAAGCTCCCACTTTTGTTCTTTGTTGTGCAGAGATACAGAGTGATGCAAGGGGTTAATCAGATCTCTTGTAGCCTATATGTTACATGGCTATCCATGATGTATCTCATATTTAAGGGCCCTACAAGATACTAAGCAAGTACGAAGTAATGCAGGGTTACACATTTAATTAAACTCAAACCAAACAGCACAAGCCATAAACGTAGAAAAAAGCAACCTATTGTTGCCTGAACCAGGGTAACACACCAACACATAATTTCATACAAAGAACATGCTTAACACTGCAAATAAAGTACAAGCTTAAAGCTGTTAAACAGGACATTCAGTCAAAAAAGTACACAAGAACCATGAGGCATGTTGAAAAAAAAGAGAGACATTTACGCTTATACAGACTAAACAAATTATGTTCTTGGCTTGTTGGGTTGAAAAAATAAGTAAGTTCAACAGCACATTGATCCAGCAAGGTATACAGTAATGAACTAAGTTGTAAAACCACAACAAAGCTGCTATTTAGAAGCTTGACCAAAAGACTGTTTGATAAACAAGTTAAACAAATGATATCTTGGCTGCTTGCAAATAAAAAAAAATGAAAATATGCATGAGGCTAACTAATATACCAGGAAAAGGATAAACAGGACCAGAGACAGCATACTGTTGAAAAAAAAGTAGGTGATCAGACACAATGAATGGAAAGGTATGCCAGACCAAACTACTGCTAGCAGGTTTGCAAATAACTTTCAGTAGCTGAAAACATTTTGCAATTAAACAAGGTATAAGCTCATCAAAGCAGAGCAACAGCAGCTTACCTTCGTGCGAGGAACAAGAACGTTTCTGGGAACGTGCAGGCCGTTAGCAGCAGCATACTCTTGAGCAGCCAAGAGTTTGGCAGGGGTGAAACGGGTCCCTTCCACAAACAGTGCCAGCCACAATGGCAAAGGGAAATCTTCCAACCGTTTCAGACCTACCTGTATTAACATTACAATTGTATAGCACATTTTTTATTTTATTGTTCTATTCTGGAAATCATATGGCAGGAGTATCTCCCAGAAGAGAGTGGTTCCTGGAGCTTCAGAACAAACCAAGGATGTAACACTATACTGCTCATACCCGTAATGATCAGTTTGTGTTGACCAGTATTGCTTAATTCATTTTCACTAATGGGTTTTATAGGTGCCTGTTGTGATGTACTGATAAAGCACCCCTGCCATACACTTTAAACTGTAAAATGCCAGACAAGTGCAAAATTGTGCGAAAGCAGGAAAAACAACTGATGGGGACATTTCAGGTTAGTCACCAAACTATTAAAATACCTGAAAGAAAAAGATCAAATAATACCTTCAGTGTCCTCTCATCCTTGGCCCAGCTTCTCTCCAGAAAAAGGTACTCAGCAAACCACATTGACCAACCGATAACCTGCAATAACATAATCAGTAAGGGGGGATGTGCTGGGTTTAGAATTTTGCACAATATATATTAAAACCTTTTACGATCTAGAATAACAAAAAATCTTAGCACGGAATATGATGATAAAATTAAAAAAAAATGCTCACGGGAAGAAACTTGGACGATTTCTTCATAACAGCCAATGCGCCACCAAGACAACCTGCACGCTGACAGAAGCAAGGTGTGTTTTATTCTTTTTTCTTGGGGCTCCAGGGAGGGAGAGAGAGCTCTGCCAAGTTTTTTCAAAAGAGAGAGAGAGAGAGAGAGAGAGAGAGCACCTCAGCTAATACCCATCCTACAAGCCAGTCAATATCGCTTCTGTGATTTGATACTAGAAGTGCATGTTCTTTGCCTACAACCATTCAACATGTCCTTTAATTCATATTTTCTTATTGTTTGATTTTTATTTCAGTTGAAATAGGTCACAAAAGCCACAAGTTGGTATCATGTCGGGCATATCAGATATCTTTTAGGTCTGATACATTCACAAAGCACACTAAATACAAATAAAGACAAAAATAATATAGACAGTTTTGAGAATAAATGCCAGTAGTTACCCATTGAGTTGAATATCTCAGCATCAGCATAGAGTTCAACCTATATAGGCAGGCAAAAGCTATGTAAAAATATAAACTGAAGAAAAATAAATATTTATCTGACACATATAGAAAGCTAAGACAGATTTCTGAACTAAAGTTCAAGGTTTCAAATCGCTGGAGAGCTTGATACGATGAATTCCCTCGAGTTTGGTTAATATGAGTTCACAAGTCCTCTTTGAGCTCAGTCAGACCTTTAATTATATAATTACCAAATCGGTTGAAGTCAAATCGTCACAAAATCATAAAAAATGGAGTTCTTTTCATAAAAGATCATGTGGAAAAATTACTACTCTACATCACAAGAGATGTATGGTTCATTTGTTACATGATCAACTGGATGAAAATCAACTGTTCATTTTAATCAATTCGGTTTAGTCTTTCTTTGACCTCTTGATCTTATACAAATTGAACTCCAAATTTTACAGTAGTCGAGCATAAGTGACTTGTGATATTTAACAAGATCAGTGGTGCATAGCATAGAAGAATTAAAAAAACTTAGCTGGGCTTACATGCATAAATAGAAAAATGAACGAAATCCTTAGTGTAGAGAAAAATGCAGTATCATGGCTAGCAATTAAATAATGGAATATAAAAAACAAAAAGAGATGAACTTTCTTATAACAAAATTCAAATTTTAGATTTCAATTTTGTTACCTTTACACCAGCCCACCAATCTACAAGCCAAACAAGTTGCAGCCAGAGCAATTCAGACAATTGTCGGTTTATTCTCCTATAGAGATTCCTTGCGAAAGGCCTTATTATCACAAAGAGGATAGCCTATTACACCAACAAACAAAGGATAAAAAACCATCCTTCCTCATACCTTTAAATCTTAGAAAGATTGCAAATAACACCCAACTCTTCTAAAACTGAAAAAAAGAACTAAACAGTGTAGGATTTGTGATTTAGTTAAATAGTGAGTCCACTACTTCCTACAAGACTCGGTCAAAGGCCTTATCACACAAAGAGAGGAACCTATTGCAAAAAATACTAAAATAGCTTTGAACCAAAGCTAATTTTTGAAGGGAAAACATTAAAAACATGGGAAATAATCCTATACTCTCCCCTAGTTTTAAGCAGCACACAGCTCATTGTGTAGTTTACAGATGAAATCAAACAATTAAAATTAAAGTCAAGTCAGGCAAAAGAAAGATTAAATTACCTCTAATTTTATGATTCTAACTTAACCAATCAAGTCATAACCAGTTTATGCAAACTGGGAAATCTACATACTTTTTTCTGGCTTTTATTTGTTCAGTTTGGCTTTGCAACAAGTATAGGTTACTAACAATAAGAGGAAAATTCTTACTAAAAAAAACAATAAGAGGAAAATCGTCAACATTTCCATCACCAAATCTAAAAGATTTGTATTATAATTTTACCCATAACTATCCCCAAAGGAGCACAGTACCAGTAGCTGATATGGGATAAGGTGGACATCATCTACATTGTAAAATTAACAAAATTTTGGGTCCAACTTGCAATAAATTCAGAAATTTGTATTGATTTACATTTTTCACCAACAATGAAGTAATAACCTCCAATTTCTAAGTCTCTGAGAGCCAGATCATTCACTGTAAAACCAAAACAATAGGAAAACCGAACAAAACAAAGGGAATTGGGTATGACCTGAACGCAATTAATGACTAAACCGGAGAGAAGGAAAAGTAGTCCAAAGGGAACCAACAATAGCACCGCAGGGACCGCCATGAATCAAAGCTCCCGCGGAAATTGGGAGGAAATTTGGCGTAATTTGTTTTCGTGTTTAGCCTTCACACTACTCTTGAGTTGTCCAAATTGGTGATTGTTGAGGTTACCGATGGTGAGCGTAGTCGTATATTCTGGCGAACCGGATCACCTGCCCCTGTGGGCGAGTGTATATCCTCTGACACATCTCAATTTTTGCGTGACCGACGTGTTCGGTGCCTATTCGGGGATACCGCAGGGGGCCAGTATTATTTGTGCTTTGAGATTCGTGTAAAACTATTTAAACGGTTAATATTTTCCCTAAAGTCACGCAAAGTTTGAGATACCTCAGAGGATGGGAATTCCCTGTGGGCAGGAGGTTCCGTATTCTGCGTTGGAAATTTTCTGAGTGGCTTCTAGTTTCCACTTTACAAGGCGGTTTACAATGATTAGTCGGCGATTGGTTGATTTGAAGGGAATTTTGTGTAGCTAGAGTGATTAGTTGGAATTCGTATCCTCTGCCTTAACTCAAAAGATTTCTTTTGAGTCAATGAATCTCAACTATTCGATGTGTTTTAAGATTTGTACAAACTAGATCTGCATTAATATTGAAAGGCCCATATATTATAGACAAGAGACGAATTAGCTCTGTTTAAAATCAGACGGTTGAGATTCATTAACTCAAAAGATTCTTAGAAAATAGCTTAGTTGGCCGTCAAATTTTATTAATTTGCTATTAAATTCAATTAAACAACTAATTAATTTTACTATGCATTGTTAGTTATTTGCCACGGATTTCCTTATTTTATCAAACTATGGTTTTAATAATCTTAGATTCTACAAAAACTAGACTTTATAAGTTTTTATATAGTATTAGGTCCTGTTCGGCCGCTCCACTGTTCTCCAGGGAAAAAAAAATTCAGTTCAATTGAATTTTTTTTTCCTGCATGAACAGTACTTTTTAATTCAATTTCCGTACCCATGCCCATTTCCAATGGCCCGCCAAACAGGCTCTTAATTTTTAATTAGGCATTCTAAAAAAATTAATGTTTTTTTTATTTGACAGTCTTTTTTTGCACCGTGCTACTTCGCTAAAGTTGGTCATGAAGAGCAATCCTCATGTCATTTCTAGCTATCACTAGATAAAATTTAATTTTAAAATTTTAAATGATATGAATATGAATATTAAAATTTTGAAAGTGTAATTTGTTTTTAATCACCAGTATAAATTGTGTTTTAATAAGATGTCAACATAATTTTCTATGATTTTTTGAAAAAGATTTGACTTTTTTCACAGTAATCTTCGTAACTAAAGAATGACAGTCATTTTAATATATTTATTTTTTTTCTAACCTGATTTTTGAAATAATTATCCGACCAAAATAACAAAAGAAACAAGCAAGTGAATATTCAAATATATTTTTTAATTTCACAGATAAAAAACAGTATACATTATTCACAAGGATGTAAATGTGTTAGATTTATTTGAATTACGAATATTTGTGCATACTAAATACCAATGTCAATTATTCGCAAAAATATGATTAATCAACCATAGAACGATTTATCTCTTGGCAGCATCTCTTATGTCCGTCAAGTGCGTATCATATATCATTATCTTTATATCAGTAGTTTTGCAACATATTATAATATTTTATCTAATAAAGCAACACACTTATTTAACAGAATACATCATTTATACATACTTTAGTCAAAAATAAAAATAAGTCCATAAATAGTAAAACATAAAGAAGAGAAAAATATCCTTAAAATGTAATTTATTATATAAAACGAGATAAATGAACTATAAAAAAAATATTCCATTTGCAATTTTGCATACTCTTTTTAATTGTTTAATTAATATATTGTCCAAGTACGTACTATTTTGTTATGTGAAAATTTTCAAATTCAAAAATTTATAAACACTTATTTACTTTACTAGTATGAGAATTTTAAGTAAGAGGACTAGTATGATCTTAAAATATAAAAAAAATATTATGCCCAATTTTAAAAAATTTTAAAAATACGATAAATATAGATTTTACAGAAGAATAAATAGTATAAGATATCTGGATGAACTTTTTATCGGCCAATCAAATTATAAAGAGTAAAATCTAACAATTCCCAGCCTAGCCCAACATTATTATTTTTTTACGAACTGAAGATAACAAAAGAATGTTGTTACTTTAACTTTTGGAGCCATATGGTAAATTCGCAAATGGAAGCAACACCTATTTGAATTAGTGTCAGTTCCTCTTCTTTTTTTTTTTATAAATTCAAATTTTATATATTGTTCGGACATTCAAAAATAAATATAGGATAAACGTAACGGCTACAAAATATATTAAACATTGGATTCATTATAGAAAAAATATCATCCCAAATCGAATTTCACAATAAAATATATATATACATTAAAAAGAGATACATTTTTTTTGTAAACTTTTGTAATTAGAACAAACTCATCGGCTTCAAGCCTTCAAGATATAATGACAACTATTTGTACAGCTAGTCGGCAACAAAATTTACTCTGTATTAATTTGTACAGCAAGAGTAGGAAACGAGCTATTAATAGGCTTTAATATTTTAGCTGTAGAGAGATGGCGACCGAAACGAGCTATTTATCAGACTTCATCATAGCACAATTTTTAAAGTTCTACATTAATGTGATTTACCAAAACCAGACTTCTTTTTAGTTAACTGCTGGAAATATCTGGTTATCCAAAAGGACCAAAACTCATCCAGATATATAATATAGAGTGTGAGAGGGGGGAATTCAGAGTGGGCGTTGGACCTACTTTGACCATCCGATTTGCATCGAGATTCGTGCAAACTAACTAAAATCCATGCAGATCTATTTCAATTTCAGTGCGTTGGACCTTCTCATTCGGTATACAGAAGGCCACCGCATACCGTATATGCGTATATGCGTATACGGTATGCAGCCGCATATGCTGATTTTTATTCGGATTTATATATGTGGATTTTAAATGAGAATTCGTATATATAAACAGATAATATGTGATATGATTCACTGTTAATCTACTCTAAACTGGTAATATGTGGTATAAATTACTGTTAATATACTTTAAACCGGTATTTTATCACTATTAATATACTCTAAACCGGTATTATGCTCTAAACTTCATATTCGGACCGAATATAGATTTTCTATTCGGATTGCAACCGAATAGGTATATTCGGCCAAATAGACCGAATTTTAAAACACTGGGCAGAATAGCATAAAATAACTCTTAACCACGTTACAGGTACAAGACACCTAAAAGATCTATGGCAACAAACAAGTTAAACTTATAAAATTAATGGAACAGCAGCAGCAGCAGCAGCAATACTATGCAGATAATTAAAGTTATTGAATCTACACAACTACTCTTCGCTTAAAAAGAAAAAAAAAAACAATTTATGCACTCACCTAACATTCAAATCCAGCTCTCCGCCAGAATCATCACCATCATCATCATCCTCCTCATTTTCATCATTGTTCAAGAAATCCTCCTCCCCTTCCTCTTCCTCCTCCCCATTATTATCCCCATTCTCATTCTCATTAGCATTAGCAGCATTTACCCTACTGTGACTAGCATTCCCTGCCCAGCTACCCTGACGCATCAACTCCTGATCATGCGCATCCTCCCCCCTTAAGGTGGCTGCATGACCATGCATGGATGCAGACAAATGAGTGGGGCCCATCATGTCAGCCTGTGCTGCTGAAGCAGCCATCTGGGCAGCCGCCTTCTGTCGGGCCTCAATATCTGCACGAGTCTCAAAAGCTAGGCGCTTCTCGTTTTGGACCAGCGACTGCTCGAGGTGGAGGCGCTCCTCAGAGCGGAACTCCCCGAGGGAGTGCTTGCGCGTCATAATGTTGAACGCTAACACCTGCTTCTCAAAGGTCGAAGTGAACTCGGCTATCTTCACCAGGATGTTGTGGTCCCACTGCTGCAACCTGGATGAGGCCTGCCCCGTCTTGTCACTTTCTACCATCCTGTCATCCTCCTCAGTCTCATAATCCGACACCACATGATATGGCAACAACCTGCTTACATGACTCGTTCTTTAGAACAAAGGCCTTAAGGAAACAGTTCAGCTTGGACGCTACTGATTTGGTACCAATAATTGACAAGCATTTTGTCAAATCATTGTTCGAATAGTGGGTCTCAAGCAAAAACATTTCACATTTTCCACTGAGAAGCTTAGCACTGGCTTCAATTTTGGCAAACTTTCAATTGATCAGAGAAGATCCTTGAGTAGGGGCCATTCAATATAGACAAAGTTAGAGAACTGCAACAGATTAATTGAAAAGTTGGTAGATAACAGTAGGCATATATGACACAAAGTGGATCTCAAAGGAATTTTCCTGAAATATAACAGCTCAAATTGAACATTATCCCCTAATTCCTTTTTTTTTTTTTTGAAATCTTGCTAGTGGTTAGTTATCCCCTAATTCCTGGAATCAATTAAATTGACAGTAACAGGCTAACAGCCCAAGCCATTACATAGGATCAACACTCCAAATGATGATAATTCAATCTGAACTCTGAAAGTGCACTCTTTAATTTTAAAAAGGAATTCCTGAATTGAATTAAGTTATGCTTGAATTCTACACTTAGTCAAGCAAACGCCCTCCAAATGATCTCCTCTTTGTTATTAGCCTATCTCCCAGCAACACATAACCAAGAACCATAGAAATGCAACAAATTAGGAAAGAAAAAGAACTAACCTGTTAACAGCATCCTCAATTGAAGTGAATGGGGTTTTGACATCAGGGTTGCACACCTTGGTTGCATCCTGAAGTGCCATCTCTATTTCGGGGTTCCTAACCTGAGGCGCAGAAGGCGCAGCAGATCTCGCCATTTGTTGTTGCAACTGCGCTTGCGACAGCTGTCCTTGTTGTAATTGCGCTTGCGCGAACTGGAAGGATCGGAACCCTGGGGCGCGGAGGTGAGCATCGATGTTGGAAGGGAAGCGGGCCATGGCTTGCTGTAACTGCGATTGCTGTAAATTGGGCTGCTGAATGTGCGGTCTCGGGAGCTGTTGCTGCTGTTGTTGCATCAGAAACAACTGTTGTTGTAAGAGCAGATGCTGCTGCTGCTGAGCCATCGCTGCTGCTCCGACTGCACCGGTGGCGGTGGCGGTGGCAGGATTTGCGTTCCCTTCTTCCATTTTTGTTATCGCTTTAAAATTTTGCGCTGTGACAATAAAGCCTAGGTAGAAAACACAGAGAGCACAAGAAATTGAGAAAGTATAACCATTGGGTCAACCACTTGTAAAAAAAATACAAGTAATCACAGTCAAGCATCACAAAGAAATAGAATTAAGGGTGTATCCGAATCTGCTGCGATTCTTTAGCTGTGTGAACAGTACTCTAAAAATCTAAAAATGGGATGTTTTAAGGTTCTTCAGCTGTGAACAGTCCTCTAACTGATGAATTGTTTCGAAATTTGTACATAAATCAGTTGTTTTGATATACTTGCATAAAAAATACTAGATGTCTGAATTTTAAAAAGACAGAGATTTTAAAATGACTGTTCCTAAATTCGGATCGCAACAAATTTATTTCCGTTCATCTATTGTCCGAAATTGCTCCAATTAGCACTTGACGAGAGTCAATCGGTACCAAAGCAGTGGTCGAACTTTGCTTTAGTTCGAAGCTTCTCAGAATCTCATTGCGTTTTTGTTAATTGACAAAAAAATGTAAAATGAGGGGAATTCAATTGCATAAGTTTTAGTATTATTATAAAATATCACATTCTTATTTTTTGTTTACACTTCAAGGTTTTAAATTCAAATATAGAATCTAATATTGATCTTATTTATTTCATCCATATTATGTTCACGTAAGATTTATATAAGTTTTAGAGTTCATTTGATACTAGATCAAGTCAAAATAAATATACTAAAAATAATTTACATCGATAGCTAGATTCATTTTATCATTTTATCACTTGATCTAGTATATATTCAATGAAATCTTAAAAACACAAAAATTATATACGGACGCATTTCTCGTAAAACAATTTAATAATTTGAATTTTATATTTTAATTATAAATAAAAGGGTTATTTTAACATTTTGTAGCATTTGAAATTCTTCTTCTATAAAATATTCCTACTTGTGCCTAGCGTAGTAATATATATAGGTGGCATTTTAGGCTGCTATATACTACATCAATTTGAGGCTATTATAGATGGTAGATAAATCATAAAAGAGAAGAGAGAAAAGAGAGAGGAAAAGATAAAAGGACAATAATTGTATTACATCCCATATATATTTACAAAATGTCACACTAGAGTAGGGCTGCAAACGAATTGAATCGAATTGAATCGAACTTACCTCATTTTGAGTTTGGCTTGAATCAATTTCGAACTAAGTTTGGTTTGAATTAATTTTGAATCGAATTTTTTACGAACCGAATTTCGAATCTTTTACGAACTTTTTTACGACAAAAAATAGTTATCGTAGTCGCCGAGAGCGAGATGTAAAAGTCGTCTATGGTTTCAAAACAGAGAGTGAGGGTTACGACTTACGAGTTATGACGTATGGCTGGGGGCCCTTATGTTTTAATTTTTAAGCCATCAGCGAACATAAGTCATCAGCGAAAATTAACGGTTCACGTTACCTTGAGATTCGAACTAGAATAGTTTGCGAACCTATTTCGAACGAACTAGGTTCAGTTTGAATTTGGTTTGAATTAATTCCGAACTATTTCGAATCGAATTTTTTACGAACTTTTTCGAATCAAACTCGAATCAAATCACGAACTATGAATTTTTTGTGCAGCCCTACACTAGAGTTTCTTATGTAGGTACAATTATATATGGGATGTAATACAATGTGTCAAATACAAATGCATTCTTCTTGACACGAGCAATTGAAAAATACACATTCCTCTTTATTTTCAGGCTCACTATGCAAAAAGTACTATGAGTCTATCACTGATAGTCATGATTATTGGCAACCAGTTTTAATCAAAGATTTTTGAAAAAAAAAAAAAAAAAAAAAAGAAGCTATGCAACTGTGGAAATATAATTCACTTTGCTTTACACGAGTCAAAAATTAAGAATAATTCAATGCAAATAATTATTGAAAAAAAAATAAACATATATAATACACAAAAAATAAACAATATATTTCACCAGATAATTAGCTATCTTTTAGAGAAAGATCACCAAAAGAGGAACAAATGCAACCCATCCCCAAGAGCATCTGATTAACCGCAAACTCGACGCCAAATTTTCCTCTATCATGATGTTAAATCTACAACTTGTAGTAGACGGGTTCTCAGTTGTCACCGTTGCGAGTTTATTGAAGTCACAAGCCCTTTCATCCTGATCGTACCTCTGGTAATAGCTATTAAATGCATACGATATGTTTCCTCTCGCATCAAGATTTCCGCAAGAAGTCTTGTAACCGAGGCTCGAGCAATCTGCATTGGCACAAGCATAGCTAACACCTGCTTCGATGTTTTGGTTATCTAGGCCGATAGACGGCTTCAAGACACACCACTTCTTGTCCAAGTACTTTACTCCCTTTGCCTCCACAAGTGTAGCTGTGTAATCAAAACTGGTTAACAGCAGCTGGGTACATAGGATATGATCGATATGACTTCTACCGATAACAATTTTCTTTTTCGTTATATGTTTATGACAAGAACAACGACAGAATCATCAATTTTTAGATTGAAAATTAAAGCATGTGTATATGAAATAAATAATCTCTTTGGCCATAATAGTATATAAAGAATCATGTATATTTCACATCTCAATTGTTGTAGATCTAGGTCCTAAATTGCCATTAGCAGTAAAAACAAATTGCATTTCACCTCTTTCAGATAAATATATCTTCCTTTTTTACTGTTGGGATTAATCCTTCATTTGGATTTTTTTTTTTTTGCCATACTTGGTAATCTAATTTTACTGTATTTAACACAGAAATTATCTAAAATCCAAATCTGTTTATCCTTCTTCCCAAATAAGGATTGAATAAAGATTTGCCCAACAACATTGTAACTCAGCTTGGTCAATTTTTGTTTATTTTATACATACACATTAAAGAAAATGGAGTTCATGATACAGCATTTTCTGTCATGACATGTACTAAGCATAACCAATTAAAATTTCAACATTGAGGAAGTTTTATCAAACATAATATAATAGCTTGTTTGATTCTCAAGAAACAGCGGTCATGTTAACATTCAAAGCTACTTGTGTTAGCCTAGCAACATTAAATGTTTCAAACATACTAAATATGTACCTGAGGTGTTGGAATAACTTAAGCTTAGTTGATACTTCGGCGTACCATCATAATAGAAAACTCCCCAATGTCTTTCAAAATTTCCAGGCTGTATGCTCTTTAAATCCTCATCTATGAGGCTAAAAAGATACACATCCATGGGTCCCGGACGCAGAGGTGTACCTTGGCCGGACAAGACGTGATTTACCAGACCCTGGTTGAATTGACGTGCATTTTGTATGTTTGCATTCATGTCTCCATCAGTCGGCCACCCAATCTCTCCCACTATTATTGATAGATTATCTGAATTTGGGATTTTACTCATTAGATAATTTGAGCTCTGTAGTTATACTGTAGAGTTTCAATTTGGGATTTTACTGGTTCTTTACAGCAACGGACTAATACCATACTGTGACCGCTATACCAGTAAACTGATGCTCAATTATGACAGTTACGATACTGGCAATCCTCTCAGAATTTAAACTAATGCACTTACTGAATCCATTCTTGCGAAGTGCAGACAGTAACGTGTCGTGGTTAGCATCTAACACATTCGTGTAAGAAATTGAGCCATCAACCACTGGGGCAGTGGTCCCCTGAAAAAAAGCATAATCCAACGGGAAGTTCGGGTCCTCATAAAGACTTATGAAGGGGTATATGTTTACAGTGACTGGGGCATTAACGTCATTTAGAAAGCTAACGAGCTGGACCATCAATCCATGGATGTCTGACCTGAAGTCCCCGTCTGAGGGTTTACCAGTCGGGGAGGTGTACACATCTGCATTAAGTGGTACGGTAACCTTGACTTGATTGCCGATGCCGGCCTTTATGAGCGCTGCTTGAACATTTTGTATGGCTGGGTAGGTGATGTTTAAAAAGCTACCGTTGTAAGTCTGTAGAAAGGGCTCGTTTCCTACTGCCACATATCTGTCAGAGAAAAATAAAAGGAGGGAATTTTAGTTACCGATTGTTACTTTAGTGTACCAGTACAGTACAATAGCATTTGACAGTACACTTAATGCAACACTACGCATTTTGGTTATGATAAATTAATTATAAGAGAACAGAGAATATTTTCTTATGAAGTACCTAGATATTCATACTGTTCTTTGTTTACCTACGAGATAAGATTGAATTGATATTAATTATTTTTAAAATCAAGTAACACTAAATTGATGAGAATGTTTGCTATCATTTTCAGACATCTATGCCCCCCAATTATTTGATAAAATTCTTCTTGCCCTTGTGGCCTCAGATGATTTTAAGTGGGAAAGCATTTATGGTAATAAGAAAAGACATGCCAACTATCTGTTTAACATTTATTTTATTTTTATTGAAAGATTGGCAGCAGCTGCCAATCATTTAAACTGTCGTATTTTTTTAATATGAAGATCACGTTGAGCTGTCTAAATCAACTGTTCTAGAGCATAATTGAAGCACAAAATCTAATAATACATTTTAACCTGACTCTTTAAACAGTCACAACTCTCAAAGATTTCAAATTCAAATAAAAAAAATCAACATTTGATATACCCACAAGGTTTCAGTCATACCCACGAAATAAGAACCAAATTTTGATATAATGACAAAAATGTAAGAGATTGTGAATTTCAAATTCAAATAAAAAATCTTTTATAAATAATTAAATTGAAATTGGCAGATTATATAAGAATTAGCATTTGATTTAGTGACAAAGGCGCATGACATTTATATAAGAGGTTATGAGTTCGAAATCCAAATGAGAGAAACCCTTTGCTGCAATAACAAAGCTATTAAATAGTTAGGTAGCTTGACTTCTAACTTTACTAAAAAAAAAAAAATTTAACAGATTATACCACCTATCTGTAAAAAAAAAACATAATACCCGACGAAATAAGATTTTTTTTTTTTTTTTGTATTTTATCAAGAAAGAAATAAATGTTTACAGAAGACTCGTATCAGTTGTGACAGATATTTGACATTGACTCGATGTTGACTTCCCAATACAGTAATCAATGCTAAGAGGACGAAATACATGTTTATAGATGAATCGTCAAGTTCGTCATGAGTTCTGACAGATATTTGATTTTGACCCGATGTTGACTGCCTAATATGGAAATAAATGCCAACTCTGAAATCCTTTTAACATGAAGACCAACTTGATATCATATTGAACAGGACTTGATAAACGAGACATTCTTTTCATACACCACTGGAAATAAATGCTAACTTAATTAAAAATAAACAAACGAATTATTATTTTCATACACCGCATATATATCCTGTAAGATTGTCCTTCGTACCAGGCCATGAGGTACCAAACCACCTTGTCAAATGTCAATTAATTGATAACGAAGAAAGTAAAAATGAGTGAGACTATGGTACTTTGCAATGCACGGATTTTTCTGTGTATTGAATGTATATCTCTGTTTTTAAAGTCTAAATAGTCAATTTGAATCGCTCAAATTATTATCATATAAAAATATATTTGGAGATCAAATTTTATATTTTTTAAAATTTGTTTACTAACTTTTTGTAAGTAGAAAATCACTACTTTCGGGTGGTTCAGAATTTTTAGATCAAGTAATTTTCTAATTGTCTCAAAAATTATTAAATTTAATCTCCAAGTATATTTTCATATGATAATAATATTGAGCGGTTCGGATCGATTATTTGAACTTTAAAAATAGAGATATAAATTCAAAGTACAAAACGATCCGCGCATTTTGCAACCTACCATAACCTCACTCAGTAAGAATAATCACAAAAGAACTGATTAACCCCACACTATCACCATCCCTTACAAATTAAGAAACAAAAAATGCGGCAAAAATTTAACATGGAGAAAACGGTACAGAAAAGTTTAGAGAGAGTTGCTCTTTTGCTAACCTGACATCAACTCCGTCATTGACATATTTCGACAAGTTCTTGGCGACCCAGTTCTCGGCGGTTTTTGCGCTTTCCCCTAACCCGTCAAGCAGATCGTTTGGTATCCCGACCATGACCTGAATGCCGCTCTTCTTTAAAGACTCCATGATCCCCTCATCAGCCTCAAATAGCTTCACCTTCTGGATTCCATTATCTTTCATCATCTGCACCACTGTGCTAGGCGGTAACGGGTGGCTCGATTGAATGCCCCAGTTTACTCCAATGGCTGATACACTCGTCAGCAGACACAAAAATGTCAACACAGTGAGCGCTTCGTAACGGATCGCCATGGTGTAATTAATTCAAGAACTATCTCTCTGTTTCTGGAAACAGAGGAGAGTTAAAGGAGCAAACCTGGTTTTAAAGAAATACAACTATATACTAAACAGCTGAAGTATCAATAGCAAATTATTATAAGAAAAAATTATGTGACTAAAGTTAGTGGAAATTGGGGGAAAAGAAGAGAGGGATGGCCAAGCCAAGAAAGAGAGCCAGTCAGAGCACAAGTGATAGGAAAAGAGAGCGTTGTTATTATGGGGACAAGTGGGGTCAGAGAAAATCCAGAAAAAGAGGGTAAGTACCATAAGTTATGATTGTGACAAGGACAGATACGAAACCAAAGCATTAAGCAATGGACATAGCACATTAGCACTCTGGTTCCTCTCTCTCTCTCTCTCTCTCTCTGGAAAGAGAGAACAGATAGGAAAGCAGGCACCACTTATTAACAGAGTATCTCAATAAAGCTTGTTCAGGCATAGAAGATAGCGGGATTTATACAAAACCCCCCAATGTCACTTTGCTAAAGAGATGTATTGACCGACTAAAATATACAGTGCAACGACTTCTAGTATCTGCTCCTAATGAGTGGATCTTCCTATTAATGATTTCCTGATATGACCCTACAGAATATCAAAATATCAAAAATATCAAACAAGCTCTGTCCAAATGAGATAGTGAGATACTTGACGTGCCCTTTAAAATATGCTCTATATGTATCTATGTTATTCCGATACTTCAGTCTTCATATATGATGTCGTAATTGTATCTGATACGTATCATAGTGCCGTATGATACTAGTATCGTATCGCCTGATACCCGTATAGCATGGTCTAATACCTGTATTGTGTTGAAAATTGCCGTATCGCCGTCTTCCGTATCATATCCGATACGATATCCGTACATGTATCTATGCAACATAGTATGTACCCCTCTTCTTCTTATCTCCATTTTTATATTAAGTACGTAGATGTTCTGATTCGCCAATGAATGTGATTAAAAGATAAAATTTCAGACTGTATATTTTTTTTTATGTGTAGAAGTTCAGATTTATTTAGACACGTACTTACCACATGCAAATTGTATTATTTTTTTTATTAGTCCTGATTTCTTTCTATTTTTTTAAATGTCATTTAAGGAAACTTTTAACTGATTGATAATTGATTGGTCATGTTTTCATTTCTTTCTATTTTTTATATCATTTAAAAAGTATTATTTGTTATTTAATATGTCATTTTGTATGAGATTTTTTAATGAAAATATCAAAAAGATAAAAAAAATATTATTTAATATATTATTTAAAGAACGTTATTTATGTGTAGATGTTATTTAATATATCATTCAAAGAATATATTTGTTATTTAGTGTAATATTTTTATAGAAGTACGTTATATTGTGTGAACTTTTTTATTTTTTTATAATATCTTTCTGTTAACCATAATACTAATTATTTATGATACATTATTAATACAATATATAGAAGGTGCTTTATTTACGACGTTGAAGCGGGTGATTGACGACTACTCAATAGTATATATGTGACTTGGAACTTTCTTGTAGATATGTGTGTGTGTGTGATACGTTTATGTTACAAAAGTATTATTTATGATTATAATTTCACCTTCATCAATATGTAGAAGTTTTATATTTATATATTAATTTTTTTATAGTTTTAAGAAAAATTATATTTGACCTCCATAAATATATAAAATTGTTCTACTGTGATCTTTATAGTTATAATTTTATATTTTTAATGTGATCTACTAATATCAATATTTTATATAATTTTTTAAATTAATTAAAAAAAATTCTGATGTGGCCCACGAAGAAGGCGAAGGAGTTGGGAAACCCATGAAAAATTGAGGGGGATTAACTTTTACAGTCAGTACAAAATTAGCCTACTAATTTTTTATTTTTCATGTACGGATAAACAAATGAAAAACTGAATTGTATATATATCTGTAAAAAATAATGATGGACAGAAAGTACAGGGTTCCCTTTTGCAGGATCTTATGTGATATTTATATTTTTTTTCCAGGGGAACAAATGAAACATCTACTTTCTTTTAAAAACAAAATTATGTTTAATTTGTTTTGAGGAGAAAAAAAAAAACAGGGTTCATGAAACTGCAAGAAGAAATGGTCAATGAAAACGATTTTGAAAGCAACCACTGTATCTAATAACAGAAAAAAGACATAATAAAGATGAAAAAGTTTTTCTCAAAAAAAAAAAAAAGAGGAAAAAGTGTAGAGGGTTATGGAGGCAAAGCATCAAATCTCATCATTTACATTTTTGTAGGGTCTTATTTTTAGTACAATATTTTTTAAAGATATTGGTTGTATGCAGAGGCAAAGTGAGGAAGGAACAATAATAGAATCAATTAACTTCTATTTTTTTTCATAATTTTTATAATTATGTATAATTTTTTATATAATTTAGAATAAAATATTCGGGTATTGCTAAATTGCCCTTCATTATCTAAAGAAAATTTTTATATGATTGATCTCTATATATGTTTGATCTCATAGTCTAAAAATCTGATTCCGCTTCTGATTGTGTGTAGATAAGTAGATAATTGTGCATGCAATATATTATGAAAAAAGATTTCTTGAGGTCGGAAACATATTTGGTGAGCACAAATTTGTTTCGTGCTTATAAGTTACATATAAAAAGAAATTTCCGTCGACTGATATTAAATATTTTACAAAAGAATAAATTTAATTATATTAAATATATGAATATACGGAGTTCGGGACGAGTTGCATGTTTTGGATGAACCAAATTATAATACAATATGAATATAGAGGAGGGATCCAATTATACTATTTTATGGTGACGCATATTGACACCATATATTTGTAAATATATTTTGTAATTTGAAAGTCCAAACCGTCGATATGAGCTGTTCAACATGATCTCTATATTAAAATATGCTTGGAGACAAAATTTTATATATTTTTATATTTATTAAAATATATACAAAATTGTTGTTTTTGGACAATTATGGACTATTGAAAACAACTATTTTAAAAATTCTAAAAAAGCAGTAAATTTTTTTTTAAAAATATAAAATTTGGTCTCCAAGTACATTTTAATATGGAGACCGTATTTAATGGTTCGGATTGACTATTTCAATTTTGAAATTATAAAAATGATTTATATACTTTTGGTGTCAAGATGTGGCACTATAAAATGGTGTAATTGGATCGCTCCTCATGAATATAAACGTAAATTTAATTAACTTCATTGTTGATATCTTGTTAAATATCGTTTCAATGATAAAAATAATATAGGAGATGCGTTCTTAATTATTAGACAACGTGTGTGAAATTTGAACCAATTTAAAATTTAATTAGTATTTATCACAAAACAATACAACTTCATCTTGGGAAAAATTGCTTGATGGAATGCTTAGACTATGCAATATGTCAAAATTTGTCACACACTCGCACACTCTATTTAAGAAATAAAAACGCATATACAATTTTATTTTTTTACTTAAATATGAATGTATATATAAATAAATAATTGAATGTATGCTAAATCTACTCATAAAATATAACCGAAATTTTTATATTTACCATTAAAAAAAAAGATAAACCAATAAACTATGATTTCATGGTAATTCTATTTTTATCATGGACGCAATGATAAATTGCGGCCACCAAAAGATTGGCTGCAACCTGTCGTATGTTGAGGCCACAAAAAGAAACCAATACAATGCCAAAATCGAGTAGAAACCAATACATTTTTTCACTTTTTGGTGGCTGCCATGACAGGTGGTGTCCATGATAAATATGGATTTCTCACGAAATCATAGTTTATTAGTTTATCTTTTTTTTAATGATAAATATAAAAATTTCGGAAAATATAAATATCGACTAGAATTTTATATCCATTTTTCATGATGTTAAATGAAAAGAAGTCGCACTATCACATCCTACAATTAAATTTTAATGTTTATATTAATATCAGCAAAATTTGATCCAATTATGAAATAAAAATTAACGGATCATTTGGCATGGTTATTCATATCACCATCAAAGTACGATTATTATAATAATAATCGTGATGTACATCCAACTTTTATAATAGAGGACCACACCCTTCTTTGCCTCTCCTAGGAGATATTGCTAGGCGATTCTCCTCGCGATCAAAGGAAGATCAAAGGAACAGTAATTTTGAGAAATTATGAGATTAGATTTTGTTTTCTTCCACCATTTCTCTATCTCACCTCCATCACTTTGCCTCGGCTCAATCCGCCTCACTCCTTTTTGTTCTTCTGAGTGGTGCTTCTGATTAGAGGATCTGGTCACTTGTTCTTTGTTGTTACTTGTTCTTTGTTTTGACTTGTTGTTTCTTTGTCTCGCTAATCTTTTGTCCGAACAGGTGCTTTCTCTAATAGATTTGGTCACCGCTTTTCGCTCTATCTAGACTTTCGGGTTTGGATGTGCGTGATGTAAATTTGCTTCACCTCTCTTCTAGTATTTACTATCATTATATATAAATAAGGTATGTGTTTACAGTTAAAGACAGTGATGTTGTCTCCTTCCTCTTTTGCTTTCTTCTCTTCTTCTTCTTCTTCTCCTGCTTCTTCGATCTTTCTCTGTCTTCTTTTGAATAAATCAGGCACAAATCTCATCTGAGCGTGAAGGCTCTCCTAGATACCCCTAACTCATCCTGATTCCAAAAACATCATTGTAAAACCATACTAGCTCAATATAAACCAATATGAGCACAAGGCACGGTTCTATTCAGTTAATGTTTATTGTACTGGTACGGTTCTATTTATTGTACTGGTATGACTGTTTTATATACTCATATATAATGATATGAACTATGTGTGTAATTGGTTTGTCATGATTAATAAAAGTACTTACGGGTTGTTAACTAAAAAAAACTTTTATAATACATTCATATAGTATCATAAGAAAACACTGCTCAAATATAAAAATTAAATATTATACATATGTTTTAAGAACTAGCCTTTGATCTAGTGGCAAAGATATGTGGTCTGCTGAAATAGTTAGATGACTTGACCTTCAATTTTACTCAAAAAAAAATATTATACATATGTTTTTAATTATTTAGAAAGAATGTGCATCAAATCTGAGTCAATTTGAAATGTCATCCATCATAAACCATTAAAAATATACCGATAGTTCTTTTAAATTTTTTTTGACAAAATACTAAATGACTTCCAAATCAGTTCAAACTTAAATGCAACGTAATTTTAAACAAAATAAATAGTACATATGTACTTTTTATTTTCTTCTTATTTTTTTCAGAATATTTTAATAAACTTGGATAAAAGTTGTATGCATGCTAAAAAGTATTCTACAAGATTTATTTAATGCTAATACTATTCTTTTAGGTTGTATTTGGATGAATCAAGAATAGTGCAAGGATAGTAGCTATTTCAATTTTGAGGATAGTAACTATTCCAACATTTTGTAGGATAAGGGTGTGTTTGGATGGGTCAAGAATAGCTACTATTCCGGATTAGCACTATTCCGAGTTACTATCCGGTGTTTGGGTGTGTTTGGATTAGCAAATAGTTACTATTATTTGTTTGTCTTTTGTGGGATAGCTCACTATTCTACTATTCCTACAAAATATTGGAATAGCTATTATCCTAAAATTAAGGATAGCTCTATCCTTGCTACTATTCTTGATTCATCCAAACGCACCCTAAGTAAAATAGTGAGCTATCCCACAAAAGACAAACAAAGAATAGTGGCTATTCGCTAATCCAAACATACCCAAACGTAGATTAGTAGCTCGGAATAGTGTTAATCCGAAATAGTAGCTACTCTTCACCCATCCAAACGCACCCTTAATGTTTATTTCGGTGAACTTTAAAAGGGAGGTTTAGTTGTGGTATTATTAAGCTTAAACTGTGCCTGCAAATAGCACAAGCTGTTTGGTTATTGCTGCAACAACCGGCAGAATTAGACTTTCAAATTATGAGGTCAAAAATAAATGTGGTTAATCATTTAAAATTTTTATGCTGAGAATGAGATCAATTTTACATTATCCATTAGTCTAGTGGCAAAGGGAATATTTTCCATGTGAGATGTTGCAGATTCAAAATCTGAAAAAAAAAATTATTTGTAGATATTAATTAATTGGATGGTTTGACTTCCAAACTTTACTAAAAAATTACATATTTATAATATTTTACTATATATTATATAAAAAAATATACATAATTAAAAAGATAGAGATCAAGTGACCTCATTTGTTGTTGAAAATGCATCAGCCGTTAGTTGGTGCAGATTAAGGATCTACCCAGAATTTGTGAAAGTACAATTGAATTTGATATTTATGTTCATCGCCTCGCTTCAGAAACTCAGAGTGGATCGAACGGTCCAAAAAACGAACGCGTATCCTCTGCATTAAACTCAAAAGGGAATCTTTTGAGTTAATGAATCTCAACTGTCTGATTTAATTAGAGTCAATCTAGCTTCTATCTATAACATAGGGACTTTTCAATATTAGTACAGATCTAGTCTCGCACGAATTTTAAAACAAATTAGACGGTTGAGACTTATTAACTAAAAAAATTCGCTTTTGAGTTAATGCAGAGGATACGAATTCCCAAAAAACCAACTTGATATAATAACGGTAGGAGATAATTCCCCCCTCCTAGATTTGTCTGGTGCAACATTTTATTACATAAATTTTGGAATTTTGTTATACTCAAATATCCCCAATTCTAGTGAGATATGTATATCATGTAAAAATCTATACAAATTACGGATAGATGTGAACTCTTTAAAATGTTGCAATTCATACGTACAACTTTTTTTTTTTTTTTAAAGTTGTGGTTTAATAAGAACCGTTGGATTCAACGATATAAGGTTCACCTAGAAAAGATATGCCCACCGCCGATTTTTTTATTAATAGAAAAATATATTAATAAATAACAATAATGGAAAATGATTTCGGTGAATTTGGAAATCTAAGAAGACCATTATGGTTTATAATATCCAAAACGATGTAGCTTGACGTTATAAATTATAACGTCCAGTTAATATAATTGAATAATCGCTAATTAATAAAAAAAATAATATAGAAGAATGTTATGGTCCATAATGTTCAGTTATAGTATTTTTTTTTTCTTACTGTAGTTGAACGTTATGAACTATAACATTCAGCTACAGTATTTTTTAATTAATTAGTAATTATTCAAGTAGATTGACCGGGTTATAACGTCATAACGTTATGCTTAAATTTCGAAATTCACCAAAATTATTCCCATTCTCGTTATTTTTATTTTATTTTTTCCATTAATACAAAAATCGGACCGCCATTTAATTTATGTAACGGATGTGGATTGGGGTGTCGTCACCGCCTCGAATTCTTTCCCAGAAATATTAAGAGATAATAAATAACGACAGAAAAAGGATCTTCGTTCTATCGCACCTCTAGGTTTCAGTCGATCTAGGGTTTCAATGTACAACGGTATCGGTCTTCAGACAGCTCGTGGATCAGGGACTAATGGATACGTCCAGTCGAACAAGTTCTTCGTTAGGTCCCACAACGCCACCAAGCCCTTTGGCGGTGGCGCACCTCCGCCCGGACCAACCATTTCCGGCGGCGTACGCAAGCCCAATAAGGAGATACTCGAGCACGATCGCAAGCGACAGATCGAGGTGAAGCTGCTTGTCCTGCGAGAAACCCTAGAAGAACGAGGCTATACGGAGCTGGAAATTGAGGAGAGAATAGGCGAGACCAGAAAAGGGCTAGAGGCTGAGGCTGAGGCAGAGAAAGGAGATGATGAAGTTACTGGTGCTGGTCGGTCTCAAGGTGCTCATGGCGCATCCGATAAGAGGTAATTGATCCATTATCTTCTATTGTTATTTTCTTTTGTTTGTTTTGCTAGTCAAGATTTTTTCTTTTTTATTCCAATGTTAGTGGATTATGAATGAACAATCTTTATGAATGGATGTTTGAAGTGTGAATTGAGACAGGAATAGTATGGTGTCAGCTTAGTGCAACTCTTTTTATTCTAGCTTCGGACCATCTGGGGCTGGAAGCCAGTAACTATAGACAATAGAGTAATCATTGCTTACTCAGCTGAAGATGGAAAACAACCAGTGTAGATTACCAGCTGGTGCTGATTGTTTGAGTGATCTTTAAACATGGTGGCATTGCATTACTCGCCATGTACTATGTTCATATCCACACTGCTCACTTAATTCTGTGTAAACCTTTCAGGTATAGTGATACACAGAGCCACCATGTTGCTGCAAGGAAAGAGAAGCAACTGGAAACTCTAAGAGCTGCACTGGGAATTAAAAGTGTAGATGAAAAACAACAAGAGGAACAAGAGAGTGATGTCGAATCAGGTGAATTTATTGAAGGTAAGAGTGAAGGAGAGCAAAATCAGGACATTGACTCTGAAAGAAGGGCAGAAAAAATGAAAATGAGAACTGATACAAAGCACAAGAAAGAAAAAAAGAAAAAACACAGTAAGAGTTCCCGCTACAATTCTGATTCTGACGTCAGTTCTGATTCTGGGATGGATGCCAAGAGGAAGAAAAGAACAGAAAAAGATTCTAAGGGGCATAAGAAAGGAAGTAGGAAGCAAGAAAGTGATAGCTCTGATTCTGATCCTAGTTCCAATTCTGATTCTGATTCTGACTCTGATTCTGGTGGGAGTACTAGAAAAGGGAGGAAACATAGCACGAGGAGTAAGAGGTACAATTCAGACTCAGAATCAGATTATGACAGAAAGAGAGGTGGTGAGAGGAAACAGAATAAGGTCATCAGACATGAGAGGCATGATTCTGATTCTGGTTCTGGCTCAGAGAGAGATGGTAAAGGATCTGTAAGAAGTAAGATCGGCAGCCGAGCTATATCTAATAAGAGTAAGAGGTATGATACTGATGAGTCAGAGTATAGTAGTGATGAGAGAGAAGGTAACAAACATTGTAGTAAGGCAAGTAAACAGGCAAGGAAAACGAAGGAAGAGAGAGGGGAGAAGGGGAAGGACAGGGAGGTGAAGAAGGGAAGGCATGATACTGATGATTCTGATGACGAAATTGACAGGTCTGAATATGGTAAAGAGAAATCTGTGAAAGACAAAACTGCCCGTGAGAAGGATGGGCATGGCAAAAGAAGGGAGGATTATAGTAGTGATGAGAGAGAAGGTAACAAACATTGTAGTAAGGCAAGTAAAGTGGCAAGGACAACAAAGGAAGAGAGAGAGGAGAGGGGAAAGAAGGACAGAGAGGTGAAGAAGGGAAGGCATGATTCTGATGATTCTGATGATTCTGATAATGAAAGTGACAGGACTGAATATGGTAAAGAGAAATCTTTAAAAGACAAAAATGCCCCTGAGAAGGAGGGACATGGCAATAGAAGGGAGGAGAAAAGAGTTGAAGTGAAACATGAGAGGGAGAGCAAAAATGATTCCAAGTATAGAAGAAATGACACTTCAGGAGAGGACAGAATGAAAAATGCAGAGAAGGGAGGGGATATTGATTATAGGAGGCGTGAGGTGAAAAAAGAAGATCCATACTTCGAGGATGGTAGTAAGAGGCCAAAACATGATGCAAATGATGGTGGTAAAAGGACACATCATGGTGGTCATGACCATGATGCTAAGAGGGCACGGCATCATGATGATGTCAACAGCGCAAGAGATGAGAGGCATAATTACGATGATGGCAACAAGTATGATCGTCATGATGATTATGGTAAGAGTTCAAGATATGATGGTCATGGTCATGATAGTAAAAGGAAAAGTGATCATGTTCTAGAGCATGATACTAAGAGGACACGGTACAATGGCCATGGTGATGACGGTGATTCTGACAATCGCTATGATAGCAAGCGGGATGATAAGAACAATGCTACTGATGCTGATGGTGGACGGTATGATGGTAAGGGGACTGAAAGGCACCACGATGATGATGCCAGGAGGGATCGACATGGTAGGCGTGATGATCGCAATGACGATGTGAGAAGAGGCCATGGTGATGATCACAATGACACTGTGAGGAGAGGCCATGGTGATGATGCAAGGAGGGGACGGTATGATGATGGTGTGAAGAGGGAGCGTCGTGATGATGAATCAAATCGTGATTCTAGGAGGCAAAGAGATGAGCGTCGCCATGGTGAAGATTCTCGTAGGGAGAGGCGGCGGTGAGCTGCTCTTATACTTTGCTAAGGTAAGAGTTTTTCTTTATAAAGTAAATTACAGGGCAGCCCGTCTGGATTGTACTCTTTATTATATTACAAGTTTGTTTAGTTGCTTGAGAACACAGCAGAGACTATTCACTGGCGGTCAGTTTTGAGGTGAAACACCAAGATATGCCCGAATTACATGATATAGTGACACTGTTAAGTTTATGCAAATAAACCAATGTATCTTATATTTGTTATGAACACCCTCCCTTTTTGTTTATATACAATTACCATCAAGCTGTTGGAACAGAGCATCAGATGTTATGTCAAGATGATGACTTAATTATTGCCTGAGTTAACTAATATCATAATATTAATATCAAATTTGTGCTGCACAAATATCTGAGCCCACTTTGCTTGTTACGAATGACCATGTAATCCTTAAGTGTAGGAACAAAATTGTGCATGTAAAACTGTAATGATCTTTGTCTCCCTGGCCGGTCATCATAGTTCGCTAATATCCTAAAACTTTTTTGTAGTTTAATTACTAATATGCTATACTGAATGTTAGTTAGATGCACCATTGAATTTTGTTAATGCAGAATCACTGAGCACACCCTTAAACCAATATGTCAAGCTAATATACCCACATGTTGCAACCCTTGGTCTATAGCAAATTATGTTTCCCTGTTTATTCTTTGTATTGTAGTACTAATTGCATCTATTTGTTTGGGCAGGCTTTTTTAAACTATGGGGTTTTGCAAGAACATATGCCAACACAGCTTGCTGGGCTGCTGAATGCCAGCTTATGAATATTCTATTTTAAGACATTTTGTGTTTTGTAATGCCATTGTCTTTCGGCACTATTATGCTTGTAGCTAAAAGTTTAGTAGAATGTTATCCTTTCTCAAGTTTATGTATTTTTCTGTGCAAAAGTTGCGGCTGGGGTTGTATGATGTTTTTTGAGAAATTTTGTTTACTTGTTCTATTATTGTGGTATTTACTGCTCGGCAAATTGACAAATACTTTAGTTTTTCTTTCAGTTCCCAATAAAAAAATGGAATTGTCAACTTGGGCTTATCATTTTTACTGCGATTGTGGATTCATCTCTCGTAGAAGATTGTTGGCTGTTCTTTCCAGCCAACATCAAGTATTCTTGTTGGCTCATGTTTTTACCTTGAATATTAAACACATTCTTGAAAATCCTAGTTAAATTTAAATTGCCTAGAGGTCCGTCATATGCTATGTCGTGTGGATACGGCTATTGTATTGCATACGGTGATATGACAATTTTCGAAAGGGGACAGATACGATATGGGTATTGGATACTGATACAATATGGGTATGGGACCATACACAAAGTATCAGGTAACATAGGTCTTATGTAAAATAAACTCTTTACCTCTAGGAGAGTAAATTGCTTATAACTCGTGACTCGCTCGCTAAAAGATCGTAATTATCAACTCATTAACAATTCGGTCATTATCGATTCGCTCATTAACTTAATAAACTGAGTATGAGCATAGTAGCATACTCAACTGTCCATAACTTGCTCATTAAAAACTAAGTTGTATAAAATCATACCATATCTAATTCCAACTAGATCAAATCCAAATCCATCTTAGTTACTTTCACTCAAACCCAAGCACGCAGCTAACAATTTTTTGTTAAATGATGTACTGCTTAAGCAAATTAGATTATGACAATTTGTTAGATTCTATTAATGTTAATTAGTTCTTAAATGATGTATCTAAAATAAAAAAATTCAAAAACAAAATTCAAATTGCCTACAAACTTGATTTCTTAATGAGTTGCTTAATGAGCACGAGCACAGCTGTCAACTCGGCATTATCTTCTCAACTCAAGTCGACTTGCTCATTAAGCTAATGAACCGAGCACGAACATACCCCAATTTGCTTGAACTCACTCATTAATCACCCCTATCTCTTACACGTGATAGTGCTAAAAGCAATTTTTTTTAACTAATTACAAGTTGGAAGGTTCATGGAAAATGCGTGTTGAGTAAAGGAGAGCACAGGAAATGGACAAGCTACGAAAGATGTGCATTATTGTAGATCAATAAATTAGCATCAGATTTAGAATTATAAGGAATCACCTATTTCTAAGACATTGCTTAAGAGTATATGTAATGGAAAAAAGAAAGAAAAGAAAAGAAAATGATCAATTGAAGTCAGTTACGTGTCATTTAGGTTACAACCTGTTGTTTCAAGAGGGAAGAAACAAACAGCGAGACCTGAAAGGAAAATTACAAGTTCAAATAAGAGCAGTGCAATTGTCTGGTGACAACCATGTACCAGTGCAACAGCCACAAGAGGGCATAAAATACCGCCTATTCTCCCAACTGAGCTCGCAACACCAATGCCTGTTGCCCTTACTGATGTAGGATATATCTGGTAAAACAAACACAAAGACCAGGTTAGAGACAAACCAGTTTTAATTTCTTTTCTTTTTTCTTCTTGGGTTAGATTTTTCTATGCCTTCTGCAACATAGTTCTACAGATAGACTAGGATCTTAGATGTAAGATGTTGAAATTCCAAATGACTCTTTATAATAAGAAATTTCGATAGCCATTTGAATTTCTTTAGCACTAGTTAGAGCTTAACACAAAAATATACCAGAATACCTAGATACATCCATTCAGAGGAAGTTAAAATATAATCAGAGGACAAATAAAGCTAACCTCAGGGGCATATATGTATACTATTGTAAAGCTCGCGGAGATGCAAACGCGCGCACCAAATAGGGAGATTGCTGTGAGTACCTCTGACTGATAAAATACTAGAGGTCCCATAAAAAGGAAACTTGTAAAAAGCATTGATGACATAGATAGCTTTCGCCCAAGCTTATCCACAATTAAAGCCGATATGACAAGCCCTGGTATCTCTGTCAAAATTAGGAATAAGAAATGGGTTTATGAACCAAAGGAGGAACAAAAATCTCTCCTCTTTAGATAAGAGAGCACTTCAGTAATATTGCTTTACCAAGAATTATAAAATCATTATTCAATTTAAGGTTTACCAGCAAAGCTCGAGATGAACACATTCTTGTAAAGCCCATCATTATTTGAATGGTCTGATTTAACCTCCTTCGTCTTGCAATCTTTATTTCCATTATTCAACTCAGACGTCAGCAAAACTATTCCATAGTAAGCAAATGCATTTCCCAAAAACACCATCCAGAGAAGCAAAGTCGACCTTACAAGCTTTGGGTTCAAAAGAATGGTAACTGCCTTAAACCCTCCATTTTTCGTACCAAAATTTTCATTTTGATCCTGGTCAGAGACCAAGTGTGCAGTTTCCATGGAGGAATCAGTAATTTCTGTGAGCTCTATTTGGGAATCAGAAATGAGGCGTCCGGGAGGGAGGCTTATTTTATTTTTTGTAGCCATTTTGTTCAGAATGTCTGTGGCGTTGTCTGTGCAGCCTTTCATGCAAAGGTATCGTGGGGATTCAGGCGTGGCTCGATAGAAAAGTAGAAGAACGAAAGATGGGAGGGAAGATAGAGCCAGTAACCATCTCCAGCCAAGCTTTGGCATTATGGCCTGAAGAATATAAAACATAGGCACATATTGTGATAAATATATTCATGCATTGTCCCTAAAATCCTCAGAATTCCATAACTAGAATTGCAAATAAAAAGCTTCCTGTATACCAAAAGGACGATAATACCTCTTACCTGTCACTCGCCCATTTTTTACAAAATAGAAAAGAAAAGAAAAACTACTTGCAGGGGGAAGTGGACACAGACAAGGGTCAAGTCATTTTTTTTGTCAAGGAGGGTAAAATTTAGGTTGTGGAAGGGAATGCAGTACATAAGCTTTCTTTTGTTTTTCACTTTTTACAGGTATATACTACATTCTGACAAAAGTATAACCTATTTCTAAGGAATATAGCTTTCTTGGAAATAATAATTAAGAAATAAGAAAATTGTAAAACGGTCCTTTACCCATGCAATGGAAGCCTCAAAGATAGTGCCAATGGTCCAAAATGTAGAAAATATGACCATCCATGTCCCCCTATTAGGAGCTGGTACAAACTCCAGAAACCAAGACCAAAGAACGGGTCCACCTCCAAGCCCAATACCAACCATAAACCGAAGAAAAAGTAAAGAGGCATAGTTCGGTGCAAGTGCGCTCAAGAAACCCGCTGTACTGGTCACTATAGCAGTGAAGAGAAACCCCTTCCTAATAAATGATGATAAACTCAGTACCATATTTTGGTATCTTAACAATGAGAAAAAGGAAAATATAAAATCTAAGCCCAAGTAACTGCCAATACAGTAATTATTATAAAAAGTATGATGAATTTACAATCAAAGGACTAAACTAACATCTGGGAATATAATTTCTTAAAAGTTCAACCTTTTACATGTGATTGGCTATTTTTTTTTCTTTTTTGAAAAAGCCAAAAGCCTGTTCCATTAAACTGAAACATAATTTTAATTTACATAGTAATCTAAGTGCTACTCATCCCTATCTTTCACATGTGATTGGCTATTTGCCAATTACAAATTTTGTACTCGTTATTAGTTCAACCTTGTTTGTGGGCCTCCTCACTGGTTCTACATATGTGTGTAAATTAGTAGATTTAAAGGTAAGAAAAAAAAAACAAAGAGAATGAAATAAATAAGTTGAACCTTGCCTCCTTCCATAGGTATCTGATACAATGCCCCAGGAGTAGGCACCAATAAGCATCCCCACAAAGACAACACTAGTAATCATGCTCTCTTTCTGAGCAGAGAGGTTCCACTGAGTCTGTACTGCAGGCCCCACAAATGACAGAAGCATCATCTCCATTGCCTCTCCAATCCATCCCATCCCGGCATAGAAAAGCACAAAAACTTGAAACTTCCCAAACCCTAGCTTTATTAGCGCCTCATCTACGGTGTATGTATCTTCTTCTTCTCCCATCTACAATATTCAAAATAAAGTATAAGCAAAGGACATTATACTTACAGATAACTAAGAAATTTTTGAATGAAAGGCTACAAACTACCAGTAAACAAAGCATACAAACTAGATAATGTGCACTGTAAGCAGCTCATTATATTAGCCAGTAAACAAAGCATACAAACTACTAGTGTACTCCTTAATAAAAAAATAAAAATAAAAAAAAGATAACTAAGAAAAATTGTTCTTTTCTGTAATCCAATTCCGTTTGAAACCATTTTGGCTTTAAATGCGATGTGTTGGAGGAATTACATCAACCAGGTGATATAGAATGCCATACATTCAAGCTACCTAAGCAACAAAGATCTAGGTATAACAAATTTAAGAAATTTATTACTAGCTTACCCCTGAACATCAGTTTACGCTACTTACAGCTTACTAAGCACCCTGGTTCTCTCCTATAATTTAATCAACTTCATCAAGCAACTAATTATTATGATTTATGAGAAGTTATTTTGTTATTAAAAGAAATCGAGAAATTACATCACGCAAGTGATATACAATGCCCAATTACTCAAGCTGCTTGAACAACAGAGAAGCTATAACAAAATCAATATCATTTGAGGCTGATTTGGAAAACATTTTACTCACCATTTTCTTAAAACTTCTCTTCTTCAACGGTCTTGTTTAGAGAGAGGGATGGGGATTAATATCTAATGGGACATAGATCCGCCATTGTTGGAATTAGGTGCGAAACAAAGAGGTCAAATAAAAAGTCAACATTATAAGGTCAAGATCTCTGCGCCGATTAAATTGATCCAAAATATGTTCGTACGAATTTGACTGAACCCGGTGTACTAAAGTTCAGATCGGAATCCGCTGCTCCAATTTGGACCTGATTTTTCAAATCAAACCATTAATATGCGTTGAGATTCGTGCATGAAAAAATTCAACGGTTCGATTTGAAAAGGCAGGGTCCTGTTTGCTAATTTGGCGAGTAGCAGAGTCGGATCCGGCCCAGAATTGCCTTACTTGGGCCCTCAATATTTTAATAACGAGTTAGAGTAATTTTTTTTAAATACAAGCCACGTATCCTCTCCATTAACTCAAAAAGTAATCTTTCAATTTAATGCATCTCATCCGTCTGATTTTAAACGGAACCAATCTGACAGTCTGATTTTAACGAAAGAGCTATAATATTAGTGCAGATTTAGTCTAGCGGATCTTAAATCTGATCAAATGGTCCAGATGCATTAACTCAAAATGATTCTTTTTTTTTTCTGAGAAATTGGTAGTGACTACCAATATGAAATATATAAATGTGCTTACAACAACTTGTCCCAAGTTATTACATCAAAATATAGGGAGAAGAGGGTGTCCCATGCCCATCGGACCAGAGTCTGTTCGATGGGTGTCCGATACCGTCCGATTCACTTTAAGATCTGTGCACATCACTTTAATATCCGTGCTGTTTGCTTTAATATATGTGCGCACAGATCTTGAAGTAGATCGAACGGTATCGGACACCCATCGAACACTGTTCTGGTCCGATGGACATCGGACACCCCCTCTCTCCAAAATATAAAGTCAATGTGAATGTAAATATTTTTAAAAGTTAATGCAGAGGGTACGAATTCCATGGTGAATTCTCTGAGATATCTCAACTTTTGCGTGACCGACGCGTCCGGTGCCTATTCGGGGATAGCGCACGGGGCAGTATTATTGTGCTTCGAGATTAGTGCAGAACGTATTTGAACGGTTGAGATTTTCCATAAAGTCACGCAAAGTTTGAGCTATCTCAGATAATGCGATTCGAATTGGATTACTAGCTTGGTAGTTGGTACCGTACGATACAAGGCACTGTTAGGTTGTGCTACAGCCTACAAAATCTGAACGACGGGGAGAGAGAGGAGACCAGGGAAATGAAAGGTGGATTTTTTTTTTTTTTTTTATAAATATGTAGGTGTATAATTAATTAATTAATTGGATTACTATCAGTATTCATGTAGGTGTATTTATTGAGCTGATAAAAAAAAATAACAAATTGAAAATTGAAAAATTAAATAGGCACCTACATGAATACTGATATAGAACAATTAATTAATGAATGCAGATTGAGATATAACTTTCAAAACAGATAAGTAATGAGTACAGCTAACAAATATGAAGTATCCTGTGTCCACCATGGATAACAAAATGTAAGCATTATTGAACATAACGGCAGACCACCATTTAATAGAAAAAAATTAATTAATTTCAGCCGTTTAATTGACCAAGATTAAATGTATTATTTTAACATTATTGATAACAAATTTAATAGAATAAGCTGTATAATTGACAGACTTAGCTCCAGCTGTGTTTGATGGGCCTAGTATTAGGATTTAGGGGTGCAAAAGGATTGGATACCGTATTCGAATTTATATCCGAAAATTTGATACAGATATCCGATATCTGAATATTCATGCGGATACAGATACGGATATGATTTTGAATTTTAAATATCCGTATTCGAATAGTAGATATATACTATATAGTTTAATATATATTATGAAAATATTTATGTATATATCTACGGATATCTGATATTTAATTCGTATCCGTCTAATATCTGATCCGTATCTGTATTTGAAAAATAAAAATGGATATGGATATGGTTTTACCACTATCCGATATGTATCTGATCCGTTTGCACTCCTACTTAGTATACACTAATTCCATTGATTTGGAAGATTTATATAATTAGGATTGTCTCTAATTTCACTCAAAAAAATAATATCTGCTTCAAATAAATTAATTGGAAAAATTTCAATAAAAATTTCTAATTTTTTTTTAAAGTCAAGTAAAATTTGGATATAAATATATATCTTTTTAAACTTTATTAATTGCATAAAATTTTCTAACCCTCTCTTGCTCTTTGTTTTCTGAGATATCATTGTCGATTATGGATATTGTACTGAGGCTAAAACCCTCTCTTTACCGTGGATTTAAAAGGCAAAATAGCTGACAAAGGGAATAAACGGATGGAATTTTAAACCAAGAATGTACTCTGAGATAAAAAAAAGGGAGATCCATACACCAGGGCGAGGTAGTAATATCAAATGGGTCAATTAATTCTCATTTATTTTTAAAATTTATGTATGTATATGTGATTTTATGTATAGTTTAGATGAAAATGTTATGAATACTGCAAAATTGACTCTCATTCATAGTATAATTTTTTTTTTTATATAATTAATTCCGTTCACGTTTGACATCCATAGTTCAAAGATCTGACTCTGCCCCTGAATATACATGTGGTCAAGTTCAATTTTATTTCGGGATCATTTTTTTTGTGAGATTGTAATTCTAGGTTTTTTCCACATCAATGAAACGTGTTATGTATAATTTTTTTTTTCAAAAAAGAATAACATAAACCAAAAGAATAAGAGAATAATTAAAAATGTCTCATATCTTGCCTTGTTGTGTCTCACATCCTTTATTTTTTTAAAAAGTCTAAATAGTTGATTCGATCCGTTCAATATGATTTCCATATTAAAATATGCTTGGAGATCAAATTTTATATTTTTTGAAAACTTTTTACTATTTTTTTAGATATGTACAAAATTACTTGTTCGCACAAAAGTGTACTACAAAGTTTCAGTACAGCAAGATGTACCTTTTAAACCTCGATTCTACTTTTGATTCGAACTGCAAGTGTACAATCCTATCGCTGGTAATATCGGGTATCGATCCATATGACGGTTCAATAACTTAACTAGATTTCTACCTAATTTATCCTTAAACTATAAGTGTTCAAAGGGGTTGAGTTGGTTGAAATTTTGGTTGACGATAATATAAGATTGCAAATAAACTAAACTGGAGTTTAAAAATAATTAAAACAAGCGTTTCCTGGGTTTCTGACTTCGTCAGCAACTCTGCCTCTTGCCTGACACGACCCGTGTACTCTCGTACACGACCCCTGTCACACGGCCCGTGTAGTCTCCTACACGGTCCGTGTCAGACTCGAGTGAAACTGTAGTTGTCTGGTTTCTGTGCTGATTGATTCCGTATAGGGTGAACTGACCATACCTGGTGTTTCTAAACCTCAACTCTCGTTTGTTGGCTTAATAAACTCGATAATGGAAATACAATTCAATCCTCTTAGGGTTCTAACCTAAACTCTCGTTCGTTGGTTTGAATGACCTAAGTTACTTGTTTGGTTTACTAAAGGTATTCACAATCTCTCGATTGCTGAAAAGTTCACCTCTCGGTTACTAATTAGTCTTCCCTCTCGGTTCATCGACTTACCTCAAATACCTTGGTCTGGTTGAAAGATCAAATTGGACGCAGTACCTTGTTAGACGTGGCCAAGCCTAATGGTAAGAACCAAATAATAATCGAACAACGCAGATAAGCAATAAAATTCATACGCAAACAAGCAAACACAAAATATCAAACATAATCAAACAACTAATAGTAAACAAAGTATTCGACTACATCATGACCCAAGAAACTAAAGTAATTACTCAAGCATAGTTCTCAAAACAGAAAAGTAAAGATAGAATAAGCAATTCATGACAAGACCACAAAATACGAAGAAGATTCGTCGGAATTCTCTCGATTTCCTCCTCTCTACTTCGTCTCCTAGTCAGTTGGTGTAAAACTCTCCTAGGGTTTGTGTTCTGTCCGAATTGTTGCCTTTCTGGTCAAGGGATCGTCCTTTTATTGCTCCATAACCGTCCTTCTTTAATTAGGCAATAAACCGAAAATTCAGATTAACTGCCAGATTTGTCTGACACGGGCCGTGTCAGAGTTGACAAGGGCCGTGTCAGAGTTGATAAGGGCCGTGTGCCTGTGTCTCTTGTCCGGGTCGTGCAGCGCCCGTGTAGGGGGTCGAGTAGGGTATGACACGGTCCGTGTGAGATGTTGCACTGCCCGTGTGGCATGTACAGATTGCCGGATTTCACCCTTTCTTCGCTGTTTCCTACAATAAACAAACAAAAGCGCAGCAGTACCACATTCTATAGATAATCAATGTAATAAACATGATTTTACTGTTTTGGACACAGGTTTTGGTACAAGATTAGGTCGGAAATGTAGCTAAAATAACGAGATATCATTACTCATTCTGAATCATCCAAAAATAATAATTTTGTATCTATCTAAAGATATAAACAATTTTCAAAAATTAATTTTTTTTTGTCTCCAAGCACATTTTAATATGGAGATCATGTTAAACGGTTCAGATTGATTATTTGAACTTTAAAAACAGAGATAAAAAAAATGTGAGACATTTGTAAATTATCTTGTACGAAAATGAGTAAGCTAACAAAAAATTATCTCGTACGGAAAAAATCATTATTTTTATCCAAATTCAATATGCTAATAAAAAAAAATCTTACTCTTATTTGTGTTTTCGGATAATCAAATAAAAGAGTGCCATTGACAGAACGCTCCTAATTATCCTCAAATTATTAGACGACTTACGGTAATTAGGAGCTCTGTGTGGGCCGTGTAGAGCGAATCCGTTCTATGTGGAACTCCAAAAAAATTATTGGACCTGGGCTTATTTAATTTGGATTGTTGTTTAATTAAATTGTTCTGGTCTGATTGGGCCAATTTATCTTCAATTTCTAACTTATTTAAATTATGTGCTGCTTGAGTTGTTAAAGAATCCAGTCCATGGAGAGAGAGGAGTAGGTCCGAGGGGCATCGGACCTACTTTTAGGTTCAATTAGCTCTAACACCGTACGATTATCATTAAGATTTGTGTGCACGAAAACTGAAAAATACTTGCACGGATTTTAATGAGTTTGTACGAATCTTGATGCAGATCTGATGGTCATTTCACCCATCGAAAAAGATAGGTCCGATGGGCATCGGACCTACTCTCAATTCGTCCATGGAAGGTAATATAAGAAGATATCAATAGAGAATACCGAAATTTTTATTAATAGAAAAATAAATAAAACAATATCGGCAATGGAGAAGGTTTTGTGGAGAATTTGAAAAGTAGAAAAAACGTGACAGCCTATATAACGTTCGATCACAATAGCCTGATTAGCGATATTAGATTACCGCTAATTAACAAAACAGTGCGAGAAAAAAAAATGTACCTGAATGTTCTAGTCTATAACAACCAATTTTTTTTTTAATGTTGTTGAGAAAAAAAAAACTGGAATGTTGTACCTTGACGTTGTAGTCTATAACTTCCAGAGAACATTATAGACCATAACATTTTTCCTACTTTTCAAATTTTCCACAAAAAACTTGTCTATTGGCGATATTTTTTTTTTTTTATTTATCCTATTAATAATAATTTCGGCAGAAGGTAATATAAGAAGATACCAATGTTGCTTTGTATAATATATATATATATATATATATATAGTAAATCTAGGGTGTGACGTGCTCACCAAGAGAGTTTGGTGAGCACAACTCTAAAAATATATCGGATCGGCTTCAAATGACGAATCCAAACTGTTGAAATCCATGTACTTTGTGAGTGATGCATGTACATGCAAAATTTTGAAAGTTTCGAATTCATTTGCTACGAGGTCAAGCGGTCAAAGTAATAAATCTTTTAATAAGTTATTCTATTAGTTGTTTTATATATTTATTTTTCATTATTACTTTGACCGCTTGATCTCGTAGCAAATGAATTCGAAACTTGCAAAATTTTGCATGTACATGCATCACTCACGAAGTACATGGATTTCAACGGTTTTGATTCGTTATTTGAAGCCGAACCGATATATTTTTAGAGTTGTGCTCACCAAACTCTCTTGATGAGCACATCACACCCTAGATTTACTATATATATATATATATATATATGAAGCTATGCTTCTTAAAAATAACTTAAGAAATCTCATCAAATTAATTAGGTTCTACCTAGCTAGCTTACGAAACTGCCACAGAGTAATCACTGTTGGCTTCTTTCGCATGCAAATTGTTTTCTAGTGTAGTAGTGGAATGGAGAATCTCGTACAGAGTTGGTAGAGTAGTTTTTCTATAGGAATCGTACGTATATTTGGAATCGGTAGAGTAGTTGCATTTCCGGAGGATAACATTCTGAAAGAATTATCTAGTGGAGTAGTTGTATTTGCAAGATAAAGTGGAGTAGTGTATTTCTTTTGGTATGAGATGTGGTATTTTTTACATCTTGTTACCTTTATGAAAATGATTAATTTAATTATCCTAATTAAATATCTAATTAATTAAAAAAGTTATTCATATTGGATTTTTATTTTTAATGTTATCACCTTATCTTATGCATATATTATAGAGTGAGTCTAGCATATCACGAGCTGATCCATAATACAGGTCAATATTTCTGTTTTTAAAATCTTAATGGTTGATCCGAACCATTCAACATAATTCTCATATGAATATTTACTTGTAAACAGAATTTTATGTTTTTAAGAATTTGTTTACTATATTTTAAGATAAGTAGAAAATCACTTGATCTGAAAATTTTGGACCATCTAAAAACAGTGATTTTGTATCTATCTTAAAAAATAGTAAAAAAAAATTCAAAAAAATATAAAATTTGGTCTACAAATACATATTCATATGAAAATTATTTTAAACATTCGGATCGACCGTTAAAATTTTTGAAACAAAAATGCGGACTAAATCATGATATGCATTGTACCATAGACTCACTCTATATTATATCAGAAATGTTCAAGTAAAGATCTTCCAGAGTCGTTTCTCCTTCTTAGAATTCTATAAACTAAGACAGTTTTTTGGAATTCATCCCGAAAATAAGATATGTAGTGAAAAATAATTTTTAAATGAACACAAATAATATCAAATATAATGCAACATCAAAAATATATACACAAATTTCAACAGATAATTCATATATTAAATTATATATATTCTTTATATTGATGATCATTTATTAGCAAAAGCTTAAATAATTTCAGTCATATATGATTAAATTTGACAATAACTAATGATTGATCTAAAGATTAAAAATACTTGATGACATGACATATATGTCTTAGATATGTTGAAACCCAGTCTCAATTTGTATATTATGCTTTATAGTTTATATATTTATAACCGAGAAAGTGTTACTCGCAGCTCCAATTAAGCTTCCAACCCAATCCATGCATGAGCGGAGTCAAACTTTTGAAGTATGACAATTAAACACACAATTAGAACGTCAATTATATAAAATTTTCTACTAGAATGGTGATTAATTTTGCAATACCATAACATTTTACTTTAAATTATATAAAATGTCATACATAAAAATAAAAAAAATTAATAAAATAGAGATCAATTAATCTCATTGTTCGTTCTTAAGTCGTCTGCCTCTGAACCCATGTATCTATGTGTTAGGTGTAAAGGCTCAAGTGGTGGTTCTGCCAATCACAGTAGAAACTACAACAAAGAACTATAGTCGGAGGATACACAATTATAGGAATTCGTATCCTCTGCATTAACTCAAAAGGGAATCTTTTGAGTTAATAAATATCAACCGTCTGATTTGTTTTAAAATTCGTGTGAATTAGATCCACACTAATATTGAAAACTTCCTATGTCATAGGCAAGAGCCGGATTGACTATGTTTAAAATCAGACAGTTGATATTCATTAACACAAAAGATTCTCTTTTGAGTTAATGCAGAGGATACACGTTCCAATTATAGTAGATACAATATTAATTATAATGAACTCAGTTTACGCAAAATTAGAGTGCATTTACTATCGGGCTGTCATTCGCTCAAACGCGAAATAAAATCATGATAAGAGTATTTATATTTTTGTAATTCTTAGAGTGCATTTTCTAAATAATTTTTAATTAATTTTTAGAAATTTTAGTTTCTCTGAAATTTTTAAACCTCCACATTACTGAAATTAAAATTAGAGTCTTTTAATTGCCACATCAGCATTCAATTAAAATTAGAGTTTCTTAATTGAGCGAATACGGACTGATTATTTCGCCACGTTAGAGTTTATAAATGATTTTTTATAAGAAATTGTTGAGCAAAATTGCTAAATAAGAAATTTATTTACATTTTTAAAACTAGTTTAGATATTGTCACGTCAGATTAGAAACTCTTAAGAATTTTAAGAATGTAGATGATTTTCTATTTTTCACTTTGAAAAGAAGAAAAACAAAAAGATCCCGTCATTTGAAATTGACGTGATATGCAGATGTCAACATTATGGCTTTAAATCCTTTCAATTTTGGGATTTGGCGAGAATTTCTTTGTCAAGTCTGAAAAGATTTTGTTTGCTTCTTCTTTGTTGCTATCGAGTAGCTTTGGCACTGAGTAGTTCCAACCACCACTACAATTCATCCTCTCCCTTCTCATCTTGAAGTTTCTATTTTTTTTCTTTTATATTTTCTGTTTTATAAAAAATCCTAGACAAAAGTTTATGGCATTAAAGAGTAAATTAATTGAAGTTTATTGGGTATTATCAAATGATATGTAATTGAATTCTTTTTCCTGTCTAAATTATTTTGGTTATGAAAATTCAATTGTAAATCTAAATCTAAATCTATTCTATTCTATTTTTTTTCCTTCTAAATTAAAATCAGTTCTTATTAAAATTTTGTTTCCATTAGAGCGTCGGTACGTCTTCAAGAGCTATTTCGCTTATAAAAATTATTTACGTGGTATATTTTTGGCTTTTTACAGCCGAAGGTTTTTCAAATAAATAAACAACATATTAAACTAACAAAGAAGTTAAAATAGTAATGATTGAGAGTATAACCTTAAAAAATGAATGAAAATCACTATTGGATTTAGTAACAAAAGTAATATCTTTGTGTATAAAGAATTGTAGATTTAAAACTTGATTAAAGATTTCTAGTAATTACTAAATATCTAAATTAAGACACCTGACCAGGGTGAAAACGAAGCAAATACGAAGCGGATAGTGGTAAAACCATATCCATATTTCTTTTCTCATTTTCTGGATATGGATACAGAGCGGATATCAGACGGATACGGATACGAGTCCGGATCAAATCGGATATTTATTAAAATAATATCAAAAAATATTAAAGTTCATAGTATTTATCTAATTATAATGGTGAATAACGTAACATAAATTTTTCATTATATATATATATATATATATATATATATATATTTACTATTTGGATACAGATAATTGAAACATTAAACCATATCAGTATCCTTATCCACACGGATATTCGATTATCGGATATCCACATCTATGTTTTCGAATACAGATACAGATACGAGTCCGGATCAAATCGGATATTTATTAAGATAATATCAAAAAATATTGAAGTTCATAATATTTATCTAATTATAATGGTGAATAACATAAATTTTTCATAATATATATATTAAAATATATGATATATATCTACTATTCTGATACAGATAATTGAAATGTAAAACCATATTAGTATATTTATCCACACGGATATTTGATTATCGGATATCCACATCTAAGTTTTCAAATACGAATCGGATATTATCCATACCGTTTTCACCCCTAGACATAACCCTATTTTTCCTACAAAAATAAACAAAATCTAAGCCAGTTTGTCTTAGATCAAACTAATAAATAGTTTGGAAGTCGACACTGAAACCAACTGGTTTTAATGCATGGAACTTCAATAAAAGAACATCAGTGGGTGATTTTGATATAATAACATAACTATTCCGGTTGTAACTAAACACCATATGTTAATTCATACACTAATATAGAGAACTTGATCTCAATATAGCTTGGATGTCATATTCCTTGGATATATAACATCTAAAATCCACATCTCCAAAAAGAAAATGCGACATAGCAACTCGATCGTACATGCTTTAATTTCATGCACATGGACATGCATGGGTTACCAAAATCTCTCTCATTTATATAATTTAGACTATTATTGATGGGATATATTTCTACAATTTTTATCTTCATGAGAGAAATGCGAACTCAAGCCTCTTTCTCTGAGAATCCAATAGATTAATGTGAACACAATACGACAAACTAGAAGAGTTCGATACGGTGTAGTCTTTCAGAAGAATTAAGACAACACACAGTGGAAATAATTACTAAGCTCTTATCATTACAATCAAGTAAGGATCGATGGTCAAATTTTTATCTACATGATACACACTCTCTGTGTGTGTTTTATTTGTTTACAGCTGAATATGCTTTTAAAGGCACTCATTGTCTATTATCGTGTAATTTGTAACTCTTTTGAATCACTGCAATTGTCTACGGAATTTCAACCAAAAAAACAATACAACAAATTAAGACAAAGGAAGAAGATTTTAAACTCAAAGATGAACTAGGGAGAAGAAAATATAATAATATATATAGGTGCAGATATTTTATAGGTTTTTTTTGGATTGAAACTATATATTAAACCATTAATTTCACGCGTTTGCTATTGCAAATATTTAATAGAATCCATAGTAGGCCACTTGAAGTTGACGATGAACTATATTATGATGAATATTTCTCTACATAGCCACGTACGAACAAAGTCCTGCTATTACAAATATTTAATATCATACGTATTCCACTTGTGAATCGAAGATCAACTATATATATGACGAATATTTCGCTATATATATATATATAGAGAGAGAGAGAGAATGGCTAATATACCACTAGTGGCATAGAGCCGTTCGTACTACCAAGTGGATTTTGTGATTTTGAAGTCCAAATAGCCGATCCGAACCGTTCAACATGTTCTCCATATTGAAATGTGCTTGGAGACCAAATTTTACATTTTTTGGAATTTTTTTACTATTTATTAAGCCACTTTGAAAATCGCTGATCCAACGGTGGCTTAACCAAACAGTAAAAACAGAAGCCACCATCGGATCAGCGATTTTCAAAGTGGCTTAATAAATAGTAAAAAAATTCCAAAAAATGTAAAATTTGGTCTCCAAGCACATTTCAATATGGAGAACATGTTGAACGGTTCGGATCGGCTATTTGGACTTCAAAATCACAAAATCCACTTGGTAGTACGAACGGCTCTATGCCACTAGTGGTATATTAGCCATTCTCATATACACACACACACATAGCCACGATGGCTATTGCAAATATTTATAAATATCATATGTTTAATTATTCGTATCACTTGATCAAGTCAATCAAATTAGTTTTTAAAGTCTTTCAGTTGTTACCAGCAAACTTAATTAATCACACACATATATACATTTTGATATTCAATCAAATAAGTTGTAATTACTATATATAGCGCCCAATATTTTGTGTTGAATCGATATTCGTTTATGCAGTTGTGGAACATATTGTTAGAATATGAATGGAAGTCAATTGATCCTCATTTTTTCTTTTCAAATTTTAGATTTGTATTTCTGCATTATTTTATCTATAATTTAGTAGCAAATGTAATTTGTTCGTGAGCTGCATAATTCAGTAGAGAAAATTCAGCTTTTCATCTTAAATTTTTCTCACTTTTTTATAAGGAAAACAAAAATCAAATTAATTAGCCATAATTTTTATTTACACTAGAATGATCTTTAAATTACTTTCAAAAAAGTACTAGTCAGTCCTTGAACCCCAAATTAGAAAGGAACGGTCCATAAATTTTTTGTTTTTATTTTTTTATTTTTTTATTTTTGAAAGCTTGGTAGGTGCTACCAAGTGATTTGCATTAGAATGCTTGAAATCTTCTGAAATTTTTTGTTGAAACCTTCTGAATTTTTTTTTGTTTTTCAAAACGTTGTAGAAACAAATTTTGAATTTATCTTCAAAGCATCCCTATGTAAATGAGTAATAGCACTACTTAATTACTAACTGAACTAAGAAAATTTCCTAAATGCTTGATTTAAATTTAAATGATTTGTTCGGCAGATACAACCACTTGAAAATATTTTGGAGTTGCGTATATATATAAAAGTAGTTGTATATATTTACTTGTTCTTCCATATATCATTAAAAAGTCAGTCAGGTTTGAAATTTCAAATTATCACAAGCTATGTTTTTTTATTTTTATTTTTTAAACTTGGTAGCCCTACCAGGAAATCCCAAGCTATATATGTTAATGGCGTGACTTGTCATACATTTAATTGGGATAATATTGACATGGTCAAGTTTATGCAGTGGCAGATTGAAGAAGGGAGAATGAGATCAATTCACCCTTATTTTTCTAAAAAAATTTTATAATTTTGTATGGTTTTTTTAATAATTTAGAGTAAAATGTCTTAATACGGTAAAATTGATCTCTATTCTCCGCATGAAACATTTATATAATATTTGACTCTCATTATTCGAATGTCTGGCTCCACCCCTGAATTTATGCATCAGTTGTTGCTTTGACGTCAAGCTAAAAGTTAACAATATGTAAGATACTTAATTTTAATTTCCCAATCAATTAGATGAAAGCCATATTTTTGTGGCGGAGATCGATCCTACTCATTTAAACAGTGAATTTCCTTGACATTGTTAAATATCTGACCTACATTTTTTTTATTAAAAAGCCTCGGCCAGCATGATGTTATTTTTGAAAATTGAATATGCGTCTCCTGAAGAGTTCAACATAATTACATAATAAAATGTGTTCAACATAACTACATAAAGAAAATTACTATAACTATGGTTTTGTATCAAACCATTTCCCTGTGATTTAAATTATATAATATTTCATACCTAAGGTTTCACATGTTATTACCTTGACAACCTACAATCATAGTTTTAAAAAAAAAAAACTAAACAATTTTAAAATTGGTAAAGAAAATAAGATACCTAAAACAAAAAGAAACTGACATCACCAATAGTCCAATACCCATAAAATTTCATAAAAAAACGTCCTTTTCAAATCTCCAATCGGCATCTCAGATATTATGTATGGTTTCTTTGCTTAAATATAAATAATGATCTTCATTAATTAATTCGCCTATATATAAAGAATATTGGTGTAAACTACATGCATGCAAACACACTCGCATGCACGAATGATGTATTAAGCTACCATCACGTACTTTAATTAGGCGGTTATTTGATAAATAAAAAATTAAATAATCTACAATTGAACTACTCAATGTATTTAAACTACCAACCGGGATGCAAACTGTGCAATTCTCCCTTGACAGGGATCCGCATCTGCTGCGATTCTCGCTCATGAACAGTGACCTGCGATTCCTGCTTTTCCAAATCCAACTATTGAATTGTTTCGAGATTCGTGTAAGGAAAAATCAGCTGCTTTGAGATACGTGCACGAAATTATTGGACGGTCAGATTTGGAAAAGCAGGAATTTTAGAGTTACTGTTCACCTTTTTTGGATCGCAGCAGATTTCAATCCCCCTTGACAGAGACCACCGACCATATCATGTGGTCTTGTTCTTCCGCAGTATACTTTTTTGGCGGGTCTTTTTTGCACACTATAATATTGCATTTCAGAATGGTCACAACCTTCAAGAAAGCTGAAATTTAGTGCAACCAAGTGCATCAGGGAGAATTCGGGAGCTGTCTAATGTCCTGTGGGCGGCAGGGGTGTGAGCCTTATGGCGTAAGAGGAACATAAGTTATTCTCGAATAAGCATAAACCGGTGATTAGGTTATTAAATGATACGACACTCGATGTGGCTTTTTGGTTGCAGAGCGGAGGATTATAGGAAAGGAGGCATTATGGGCCATGGGGAGACTTTTTTAGCCCTTTTAGCTGCGATTAGGGTGACCTAGTTTTAGTTTTATAGAGCCGGTTTGGCAATTTGTGCTAATGCGGCTTATCTTTATGTTTGTATATAACTCTTTTATTAATATCAATTGAACTATTGGCGGCACTTCACCGCCAATCTTCAAGAAAAAAAACTTCAACAGTTGGATGTCTCCTCCGCAAAGTTTTTTTGCATCTAAACTTTTCTTTGTTTGAATTTGACAAGTTAAATAGTGAAAAAATTGATGAATAATATATTTTTTTCCAGCAAAATAAGATAGGAATTTTGATTTTTTTTTTTTTAGTTTATTGTTGTTTTGTTTATTTTTATGTTGAATTTTGATAATTAAGTTAATTAAAATAGTGAAAATATGATACACATTTTTTTAATTAACATAAATTTGGGAATTTGCATTATTGCTTTAGTTTCAATTGATTTTTTACTTTTATATTCAATGTCATAGCATCTCCATCTATGAAATTGATTAGCAATTTCAAACAGCTGTCAAAGAGTAAAGAGAGATTAATTTCACAACTCCTACATCCATACAATTAATTAGCAATTATTTTTATACCATGGCAACGAATTTGATTAGATGTGAGAGAGTGAAAGTGGAGATGAAAGTTTTCATTTAGTGAAATATTTCAAAATTAATTTGCAAAAGCACTATATCCATGAAAGTGAAATTGAAAGTGCCAACAGAGATTTTTTAAAGTGCCAACTTGAATTTTACGATTCAATTTGTAAGGTCTATAGAGATGCTCGTACATGTAGTGAAAACTGATGTACATTTTTTTAGATCAAATTAAGAGTATGGTATTTTTTTGTTATTGTTTATCTTAATAAAATTTTATCCTCATGCACGAACTTTAATTTATCTTGATGTTTTTTTTCCTGATGAAAGAATGATAGTAATTAATGTTTACATTATGACTACAAATATGACTAATTAAAGTAATAGAAAGATGGAAATTTACAGTACTAAATACTTGCATGGATCAATGAATATAAAGGCTTAATATACATGTCTAGTAAAAATAAAAAATAAACTCTTTGCATGCATCCGCCTAACCGAATAATCAATGCCAATAAAATCTAGATAGATAAAGGGGAGATAGCACAGTTGACTAGAAGAAAAATTTTAAAATTGTTGGTTATCCAAAAATCAAGAGTTCGATTCTCTCTCATGACTTCACAGTTTCTGTAAAAAAAATTTAAAAAAAAATCTAGATAGATAAAAATATTTGAGTCGGCCTAACCGATCCAAAAATTGGTTCTTTGAAAAAAAAAATTTACAAAGTGCCTAAAGATAGGTAATGGGCGATGCAATTTACCAATTTCCGGTAGCCGAAGTTGGACAATTTGGAAAGAGCGCAATAAATAATTTTCTCAAATGATGTCAAGCGGGTGTAAAGTGTAAACTTCGATTGAAGAAAACAAGCTTGAATTGAGGAGAGAGTAGAACTAGGGTGCTTATCAAGTGCTTATCAAGCTCTTTTGTACTATTAATTTTAAAATCTATCGGATTAACTTCGAACGACGAATTCAAATTATTAAACTTCTTCTATCTTACAAGTGATACGTCTACATGTGAAAATTTTAAAGTTTCAAATTAATTTAGTATAAAGTCAAGTGGTCAAAATTAGAAGGTTTCTAAATTAATTTTAAGGGAAATGCTACGGTGCTATCCATAGCACCGTGGACTCTATGCAACGGCTCAAAATTTGAGTTTTTAAAATCCTAACAGTCGATCCGAACCGTTAGATGTGTTCTCCATATTGAAATGTGCTTGGAGACCAAATTTTATATTTTTTTGAATTTTTTTACTATTTATTAAGCCACTTTGAAAATCGCTAAAAACGGGTGAACAGTAAAAATGTCTGGACGGTTCGGATCAGCGATTTTCAAAGTGGCTTAATAAATAGTAAAAAAATTCCAAAAAATGTAAAATTTGGTCTCCAAGCACATTTCAATATGGAGAACACATCTAATGGTTCGGATTGACCGTTAGGATTTTAAAAACTCAAATTTTGAGCCGTTGCATAGAGTCCACGGTGCTATGGATAGCACCGTAGCCTTTCCCTAATTTTAATGCATTCATTTTTTGGAAGGCTTTTGACCACTTGACTTTATACTAAATTAATTCAAAACTTTAAAATTTTCACATGTAGCTGCATCACTCGTAAGGTTGAAGGATTTCAACGTTTTGGATTCATCATTCGAAATTAATCTGATAAATTTTAGAATTAAGTATACAAAGGGGGTTAGTACTCCTAAGAGCACCCTAGTTATAACTCCACATCGTTATATAGATTACCCTAGTTATAACTCCATATACTTGATGAGTGTTGTATTTTGTAAACCTTCTTTTTGTGTAATAAAAATTGTAGATAGCAATCAACCTTAAACAAACCCAATCGAACTATTCGAACTTGTTAAAAAATTTATGTGTTTTCTGACTATTTCTTTTATGTTAATTAATTCTTCACAAAATATTAAGCCGGATTTGATGATTGTGTTTTTACTCCGAAATTAAAGCATTGTAATCCTCGACCACTAAATAAAATACTAGCTTAATTTCATCATTGAAATGTTTTATATATTAGGTGGGTCAATCTTAGATGCTACGACAGTAATATGTCTTGCTTTCCCATCAACCACAATTAATTTTATATCATTATAAAATCGTTCAAGGTCAAGTCTATGATGAAAATGTGGCTAGTATACGTTGAATATGGGAGCGATCATGCTCTTTATTATATGACAACAAAACAATATTTAAAGACAAATAAAATAACTCCCCAATAACATATAAACACTGCAGTACTTCACCAAACGAATAAAGTCCGCATGCAACCAAGAAATGATTATTTTAAAAGGAGATGGGAGTTGAGAGTAAAAAATAATCAAACTATTTAATATTTATAAAAGATTTATATTCAAATTTTCAACTTGTGATCTTTCACACGTAAGACATTATCTTTTAATCAAACTATTTAATATCTATTAAGATAATTACATTCAGATTTCAACATACGACCCTTCATACCGGATAAATTTTTCTTATAAATGTAATTTAAAAAAATATTTTTATGAAACCAACATGCATGATTACTTTTTTTTTTTACAAAAATCATAAGATCTGAAATGCCATTTTGGCCCTCATTTAAAAACTGTGAAACGCTAGTATGAAAAGCTGTGAAATCACATGGGGCCCAAATGTCATTTCAGTCTCGAAAAAAAAATGACGGACAGAAATGACATTTCGGTTCTTGTGATTTAAAAAAAAAAAAAAAAAAAGTAATTATCATGTTGGTTTCATAAAATATATTTTTGTAATTATAGTTTATAAAAAAAATTCATACTGGAGACAATATCTTTTGTCACTAATAAAAGATTAGTTATCCATGTCTTACACGAAAACTGGCACATCAAAATGAACTCGGCTTTGTAATTATATTTTCTTTTTCTTTTTATAGCCGGTAGAACATGCCTAGCCAATGAGAGCAGTTTGGGTACTCAAATTTTGAGTTCAGTGAACTCCATAACCGTCCGATCTGCTTTAAGATCCGTATGCACAACTATTAAAGCAAACACACAAATACTAAAGTTCTGCACACAGATCTTAAAGCGAATCGGATGGATATGGAATCCATCGAACTTAGTTTGAGTCCGATCAATTGCTGGTCTGGTAAGCAAGGAAAATAAGCACTTGGAAGGCAGTTTTCCAGATGACTAGTGAAACATGAGCTCAGTTCCCAACTGCAAGCTTTCATTGGTAAGATTTTGGTGAGACACAACTGCATGCAAGCAGACTGTTAAGAATTTGGTGAGAACTTCCATAATATTTTTGCAATTATAACCCTTAAAGAGCATTAACTTTAATATTTAATTTTTTTTATCATTTTATATTAAGCATTTTTTTTTAGAAAAATGAATAAAATGAGCTATTTTTAGAACCACGAGTTTAGTGCAACGGCACGAGTCCTGTTTCTTTACGAAGAGATCACATGTTCAATTTTTTATAATAGATATATACAGGACCTTTTAATAAATAAAAAAAAAGTATAATCAACAAAAATTTCTACTCTTAGGGCCTGTTCGGCTGCAGCCCGGGAACGGGAATGAACACAGGAATGGGTGAATAGTAAATAGCCGGTTACTGTTCACGTGAAAAAAAAAAATTCAGTTGGACTAATTTTTTTTTTCCCGCGTGAACAATAACACGCGGGATTGCAGCCAAACAGGCCCTTAATGTATATAAAGATTATGCATAACATAAAAGTTTTTGAGACATGTTGGATCAGCTTTCTTACTTGTAAGGGAACGGTTATATATAATTTGAAGTAAAATAATTATAGGGCTTTTCTCTTTCCTTCAAATACACAAGTAATTAAGCTAGGGTGGTTGGTACCTAATGTGCCCTTAAATAACATAACAAAGGGGTAGGCGGCCTAAACATTTAACATCAGGTAATTGGTCTATTTGCCTCCTTTTGTGTAATTTTGCAATCACATCGACCCCCATTGGCCAAGTTTATTACTCTTCTTTTTCTATATTTTTATGGAAGTAATAGTTCACGCATAAAGGACTTCTAGGTTACGATGAGCTCACTGCTCATCAATGACATATATAATTAAATAAGTGTACACCTACCATTGATGGCCATGATGTGTGGCTGGCGTCAGTATCTGCTGTTATTTTCTAGAATATTTTTTATAAACCATAATTAAAAAATAATAATTTTATAAAATCAACATAATTACTTTATTTTTTTTACAAAAATTATAAGAACTGAAATACCATTTCGATTCGCTATTTTTTTTAGAACTGAAATGACATTTCGGCACGGTGTGATTTTTTGTGGCCGCTGATATAAAAAACTGTAAAACTATACCGGACCGAAATGTTATTTCGGTCCAAAAAAATTAATGGCGGATCCAAATGGCATTTCAATTCTTATAATTTTTGTAAAAAAAAATAATCGTGTTGGTTTCATAAGATTATTATTTTTAATTATGGTTTATAAAAAAAATCTATTTTCTACCATAAGTAGATCCAGTCTTTTAGGTTTGACCATTAAATCTGAAAGTTAAAACACACATAAGTGACCTGGTAATTAATATCATTAAAAAATGATATAAATTTGAACCATTATTTTAGCTCTGACATTGCAAACTGAAAAAACAACGTTCCATTGTTTTATGATTCCAACAACTGAAAAGAAATTTCTTCAAGTATTGTGTATAAAAATGAATCAATAATCTATATATTTATGGTTTTCTGAAAAACAAAAGATTCTATTAATGTTTTTTTAAATACAGTGAGTTAGTAGGTCCCCACAGGCACCACATGAATTAAGGCACAATCTACGTAAATCTAGTGGCCAAACTTGAACATGTATTCTTTTGGAGAAGTCATTATACGAACTACAAAAATTTCATCTTGTTCATGAAAAACCTCCATATTATTTTAATACTTTTAAGTTAATTTTATGTTCCATTGTGACACAAGTTTTCGATGATGAAACATTCAAAATTATGTTCGACTTTGTCCTACAAATCTGACATTGGAATAGGTTGGTAGAATCTTTTTATACAAACACACACACACTACTACAATAATGGAGACTGTCTGTATACTCTCGTGGATACTCTCTCATTCCAAATGTCTACATTTTTTATATCTCTATCATGCTTTTATTTTTCAAAATTTCTAATAATAAAAGTTTAAAACTTATATATCAAAATAAAACCGCTAAATGATATATTATTTTTTATACATGCACATAAAAATTTATCACTTTTCGACTTTATTTTAATAAAATTAAATAAGTTGAATATCAACGTTCATAATTTATCTATATCAATGTATTTTTTTTTCAAACTCTTGATACCGATCAATGGAGTTTTAGAACATCTAGCATTCGCCTCAATATATATAGTTGATGAATAGATTAAGAAACTCACGCACTTCTATCAAAATCATATCTTTTTGTTTGTATAGAGAAAATAATATAGATTAAATCTAATTTTGATAAGTGTATTGTGTTAAGTATACTTACTATATATCTTTCCAATTTGTTGGCGTATATATAATTACATAATGAGATTAGAGGATATAAATGCCGGTCATTATGTGGAAATTTCAATTTTTATATTTTATTGTTGTTCATAGAGATGTTATCTCACGTCTGGGTCACATAAAATAAATAATATTTTATTAATTAAAGAGTTAGATAACTTGTTCGATTGTTATGAGATTGTGCAGGATAAGATTTGACAGGAATGAGAATCAACTTTTTCAAAAGTGAGACTCATGGTACGTATAGGTACACACGGGATTTATTATAGGAACGTGTTGAAATGGATGTTCGGTTGTACCATTTGACTTTTTGCTAAATGAAATGGGAACATGTTGAAATGGGATGTATTATTTTGTCTAATTATATATCGAATGGCTAGAGTTATTAGAGTTCATAAGTCACTTATCTTTCACTCATTTAGAAGACAAACTTAGCTGGCGATGGGATTTCTCAGAAAGATTTAAAGTAAAGTCCTTAAACAAATTTCTAAATTTCAGAGGTACCAAACCGAAAAATGCCATGCTATGGTGGATGCTGAATAGTCCCAATTCCTCTTAAGATAAGAGTTTTTATGTGATTAACTCATAAAAATAAAATATTAACAACTGATAATCTGAGTAAAAAAAAGGTGGAATGGTAATGTTACTTGTCAATTTTGTAATCAACCAGAGAGTATTAATCATTTGTTTGTTAATTACTTGTGCATTGACAACAGCTGCTGCTAAGTGGTATTAGAAATTTACATCTTGCAATTACTTGAACTGTTGTGGTTGTAAGTTATTTATTTCTTTTTTATGAAATGGACTTTAGTCTTTTTATCAAAAAAAAAAAAATAGTTCATATTAATACATCTTAATTAACATTAATTACCGTTTAGTGATTTTTTTTTTTTTGAGAAACTATATAGACATATGCATGCAGAAGCTGCATGCCAAGTGGTTACCGACGTACCGTTTACTGAACTTTTACTCGTCGTAACTTTCAAACGCAATCCAAAAAAATTAAAATTTAATTAATAGCTAAGTTAAAGTCAAGTCGGATCATATCAGTATCCAACTAAAATTAATTAAGACGGGTCAAAAAGTTCTGACTATACCCGACCTATTCAATCATTGAAGTAGTCGGATAATTGAATTGGCTCGTAACTTGACGTACGTATCTAATTAAGAGTAATTTGACTGTGACAATCCATTTCCATGAGATGTAAAGTGGGAGACTTAACAGCGCTAAATAACCTGGAGAGATGGAAATATTCAATGTATACAGAGCAAAACTAGGGTGTTTCTAAGTTCAGCATTTTTTTTTGTGAACTCAAATTTAAAATGTATTGAATAGGATGATTCAACAATGAAATTCGAACTATTGAAACTCTTTTACCTTATGAGTGATGTATAGAGTCAAGTGGTCAAATTAGAAGGTTTATAAATTAATTTTGATGCATTCTTTTTTGGACGTCTTTTGACCGGCTCTATACAAAATTAATTTAAAATTTTAAAATTTTCTTATGTAGACACAGTAGAAAGATTTCAACAGTTTGGATTCATCGTATGAAACCAATCCGATAAATTTTAGAGTTGAGTTCACATAGAAATTTGGTGAACTTAGAAACACCCTAGTTCTACTCATGTATACACTGTAATATAGTGTATAGATGAAAGTAATTTCTATGATAATTAATTTTTCTGCTCACCTTACCTCTTCTCCCTCCTATATAAAGCCTCCACATTATATCAAACTCTTCTCAACCTTGCTCAAAGGTAACACCACCACCCACACAACCCAAAGCATACACACAAGCAACACCTCTTAATTGCTAAGGGAAGATGGGGGCAGAGGCAAAGGGATATGATGTCATGGTGAAATCAACCGAGACTGTGGCAGCCGTGCTGCCAGTGCAGGAGCACAGGCTGCCTCAGTCGAACTTTGATCTTGTCCTCCCGCCCATTGACGTCGGTATTTTCTTCTGCTTCCAAAAACCTGCACCAATCACTGACAGTGATGCTGCTTCTGTGGGGCCCACTACCTTTCCGGCCATGGTCGCAACCCTCAAAGTGGCTCTTGCAAAGGTCATCTCTCAACATGAGTGTGCAATTTATGTACTTCAAAAATTAGGGATTAACATGCATGGCTTACAGTAGTTATGCGCATTACATTTAATTGACAAAAAGCTAAGGTGAAATTTTAATATAGGTTTTAGGAATTTAGGTGATAGAAGTTTATGCATGTACAATAGTTCGTTTTTCTGAGACTGGGTCTAGGTTGGATTTGGAAGAGAAAGACAACTGATCATGTTTCTTAAGGTTTTTAAAATTTGGAGGGGTTGCTTACTGTTCAAACGAGATATACCAAGAGAACACGTACAAATATAATTTAAAGTACATGTAAGCTTAGATTTTTCGTTTTTTTTTTTTAATGTATGCATGATGTTCAAACTTCAAACAAGTAATAGATAATTAAACAGATATATATATGCAGCTATATATCTAGTGATGGTAATATATATATATACACACACACACTGTAGGTCTTGGTAACATACTACCCTCTAGCTGGGGAGGTGGCTACTAACTCTGCTGGTGAGCCAGAAATATTGTGTAACAACAGAGGTGTCGATCTGACGGTGGCATATGCTGATGTAGAGTTGAGGGAGCTCAATTTGTACGACCCAGATGATAGCGTGGAGGCTAAACTTGTGCCTAAGAAAAAGAATGGTATCGTCAGCATTCAGGTTTGTTATTTTTATGAAGATCCATGCTACATATATGAATATTTATCACTTGAGGGATGCTTTACTGGAGCTCCTATTTAGATATACATTTCCTTTTATTTAGATTACTTGTTTTGTAACATGACTTATGTATCAAAACAATTATCAATCAAATAGAGGCTTGACCTCTCTTTCAGTCAAAAAAAAATATTTATCACTTTTTAGTTGTTACCCAAATGATATGCAGTTATATTAATTCATGTAATTTTGGAAAAAAATATTTTTGTTTTGTCAGTCGGAAAATCCCTCCGATCGACGTCCGATTAATTTTTTTGGTAATCATCTCACAGTCAGATTAATATAAAAAAAAAAAAAAAAGCTATAATCTTCTAGCTATAGTACTGAAACTTCAACTCCTAAAAATATTTCATTTACCACTCTTACTAGTAGAAGTGTGTAAAATTATAATATATATGAGCGACTTTCCAGAGAAACCAAAATTAACTTCTTCTCAAAAAAAAAACTTTTTAAGTAGAATATTTTTCTTGTACATGGTTGTTCAGATCAGCTTCTTATATTGTGAAGGAAACAAAATTCTACAATATATGTTTAAATTATTATAAATCACCTATCAGCTGGCTATCACATCTCATGTGTTAAAGAATTAATTTGTTCAATAAATTTGGACATGAAGCCAACAAATTAATTAAAACTTCTCTTTTTCTTACCTATATCCACGAATATAGGAACTTGACATATATAGGTGAGCACTTACTTAAGAGAGAGATTAATTAGGGATATTCTTAATTTTGTCATTTAGTTGAGCAACTTCAACTTCGGTTATGAGGTTGAAGTTCATTAGTACTGAGTCAAGGCTAAGCTTTATTACAGGTAATTAAGGAGCCGAATCTCCTGTCTTCTGTGAGCAGAAAATTCTTGCTCCGAAGCAAAATTATATCCAATATTTAAATGTCAAAATTCACCCCGGCCTCACCCAACAGTGACTTTAGGAGCCGGAATTTTCTACCCACAGAGGGGTAGGTGATTCGGTTCCGGTAATTAAAGGGTTGCAATACAAAGTCCAGCTGACCTTTCCAATACAAATATTGTTGTGTTGTCAGTGAAACATCAGCATTTGGAGTGTGAACCCAGAGCACAATAATTAAAAATCTGAACTAATAATAAAAAAAATATCATAGCAAAAGCTAAATTTATGAAAAATTATCTTATATTAAGCGTTTATGCATGCAATCAATTTCTTTATTAAGGCTTTTTCTCTTAACCGCAGACGGTGGGACGTTGATGAAGTAGCTATAAAAAATTGCATGTAGCATTTTAGCATTTTGACTTGCATTTGAATCAAAAACGTGTTATTTGGCTGAATGCACAGTTTCATAGTAACAAGCAAGTAATTCAGTGAAAGAGGTCGGAATATTTATGTTCTAGTTGGTGACAACTTAGAAGTCAATAACCCCCTCAACCAAATCAAGAACTTAATTAATCAGGGCTACCTGAGTCCCTTGATTAATTTGTTTGGACATGAAAGAAACATTTAAAAAATAAAAGTGCTACCAAACCCTGAACTTGAGGAAACATGAAAATTTGGTAGCTCATTTGGAACCCTCACAATGGTATCTGCCTTTCATGCAGAGACAGAATTTGATCTATATATCCAAATAATCTCAACTTTAACAGAATGGAAATCAGAAAAATTAGAATGTCTTTGAACATAAGTGCAAATAAGAATAAATCCAACCATAAGACAATAATGGAATTCATGGTATTAAATTTTCATTATTCATATTTCTTAGTCTCTTCATCATCATCATCAACACTGTAATCATTATTTTTATTTTTTTTTGCAATTTACCATTATTAATGCAGGTCACTGAGTTGAGGTGTGGTGGCGTGGTGGTCGGATGCATGTTTGATCACCGTGTTGCAGATGCCTACTCATTTAACATGTTCATGTCAGCCTGGGCTGATACCGCACTCGGCCAACCTATTAGCCGCATGCCATCCTTTCGTCGGTCTCTCCTCTCTTCTCGGCCCCTCTTCCCTTCAAACCCTCTTGATCCCCTATTTGACCGACTTTTTGCCCCTCTTTCACTTTGTCCCCCACCAAATCCACTAATAACCTTTGCTGCTCCTGTCAATCGCATTTATTACGTCTCGGCCACTGACATTGCCAGGCTCCAACAAATAGCTGGTAATAACCGTAGCAAATTGGTTTGTTTCACTGCCTATCTCTGGCAAATTTTGGCCAAATCAGCCAATCAAGGTGAAAAGTCATGCTCAATAGGAATGGTCGTGAATGGCCGCTCGCGCATGAAAAATGTTCACGGTGAAAAGTTTATGGAGAGTTACTTTGGCAATGTGCTATCTATACCATATGGGAATTTACACGTGAAAACCTTGCTCGATATGAAGCTCACCGAGGTGGCAGAGGAAGTGTATGAATGGCTATCACCAGCTGCAACAGAAAAACACTTCCTTGGTCTACTGGATTGGGTGGAGGCCCACCGTCCAGAGCCAGCAGCTGCGAGAATATACCTCGGAGATAGCAACGAAGAAGATAAGTCTGTTTCTTGTGTAGTGTCATCAGGGAGAGGGTTTCCTGATATCGATTTCGGTTGGGGTAAGGCAACATTTGGCTCGTACCATTTTCCTTGGGGAGGAAAGGCTGGATACCTGATGCCGATTCCGCAGCCGACCGGGGATTGGGTTGTCTACACACATGCGGCGCCTAGTATTGTCGCAGTGATGGAGGAAGAGCCAACTATCTTCCGTCAACTGACGACGGAGTACTTTCTCGGTGCTGAGAAGTCGGTGAAATGATGCGGTGTCTCTTGTGATGCATTACTGTGGTGTTTGTAATTGTTACTCTGGTGTTTTAATTTGTTCTTGTAGAAGAATGCCAAACCATGGTGTCGTTCTTGTGTGTTTCTTTCCAAGTTACATAATTTGTTTTAAAAGGTGGGGTTGGCATGAATGACAAATCATTGTTTGTGAGTGTAAATTAATGCATTGTGTGAATATCTTTATGTTGCAAATTAGATTTCTTTTGTGTCTTTATTGCAACTTAAACGGCATGAAGAACAAGATTTTTCTTCTTCTTTTTTTTTTTTAAATTAACAAAAAAACTGACCAAATCGATCTCAGGGCTGAAGTCTATACAGAATTTGAACCATATATATATATATATATATATATATATATATATATATATATATATATATATATATATATGAGTAGAACTAGGGTGCTCCTAAGTTCACCTATCCTCTTCTGAACTTGACTCTAAAATATATCGAATCGACTTTAAACGATGAATCCAAACCGTTGAAACCCTTCTACCTAATGAGTGATGCGTCTACATGTGAAAATTTTAAAGTTTTGAATTAATTTAATATAGAGTCAAGTGGTCAAAAGTTTAAGGTTTATAAATTAATTTTAATGCATTCATTTTTTGGACTCCTTTGACTACTTGACTCTATATTAAATTCATTCGAAACTTTAAAATTTTCACATGTAGACGCATCAATCATTAGGTAGAAGGATTTCAACAGTTTGGATTCATCGTTTAAAGTCGATTTGATATATTTTAGAGTCAAGTTCACAAGAGGTTGGGTGAACTTAGGAGCACCCTAGTTCTACTCTATATATATATATATATATATATATATATATATATTACATATGAAAATAAAAAATAAAACAGGTGCTCAACAATCAACATGCTCACGAATCTCCAATTGTAAACAGAAACGCATCAATGAAACTGTAGTTCTCCTTGGAGATTTCCACACCAAATTGATTTTGCTGTCGGTCAAAAACAATGGACCAGGCCAACATTAGTTGGACATCACAAATAGAGAAATGGAACGAACCTTAAAGGGCTTGACATTCTTATTCTTTATTTCAGTAAAAAGGCCAAGGACCCGTTATTGAAATAAGACTCCCAATTCGACCTAGTAATGGAACCAGAAATTTGTTTATTTACCATCATAAAACAAAAAAATAATATAAACCATTTACCTCTTGAGGTGAAAACAGAACGGATACAGAGCGGATAGTGGTAAAACTATATTCATATTTTTTTTATTTTCCGAATACGAATACGGAGTAGATATTAGACATATCAGACGAATACGAATACGAATCTAGATCATATCGGATATTTATTAAAATAATATAAAAATATTAAAGTTCATAATATTTATCTAATTATAACGGTGAATAACATAAATATTACTAATACTTATTAAAATATATGGTATATATCTATTATTCGAATACAGATAATTGAAATATAAAACCATCTCAGCATCATTATCCACACAGATACTCGAATATCGAATAGCAAATATACACATCTAAATTTTTGAATAGAGATCGAATATGAATCAGATATTATTCATACTATTTTTCACCCCTACCTCTATTTCTACGGAAATTCCATTTTATCAGTCATTCAAACAATTAAAGCCAACATATTAATAGGTCCTTGATTTCTCGTATACACGAAAAGCTACATAACTACAAGTCATTCAACCAAACCAACAAATTATTAAACAACCATAATATTCTGTCACTTAAGTTCATAATTCGGCTCAGTGTTGTATGACGGTATGCGCGTTAAGCGATTAATAGGAATTTTACAGATAATTTTACGTTTTCATTAAAATTATGTACATAAATTTATAATTATTAAAAATATTTACTTTAGCTCATCAATCTTATCAAATAAACTTATTTTTACTTTTTTTTTTAATAAATAAAATTTCATGGAATTGTCTTTAAAAAAGATCAGATAAGACAAAGTGTCATACATATGAATATAACAAATAAATGCAAAAAAAACAAAAGAATAATAAAAAATGACCAACTAATTGATCATATAAATGGAAACGGACGATTCGTAATGGTTTAATCACCGCCAACGATTAATCGGCCGATAAGTCGGGCTAAACGACCGTTTTTGACAACACTGATTCGGCTACATAAAGAATATAAATAATACATCCACATAATTTTCATAATTCGGCATACTACATTGTCGGTGTAGCTCTTTTTTGTGATGGAGACTAGCTAATTTTATTGTGGATGTCGTTAATCTTCAGTCAATTGGATCAATACTATACAAATATAATATTTTTAGCGACTGTCAAGTAATCAAGTGACCTACATTGCAGACTGTAGAGAATGTAGGGGCTGTTAATTTGTGAGGAGAAGAAAAAGAAGAAGGCGAGAGGAAATAAAAGAATGATAAGAAAAAAGAATAAGGGAACTGTGTGGCCTTTGGTGTGTCAGGGGTCTGACTGGTGGAACCCATCTGTCATCCCTATGTTTATATTAATTTTTTATTGCTTGTACGATGCTGTTCCTTCAATTTAATTTTCCAATTCAATATTTTCTAGTTAAAAGTTTTCAGAATTCTTAAAAATCCATTCATTCATATTGTCAGCAATATTTCTTAAAATATTTGAGAAATGGGTTACAGATTCGTTTATTTTCTAGTTGTATGCACTTTTATATAGCTTATAAGTGGAAGGATTATATAGTTTTGACGTCACTTGTTAGTAGGGGTGCAAACGGATCGGATACGGATCGGATAGTGGTAAAACCATATCCGTATCCGTTTTTATTTTTCGGATACGGATACGGATCGGATTTTAGACGGATACGGATCGGATATCGGATATCCGTAAATATATATATAAATATTTTCATAATATACATTAAACTATATGGTATATATCTACAATTCAAATACGGATAATTAAAATTCCAAACTATATTCGTATCCGTATCCGCACGGATATCCGTATCAAATTTTTGGATACGGATCCGGATACGGTCGGATATTATCCGATCCGTTTGCACCCCTACTTGTTAGATTTAGCCAATTTATTAATTTAAAAATATTTGTTCACATAGTGAATTTTACATTAAATATTTTATAATTTTCTAGTGTTAAATTCTCTAAAAACGTTCAATCCAAAAAAAAAATTCTCTAAAAGCACAATGTTACATGACACTCCATCATTATATCTCCATTAAATGTTACCTGTAAATAACCGTGACATGTACATCATTTAATCCAACTGGAGAGAAAAGAGGGAGAGAGGCTGAGAGAGAAATTAATTCCATCTTGGCCATATGATTTTAAATGGAGTCAATCTGATCGTTTGATTTAACACGGGATTCCTTCAATATTAATGTGGATCTAATCCGCACAGATCTTAAAACATATCGGATAGTCCAGATACATTAACTCAAATATTCCCTTTTGAGTTAATGCAGAGAATACGAATTCACGATAAGGCACATAAGAATGTGTTTTTTTTTTTTTTTTTATGTTGAAACAAAGTATTTTTTCCTTGAAATTCAATGATAAATGTCCTTATAGATTCCACAAATTACTTGAAGCTTCTCTCTCACTTGATACTTCTATAATTTCAATTTACAATTTACATAACAGAACTTTTATAATTTTTCTCTTTTAATAATTCAAAAAAAATTGTTTCATTTTTATATTGTTGATATTTAAGCAAATCACAATGTGAAATTTATGTCCCAAAGTTCTAGGACAAAGTATTAATATTGTACATCAATTTTGAACATCTAGCGATTTTTATAAAAAAAAATATATATTTGAGAATTTCAGATATCAAATCGTGTTGACTTGAATTTTCAAAAGAGCACTAACTCTTCAATTTGATTTATGGAAATAGATAAATTAAAAGCACAAAAATTGAGAACTGAGAGATAAAAAAGTGTGAATACTAAGAACACCTGTTCAACGAGAGCAAGAGAAAGTGTAAACCTGTGAATGTTGATGGAACGAAGAATTTTAATTTTATTCCAAAAAAAAAAAAAACTTTATCCAGTTCTTAGTAGTGCGACAACAACCACAAACGAACCTCAGATTTCTTTTGCCTTGTTGAAATACTGGTAACTTAGATTTGTATCTACCAGATGACACGAGCTTTTTTACTGCAACTTAGATTTGAATCTACCAGATAGATAACACAAGCTTTTCATATCAAACGATTGTCCACAGTCCAAACTTATGTCAGGTCAGACGAAGGAAAAACAATTAGATCCTTTAATTTTGTGTAATGAGGAGAGTAATGTCTCCATTCTAAAAGATATTTTCAAAATGTGGTCTAGGATAATAACCATATAGAATCCAAACCAGTCATTTCACATGGAGTCCATCACAATCCAAACAGGAATATCACATAAGACATTTCTCTCTCTTTCTCTCTCTTTCTCCTCTCCGCTCCCTCCCTCTCTAAATATAAATGTATGGACATGTATGTACCAATTTATGTACCAAAAGTAAACAAGAAAAAACTCAATAGAATCCCCAAACTCAATAACCACTAAACTAAATTAGCATGCAAACTACGACAAATCACACAATATACACACAATATACCCTACTTACAGGAGGCACAATCCTCCCTCTATAATAACAAGAAGCCATGAAATAGTAGATCAAGTCCTTTAACACTGGAACCGGATTACAATGCAAGAAATATCATCCTTGCTCTTTCGTGTCAATGCCTCTGTTGTCAGTCGTTTAGCAGCCACTTGAGGATCCTTCACTGATTTCACCAGATTAACTGCCTCCTCATTTTTCATTACCTGCTTTACATAAAGGTTACATGACCACCATTGACCAACCCAAAAAAAAATTGATTTCTGCTTGGATAAAGACTACATAGCCCCGGTCCTCATTTCATTTGTTTTTTCTTTTCTTTTCTTACATCTTGAGAGAATACGTCAAACACGTTTTTTTCATCACTCGAGCAATAAAGTATTATTATTAATATTGGTAATCATCGATGAAATTCACTGGCCGTCTTTTACTAAATCGATTCTGAGAGTTTATTCCCTGTGCATTTTGCAAGTAGAAATATTTTTCAGAGTACCTGCTATTGTCAGTTATTTTTCCAACAAAAATAAGCCAACATAGAAATTACCAGTGAAATACATACTAAAAATGATAGAGCTTGAAATATATGTAAAGCTAAAATTGCCTGAAATAAATCATTGTTTCTACTGTATAAATAACCAACCTTCCATAAGCCATCACTTGCGAGAATAACAAATTCTATAGTAGAATTTACTGGGACATGTCTAATATCAGGTTCTGAACTTAGATGTGCTTGGAGGCTTTGATCACCGAATGCCCTTGCAACTGCAAGCTGCCCGTTTACACGGGGTACATCGCCTAAATTTTGCATCAACATTAAGGACAAATGGAGAACATATTTGCACATATTTTGCATCAATCTAGGATATTCTTTCAGGTGAGCTAAGAGAATTTTAACATAATAAGAATGTCTATTAGCCTATGCCTCCTCATTCCTTTTAAACGTAGTTCTCATTCTATTCTGAAAAACAATATACTATAAGTTCCTAGTCAAAGTTCATCTTATATCTAAACCCTGAGCCCATTCTATTTTGGGGTCAGTAAAAAAATAAAATATAATCCCTCTCTATGAGAGAGATAAAGAGGATCCTTGCCACAATAATTGTTTAGTTCTCAATACCAACAAAACAAGAGTTTGAAATAAAAAAAATCTTTTGAATCGGATCTTTTAGTCCATTCGTATTATATTTAGTCCAATCAAATATTGTTGTCTCAGGCAAGGTTATTCCTAATAAATAGCACCAAGCTAGAATCTCTAACAAAACTCAGATCTCTTTCATGAGCCAATAGAAGTTTGATATGACATTCCACCAACCTAGAATTATTGCAAAAAAATAAATTTATAGAAAAATCAAAAAGCAAAATCAGACAAACCAGGAAATGTGGTAACAAAACCGCCTTGTTTTTCAATCCTTTGCCTCTCAGTATGTGGCTCATGGTCAACACTTAATTGATTTGCGGCACCTCTTTCACACACAACTGCTCTAGAATCACCAACATTTGCAATCCACAAATCCTTCCCATCTACTACAATAGCTGTGACAGCTGTCGAGCCACCAGGCCCTAGATCCTTGGAGTTCTCTAGAACGTACTTATTTGTTGAGCAGTATGCCTTTTTTATTGCTTCCTCTGGATTCTCCCAAAAGATTGGCTGGAATTACAGACAGAAATAGATTAGAAATTTTAAGGATCAAAGAAGATGCACCGATGCTACTAAAAGTCTTTACAAAGTGAAACATATATATATGAAGTACAAACACCCAATCATAATCCATAAAATAAAATGGACACATTGGGTTTTTCAAATTGGTGAGTATATATTAATGGGTTTTTCTTATTTGCATGTACTATATTAGATTATATTGTATTTAAATGATATAAAAAAATCACTAAGCTCCTCTCATGACAAAAAATGTTAACTTACCAGCTACACAAGCTTCTAGAGAAGTTACAAAAATTCCAACAGGATTGAAAGGTGGGTGTACCAGCTTTTACTTTACCTCGCTTACTATATTTTTGAAGAGATTATCTTTGAGATAACTCGGCACACCATCACCTAAATGTCCATCAAAAATAGCGAAAAGGCCCAACTCATGTCCATTTTCGCACTTGTACTCTGCAACATGATAATCTTCCATGTCATGGCCTGATTTACCCTCGACCAGGTGAAAACCATGCTTTATTTTATTACTGGAGAATTTACTTCTCCCTTTTCCACTGTCAGCCGATGTTGAATTTAGACAACCAGCACCCTGATGATCAAAATTTTATGGAAGTCAACTATTAGAAACTACAGAGCAAAAATAGCTCAATAAAGTAGCCATATGGTTTCTTTTTTTAGACAACAAATTAAAGATTGAAGGCGGTGTTTATTCCAGAGGTTTCAAGGGATAACAAGCGTTATTCGTTTATTTAAATGATAAAAATAGCAAACAAATCACTGCAAGAGCCAAGAGGCATATCTAAGACTAGGATATTTTGGCGCGTAATAATTGAAAATACCTTGAAAATATTAAGGAAATCGGATCGTCGCCTCTGACCACTAGGTGACGAAGTCGAAGAAGAGCAACACGGACTGAAAGACTGTCTCTCCATCTTACCACCTCCAATCATCAATTCAAACAACAAACAACTATCTCTCAAAACGAATTTAAGTAAAATTCACTGATTGACGGCTAATTCGGCAGCAATATGGGATCGAAACAAAGAGTTGTGTTTTTCTTTGGATATTATTGGGAACGATTTTGGACTTTTGGTGGAGTTGTTTGATCTGTTTGTTTAAGAGTTCTTTAGGTGAGACTGGTTTTTTTGCTTGTAGTGCGCAAGCCGCGTATTGTGGTCCCCACTGAAGCTTCTCCTTTTTACATAAATTATTAGCTCATATGGTCTATGGTTAAGTAATTAGACTGTTTCATATCACTATCAAACAGTGTTTTAATATTTGGTTTATATGTGTATGGGGTTTAAAAATAGTAATCCGTTTCTATTCTCAACACAAGAGATCGTGAGATTTAAAATGTGGTAATGAAGAGAAATCTTTTTTTTATCACATCTCTCTTAAATTAAAATGTTAATGTGAGAATGGAGATAATATATCCATTTTCTCCCTTCATTTTATATTAAAATGTTCATTTTATAAATTACAAATATATCACATTGAAGGTGTGCTAGTGTAGTCAAAGCATTGGTCATGAACAATAATTGAATCTTCTTTTTCCTTCCTCTAATAGAAGATATGATTATGTTCAAAAACTAGAAAATTAATAATAGAATATTCTCTCACTTTTAATTAGGACTTGCATCAATTAACTATATTGTGGACATAGAGTAGAACTAGGGTGTTTTTAAGCTCACCAAGTTTCTTTGTGAGCTTAATTAAAAAAATCTATTGAATTAGCTTCAAACGATGCATCCAAACTGTTGAAACCGATCTACTCGTGGACATAAGTGTTACTAGTTATTCATAATTGTATTGAGTGATTAAGTCAAAATGTTAAACTCCACTAATTGACTGACTTATTACTTGAATGAATATAATTACTTGAACAATTTAGGAAATTTTACCTTTAAATGTTACTATAGATTCAATTAAATGAAGATGAGAGGGTAAAGGTAGTTTCAGCTTATAGACTTTATGTAATTGGTGTAATTAGATTTTGGAGATTTCTTCTGCATGAAAATCACTTTTACCTCGAAGAGTTAGATATTTATTATGGTTTATCAAGAGGAATAGCAATATCATAGTATTCACTAAAGAATGGTTCTAAATATCATGCTCTGCCATATCAAATTTAATTTGTAGAGAATTTGTTTTTACTGCCATATGTTCAACCTTCTCATTCTTTCACACCTCTAGACTCAGCTTTCCCATAGAAGGATCCAAATCCGCTGGCAAGCAGGACCTGCTTTTCCAAATCTAACCATTGAATTTGTTTTCATGCACGAATCAACACAGATTAATGGTTTGATTTGGAAAAGCAGGGAGTCGGTTCCGCAGATGAAGAGATCAAGGATAAATTGTATTGGGAGAATGCCCACAAAATTATGTTGTAAGGACTGTAATGATGATGTGAATGAGACTTGTAAATGATTTCTTAAGATAAATTAGATGAGTAGTAATATACATTAAATGTTATCATGATTAATTAGTTCTATATTTTGTTGCCTCATGCTGTATACTTTGGACGTATCACATATTGAATGAGGTTTTTTATTTGTTAAGGTAAGTACAATTTTAACCATCAATTTGATTGGATAGGTGTTGTACACTAGGATATTCTACTTTATTTTGAATCTATTAGATAAATTACTTATATGTCCTTTAGTATCTTTTTATATTTGTGGTTTCTATTTTAATAGAAATCGGTCGGTGGCATAGTCCCTTTAAAAAAATAACTATTGTACATGAATTAGAATGAATTATATCTTAATCAAAATTTAAAATTACATTAGTTGAAACTTTAAAAATTAGCTTATGTACACAAGTCAAGTCAATGAGACTGTTTAAAAAAAAAAGAAAAAAGGACCGGCTTAAGCACTAAATGGTAATCCAGGAGCAGGTATTTTAATATCGTGGCCGTTTAAAGGCAAGTGGCCTTCCACGAAATTTCCTACGCCAACAGTTTCCCGTTGACTTGTGTACCCTACGACCAATTCCACATGACATTTTTTTCCATTCGTGGGTTGCGCCAGACACAGTGAGTCAGGGATCCACTTGAAGCCGAGCTAACCCTCGAATCCCCGAGTACGTGTCCTCTGAGATATCTCAATTTTTGCGTGACCGACGTGTCCGGTGCCTATTCGGGGCAGCGTGGGGGGCCAGTATTATTTTAGCTTTGAGATTCGTGCAGAGATTCGTGCAGAACGTATTTAAACGACACGCAAAGTTTGAGATATCTCAGAGGATGCGAATTCCGAATCCCAACGTACACAAACTATTCCCAGAATCAGGGGCCCACCCCATCATGACAACTCCATCAACATGGTGTCATCATCCAAACAAAACAGCCTTAAATTACAAGTCCCTCTTCTGCCAATAGGTGGTCTACCTTCTGAGCGGTCCTACAATGGGTTAATTTGAAGTATACGGACCTGTTCGGTTGCAAAGATTTTGGTGGGAAATAAATGAGATTTCGGATTATTTTTCACTTTTTTTTTTTTTTTAGATATGTTTGGATAGCCTGTTTTTTTTCCCCACGTATACCAATTTCTGTTTCCGTTTAATTTTCAAGAAAGTGTAAAATTATGGAAAACTGTATGCGGATCAAATTTTTTTTTTTTCCCACAGCAACTTATCACTCTCTCTCTTCTATATTTATATAGTTAAATTTGAATTAAGCCCACACCGAAGTAAAAGATATAATAGCTTTCTTTACAAGTTGTATATAAAGAACTCCAACAGGTTTAAATTTTCCTTGTGGAACTAACTATACTCTAGAATTCGGATTGCACTTGTCCCTTTTTCTTTTACGATTTTATTTACTTTAATTTTTTCTTCATTCACATGATAGAGAATGAGGCCTACAAGCACACCATGAAAATTAGTGACTTTACAAAATTCCAAAAAAATAGTAAAAAAATTCTAAAAATTGTAAAATTTGGTCTCCAAGCACAATTTAATATGGAGATCAACTTGAACGGTTCGGATCGACATCTTGAACTTTGAAATTGAAGATATAGACGTGAAGTAAAACATTCGCTTTACTTCACGAAGCACCGTAGCCCAACTCATATATATATATCTATATTTTGTAAGTTTGAATTTTTGTAACTTGAACCTTTAAATTTATAAATATTATATTCATCTGTTTTTAAGTTTGAATTTTTGTATCTTGAACATTTAAATTTTTAAATATTATTTTTAAATAAATCAAGGTTTCCCACAATTAATCCCGCAGTACAACCGAACACTCATTTTAACAAATTTCTATAATTATTCCTATACGTACCCCTATCTATGGGTTCTCACTTTTTCAAAAGTGGATTCTCATCTCCGTCAAATCTCATCCCGTGTAATCCGGTGACAACCTAACAGACCCTACAAGTATATCAATATTCATAAAAAGAATTGGTACTTAGTGACACAAGTTGTACGGAGCAAGGACTTGACCTGAAATTGGTCTACCCTTCCATTAAGAACTACTTACAAGGGAAACCGAATACAACATGAATTGATCAAATTTAATGTTTTTGTTATTTTTTAACAATTTTATTCAGATGAGATCGGACGAGACGTTGGGAATAAAAAGAAAAGAAAAATGTAATTCGGAAAAGATACTCAGATCTTTGTATTTTTTTTTCCTCTATTACCACCAAATTAGATGAGAACAAACCCTTAGTTTTTTAACACAGGGCTTGATTATACAAAAGCAATGAACTAATACACCAAAATCTATAACTACAATCACAACCTACAACTTCAAAAATCAGCCTTGACATCCAATTATGCACTGCACATCTAGATACAACATCAATACATACAACTCCCTCCACTGATTCTAACCCTACTAATAAATTGTTAGTAAGATAAAAATGATATCAAATAATGATTGACAAAATGAATACATATTTTTTAGGCCTCAGTCCTCGTCGTCAAGTTCCACACTGTGATCCCATGATAAGCCTTGAAGCACGTGGTCCACAGCAGCATTTGGGATGAGAAGCCCCACTACGCGTTGATTTTCATCCGTTGTTTCTAACCGGACGATTCTTAGTCTTTTATGGCTCTGTCTAGCCTATAACAGAAAACAATAATAAGATACAAGCAATAGAAAAACTAGGTGTTTAATTTATTAAATAATAAATATTTTGCCACCTCTAATGTTATTTATGGTTGCAAGTGCTCTTAGAAAGTGACCAAATGTTTAAAGGAGACCGTGCCCACTTTACTAATTTAGGAGGGAAGAGAGACAGACAGAGAGATCCTTGGCAGCCTCTGCCAAGTTTTTCGGAAAAAAAAAAACAGAGAGAGAGAGAGAGAGAACCTGATTATTTAGAGCCTTCTCAATGATTCTCCATAAAGGAAGGATAAGGCCGCCTAGAATATTCACCTCTTGGAGCCGTTTCCCAACAGTACAAAAACTGCCAACCTTGCATTTCGGCCCGTGCATGCACTGAAAGAACACACAAAAGTATACTTAAGAAATGGCAAACAAATGCTACGTAAAAATTAAATCAGGTGAAAATTAAAAAGATTAGTGTAAATTGTTTTCCACATGCTGAACAGAAAAATTAAATAGTAGATAGTAAAATAGAAGATTACAGAAGGTAACAATATGAAAGGAACAGATTGAAGAAGTTTACAAGGACAGGTCATGCCATTACAAAACTGAATTCTTCAATATTAAACATTTAAAATAAAAAAATAAGGCATATTGAAGGTACCTGCTTAGAAGAGGTGTCGTACTCCTCCTGCCAACCTTTGCTGACCTTTTCAATTGAAGATGCCTTTCTGTACTTTGACTTGAGTTCAGCTAGCGGCATCTCTCTACAAAATTAATTCTGTAAGACTAAAAGAACAATCACATATTATCAACTAAATTACTGTAACAGCCCTCAAAATGATAAAAGTACATATTTTGTATACTTGTCGACAATAGAAATAGAACATATTTCAATGTTTATAGGTCCAAACATCATCATAATAGATTTCCAGTTACCAATAAATTAACATGCATATTTTACAACGACATACCTGACAGCTTCCCCCACAGCAGGTCGAATTATTTTAAAAAATCCTGGATTAGGGCTGTTAAAAAAAACAAGTTAAAAATTAAAAAGGAAAATGGTAAAGCCTATGGAGCAGACAATAGTTAAATAGTTAAAGAACATTGCTCTTTTATTTTGACTTTCCTTGGTTCTACATTCCTATACTGGACAACTCATTCGATATTAAAAAAATGGTACCAGCAGTGACCATACCAATACATTGAGGACTCTATAATATGACTGGAGAGAAAAGTAGAGAATTATGCATCACATACCCTTCATATGCCAGCATGACGTGCCTCTTTCCCATCCATTCCCTTTTCGACTCGTAGAAGCCATCATTACTTGATCCAGTCTGGGAGTTCTTCATCGTCTCCAGGATCTCTTGTGCAGCCTTGTATACCAACAATCAAATTTTAGAACACTATTCCTTTAAAGTCGAATTGGGCTAAATTGCAAACAGGTACTTTAAGGCAGCTCATAATAATTTGAATAGAGGAGAACTTGACACATACCTCCCAAGTTATGCCCCGGTCAATAATAAAGGTGAACAGAACTGTAGAGGCACCAGACAAATTGTCCTCATATACAGTCTGTAAGAACAAGTTAAAGATAATAAACATTTAGCTACAAAAATTGAACTAATTTTGTTGATTAATGAATCATAAAAAACAGTTTCAAAAGAAGTGAATCATAAATAACAAGGTAACAAAATCTGTGTCAGCTTATAGTACAGGAACACAACAAAATGTAAAGTTTACAAGGTCACTTTCTGTCAAAATGGAACTGAAGGCTAACATCTCTCCAAAAGCAGTTTCAAAAGAAGTGAATCATAAATAACAAGGTAACAAAATCTGTGTCAGCTTATAGTACAGGAACACAACAAAATGTAAAGTTTACAAGGTCACTTTCTGTCAAAATAGAACTGAAGGCCAACATCTCTCCAAAAGCAAAAGGTTTTACCTTGGGTGGCCCTTGCAATTCAATTTTGTTGGCCTTGATATCCACAATGCCAGAGTCAAACTGCCCCTCAATTCGAGCTTTGTGGAGAATAACATCAAGTGTGGTGGAGAAAAGCTCAAAAAGTCTGCAAACACCCAAAAGTAGTTTATTATGTTGGTAATTATTGTTAATGTACACACTTAAAAAAAAATCAGTAATTATATACTTTTGCCTGTATAAGCAGCTTACTTATTTTGGATGACAGGTGGTAGGCCAAGCAACCGGTTCAGAAACCGTGCCACGTCATGCATGTCAGAGTCGACGATCCGACCTGGCATCTTCCCTCCATTACCATTGGCTGCAATTCAGTAACTAACTATTGTTAAATTAAGCCCATTTCCTAGAAGTTAAAGTAAATTAGGATTACAATACCATAACAGTATTGTTTCAGTTGGCTCTGCCCTATCTCTTTACCATTTTGATTTTGGTTAACCAAACTCTTTTGGCATGGTCAACCAAACTCGTATTGTTTCAGCTGGACTTGGTTCTGCAGGCTGGTTTGTGGTTTTATCAAAGAATTGAGTGATGGGTATGACTTATTTGCAAATTGAGGTCCAATAAATGGTAGAATTGGTCAACCAGTCATATATTGAGGATTAATCAGTGCTTAATTTCTCAAAGTTTGGTCATAATGAGCTTTTGAGGAACCCGGAAGTTTGTTGCATGGTAGCAAACTTCAAATTATTCCAACTACCAACATGACAAGGTAAAGGTTACAGAAAAACTTACAGCTGCCTATCTCTCTGATAATTCCAACTGACACTAGAGCAGCCCTGGCCTTGGTAGTAAAATCCGTAATGGAGGACGGATCATCAGACGAGCAGCCAGGAGGGACCACGAGGAAGGGATCCTGTTCAGAATTAGAACAAATTATTATAAAGAATTAGTACAAATCCTACGGAAAATACATTTCTAAGACTACTCTGTACCAGTACATTCCGGCTGAACCAGTATCTAATTTATTGTTTAGAATTTGCAATTTTTTGTAAGAGATTTCCACTTTACATTGATTGCTTCGAACTTTCCAGGCTTTCATGAATCAAGTGTTTGGACCCTATTTGAGAAAATAAGTATTGGATTTTTGACGACATTCTCATCTATAGCTTTGGCATGGCCGGACACAGAGCATTTGAGAATTGCCTTGGAAGTGCTAAAATACAGCTTTTACCAACCCCTTTCTAACTTCAAACTGAGGCTTGTCAGCCTTTATACAGAAAAACCTGGATCCAATTTTGGGTCCAATTATTCTCGAAACAAAGGTTTCAGGTATCCAACCAAGACTTTCCTACTGATTGGTACCAAGCTCCCAGGGCCAAGCCGTATGAAACTAATTGGAAGGTAGATTAGCATCACCCATGACATGCATATCAGATAAAAGAAAAATAAAAAATAAAAAAATAATGCTAGAAGAGAAGATATGTCATATTGCTGTGCAAACCTGTTCCATAATCCCTCTATACATGGCGACCAGAGCCTTCCTTCCGTAGGTGCTATCATAGTTGAAGGCACTCATTGTTGGCCCAGCCCTACAAGAAAAATTGATAAAAAAAAAATCAAAATAATAAGAAAAACCTATTCTGTTCTCCCAAGAATAAGAATCATGTGGACAAAAGCGAAATCCTCAGTTACCTAGCAGTCTCAGATTTTAGTATTGTTCTAATGTAGTAGACCCGCGATGGCGCGGGCCAAAATACATCCATTTTAAGTTTTCTGTTGGTTTTTCTAAAGGAAGAGGGGAAAATGGAGAAAAGTGCACAACTGAACCTCCTTATCACTGTTTATATAGCCTATTTGTGACGGCGCAAAGCAGAACCAAACAACAAAAACCAAAAACCCTAAATTGGACGGCTCAAAATAAGCAATATGAGCACCAGATCTAAAGCATGATCCGATGGCCCAAAAAAACTTACAACTTGCCTCCTGTACAACTTGCCTCCTATTAAATGCTTCTGGCATTAAATAATATTACAAAAATTTCAATAAATATTTACAGCTACTACTTCAAAGAAATATTCAGTCAATCAATTTACTACAGAGAACTTCGACAATATAATCTTTTTGCCCTTATTTACAGTATTGCATAAAGATTATAATTAATTAGGAAATTAGTAAAGTTGAAAAGGCTATCATGATAACATGCCATGTCAGCTACTAAAATATGGGCACCATCACATCACCTATGACGTGTTTTACACAAGTGGGAAAGGAAAAAAGATAGACTTGACAAACCTGCGATCGCCTTGGGTTAAAGCGCCCAGAGACTCCAAACGTTTTGCAACAATGGATGCAAATCTCTTCTCACCACCAAGATTTGTGAAAAGAAGTCTACTCAAAATAATTAAGAGAACATAATTACAAAATCTGGAAAACCTTGAAACCAAAAGATAGACAAAAACCCCATACCTATATTGAGGTGCAGAGGTTTGATTTGAGCGGTGAGTTCGGCCGAATTGTTGAATAGCACGGTCAGCACTCCATGGAAGCTCAAGTGTTATATGAACTCTTCTTCTCTACAATTATTTATTAGCAAAATATAACTTAAGAATGGCCACTACGCACCGGAAGAAAAGAAATGAACTCTTCTATTTAGAACAGCTGGTGCTTTAAGTCCAAACTAGAGTGCAATACAGGCTCAAACATGAAATTTTTCGAAAATTATCAATTCAGAAAGCCAACAGACCCCAGTATCCATACTTACACAGATAACAACCCTCTGATAGCTCTTAATGCTTGTAAGGATCAGAGTACATATAAGGACTTTGTACACAAATGTTTAGTAACAAGATCCACAAACGATCCATTAACGGAAATAAGATGCAAACATAATTTTTTATTTTTCATTCTGACCTGGTTAGGTGCTCTTCGATCAGCATGGAGGGAGACACCAGCAGACCCTGCCTCAGAGATGATTGCAATCAACTTCATACCATCCATGAATAACTTCTTTTCATGCATATTTATCATTTCCATAGTAACTTCCTTCCTGTGGAAGAAAATGACAGATAATATTCTAGCAAGAAAAGGATATTATGAAACAAAAGAAGGGATATAGAGAAAAAAATCAACTCACGTGTTTCTCTGCTGATAAACAACACCCCTCCCTCCTGAAGCTCTAACGAGCATTCCCCGTCGGCCAGTGATCTCGGCCACATTTTGAGGGCCTCCAAGCTGTGTATATGCCAATGAATTGAGCATGGAAATTAATTAGCTTAAAAAGGGAAGAAAGACCATGTGAGCAGAACACCAGGGGAATGGTTACCAGATCAATTAAATCATCCAGAGGGTTATTAGGCAAATCCAAGGACTTGATCAAATCCAAAATCTTCCTTTTCCTCTCAGACGCATCTTCAAACCTTGAAATAATATTCAATACGTCACCAACCTTTTTGAACAACAACAATATTAAAAGAACACCTACTTGGCAATGAAAAAGAAAACTAATATAAAAAAAAGTACAAGTGAGACCAATCCAGTATGGTCACATATACTAGTACCACACTTCATAGAAACAGTATCAGAAGGGCAAATACAAACTGCACAAGTGACTCAATAATACTAATACCTATAGGCCCCGTACAAACAACTGATAGGGTACCTTTTCGAGAGCTCAGCTACATACTGATCCCTAGCTTTAAAGAACTCATCAGTTTTATCATGGCACGAATGGCATGACCAGTCATCATCTATGGGCCCAGTCCATGGAGGAATTAAACAGTTCGGATGCACCAGCTTGCCACAACACGAACAGTGAAGTAAAAGTGTTTTCTCCTATACAAACAGCATAAAAAAAAAAATTGCATTCGTACCCTCAAAGCAGTTGAATATATTACTATTATAACTGACGAATTTTGATTGTATCCTTCATGCATGCCCCAGACAAGGTAACAGTTATTTTTCGTATGTAACAGAACTTTCAAATATTTGATTCTTTTAGCACAGCTAATATTCTAGACCAGGATGTTTAATTACAAATTAATTTCCACTACCGTGGTTATATTCATATTCGGTTTTACAGAAATAATCAGTGTAGTCTCGAGTTAACCTTATAGCTCCATTTTAAATATTAAAACAATGGATTAATAGAAGTACCTCTTCAACATTATTACAAACTTCGCAAATTTGGAACTCGTCATCAGATTCAGTTGATTCATGATCCGACTCATCAGCTGTATTCATCAACATAAACACCTCCAAGTTGAGAAATATTAAATGTTACACTAGTAAAATCTCATGATTCAAAAAAAATAAAAAGCTGTGGACTGCTTAATTCCTACAAATTACATGCATGGCAATATCATTTTTTCGATTTTGAAAAAACAAGGCCAAAAAGTTATTTTCTCACATGGGGCATATTCATCATCACCATTTTCTTCATCACTTGACTCTTTCCATTTGGCAACCTTACGAACCCTCCCTCTAATTGACACATCATGTGATGCAGCGGGTCTTTTTCTTTCATTCTCCTTCTCTAATTCTTCATCTAAATATGATGAATATTACAAATACACAAGCAAAGAAAGTAAATCATTAAGAATTTAAGAAACCGAGTTGTGTCACAACCTTTAAATATTTATGTTAGCATTTCTTTTTAAGAAGCTTATGTATCAGTACAGGTTTGGTTGATGAAGTGAACTGAAAATCATATCAAGATCTGGCAATCGTGCATGTAAGATACAGAACATAAACTTACAGAGGTATAGATGCAGAAAAAAAAGAGGAACTACTGAAAAAATAAGGAAAGAAATGAAAAAATAATGCTAGTTTGTGGGTTTAGGATTACACCTGCTTTAGGATCAGGTCGACTGGGCAATGGGTAATAATCTTCAACAAATTTCAGGAGAAGTTCACGGGGCCCAGAGACAAAATCATCTAATTCTGAACCCTGTTTCACAACACAAACAACAAGGACGTTTATTACGACCTATATGAAAACAGTAAAATTATTTTAAAATTTAGAAAAATCTACAAATATGACAAAAGACAAATGGAAGATATAAAGTACTACACATTGACAACTAACTGAACCAATGGCAACCTGATTTCAACTGTAGCCATTTCTTCATTTTTTTTTTTCTGTCTGTGCTCTTTTGTTTATTAGCTCCTATATCTAATTTGAGGCATTCAGGCTTACCTACTGGCATACATTAAAATATGCAAAAAGAACTTTTTGCTGTACATGACTAAATTGTTGGGTGGTGATGATAAGGACCCAATTACGAGTAGTTAATCCCCTACCAGACACCGCAGAATAATAATGTCTCAATGAAAGTTTATTTTTTGTCCTTGTATCTATTTAAACTTCTTCATCATGGAAGCAATTAAATCGTTGTAATTAGATAAAATTCTGCTATTTATAAGGCATTTCTTGTACAGGCTGTATGGGGTGCAGTTGTTTAACAGGACTTCAATTATAATAAACATCCTGAAACAATACAACAACAACAACAACTAAGCCTTTAGTCCCAAACAAGTTGGGGTAGGTTAGAAATGAAACCCAATCGTCGTAGTCACATGGTGAAAAGTAGATAGTCATAAAATAGTAATAATAGTACTAATAGTATTATTACTATTAGTAGTAATAATAATTATATAGAAAGAAAAGAGCTGCAAACAGACATATTTAGAGACGGCTTCTTCAGTGCGTGCCTCTCCAGTGCTCTGAAGGCCCACCACAACACACTTGTCCTGTGCCAAGGCCTCTTTGGCCAGACTAACTACTGTAGGAACCTTTGCTGACATGCAAATGTGCCTGAAAAATCGCTGGAGAAAAAAACCATAGACCTTTCATTTCTCTTCAATGAAATAAAAGGAATGAACAATAAACTTGTAGACATGGTAGGTGTAGTCTCTTTCTCCATGAGCTGCTGCTTTTTACTACTCAAACAAATAGCTTAGAGAGAACAATCCAATTGTTTTCATAGGGTGTATGCGTAATCACTCCTAAACCGTATCAGATGTGTAAGTTTCCAACTGTATGAGTGTGAGTGTTAGTGCTGCTCTAAGTGTGTCTGGGTGAATATATGCATGCACACAGTCATTATAAGTATGCCTATGTTTGTTGCTTTTGTTTTTTCTTTATTTCCCAATATTGAGATGCATGTGTTTCTCTTTTCATGTGTGGGTGTATTTGTTCTATTTAGTTATTATTTGTGAGTGGATGCTTTTGAGTTTTTGTGTAGCACACAATATGAAAATTTGTAGGCTCTTCAACTTGCATGGAATCATCACTCATGAGAAAACCCAGTTGCAAGATGCTCATAGAAAACCTGCCAGTACCATGATAGTGGAAGCAAGCAGGAATTTCATTAAAATTATGAGCAGAAACTACCAAAAGAGGAAATAAATTAACAACGCAAATAGTACCTGGTGACTAGCCCAATAAATCCGCCAGAGCTGACTACCATTATTCTTCTCATCAACAAAATATGTAGATGCTGATAATAGTTCAAGTCGTAACTCAGTCCAAAACTCGGCAGCCTTTTTATACATTTCCTGTATTGAAAACCGTGTTGCACTCAATTTCAAGCTATATCGTAAACCAAATCGTATACAAAGAAGAAAATGATGTAGTAATTACCATCATTCTTTCATCTAGAACCGCCTCTAAAACTTCAAACTCTGCACCCTTGTAACTAAGTGTTCGGCACAGATACATCCCCCTGGATGAAAAAAGATAAACACTAGGTAAGAGGTTCTTCAAATGTAATTTTATGATCTCAATCACAAGCAGCAACCTCGAGAAAAAAAAAAGATAGAAAACATCAGCACTGCTCACTATAGTTCTACGAATTTTCCCAAGTTTAAAAGAGTGTCTAACCTAGCTTTCAGTTCCATTGCAACAAGCTCCAGAGCACCAACACCACCTTTTTCTAGAGCAGCTGAAGATGATTTAAAATTGAAAATATTGAATGCAATAGACAACATATTATAGCAAAAAAATAAACATCGTATATGTGGGTTCAATGGACAAATATGCCTATATGCCATTCCAGTATCAGACCTAAGTGGTTCCTAGTTTACCTTACCAGTAAAGTGAAACCAATGTCAATAATTGTTCAGTGAGCCTTAATATGCCATATTAGCCCCTCACTTGCACAGCTAAGCATTAACTTAGTTAATACTAAGCTATAAACTCTGCAACTAAACCTCCCTAAAGCTGAACTAAGTCTACAAGCCACCAATAAAACCACAAAAATGAAGTAATGGAACAAAAAGATATTTTCTCTTTTGTTGTGCTGGTATGGAGCTGATGAAACAGTACCAAAAAGAGATGTTGTCCTTAAAAATAGGCTGTCAAAAAAGAAAAGGAAGAACACTAACCTAGAAAATCTTGAAATTTCTCAAAAGAAGAGCCAGCACCCCAAAGTCCAAGCCGTACCATGTAAGCCATATTACGGGGCTCTGACGCTCCAGTTGCAGAGCAATAGACTACCCGTGCCTCGGGCAGCTTGTCTTGAAGCTCAAGAACAGCAGTACCAGTACGTGTTGGTTGTGATCCAGATTCCGGTATTAGATTTTTGGCCTTGTGACACTGCATACACGTTTAATAGCATAGCACACCAATTAAAACAGGAAAATTTACTGATGAGTAATTGCATCCCATTTTGTGATACTACATCAGTTAATTAATTTTCTGCTTAACATTATTTTATTCTTCATATCTGTTTTCAGAGGTCAAACACTTTAATCCTTAGATATTCTGCATACGAATTATAAACTAACCTGCTACTAATACAACAACGATAAAGCCTTAATTTTGCAAATATGCTGGCAAGGTCCATCATGTTATTTACATTTTTATTTGACGAAAAGCTCCACTATGAGGTAAAAGACGATAGCTCTGCTCCAATTTCTATTACTATTTCCATTGACCAACTGATGCGGTGCCCAAACCCAAAATGAACAACTTACTTAGACAAACTTGAGACCCCTTCAGAAAATAAACACAAAAAATGTATTCAAAGGTAAAATACCTCATCAAAAACTACAAGGCCGTCAAATTGGGGACCGCACCACTGCACCAGTTGCTGGAGGCGTGACCGGCCTCTTTCTGATGATGCGATCAAACTACTATAAGTGACAAAAACCACACCAGACTTGATGCCAGTCACCTTCGAATCCAACTTAGAATATGGTAGTTTATTCAAAGCATGCACTGCACAACAGGATTATTAGTTTATGTAATTACTTTCTCATTCTTTTCTTTTATCTTAGTTAAAACTATCATGCTCTCAATTAAGTTGGCTTGTGCACTTAATTTAAGTATGCAGACAAGTAATATCAGCAGTAAAAGGTGCTGGTACAGGTGCTGATAAGTATTGTACGGAAAATGCCACTTAGACCAATTAAGCCTTAACTTACCACAGACAAGCAATAGATCCTCAAGTTAATTTGATTTGTGTAAATTACATGCAATTTTAGAACAAGGATTGTTTCAAGCCAATAGAAATGAAGAAAAATGGTGCAAAGAGGATCACAAAGAGGGCCAAGAAAATGGTCCAACCAGTAGTAAATCCAGTCTACATCTACCAGACTAGTGTATTATAAAAACGATTAGCAACCATTAAGACTACCTTCAACACATTTTGCACCCACGTCATCTAGATCCCTGCGTGCATCATACTTCAAATCTGAACCAACTGAAACCCATCTGAAAATATATAGCCAAAGAACAGTCAATAGCTCCAGCATGAAACTATATCTAAAAACAACAAAACAAAGGTTTCAGATTAAAATAGAAGAAGAAGAAGAAGAAGAAGAAGAATTACATAGCCCTATGCCTCCCATGTTGCCAGTTCTCCCAAATTAAGCCAGCAACTGTACGGCCTTTACCAACACCAGCCCCATCACCAATGAAGAAACCAGCTCTATGACTATTTGGTAAATGTTGCAGGTGCCTCTGAAAGAAATACGATTGTGGTTAACAATGACTGAATGAACAACAATTATAACAAGAGAATTTTACCCAGGATTGGTACCAGACAAGTCCCATCTGCTTGTAACTTGATTTCAAATCAACATTTTATGTGACATCTTATTACATCATATGTTAAAATCATGGTTGATCAAGATTTAAACTGGTAAAAAAATAACAAAATAGAATAATTTACCTGACTTGCATAGATAATTGTTTCAATTTGTAAACATGACAAAGCATTTGTCCTCTCCACCTCGTCAATTATAGAAATATCATAAGTCGGTTCAGGCGGTTGCACAGCTGAAAGACAGGAAGTCTCCACGATTGGATCTGGATGCGGTGCACCTAGGTTTATCCTTGGTGGCCTCTACAATGTCAAACTTATTAATTATCAAATTAGAGGAGAAAATAACAGACAGAGGCATTACTCACATAATCAGTAAAGGTCTCTCCAATGGGACCGCCTTCATCTTCTTCACGCTCTACATCAATTGCGACCTACACCAACAAAAGGAAGAATGTTAATGAACAGAAAAAACTCTGGTTGCTATTAATTTAGAAGAGAAAAAGGAAAAAACACAAGCAGTTATCTATACAAATAGCAAGTAATGGAGCAAAAATTGGGTACTTGAATGGACCTTTTGAGGTAGTAAATTGTACTGTACAAATTCTAGCTTTTCTTTCCTACTCTAACATAAAATCCTAATATTATAAGGATCTTTTTTCTTTCAAGTACACTTATTTTAATTATTAATGTTTAGGGTAGCTTTTACTTCTAATGTATACTCGTTGCTCCTATAATTCCCTGTGGTTTTGGTGGCAGTCAAAACAATTATTTGTCAAGTATAATTTTAGCTGAAATGAAAAGGCACATTACAACGTGACCACAGGGAAAATGAGCTATCAAGGAGGTAGTCACGATGCAGTCATAACTAGTGATATTGAATGAACCAAACAATTAGGCAAAATGATCTCTAATATGTTATAAAAACAAATCTTGAATGTGCAATAACAACAATATCGAACAACCAGTATTACCTAATGTGATCATAAATTAAACCTTTATCTAAACTCAACTGCGACGCTCTAACAAGTGCCCTAGATGCACTCATTGACAGATTAAATATGAGGAAATACTTTAATGATAACGGAAGTTGTTTACGGCCATGTTTCCGGCCCTGTCTTGGTTTTCAAAAATAAATAAATAAATAACGTATTAAGCCCTAAAAACAATTATTAAGGCCTTCAGCTTAGGGGCCCAAGTAAGGACGAATTCATTTAGGCAATGCCCAAACATACTCTGTTGAATCAAAAGTGAGTTACCTGAACGCTAAAAAACAGACCTCTTGCACTCAACAAAAATTATGTATGATAAGAACATGAATCGAGCTGTTTCTTCATAACAATTGCATCGATGGAAGGGAGGCGGAAATTCTATGCAAGTGATGGAAGCTGATGAAAAATGTGTTCAATAGGAAGATAACATTTTACTGCATTTAAATTGCCATTGCATCCAAATGGAAAAAGAACAAATCATAGGGTCGTAAAGATATCACGATTCCTAAAAGAGCGCATAATAGTTAAAATGAGGCCCCGAGAAAAGAAATCCTCAAATTGTTGCGACTTATATGCAAGTCCTACCATTGTAACGCACCTTTATTCTGGCAGGTGACAGATCCGATCATTACAGCCCAGCAAACAATTTCCACAATCAACCTTTCATCAACAAACAACTACGGTCTACAGTATTTGCACACGACGAGATTAACGAAGGAACCTTGTTTACCTACCTTCTGGAATTGATAGCACCAAGTAGTTATTAAGTATAAATTCCTTATTTACCTGATTATGAACTTATCAGCCCAAACAACACATCCAATTATTTGTATTTAATTACTTATTTATCTTATTCCTTACAGTAAGCAATATAGACAAGACCTAATTCTACCAAAGATGTCAGCCGCAAGAAAGTTTATTAATTAATGGGATTTTCCATTTCAGAAAGATATTTTTCTATGTTTATCCTTCTTTTACTTAGGCCTCTTAATATGTCGATGAAAAAAACTTACCTGCATTCTATTAAAGGACTAGCTTCTTTGTAAGGAATCTTGCAAGTGCATCTATTAAAAAAACAAGCCAACTGCAAGCTTATACCCAATTTTTTGGAAAGATTCAATAAGCCAAATTCTAGTCACTTGGATTACATTAAAATAGGCTTACGGAAACTAACATATACTCTTCTAAAAATCAATTTGGTTCAGAATAGAACACACACAACAACACAAATCAATATGGCAAATGCAAAATCCCATCAACCATATGACACTAATTTCACAGCATCATATGAATGGAGCCTGGAACCGGTATAGGAATCAAACAAATCTTTCTGTCTATGTTCCAGTTCAATTCATTGGCTCATTCCCCTAGAAACAAGAATCAGCAATCCAGCAGCTGGGAATTTCCAACTCCTTCACTGGTTTGCATATGAACTAGATAGTTATCTCTTTAGTTCAAGTGTGAACCAAATGATGTGAGGGATTGTCAACTCACTCTCTCATTCCTCAGAATAAATGATTCCTCGCATAATCAAAATGTTGCATTAAATATCAAGGACATATTTCTATTCTAACTAATTTTGAGATGTGCCACAGCTATAGATCATCAAATTGATATAGGCAACACTAATACATATCAGAAGAATGAGACTTTCAGATTGATACAAAAAAAGATATTCAAACAGGTGCCCAGTTATAAGTTTTAGACAAAGACACGAGGCAAAAAGAATTTCCACAAGAGAAGCACTCTAGTTGTCATAGTTCATCATGACCTGAAAATAAATTATATGATCTCAAATAGACTAAAAAGGTGCAAACACATGTTCCTAAGGCAATGAGTTTTAACTAAAACAAAAGGCCGATTTAAATAAACTTTAAAAAGATGTCTCTTGACTAACCTGACTAATTGGAATCTAGATGAGTTGTCTAATTGCTCAAGCTTTATTTTGGAAAGAGATAGGCACAAAAAGAAGCCTCATATAAATTATCTTCAGAGCAAAACAGATGCAATCTTAATTCAATTAAATTCTATCTCGTTTTGTATGCCAATTAATTAATCAAATGAACAAACCTAGTCTTAAGTTGAAGGGAACTTAACCGATGGATTATTAAACTGTATCAAGGGTAGGGCAGAGAGAAGAAATAAAAAGAAGATAAGAGGGGAAAGATAGAAGACTTTCAACAAAGGAGAAGTGCACAACTTCTTTTATTGCATCACAGTACCTTCCTCCTAGCCAATCATAGCTAGAATATCATAAAACATTCAACACTTACAAGAACCATATCAAACTTCGCATAACAGAACAAACCGATAAAGTTATAATTAAGTATGAAATGACTCCTTTAAAAAATAAAGTATGAAATGACTCCTTCAAAAAAAAGTATGAAATGACTCTTCATGACTGACAGTATCTGAATATGATAATTAGATAAACTGTCAACCTTATTTTCAGCGACTACAAAATGCTCAAAACCAGGCCTAGATCAATTTATTTGGGGATCAAAACTGACCTGGACTTAAATTGAACCATTTAACACATTCTCTCCTATGGACTGATCAACTGTACTCTACTCTGAGTCAATACCACTAACATCATTTTCAGAACCTACCTCATTGATCTCCTCAGGCTCAGGAGGGACTTCTGGTGCAGGCAGGATCGGGATACCAACAGACCGTATTCGGGCAAGTGGCGGAACAGCAAAAGGATTTGGCGGAGGCAATTGGACCCCTGGGTCGATGGATAGGTCACTGTCACACTGAGGACATTTGAACCGGGTCAACCCGTACGGCACATTGAGGATCGCTTTGCAACTGGCGCAGGGGAGTTGGAGCTTAGTTGGGTCGATGCCCTGAGCACGCGGCTTAGGCCGCTGGCCCCCTGGGCCAGGATCCACAGGACCGAGAAAAGGAAGCATCTCCGGCGGGAGGCGTTGTGCCAGCTGGCACTTGGGACAGATGAACTGAGTCATGCCGGGGCCCACCATCAGGATAGCGAAACACTCGGCACAGCGGACGTGGAGGCATCCCGGCGGAGGCGGAACGGGAGGGGAGTCGGCCATCGTCGGGTCGCGAATCGGATGGAATTTTTGTCCGAATTTTTTCACGCTCTGATTTTTGGATTTTTGATCGAATTGGAGGGAGGGGTTATGGAGTATTGAGAGGGGAACGAGGGTTTTGTTTTGGAATTTCAGAATTTGGGGGCGTTAGTCCGATGTACTGCATTAAAAATTGGAGATTATGAAGTTACGGCAGGAATTCGAATTCTCTGAGATATCTCAAACTTTGCGTGACTTTTTGGAATATCTTAATCATTCAAATACGTTCTGCACGAATCACAAAGCTCAAATAATAATGCCCCCCTGCGTTCTCCCGAATAGGCATCGGACACGTAGGTCACGCAAAAATTGAGATATCTCAGAGGATACGCACCCGTTACGGCAGTTAGGGGTGAGTAAATCGCTCATAACTCGCTCACTAAAAACTCGTTAAGAACTCGCTCATTAACGACTCGCTCATTAGCGCTCATTAACTAAATGAGCCGAGCATGAGCATACCCCAACTCGCTCATAACTCGCTCATTAAGAATATGCCACATCTAATCCTGCCACATTTAATCCCAATTTCTTAAATTAATATTAAAACTGAATAAATAAAAAATTCCAAACCTACTTATTACGCTCCAGAGTCCAGACTAAAGTTGAAATTAAAATTGCTCCAGCGGCCCAGTAAGTCTAAATTACTATACTTGTTGGCTTGTATTTTTTTTTTTTATATAATTATGCAATACTGTTTCATGCTTGTTTTTTTATTATTGTTTTAATAATATAGATTTGTAGATATGTCACAACTCACAAGAAGATAGCTCCGAGGATGTGACGTGGGACCAGTGAGACTGAGAACCGATAAGAAGATAGTTGTTTGATTTTGTTAAATTTGCTTATGGATAATTTTTGTTAAATTATGTAATGTTTAATTAGATTGGATTATGACAATTTGTTAAATTATATAAATGAAAATTAGTTTTTGAAAATTAGGTTTTGAATTCTTAAATTACTCATAATTCGTGACTCGCTCAGTTGCTCATAACTCGCTCATTAACAACCCGCTCATTAATAACTCGCTCATTAACAACTCGCTCATTAACTAAATGAGCCGAGCATGAGCATACCCCAACTCGCTCATGCTCGCTCATTAATCAGCCCTAACGGCAGTTACCCCTGTAAAAGTGAATTCAGATCCAATGCAATACCTGACTGATCAGAATGAGATCTTCGTCGTCAGTTTTAATCTGACACGAATCTCAAAACGGACACCCGAATCGTCATAGATATTGAATTCCAATCGCTCTGCTGGAAGCTCATTGTATTCAGTCAGGTACTCATTGGAGCCCTGTAAAAGTAATCTATGTCCAGTGTATCTTACGTCGCCTGTCTGGTTTCATGTGGCACTTTTTCTACAAAGTTGTCTGTAATGGGTTTACTGCAAAGCAACGTATGAGTCCATAGTGACAAATCAAAAGTTCGGATTCGGTTCGGCAGGGTCAAAATTTTATAATTCGGATATAATTTGAGTATAATTCGGAAATGATTCGGTACAACAAGGAATCAAAAAAATATCTGAAAAAACCCCTCAAAAAATTAAAATAAATAAAAATTGGGGTTTTTGTCGTGCATAATTTGTGATTCGCAAATTATTCGGTGAAAGTTCGATCAGACGTTTTATTCGCGATACGGTTCGGAAACTGCAAAAAAAATTATACGCGAACCTTATGACTGTGCGTATGACGTATTAGGGAAAATATTTAAAATCGTTTATCTATTTTACCAATCTATACATGTTTAGGCCATGTTCGACTGCCACAGTGTCCATGGGAACAATCACTCAAAGTGATTTTTTTTCCCAAGCGTGCAGTATTTCATCCATTTAAATTGGACCCAAACTCAAGTCCATTCTCATTCCCGCCTGACAGCCGAACAGGTCCTTAACAAACCAAATATTTTAAGCAATTTTAGCTTACTAAACAAATATATGGTAAGAAATTTGACTTTAATTTAGTTAATTTAGAATATAAACTAGGGGATAGATTATACATTTATATTTTAATGAGAAGTGATAACCGCACTCAGTACACATCACTTTTTCATATGTTCTTCATGTGTTTATATTGTTTTCAAAAATATTTATATTTAATAATATATTATTTCTGTATTGCTTTACTATAAATAATAAATCTAGAATTTTTGTTTTGCTTATTCGACGAAGTATAATTATTGAAATAAAAAATAAATATTTTGCATATTAGAAAGATATAAATGCATGTGAACTTATAAATGGAGTGCTTGAATTAAAATCAAGTCAATTCTATAAGAATATGTGTTGGGTCGCTGCTTTATTTTCCATTTGCTGCGTTGAAAGATATAAAGATAAGGCCTCGGCAAAAGAAATAGCTTTTTCAAGCATTGAATTAGCAGGAAGCATTGCCCTTTTTGTAATTTTTTGGTGCGTATCTTCAGAAATATAGTGACCGAGTGATAGCGGGATGCATGCATCTGTGAGCGAAAGAAAATGGAAATAAATCAACTTTGAGTGAAGCCATTAATTTGCGAAGCCTAGCTCTTTGACTTTTTCCAACTACTTCTTTTAATCGGTTCGTTCATTATATTTTAAATAATTAATTTGAATTGTTCAATATTATTATTGTGTACAAATATATTTGATATCAGATTTTATATTTTTAGAAATTTTTTACTATTTTTTAGGTAGGTAAAAACTCATTACTTTCTGATGATCCATAAATTTGTTATCATGTGGTTTTATAGTTGTTTAAAATAATAGCAAAAAAGTTTCAAAAAATATCAAATTTGATCTCCAAGTATATTTTCACATGATAATAATGTTGAACGGTTCGGATTAATTATTTGGACTTTATAAACGGAGATATGGATTCAATGACTGAATCAATCCGCGCATTACAATGTACCATAGCCTCACTCATTAACTTTTTCTCTCAAGACGGACTCACCCGAGCAAGCGTATCCTTGTCACTGTGCACAGTCTCAGCAGAATGATAATCTTTTAAGTCAATTATATAAAATTATAATTTACTATATTATTCATCTTAAATTTTTTTCTTATGTTGTCGTTAATTTTAAGAAAAAAATTCTTACTCGTATTGACCTTATCAATATGATACGAATAGAATAAAAAAAATAAAAAGATTTCATTGACACCCAGCCCTGTTGAATTCGCATCCTCGGAGATATCTCATATTTTGCGTGATTTTTTTGGAAAATCTCAACCGTTAAAAGCATGAATCTCAAAGCTCAAAATCTCGACCTTGTTGATCAAGGCCTTGGAAGAAGAAAATAACTCTTGTACAGTATACGTGCTTATGTCTAGTGTATTGTAAAAGCACGACGTAGTAGACATATATCAGCATGCACAACATAACACGGTGTGTTTTGTTAGACATGCCGTGTTAAGACGTATATGTATTGTATTTTTAGCTTGTTGGCATGGTACATCCAGATAGGATACCGCACATTAAAAATTTATTTCAATTTTTGTACTCATGTTATTGCAAAGTAAAAATACTAGAAAATATTAAAAAAAAAACTGAAATTTACAAAAAAATAAATATAATTTAATATATTTCCAATTGTTTAGATTTTTCTTCAGATTGTTTTAACATTATCGTACATTTTTAAAGTAATAAATTATCAAGATCTAAAAAACAAAGAAAAACCAGCACAATGCGTCTAAATATCGGCACGACACGTTGAAGTACGTCGTACCAAACTGTGTCATGGCGTTAAACGTGCTGTGTTCATCTCTAGCACTGTGCTACGCTATCAATATGTCTAGAAACTTCGATGTATTAGCACGGCACGACCTAGTTCCGAGCATGTCAAAACACAACATGGTACGGCCGCAAGACCCTACTTAGGCCTATTAAAATAAATAATTTGATTATTATGATACTATTTTTCAAATTAAATCACATTTAAAGACATACTTTTGACCTTATAAATTGATACATCATTTACGTATGATATATTCAAATGGCATACAATTTTAAAAGCCATTTAATATTTCAGCAAACGGCTAAACTGTTAAAATTTTGAGTCTTTTGATAAAGAAATTGCACCAGAGTCTATTATTTTATGCATATGACATATTTATAAATATTGTATTCACATCCGAATACCAGATTTTTGCAATAAAACATAGTTTTTGCCTTGTTCAATGACCCCGAAGGCCCGAACTCATAATTTATAAATTGAAAACGAAGAGCAGCTATAAGTATAGCAGAGTAGGGAACCGCATCCTCTGCTGCACTTTTATTTCACAGCATCTTGCTGCACTTTCGGATGATCCAGATTTAATCTCAGCCGGTGAGTGCTCGGATGATGGAGAGGGCAGTATTAATTTTGCTTTAAAATTCATGCCAAAATCTTATTTCGTCATTCCGATAAAAAACGAACGGACCAGATTAAAAGTGCAGCAGGATGCTGTGAAATAAAAGTGCAGCAGAGGATGCGGTTCAAGCAAAGTAGGTTCAATAGCAAACCGGATTTATTTTTGAGTTCGATTCACTTTAAAATTTGTGTACACAAATATTTAATATTCAAATATTAAAAATATTAAAGTATAGCATACAGATTTAGAGTCTGTCCAACCTGGGTTATAAAACAACATACACAAGTCCAATTTGCTAAGCACGTCCACACATTGCCTACTACGCTCATAAAACGAGGCACTCCAGCGGATTTTTTTTATATAAAACGTAAATAAAAGGAAAAAGAAAATCACAAAACGGATTGATTATTTTTCAAATTACAAATACCATCAGAACTGAAAATACTCTTTAATTATCTAAGGCGGTAACCGAAATTTTTTTTTCGGTTACCTTACTGCCACTTATTTGCACACCGGACCATGCCATATCTAAAACAAATTGAGTAACCAGTTATAATTTTCAGTTACCAAGAATTAAAAAAAAATAGTTAATCAGTTATAATTTTGGATTACAAGAGTTAGCTATCAATAGCATAATTTGTCCCTCATAATTTTAGGCATATGAATTGGGACAAATTTGGGTCCGATGCCCATCGGACTCAAATTTGGGTCGATAGGTAGAATAACCGTCCAATCTGCTTTAGGATCTGTGCGCACGGATATCAAAGCAATCTTGCACTGTTATTAAAGCAAATTGCACATATTTTAAAGCGAATTGGACGACTTTAGAGCCCATCGAACTCAGTTTGGGTCCGATGCCCATCGGACTCAAATTTGGGTTCGATGGGTAGAATAACCGTCCAATCTGTTTTAGGATCTGTGTGCACGGATATCAAAGAGATATTGCACTGTTATTAAAGCAAATTGCACAGATCTTAAAGCGAATTGGACTACTTTAGAGCCCATCGAACTCAGTTTGGGTCCGATGCCCATTGGACCCAAGCTGCTCTCATATGAATTCGTGAAGTTATGATGACAATTTTAAGATGGGGCATTCTCTCGCTTGATTCTTTGCTTTGTTTAATAAGACTGGGCCTGAACACTGCCTAGTTTTCTGATCCAGTTTACAACTGGGGCAGCAATCTACGGCCCAATTGCGTTTGTTTCTGACAAATATCACGGATAACTACAGAAGTAAGATTCTTTTATGGATATTTTGTTTTGAAAGATCTCAATCATAATTTCCATCAAATTTAAGAAATTTTTTTATCAGAAAAGTTAAAAAGTTTTAATATATATTACAAAGTTTATTTAATTGAAATATTATATTTTACGTTGTTTTTTATATTAATAATTGAGTAAATTTCTTTGGAGGACTGGACATTGATTTTTGTCGTGAATTGATAACTCAAGTATGATTTCTCTCTATGGCCGTTGAATTTTTAATTTGTTCCAATCAAGTCACCGGTAACTTTTTTTATCCAAAAAATTAATAAAATATAACTTTTATGTTAGTATTTTGGACAGAATGAGTATATATATATATATATATATTTTTTTTTTTTTTTTTTTTTTTAAATGACGAAATGAGCATATTTCGTTAGTATTTTGGATGGATTAGGCATATTTTGTTAATATTTTGGACGTAAAAGTTAGGTGGCTATAGAGAGAAAAATCAAACTTGAGTGATCAATTCACAGTCAAAAATCAAATTTAGTGACTTCTAGCGAAATTTACCCTTAATAATTGCATGGTACCAAAAAATGAATTATTTCACGAATGAAAAATATGTATTGAACTTTACGCATGACAATTTCTTGTAAATTTTGAATTATTTTACAAAAATTTAGAAGGGCGGAAAACGGTAGTCATAAATCACTAAACGAAACAACATAGAAATTAAGAGCCCAAATTTGCAACAGGTCGTAATCGTAGTCACAAACTGAGACAAATAATGGAAAGAGAAATGTCGGAATAGACCCTTCACGGCTCCACATCATGTCATCGGCGCGGCACTATATATGTGTATATGTTTTTTTCTTTTCTTTTTGAAAAAATGACATATAGTCCGTTTCTTTTAAACTAACATATGACAACCTTTAGAAATCAGATATGTATATTTAAATTGAGCTATTAAGGCTCTCGGATCACTGATTTTTTTTTTCTTTTTGGGTTCAGAGATTACTGATTTCATATATAACTCAACAGCCCTATTAACAAACTAGTTCCAAAGGATCCATGGTTGAATGGGTCAGAAGGATTATTCAAGGCAATTTTAGCAATTGCATATTTCACAATTCAGACAAGTACATCTCAAAACTACAAATTGTGACTTGTTTTGTCATCTGGACTCTGGAGAGAGAGATGCACAAGAATTTTCAGAGATAAGTAAAAAAAGCCACCATACTTGACAATCGAAAAAGCAAGTGAGATCACTTCTTGGTTTCAACAGACTGACTGATAGGATTACCATAATTTTCTTTTTTTACTTTTATCAATTGCTTTCTAAGATTTTAACTCTTTTATTCCTCTTACAGTCTTATTTGATATTTTTTCAGTCATTTTTTCCTATTGTGTAAAATTGATACCAGTGGTATCTTGATTAATGAAAAATGGAAGCTAGACTTCCATTTTTTCTTGTAAAAAAAAAAAAAAACAAACTAGTTCCAGAAAAAGCATAATTCAGATAATCTGGCACAATAAGAAGCACAGCTTGTCAATACACGAGCATTGGACATAATAACAAGGTGCGGGTTTAAAATGCGAATAATTAGCGTATAAAATGTTTTTTAGGGGTTTCCGAATTGAACCACGAATTAAATGTTTGACTGAATTTTTATCGAATATTTCGTGAATAAAATGCAAATCACGAATTATTTGCGATAAAAACATAAAAAACACCAAATTTTTTTCTTTTTTAAAGGGGTTTTTGTTGGGAAATTTTTTTTTGCTTCCTTGTTGTATCAAATCATGCCTGAATTATATCCGAGTTATATTTGAATGGCGTATTTTTGACCCCGTCAAACTGAATCCAAACTTTTAATTTGTCACTCTGGTACTGGAAGGGAGCAGCTTGGGTCCGATGCCCATCGGACTCAAACTGGGTCCAATGGGTTCCATCACCGTCCGATGCGCTTCAAGATCGGTGCACATTGCTTTAATATCTGTGCGTGTTCGCTTTAATATATGTGTGCACGGATCTTAAAGCGGATCGGACGGTTACGTAACCCATTGGACCCAAGCTCGTCCCTACACGGAAAGGTCCACGATCCAAAGCGAAATTCTTCAAGAGCCCGACAAGGGGTGCGTATCCTCTGAGATATCTCAATTTTTGCGTGACTGACGTCTCCAGTGCCTATTCGGGAGAACGTAGGGGGGGCAGTATTATTTGAACTTTGAGATTTGTGCAGAACGTATTCGAATGATTGAGATATTCCGAAAAGTCATGCAAAGTTTGAGATATCTTAGAGGATGCGAATTCCCCGACAAGGACAAACGACGTTGTTTATCACCGTCTGGTTCTGATACCCATCGGATTCAAATTGAATTTGATGGATTCTATAACCGTCTGATTCGCTTTAAGATCTATGCAAGCCACTTTAATTTACGTGCGTGTTTGCTTAAATATCTGTGCACACGAATTTTAAAGCAGATCGGACAGCATCGAACACAATTTGAATCCGATGAGGATCGGACCCAAGCTCACCTACAAGGCGACGCATCAAAACCACATTCTTATCAGCGCCAGTTTATTTCTTGCGTTGCATATGCAGAGAGAAAACTTCGAAGGTGGGTTTATTATCTGCGCCAAACGACTCGATAGACGCACCGATACTAAGTCTATCTGTGTAGCTGATCAGACTGATTCAAAGAGGAAGAAAACCTGAAAACGACTAAACGAGTGGGGCACAGCCGTGTTTAACTGCGACCACACACGCTGACACGTAGTACACATTGTTCCGCGCCGACTATATGCGAGTAACGCGGCGAGGAAACCGATGGTCAGCAACAATCACATTCCACTCTTTATTTTATTATTTTATATTAGCTCTTTCATAGTTCAGACTCTGTCTAGTCGTTTCCGTCAATGCTTGATTCTTTATGTCCGTTACTTCTAGCACTTGACAAGTGAGGTGCCATTTCCTTTTATTTTAACTCGTAATAGTGAAGCTTCGGATTTCGATCGCTGGGACAGTGACGTCAGAATTTGAACAAAGAATGGACAAACATTTTTAAGTTACCGAGTTATCCGATTACTAGACAAAATTAACTTATATATCTAGGTTTTGGCTAATATGCTATGCGTAGCATAGAGATCTCTGTACAACAGCTCAAAATTTGAATTTTTAAAATTTTAACGGTCGATCCAAACCGTTAAATGTGTTCTACATACTGAAATGTGTTTGGAAACCAAATTTTATATTTTTTGGATTTTTTTTACTATTTATTAAACCACTTTGAAAATCGCTAATCCAACGGTTTCACTGTTTGATTAAGCCACCGTTGGATCAGCGATTTTCAAAGTGGCTTAATAAATAGTAAAAAAATTCCAAAAAACGTAAAATATGGTCTCCAAGCACATTTCAATATGTAGAACACGTTTAACGGTTCGGATCGACCATTAGAATTTTGAAAACACAAATTTTGAGCTGTTGCACGGAGGTCCTCTATGCTACGCGTAGCACCGTAGCCACGTCCTACATATCTATACCTAAATTATTTTAAACAATCTTATCGAATTCTAAATTAGATTTAAATAGAAATAAAAAAATAATAATACTAAGTAATTTTAGTTAATTATTAGTCGTAATTTGTAATTTAATTTTTTTGATTAAATTATAGTATTGAATTATCAAAGAATAGAGACAATTTAATTTTTAAGAGTAAGTAACTCAACATATTTATACTATTTCATATTCGATTTTAAAATTTTAGAGATAAGCAAATGTAGTATGTGTTAGTTTGTAATAATCTAGAAGTCAATAATACGATAAATTATCATAAAGCTTTGTTCATGAATTGAGTGATAAACTGTTATTTTGTTGTCTTGAGTATTATTGAATTTATGAATCATTTCTTTATCTGACTAGAATCAATAACTGGAATTGTGAAACTTCATAATATAGATGATATATACTCTTAAAAGTCTCTAACCGAGGTAATTAGCAGGAACACTAATTTACCGTTACAAGGTTAGTATGTGGATTAAAAGATGGTCAAGTTTTACAGACCACTGACAAGAGATGTCATTTTAATTACATAGATACATGTTCCAGGAACATGGTATTTGACAGACCCCGAATAAAATATTAAATGGAATTGTGTACGTGTCATTAATATTTCATTCAGTGTTAAGTTCTAAAGTATGAGGTATTCATCTTTCCTATTAAGAGATATATATGTGTGATTGTTATCTAATGCTGTCGATAAAACGCAGTTATAACGGTAGCTCTTCGGTATACATAGCTTAGCTGAGGTAGTGATGGTTTACCAAAAGTACTATTGTTCCTCGTATTTCTATACGAGTTATAGTATCACTGGGCTCCTTGATAGAGTAATATTATCTGCTAGCGGTATAATTACAAGAGTAATTATATTTGATAATTTGCTCAAGATCAAGAAAAGATTAAGTTTACAAGGATGACACACACCTACCTTGAAACTGGTCTGATACTGTGAGACATAAGAATTAACACGAGTAAAAAGTTTACTGGATCGTGATATTGTACAGTACAGCATCATTTGTGTAATTTGATGGTCATAGTGCAGATGTCAGATGCCTCCTATAATTATAGAAGTTAAAATGGTTTTAATTCTATTTACCAACATAACACAGATCCTATTGGGTCACACTGTATAGGAGCTAGTCGGAGAATCTTACTGATTAATTATAAATTAGTTATAATTAATATTAAGATGGTTATAATTAATTATACGTGATATAATTAAATTATATATGTCATATAAGATGACAAGCAGAAATAACGATTAATTTATGAGCGTACTCGATGCGTTGCATAAAACCGTACCGAAACCGAACCGAAACTGAACCCTAAGAAATATAATTGTTTAGAACAATTATATATATTTGATTTAGATTTTTGTAAGGTTTTAATTTTAATGGTTTTAAAATTAAAATCCAAATTAAAAAAAAAATCTAATACCATCAAATATATGGCGGCACCATTGAATTTGATGGTTTTAATATAAAATAAAAACGGCGGCTTAGTAACAAAATATCATATGATTTGATATTTTTTTTTAAACCGACATAAATTTGATAGTTTGATATCAATTTAATGGTTTGACACAAATTTGATGGTTTTTAACTTATGAACCGCCATTCATAATGGCATAGTTGTAAATATGCCAAACTTTAGGGATATTTCAGTAATCGGCCAACCTGCTTGATTGTTACTATAAATAGAGGGGCAGGGGTAAAGAGAAAATCACCAATTCACTTGTATCGTATCTGACCTGACTGATCGAATCGATAAGTCTATTTTGTCTCTTTCTCGGTTACGGTTATTTTCGAGATTCGGAAATAATATATTTGTGAAAGTTGCGGTATTTATATTTGAATAACTGTGGGCTGTAAATATACGTATTTTGTCCTTTTCTCGGTTTTCGTGTTTCTGCATAAACTCCGCTGTTTACGGTATTTCTGACAAAAGAAATAAACCGTTCTCTGGTTAGTCCTGGTGGATAATCGATAGAGGTATCAGACGTCTGATACTCTGAAGTAAGATGTTCGTCAGATTCGATCTTCTCGGTCTGCTGCATTCCAATTATAATTTGGAAACAAGGTATAAATATGTTATATTAATCTATTTAATTTGTAAATAGATTAAAGTTTTAGAAATCAATCATGGAGTAGATCTGTAAAAGAATTAAATTGGATTTTGATGCCAAAAGAATACTGAAGGTGGACCGCCTTGGAAAGTTTCCTGACATACCTTATTTAATTCTTAGCTTAAGTTAGAAGTAAAATTTTTGTTTTACGTTCTTTTCGCATCTTAAGCAAATAAATGAGTTTGAACAGTCAGACCTCAACAGACTTAATCAGTGAGTTTGAAAAGTCCGAACCGAACAGTATGGTGGCTCCGCCGCTGACCGGAGAGAAATGTGGAATGGTCCATATAATTACATGTGGCCTTCTGTTTCTGTCTGCATGAGTATTTTGCTATCGTGTCCTTTCTAAAATTAAAATTTAGAACTATAATTTTAGAACTGGCCCCTAGATCTGTTGCCAACAAAAGCGGCAACTTTAATTAAAATATAAGCACCCATATTTAATAATCATTGTCTCGGGCAAATTTCGAATCGGATTCGGGTCGTATTGAATCTTTTAGGCCAATATTTATAATAGTAAAATACATATATATCACGAGCAAAAATAATTATTATTTTTAAATATACGTGGGAAGAACCATGAATTTCAATAAACTAATTTATTGACTAATTATTATACAGTATCTTCATATCTTCATATGACTCGTTTAACTGATTTATATGACTATTTATAATTTAAAATATTTATGAGTGATTATTTGATACATCTCAAATCATATTTAGTATAGCAGTAGTTGAAGTCTAAAATAATGTTACTTATCGAATCTCTTATGTGTCTCGGATTGTTCAAGGTACAGATGTAAATTCAATAAATGATGTGGATCTTTTGTCAAGATCCATATGTGAAACTCAATAAGCTATTGAATACTGGCTTGTTTTTTATGCTCTGCGTGGCTTGACTTTCCTGCAGATGCTTGCTTATGTTTGTGCTGATTTACTTTCTTATGAATTCTTGGATCCATTATTTTGTTTAGTTCTATAGGTTTTGTAAGCTATTTTGTTTTTGTATAAAACGGGTCTCGCACCTTACTTAAAAAAAAAGGCCATTGAATACATTTTTTTCTAATGCACACATGAATCCATTCATGCAAAATTTTGATAAGATTGTTGGTCTATTTCAGTCTAATGTTTTAAGAGTTAGGTCGAGACAAAATCTACAATATATTCTGTATCATGCGTGGCACGTAATTAGAACTGATAATTACGAAAAATTTAGTATTTAAGAGTCAAATATATATAATATATCTTAAAAATTATTCAAGCTGATTAGTTATCTAACAAAAAATAAAACACAAAATATTTGTTGAGTTCTTTGTTTAACATTCTCCTCAGATACCGTCCAATTACCGTACCTTTGTAAGAAAAAGATCAGTCCTTTAAAATATACATATACATATACATATATATACATGAGTAGAACTAGGGTGCTCATAAGTTTACCAAGCCTCTTTGTGAACTCAATTTTTAAATCTATCGGATTAACTTCAAACTATGAATCCAAACCGTTGAAATCCTTCTACCTTACGAGTGATGCGTCTTAATATGAAAATTGTAAAGTTTCGAATTAATTTAGTATAAAGTCAAGTGTCACAATTAGAAGGTTTATAAATTAATTTTAATGCATTCATTTTTTAGAAGCCTTTTGATCACTTGTCTCTATACAAATTTAATTTAAATTTTTTAAATTTTCACATGTAAACGCATCACTTGTAAGATAGAAGGATTTCAACGGTTTGGATTTGTCGTTTGAAGTCAATCCGATAGGTTTTAGAGTTGAGTTCACAAAAGAGCTTGGTGAACTTAGGAGCACCCTAGTTCTACTCTATATACATATACATACACATACATACATACATACATACATACACGCGCGCGCGCACATATAGGGAGAGAGAGGTCGGCTTGTATCAAGACATTTGTTATGGAGCTGTGCTGCAACTAATTGGTCCTATTTTCAAAGTTCAAACGGTCGATCCAAACCATTAGATATGATCTCTATATTAAAATATACTTGGAGACCAAATTTTACATTTTTTGAAATTTTTTTACTATTTGTTAAGTCAGCTTTAAAATTATTGATTTCAATAAATAGTGAGAAATTTCTCGATCACTGAAAACAATAATTTTAAAATTGACTTCATACTGCGCATACAAAATTTTCAATTTTCATAACAACAATTTTAGCAATGTTTATAAATTATATATACCGAACATTAATTTAAGATTTTGTGTTTGCAGAATTAGAAATAAATACAAACTACATGTTAGCTGTCTGATTTATGGTACTTTTCGATGAATTCTTTTTAGATTTTTATTCAAGTAAATTTACTGTTTTAATTTTACAAAGGTACGAGAGTTTCTTATTTAGAAACTATGCATGAAAGTTTCTTATTAAGAAATTATTTACAAACTTCACGTTGGTAAAATTATTGACTAAAGTTTATTTCTCCAAAGTTTATTTAATTGCTGACACAGTCTTAATAGAAACTCTAATTTCAATTTAAAAAATATGCAGGTTTATAAATTAATAGCGAGTTAATTTTTATTTAGTAGTTAATAGTTACTTAGAAATTAATTAGAATTACTGAGATGAAGGTGCTATGTAACTATCTACTTGTAATATCCTTTGTACTCTCATTGATAATAAAAACATTTTTTATCATTCGCAAATATAAGTTAAAAGCTCATGCAATATTTATTTTGATCAGTTAATTGCCAAAGCTGGCCGAGACAACTAAAAATAAAATTCTTGTTTTACAGGGATATCTCTGCAAATAGCAACAAGCAAAGCATTCCGTCGGTTCCCACGAATTCACATCCAGTGCATTACCTTTTCAGGGAATCTTTTACAATTAGTGGAACCGGACCGTTCTATTTAGCCTGGCACGAATCTCAAAGACCACTAATACTGCCTCCTATTTCCTCCCGAATCTCAAACCAGTTGAAATTTAATCTCAAACCGTAAAGAGAGGCCCTCCTCTACGGTACCTAGGAGGATATTGGTCCCGGTCCCACATAGCACCGGGTATGTAACCTCTGAGATATCTCAATTTTTTTGTGACCGACGTGTTCGGTGCCTATTCGGGGAACGTACGGGGGCCAGTATTACTTGTGCTTTGAGTTCGTGTAGAACGTATTTGAACGGTTGAGATGTTCCAAAAAGTCACGCAAAGTTTGAGATATCTCAGAGGATGCGAATTCCATAGCACCTCGCGTAGCAGTCTCACGACGTGAACTCGTGTAGCAGTCCTTCAGTCCTCACGACGTGAACTCGTGAGGCACGAGGCGGCGATTTAACAAGAGTTCCCAGTCTCCAGTTACTCATCACTGGAGAAATATTTTTTATACAATAACAAACATATGTCGTATCACTGGAGATAAACTCTACTTGTTAGTACCGGAGATAATATGCTGTGGGTGTAAAAGGACTGAAGGACGGCAGTTCTATTCCTCTCCTGCGCCCCATATCCGGACAACAATTTTTTTAAATGCGAATCGTTTTCTAAAATTTAAATAAACAAAAAAAAATTACAACTACACGGTCAAGGGATGCTTAGCCACGTCCCACTCGGTGATATGATATAGTTACGCCCGTTTTTTTAATTGTTGTTACACTCGTTTCCGGAATTGGGGCCTGGTTTTGTTTTGACTGGGTCCGAGTCCAGGGCCAGTCAAGCTTGTTCTTTGGAGAAAGTTTGTTGATTCTTTTGTTTTTTTTTTAATCTTGTACTATATTTCAACTACTTTTTATGTATTATGGTTGCAGATGTTGATTTTATTTATTTATTTTAGCGAATAAAATTTATTTTTTAAAAAAAATTAATTGTTTTTTGTTCTTCTAAAAATAACAAGTATTCAAAATTTGACTCAGTAAATTACAGTAAAATACAAGGTAGAGTCCCAATTAATTCTAAAAATATAAAGTTATCGAAATATAATATCCGTCTACCTCATGATAGACGATATATAATTTTCGGAACACCGATCTTTTCTAACTTTCATCTTCGGAGGTACTCATAAACAACCTCAATCTAGGACCTCCAATTACATAAGCATCGACCTCCACAACAGCTCCCGAACATCGAGATGGTCCACGGAATCAAATTCCTCCGGTCAACCGCTTTACATTCGAGCATAACTCTAATAGGCATTGTGGATTTTTTTTCCTTTCTATTATGTATGGACATTGTTTTGGTTATATGTCAGTTTTATTTTATTATTTTGACTCATTTCTAGTACATTCAACTTACACAAATTAATCATTACTATAAAAATATATCAAATAACATAATCCTAAACCTATTATTTTAAAAGAATTTAGTGTATAATATTTGATGTATTCATTTAATTAGCAAGAGTAAATTCTTGAATATGTAAACGACAAAAAAATGTTTCATTGTGCATGTTCATATTTTTTCCTTCAGTTTTTTTCATCGTACCCCATTTGCAATTTGGAAAATAAATTTTCGTGATTCAATTTAACTAGAAAATACTTAATTATATTTTAGCTAGAGATGGATTCAAAACACATTTTCTATATGAATAAAATGTGTCTAATATTAATTTTGTTGGACGTGATTCTCAAAAAACAAAATGCATTTACAAATGAGCTCTGTAAAATCAATTTACCATCATATTTTAGTAAAGGTGAAGAAGTAACTTTTATGCATATATTAATATATTATGTCCTGTATGATCTTCTAGTAAAAGGAAATTAAAAGGTTAGCCTCGTGCTTGTGCCAAATTTTTTTAACCAAATCATGTAATTTCTACATTAAAAAACCGATCCCATTAACTTTTTTATCTCTATATCTACAAATAAATATACATATTGTTAATTATTTTAAACTTTCGATATTGGAGAAATAGCGACGGTGCAACTTGTGATTTATGAAGGCACAATATAGAAACGCGTGGATTTCCGCCGCAAAGAATCGGTCCAACCATCCGAACCGTAGCTTACGGAGTACGGACAGAGAGATAGCAGCCGGAATGGTCCAGAGTGTGCATAAATGATAAACTAGCGTGAATATATCACACTCTTGAAGAAAACCCCAACCAATTTCCATGCGAGGGCGGCTGCTCCAGCTGGTCAAACCGTCCTTTCAATGGACCCCACTCATCCCAGTCCCCATCTTACTCGTTTCTCTGTGTGTCCGTTTCACATTGTCTGTCGAGAACCATGACAGCAAATTCCAATACTCTCCAAAAGTCGCCAAATCAATATTATTTAAATCTTTCTGCTTTTGTGTATATTGTGCAGGATGTAAACACATCCGGATTATTGGCTCCAAATCCGTTTAGAATCTGTATTTGAATTAAACAGAGTAAATAATTTGCGGATCTGGATTCAGATACTTATCCAATGCAGAGAACATAATCGAATTCAGATACAAATTCGGTTGTCTATTTATAAACGAATTAGATATTCGGAAGGAAGCATATCAGATTCGGAACGAAATAAATCTATCACCCGATAATCTATAAATTGAAGACAGATCATTTACATGGGATGTGACTGATAAACTTCTAAAATACTCTTCGCATGAGATGCGAACTCCTATTGTGTTCTAACATATAACTATATAAGGCTTCATTTAAATATTTTGAGTTTCTTGTGGAACTAATTTGATTCCGGACTTTGGACTCCAAACACTTCATGTGGGATGTGAAGGTCTTTTTTGTCTATTTGTGTGTAGAATCTTATATTACTTTCTACATGCAATATTCAGTATCAAAGCAATTTATTAGCGCCACACAAAAAAAGTAATTAAGTTTGATTCGCATTATTTACCAACTATCAACTATCTCTTTAATTTGTTTGTACAAATTATATCATTTTTTATAGTTTATTAAATTTAGAAATATGAGAAAAATTATTTAAATGAAAGAATTGTCATATCTGAATTTTGAAAATTAGTATTTGTCTCTAAAGTTTATATGACTCAATTATCTGATAATTATTCATTTCGTATCCGTATTCGTGGATTATCTGCTCCATATCCGCACATGTTTAAGGCATATTTGATTTTAAATTTTGATATCCGTTTATTACCTGTATTCGTATTCGTATCCGTTCAATGAAAAACAGATACAGATTTGGTATCAGCATTATTTGCTTTGAATCCGCTCCGTTTACCCATTTTTAATGAATAACGAGGTTAATTATCTCACGATATTTTAATAGATGTTATTTTATCTTACCTTTAGCGGAAAGTTTTATTACATAATACATTATTATATAGACGTTATATGCTATAATCATAATTTAAATATCAAAGCAGAAAAAAAAAACATATCTCCTTTTGCTTTTTTAGTATAAGTTACAACAGTCAAAATTTTAAACATAAACAAATATATTATCAAAGAAGAACCTATCCACAATTCCACATACAGATACAGATCCACTTGCTGTTGATTCCGTCAATATTTTCCCATTAGCCGCTACACCGAGTCCATTTACTAATCAACTCTGATTCGACCTATAAAATAAGCGCCAACCCTCCTTCACCGTTCAGAAAAATCAAGCTCATCTCTCCTTTTTCTCGAGACATCTGCAAAGCCAATTCCTCTCACCATTTTGACAACCAGCACAACCATTCAGTCATCATTCATGGCTCCGAAAACAAAATCAGCTAACACTCAAGCCACAGCCGTCGCCGCCGCGGCCAATCAAGAGATCCGCTTCAGAGGCGTACGCAAGAGGCCGTGGGGCAAATATGCGGCTGAGATTCGTGACCCGTCAAAGAAAAGTCGTGTTTGGCTCGGCACCTTCAACACAGCCGAGGACGCAGCCCGTGCATATGACGCTGCTGCTGTCAAATTTCGTGGCCCCAAAGCAAAGACAAATTTTCCGGTGGTGTCCCTTCCGGGCCCACCCGGCCTGGCAGATCCTGCCACGTCCAGCAGCAGTACCGTGGAATCATCTGCCTCTCCTGCCTCACTGTTTCCTGTTGCGCCGGCTCCATCTCTTGATCTGGGACTAGGCCTCCCAGCCAAGTATGAGCCGTCGCTCCAGCTGTTTCCTATGCGTGCCTCCTTCGTCAAGAGGAGGTGCACAAAGGTCGTGAAGGAGGCGTGTAGCGATTCTGACTCTTCCTCTGTTGTTGATGCGTTGCCGCGTTTTGAATTTGATCTCAATTTCCCACCTCCAGCTGAGATCGAGTGTTGATTTTTTCGGAAGACTAATTCAATTTAAGGGAGGAGGAATTACGTGCGTTTAGTTTGTTAAAATTAATATGTTTGTTATGGTTTTATTTGGGGGAATCTTCAGAGGATGGAGAAAATTTGATGAATCCCTAATTCCCCATGAAGAGGTCAAGAAGGCTAAATCATAGTGCTAGAAAATTACAAAGTATATATTTATTAATCAGGTGTAAATTATACGATTAGATGTTTTTTTGTCACTGGGAGGAGGAGCCACTGTTAGCTGTCTCTCCCTGTGCGGTGATCTAGATAAAGATACGGCGAATTAAATTCGTTTCCTATGTAAGAAACTAAGAATCGAAGGTTTTTAATTGCAAATTAATGCAATTGGTTTTTTAAGGAAAAATTGTTGTTGGTCAATTAATTATGTTTGGTCTAGCTTTTATGAATTCCAGATCTGATCTTTGCATCAACTATGCACCTTGTAATTTTTCTTGGAAAAATCCGTGTTCTTGTACTATTGCTTTCCTTAAAAGCAAAATTTAAATCCGGGCTTCTGTGTTTTTGAGGTTTCTCTACGTGTAGGGTCTACGATTCGTACAACTGTCTATGTGTGGGTTCACACGACAGTGACCCTCGTGAAAGTGAGACCCGCTGGAGATGTTACAAAACAGGAGAATGGAGTGGGTCCGATGCGTATATCAGGTTCAACTGAGCTTCATAATCTGATCCATTTGAAGCTTTAGATATGCACAGAAGTTAAACATTGCACATGAATTTTAAAGTAAATTGAACGGTGATTGAACTGTTGAATCAAAATAAATCCGATACCATTAGACCGACTCTCAAGTCACAAAACAGCAGCACTCAAAACTCGTAACAGGTAGCCTACAAGGCTACAACTAACTAGCCTGGTAGATGGAAATTTCGTATATAATTATCAAACCAAGTAATAAAGCACGACTTATTCCGTCACGGATAATGTGTTTCCCTGCCAAACATTTATAAGTTTGAAATCTAAAATTCTCTATATAACAAAACAGTAAAGACAGTAGCAAGTCTCTTTCGAGAAAAAGGAAAAGAGAGGGTCATGCAAATAAAAAAAGGCGCATGTAAATGAAACGGAGGCTGGACGGCAAGCGGGCGGACGCGTGATGTCTCAACGCGTTGCCTGTGGGACCCGCATGGATCCCAGTAAATCTATTGCCGGATCTCACTCGCCGCTCTCCCTCTTATTTCGTTGATTTGTTTTTAGACGACACCTGTTGGTTTTTTAAAAGCGCGGGCAAGTAGAAAGGGACCGGATTCGTGGAAACGGGAGGCAACTGGATCGATCTTCTATTTCGTTTTTAAAAAAATTAAAAAAAAAATCATATCGTCCGAAATTCGAAATAGTCGACCGGGATTGGGGTACTCCTCTGAGATATCTCAATTTTTGTGTGACCGACGTGTCCGGTGTCTATTCGGGGGAACGTAGGGGGCAAGTATTATTTGTGCTTTGAGATTTGTGCAGAACGTATTTGAACGATTGAGATATTCGAAAAAGTCACGCAAAGTTTGAGATATCTCAGAGGATGCAAATTCCCGGGACCGCGGGCTGGAGGTTTGTAGAGTCCGTATTCCCTCAGGTACCTGAGGTGCCATATATATAAATGGACGGCCCATATTAGTCCCAGCCGGGTTAGACTCAATCCGTTACTTATGGATACTGTTTTGATATTCGTGCCAGGTTAAAAGAACGGTCCAGATTCACTTGCACCTCGAATTCAGGTTTGTACTTTGTAGAACACGTCACACCACACGTCCCTGAACGAGAAGCTTTTCACTAGTTATATTTTATGAGAGATTCACTTGCACTATTTTTTTTGTGATAAAAATTTATATAATTTATTTTTAAAGTTTTCAAAGTTCAAATAGTTGATGCAAATCGTTCAACATGATTTTCATATTAAAATATACTTAGTGACCAAATTTTACATTTTTTTTAATATTTTTACTATTTATTAAGTATTTTATAAAATATTGTTTTCAGACCATTGAATTTTTGTACCCATTTTAATAAATAATATAAAAATTAAAAAAATATAAAATTTGATCTACAAGCACATTTTAATATACCAAACATGTTGAACGGTTTAGATTGACTGTTTAAACTTTAAAAAATAGGTGTAATTTGTGGCGCAAAAAATAATGTAAGTGAAACCCTCATCATATTTTATTAAAGAAATAGTTACGTAGTTACGCGATAGTAATTATTTTGACGGTTTATATAATTATTTGTTAAATTCAATTCCAATAATGTTACATTGTTAGAATATAAACAATTTAAATTTTATACAATTGGAGTACGATTAATAATGTACTAAGAATCGTTAAATTTTATTAAAACAAACATGTACGAATATTAAAACCACGCTCACAGAACTTAAAGCAGATCGGACGGTTACAGAATCCATCGAACCCAGTTTTGAGTCCGATGGGCATAGGACCCAAATTGCTCTCGTCTGCTACCAGCTAAGTTATTCAACCATTAATTGCTCTTACTCTTTTAATTTGATGTTTTGATGCAATGAATTTTTGGCGTTTTATTGTTATCATTCTTGCAGATTTTATTTTTATTGTCATTTGTACTCATTTACAAAAAAAATGCTATGATGATTTTGTTAACTAAGTAACATTTAGCTTAATAGATCGAATGAGGCTAGCGAGTGCTAGACTTACCAAAAGAACTTGTTGTGCTTAAATCCAAAGCTTCAAACGATAGATTCAAGCTGTTGAAACTAATTAAATCTACGACCGAAGATTTATAACTTATTTTAAAACATTTATTTTTCATCATTTGTTGACTACTTAATTTTATACCAAATAAATTTAAAATTTTTGTACGTGCATGAATTACTCGTGAAGTAAATTAGTTTCAATAGTTTAAATTTATTGTTTAAAGTTAATTGAATAGATTTTGTAGATAAAACTCACCAAATCTCTAACCTAGCTCGCGCGAATATATCTATCTATTCTAAATTAAAATACAATCGCACTATTGAAAAATAGACTCTGGGAATTTTGGATCTAACTCCGCTGCTCTCCAAATAGAAGAGCACAATTATGTTATTCTAAATCTAATTATTTATCTGTGTTGAAATTCGTGCATAAAAAGATTCAACAGTTGAATTTGAAATAACACCCTGCTCCCTATCTGGAGAGCAGCGTAGTCGGATCCGGGAATTTTAGGTGATCTTGCAAGAAGCGTGGCCTTTAAGTACAAAGTAATGCCAATTACTAATGCAAACTGACGTTTATGGATCTTGGAATCGTTTTTTAGGGGTTTTTAGGTGGGAATTTCACGAGTCCGGATTTCCTTAAAGTGGTCCATTTACCCTTTTTGGGATATTGAAAGAACGGACTCTGACTCTCTGAGGGTCCGACTTTTTACTTTTACTAGAAAGCGGAATTCTCGTATCTTTGCTTCTTTTCTTTTCTTTTTCTTCTTTTCCAAGAATCTAGTTTCTATTTTTTTTTTGTATTCACGGGTAAAAACAGCTCAAATTTTCTGGTCCGGAGAGGCCAATTTCTAAGAAGATAGTCTTCTATCTTTCTGAGAAGGCCAATTTCGAAAAACAAACTTCAAATTTCAGTTTAGCTCCCTCTTTCACAAGAAATAGGCAAATAAATCCACAATTCAAATTTTCGGCTTTTTTTTTAAAAATTCAAAACGTCAAACTTTTTCTCTACCAAAAAACTATGCACGTACTGGTAACCAGTGTTGTTAAATGCGGCCGCATGGACCGCATATGTGTTTGCAGTCGAAAACTGCATGAAAATTTTCATGCGGTCTCAAATATGTGGTTTTGCATATGCGGCCGCATATTGGGCCGCATATTTCCGCATATTTCCGCATATTGGTCTGCATATGTGCGATTGAGCCGCATATGTCCGCATATTGGTCCCGCATATGTGTGAATTTATTGTTTGAATGATTTTAATGGGAATATATTGCATGTTTTGAGTGGAAATAAATTAATATATAGTTTAAAATCCGCATATATAAATCCGCATGAAATTCCGCATATGCGGCCGCATACCGCATATGCGGTATGCAATGGCCTTCCGCATGCATGAACAAAACCGCATTTTACAACATTGCTGGTAACACACCATACATATATATTTTATAGGCCACCATAATACCTAAAAAAAGCACTTGCACGGAAAATCAAAGCACATTATATTCAAACCTAACAAATAACAAACTCATATGCACTTTATTCCAACCCTCTAGGCTCTAGGCCTCTTCTATTATATTAATATCGAACAACAAATTGTCAATTTCACAGAAAAATACTGTTACAAAAAGTGAGAAAACATTAAACTGACTTGCTGGTTTTATCCCCTTCATTCTCACCTTTCTCACTCTTCTCTTTCTCTTCCATTACCTGCTTGATCCCCTCCTGATACCCTTCAATAAAAGACCGTAGTGCATCTCTGTATGCTGAAGCACGTGTCATATACACTCTTTGCAACGTGGGCCTCAGTGTCTCCATTCCACCCCTTGCTGCCACTGCCAGCTCTTCCAAAAGGGACATCTCGATCTCCTGCTTTGAACTATCCTGTTTATCTGTAGCCTTCGCTTTGTGCTCTCTAGGCCTGAGTTCGGGTCCGATATCTCGCACCCAGCTGGCTGCATAGAGTCTAGAAGCTTCTTTTAAAACGTACCATTTTTGTTTTGTTGTGAGTTTTGGCTTTGGTTTGTAGCTTGGCGGATCGGGAAGTGAGGAAGGGAAGGCGATTTCTTTTAGGTCGTACCTTACGTAGTCATATAATTTTCGGCATACTACCCTCAGCTTCATGTTGATTGTTTAGCGGAATTTAAACTCTCTCCTGTTATGACAAATATAAAGCCAAGATGAATTGAAGTTCTTAAGATGTGTGAACAGATATATGAAATACTTTTAGTATATTATTTAAGACGGCGAATCTACCAGAAATGAACCAAAACACCAAAAGTTTAAAGAAAAGCATCTGGGTATTACTACAATACTGAAAAACTCGTATTACCAAAAATAAAGTACCAAAATACTTCAATTTTTAAAAAATACCACATTAGTATCTGTTTATGAGTAGAACTAGGGTGTTCCTAAGTTCATCAAGCTTCTTTGTGAACTCAACTCTAAAACCTATTGAATTGATTTCATATGACGAATCCAAACCATTGAGATCCTTCTATCTTATGAGTGATGCGTTTACATGTGAAAATTTTAAAATTTCAAATTAAACTAGTATAAAGCAAAGTGGTCAAAATCAGAAGCTTTATAAATTAATTTGATCATCACTACACAAATAGACAACTTAAAAGTTATGAACCATTGGGGTTATTGAATCTTCCATGTACTTCTTGGTGAAAACGATGCTATCACAAGGCAATTGACAACAGAACAAGCAATATGAGCTCTCAGGAGCAACGCATCAAACACCTTATTAGCATAAAAACCCATAACAATGTACAGAGCAGTTACTTGCCAAAAGGACCAGAATCAAAAGCAATACATCTAGTCATGCATTTGGAGCTAGGGTTGAAGTTATTAAAATTAGGGCCTTCAATCTTAGCAAGAAATAGTCCATTGCTGCTTTCCTAACATGGTTTGGAAAATCTATCGGCAGCCCATGATCCAATTCATGAGCGATTTTCTCCAAACCGACAGGCGGAGTGCCCATTATATTACTATTAATCAAGCTTACAGTATCTAATACTATTGATTCTATCATCCCAGAGTAAAATAAACCTTTCCGGATCTATAAAAGATGAACAGTTGAATCGGAAGAGACTCACCGTGCGAGTTGCGGAGATTCTTCCTTCTAGATTGTTTGCGACCGACCAAGGTGGCTCTGAATCTCTAATTGATAGATGATCGGAAGATATATTTGGGGATAGTAAAAGTCAGTTTACCGAGTGGGAGGGGTGTAGATGAGGCTGCTGAGAGAAATAAATAAATAAGGCAAATGCTTCTGTGGATTCATTTTATTTTGGACCGTTCATTTCTAATTGATCAAACGGTCCATAAATTTTGTAAGGATTCAAATTCTCCGTTAAATTTAACAGAAGAATTTATCGGAAGGGTAAAATAGTAATATAACCTTTCAGGTTTCCACTTCCCATCTCTTCTCGCTCTCTCTCGCCCTCCAGTCGTGCTACACCACCAGCCCACCTCCTTTCCGGCGCTTCGTACACTTCGCGAACCTCTTACTCCCAAATGGAGAGAGCGCACTGCTCGTCGAGCTCCACGCCCGAGGCCAACGCTGAATGCGTCAGACGAAGGGTAACCCCAGTTCTCGATTGAACCCGCTCCCAAGGCCTCCCCCTCGATCCGACACCAATGCCTCTCCTCCATTCTTGGTATTCTCTCTCTCTCTCTAGTTGTGTGTGATTTTGTTTAATCTAATTGTTCATGACTTACATGCACACAAGGTGTTCGATGAAATACCAGAAAAGTGCATGTTTGCTCTTAGCATACATCGTGCATTTTTTTACTGTGTTTACAATTTTTTACTGGTTTGAGAGTTCCTTGTTGTACATTTTTTTTAGTTTTTTTAGTTGTATACCGGTGTTTGATCATGTGCACACAAGTGTTCGATGAATGACACAAGTGCACAAATTTTTAGTAAACTGCTAAAACTTGCTTGGTTTTTAAAATAGCTACTAGCAACATCATTTTCCCGTAAAAAAATAAGAGCATTAATGAAGATCACAATTGTATGAATAATATACATCTAACAGTTCTTTCTTCTTTTCTTTTTTACTGATATGACAACCCTAATTGATTAAACCAACTAAATTGGAAATTAGACTTAGAAGGAAGTAAAATAAACCCTATTTTACTGAGATGGCAACCCTAAACCCTAATACCCTACAAAAAAAATATTAAAGGTAATTGAGAGAGTACCTGTACCTGAGGAGGAGATGGGGAAACGGAGACGTTGTTCTGCACAAGGGCGATGAGAGGGCTTGGAACAACAGAGGGTCTGGAGCTGAGAGAGAGAGAGAAGAGGGATGGAGTGAAGCTTGGCGATTTAGGGTTCAGTCAGAGGAGAGGGAGGTCGGGGGAGTGCTGGTCGGGCAAGCGAAGAAGCAAGGCCATGAGCAATGCTTCTACGGAGAGGAGAGGCGAAGAGCAAAGGCGATTTAGTTTTCTTTCTTTTTTTCGCTGGGGACGGGGGAGAATTCGCATCCTCTGAGAGATATCTCAAACTTTGCGTGACTTTTTGGAATATCTCAATCGTTTAAATACATTTTACACGAATCTCAAAGCTAAAATAACACTGGCCCCATACAGTTTCCCGAATAGCCACCGGACACGTCAGTCACGCAAAAATTGAGATATCTCAGAGGATACGCACCCGACTGGGGAGAGGTCCGAGGACCGAGAGGAGGGGTGAGCAGGGGAAATGAGCTACTTTTTCGCTGGGTGTAGAACTGGACACCTCCAGCATAAACGAATTTGTGGTTCAGTTTGGTCATTTTTACCCTTTACAAAATCAACGGTGGTAATTGATCCCGTCTAAAATTTTGTAAAAACTTGGTATCCACAGAAGCATGAAAGCATCCCTCAATAAATAAAGTGATATTGTCATTTGTACAGCTTCATTTAAAAAAAAAATTGCTATGATGATTTTGTTAACTAAAGGTAACATTTAGCTGAATAGATCGAATGAGGCTAGCGAGTGCTAGGCTTACAAAAAAAATTGTTGTGCTTAACTCCAAAGCTTCAAATGATAAATTCAAATTATTGAAACTAATTAAATCTATGATTGAAGATTCATAACTTATTTCAAAGCATTTTCTTTTTTTATCATTTGTTGACTACTTAATTTTATACTAAATAAATTTGAAAATTTTGTATGTGCACAAATTACTCTGAAGTAAATCAGTTTCAATAGTTTAAATTTATTGTTTAAAGTCAATTGAATATATTTGTAGATAAGCTTATCAAATCCCTAACCTAGCTCACTCGAATATATCTATCTACTCTAAATTAAAATACAATCACACTACGGAAAAATAGACTCTGGGAATTTTAGGTGATCTTGCAAGAAGCGTGACCTAATGCCAATTACCAATGCAAACTGACGTTTATGGATCTTGGAATCGTTTTTTTAGGGGTTTTAGGTGGGAATTTCACGAGTCCGGATTTCCTTAAAGTGGTCCATTTAACCTTTTTGGATATTGAAAGAATGGACTCTGACTCTATGAGGGTCCGACTTTTACTAGAAAGCGGAATTCTCGTATCTTTGCTTTTTTTTTTTTTTTTTTTTTTTTTTTCTTTTCCAAGAATCTGGTCTCTATCTTTTTTGTATTACGGGTAAAAACAGCTCAAATTTTCTGGTCCGAAGAGGCCAGTTTCTAAGAAGCTAGTCTTCAATCTTTCTGAGAAGGCCAATTTCGAAAAACAAACTTCAAATTTCAGTTTTGCTCCCTCTTTCACAAGAAATAGGCAAATAAATCCACAATTCAATTTTTCAGCTTTTTTTTTTGAAAAATTCAAAACGTCAAACTTTAGTTCTCTACCAAGAGAAAAAAAAAAAAACTATGCACGTACCGGTAACGCAAAGCAATAAGAGCAGCTTTTTGTGGGTTCATCAATCATTCTTTCAAGAATTGAGCAGAATTAACTTTAGCGCATGATTTCTACGGATAGGGTTATTTCGAATCTTGCCGAACACAAATGTCGATACAAATAAGATACCAGTACCAGACTTGCATGCAAATTTATAAATTCTGTAACACAATAAAGCGTTAGCTTAAAAAAAAAAGGTACTGGACCATGTACATATACTCGCATCCAAAAATTGCAATAACATTTCACAATGTGAGGCTTTGCCTTTAAACTTAAGAAAAAAATACATTTTGCAATGAACCCTAAACTGTGCTAAAGTTACACTAGCATTTGGTGAGTATCTCAGCACCTGACTTGGTTATCAAAATTGTATGCTCAAATTGAGCAGCGAGGCTGCCATCAGCTGTCAGAGCTGTCCATCCATCATCCCACATTACATGATTTGTTCTTCCTGTTGTTAAAATAGGCTCTACAAAAAATGAAACATCCAGTGTTACCAATTCAAAATGATTTTTCACTTCACTATGCAAAGAGAAATGGATTTGTCGGGTAAAACAGCTTGGGTCATTTTTCTCAACTTCATCTCCTTAAGTTTAGTTACTAAACTTTCTGTTTGAAATACTAGACCACTCCATTAGTCCTATGAGAATTCTTTTGAAATCTTTAGTATTTGCCTGCATTTTGAGAAATTTGCCAATATTTCACTTGCAAGTGAAGATTTTGTAGTTCATTGGAGATTCCTTTTGATGTTTATTTATTTGATACTGAAATTAAGGTTGGCAGACATCCTTTGCAACTTGTATCCAACAACTGAACAGTTTTGCAAACAACATGTCACACAACATGAGATATTATTTTTAGTACACAGGTAAAAGCAGATATTATTTTTAGTATCCAATAAAAAATGACTGGCTTACCGCTGGCCATTTCATATTAACTCAGTCAAATCTCTGTTTAGCTGGTTTATTCATACTTGAAACTAAATCAAAATTACCTTGCCTTCATTTTAATTCAATTTGGGCCTTTGAAAACAGAGTCCACACTCATTCAGCATGACATGCCTTTAGAGAAGGAACACAATTTTTTTTTTCTGCATGTTCTGACTATTGGGCACTATTTGGTAGGTAAAAAAAATATTAGATTCTAGTAATAAAGATGGAATTCAAATATACATACCAATAGTAAATGTTTGATTTTCGACCATACGTCCTGGTCTATTATTACCTGATTCAAGTACATAAACTGTCAGTTCCAAAAAAATTAATCATACCAGCAACAAGTTGGCAATCACCTCTTCAACTAAATGTGCAAAAAGATTGAAGTTATGGTGTCTAAAACAGTATCAATACTCACGTTGATGAAATATGAGTGGTTCAGAGTGGAATATTCTCCCCACACCGTGCCCCACAAATATCTCCACTACTTGAAAATCATGCTTCTCAGCATATTCACTGTGCCAAATGAAAAAAAAAACACTAATGAATTTATTATTACAATAATTAAGAATACAGCTGCAATCATAAAAAAAGAGTACATTGCCCAAACTGTTCAGAGTATCATCTATTTCTGGGTACATTTAAGTTAAAAAGTACCCATTGACCCTTCAAGATTGCTGTTTGTAACATTTTGATGCTATTTTACACACCCCATTTGGGTCCCTTCGTATCTTTTTGGTTCCATTTTACTCTCCCTTCAAGATGAAGGAAAAATGCTAAATTAATAAATGATATGTACTTGTTAACTCTTTGTCCAAATTTTCCGTGTTTCCTTGAATTTTTGTGCAATTTATTTGATTTGAACATCAGAACCATTGAAGTCAATACGGACCAATAGGGAAACAGGTTCACTCCATGGACCTTGTGCATATTTAACTCTAGAAGGAAAGGGATAAGACTTTTTTTTTTCTTGAAATGAACCTAATTGTTTGACCAATAGTCTTGTAACTAGCACCAGCTTTGCACATTGATATGGCCTTCATCATACATTCTTCTGTTACCTGACCTTGAAAAAGTTAAGTTAGCCTTTATGCACAGCAATAGTACGTCCAACTGCTCAAGTAAATACTTGAACTTTTGTCCGTCCCTATAAATGCCATATCCATGAGTTATATCTAAAATGTATTGCAAATTAGTACCCTAACAAGCTGCTGAGCAGATTCATCAACATCTCCACAAAAGAATGTTTTTGACGTATCTCCATGGTAGCCCTGTAACAAAAAAAATATTTGATACCACCTTGATAATAACCAAAATAAATTTTAAAATAATAAAGGTAACAGTAAACAGAGTACATTAAGATAGACAGTCACGTCGATGTTAATAATGTCTCCATCCTGCATAAGAAAATTAAAGACCATAGTAAGATAACCAGAGAAAGAAGCAAATTCATCTTCTGTACTGACTAAAGATATGGGTTCCATGCAAGTAACAAGCTAACAAAAACCTGTTGAACTGTATCCTGTTTAAAGCAAAGTCAAGTACACCAAAGGATAAACAAATTGCCCCGGAGTTCATATTATCAATTAAAAAAACTTCACTACCATCTATCTAGGGGTACTACCCCATTTTCAATGTCTTCTTTTAGAAACACTAACAAAAGAAAATATATCTTCCGGGCGAACCTTAAGGGGTCGAGAATCAGGTATCCCATGGCACATGCACTCATTTACTGACGTGCAAACACTTTTTGGAAAGTCGCCATATCCAAGAGGAGAAGGATATGCACCTGCATTTATTATCATCTCATGTACTGCTTTGTCAATTTCATCTGTGGTTAGACCCGGCTGAACAAAATAAGCAAAAAAAAAAAAAAATTATTATAGCACATAGAAAAGATGTTTATCAAATCATAGGTTAGCACGGTTTCCCAATGCTTCAACGTACTATAGTTTTTCTTGTTCTAATGGTAAATGTGTCACTTAATTGCCCTAATTGGGGAAAACAAAGGCTAGTAATAAGCCTAGTGCAGGTTGAACAGCAGGAAGTCATGGTATAAGTATTGCAGTCACATGGCTTTAAAGATTGGTCCTTACATGATCCTGATCTGGTGTTTAAGATTTCAAACTTCCTAGCTTCTGTTCCTCAATATTGTCACGTGTACCATTTTGTCCCTATCTTCATTTATAGTTTAAAAGTTACAAAAATCCTTGTGGTGCGCTCAACTCTTGAAAAAAAAAAAAATCCCACTTCCTGACTATACACCGATGTGTTAATCATGATGCTTGCCCTTTTTTATTGAAAGATGTGCAGACCAAAATAGTATACATTGGTTTAAACTGGTAGTTGAGGGACATAATTCAAAAATAGTAGTACTTTCTGAGGACCAAATGTGTCTGTAGTCTTAATTTCTGTGGATAGGTATTTTATTAAATTGAAATGCCATTAATAGAACTTCAGTACCATTTCAACACTGGCACTGATTTGACCAAACTCTTGTTGGTTTGTTATTTCTCAGCTTGTAAGGTTCTTGTAGCTTGGTTTTGAGTCTTTTGACAATTCAGGGTCACCTGGCAGTCAATTTGACCATTGGGGCTAATCAGAGCTAATTGTGCATACCACTTTGGACTAGAGTTTCAATTGAATCGCGAGCTTAGCTGGATTGCATGGTACATCAAACTTTCAGGGAACTCACATCACTATGGCAATATGATAAATTTTTGTTATAAATAGGAAATAAACTCAATTGCATTAATTCTGTCAGATTCACAATTCATGAGACTGTACCAGACTTGTACAAGTCAATACCAGGATTTACCATCCAAAATTGAAGTCCTTGGAAGTAGTGAAAAAAATAGATACCTTAACTAATGTACCAGCATGCTCCAAAACCTGTGCAGCCAACCGGCAAGAATCCTGCATACGAGCAATCCCCTTGGAGTTGTGCACTTGTATTTCTGTAGAAATCTCTGGCACATGTTTCATACCTACGTAAGGAGGCCGGGGGATGTTTTCTGGTACAATAAGTGGTGGTGATACTTGGCCCTTCCTCAGTGACAACCTTTTTCTTTTTGATTTTGCTGACCGCTTTTCTCTCGACCTAACAGCGGTACACATAAAACTAACTTAAAAGGAAATAAACCAAGACCGAAAGCACATGAAAATCTCACGGTTTGAGTACTTGACGTACCTCCTAATTTGCATGGCCTCTTCAGAAGCCCGTAAATTTCTCGCTACAACAACACACTTGCTAGGAAACGATTGACCTAAAAGAAATCGGAATAGATGAAACGAAAGACAAATTTTAGAGAATCATAGAGCGGTGACAAGTCACTTACGGTAGCTTCTAGAAGGAGGCGTGGTACATAGAGGTCGTCCCGAGAGAAAAAGCTTTTGTTGAAGAGCCATCCCGGTATAAGCTTCCATCGCCATTACAGTTCCAGAACTTTAGACTGTGTAGGCGTGTAGCTCTTGTGAAATGAAACGGAAAGAAAGTGAGATATCGGAAACAAGATTATCTTGTCTACGTTTCTAAGAAACGAGCTAGTAATATACTGAAATACTATATTAGTACCTATTGGGCTGGGCCTGGACCCAACCGGAAGAGGCCTTTAGCGGGCTCTAGTAACCAGTCTAGTTAGTAGCTAGATAGATTTCTGGTCCTACGTACACATGTAAATGAGGATTTCTGGTTAAAATATGGATTTAATACGGTGTCACAAAAAAAGGTGTTAAAATATGTGTTCCAGAGGCGATTTCTGACCCTTACTGTGGTTGCATGCTGTTAAAAATCCAAATATAGTTTCTGCCTGACCCTTATATGGATCAAGAAAATTACCAACTGCAACTACAGTATCGTTAAATTAAATAATTGAGCAATGCAATAAACGTATAGTCCATCAATTAATTACTGTCCTTCCACAATCAAACTGGTGCATCCTGTGCAGAGCACAAGGAGACAGTTTTACATATTTTAGAGGAGTGCTCATTCACCAAGGATTTATATCAGAAAATTGAGATTGTTTTTCACATAAGACGGCCAGCAGTGGGAACAATTCTAATTAAGCACGATGCATACTGACAATGAGAGGTCCTTGTCACTTATAGCATAGTTCGTGATTTGGAGGGAATGATATACTAGAATTTTCAGAGGCTTGGAGGCTACAGTGGACGATCTTATGGAGCAAATAAAGAAACATCATCGTTACTCACAGATGAAATGATGAATTGAGAGAATTATTATGGTAAAACACAGGGGCTGATTTGCAAATTGTGAAATTCTGTTAGCAGGTGTGCTAGAAGCCTTCAAAGCAATTATGTTAAAATACGGAGGCTGATTTGCAAAGTGTGCATCCCCCCCCCCCCGACAGCAGGACCGCTTCCATTTTTTTCCCATGTCTCTTTTCCTTTAGGGCCTGTTCGGCTGCAGTCTGGGAACGGGAATGGGCACAGGAACGGATAAATAGTAAACAGTGGGTTACTGTTCATGTGGGAAAAAAAAAATTAAGTTGAAATTATTTTGTAACAGTAACACGCGGGATTGCAGCCAAACAAGCCCTTAGTTTTTATTTTCTTTCTTCTATTTAGCACTTGCTATCTTTTTTTTTTTTTTCAGATTCAAGCTCATCTTCATGAGCTACATTGTATCTTATTTTACTTGTTACAAACCTTTTGTAATCTTTTATTATCAATCAAATGAGAACTAGACTCTTATTTTTTCTCAAAAAAAAAAAATCAAACCATTAACTCACCTAACCGCAAATTAATTTTCCGAGAACAAAGAACAAAATATATTTTATACTTTAGTTTTGATGTTACTATCAATTCACACTTCACATTCTTCGATTATGACTGTTGTTGATTCACTGTCCTCGGATACAAAAGATTTTTTGAGAAACAATAAGTCTCATGCCCTTATTTTATATTGAGGAGGATTCAAATACCTCTATTTTTTTTTATTTCTATCATGCCTCTATTTTTAAGAACTTTAATAACTCAAAATTTAAAACTTAAAAGTCAAAATAAAACCGTTGAATATGATCTACATTTCAACTTTGCTTTGATTGTCATCAAGAGCTTGTAAAAACGTACTAATGTGGATAATTTCTAAACATTAATTTTTCAAATGATTGATTCACATAAAAACAAAATGAAAATGTGATATTTTTTTTATGAGTACATAAAAAAATTACATAGATCACATCTAACGGTTTTATTTTGACGTTTATAATTTAAATTTTGATATATTAACGTTTTTCGAAATGGAGGCATGATGGAGGCATTTGAACACTCCTCTTGTATATTAGAATAAGGCTTGGGTGGCTTGAGTGTTATGGATAGCATAAGGCTATCCGTGCTATGGCCTCAAAAACTTATTAAATAAAATTAAAATTTTAATCTACGTAGCTCAGTAAATTGATTATATAATGAGCTTGTAAATTATCAAATTTTATTATTTCATTATTTTTATGGTTTATGAAAGATGGTAAAAAATGATTTAAAAATAAAGAAAATTGCCAAACCTTTTTTGCCATTTTCATAAATCATAAAAAATAGTAAAAAAATTATAAAAATAATAAAAATTAGTATTTTAAAAGTTAATTATATAACCAATTTACTGAGCTACTTAAATTCAAGTTTGAAATTTATACGATAGGTTTTTAAAACCACAGCAAGGATAACCTTATGCTATATATAGCACCCAAACCTTACTCTTTATATTAACCTTAAAATTCAATAACTTAAAATTCAATAAAGTGTTAGGAAGACTTTCTTATCCCGTTTTAAATAACCTGGCTTATAATCTTTTGTATGTAACCATGTAATCACATGGTGAAAGGCAGAACAATATATACTATTAAGTTTGTTCTTTATTCAATCTGAAAAGAACTTAATGCTTAGCTGAAATTAAGAAAAACAACAACTAAAATCAAAGCCGAAGATCACAAGTAGAGCACCACACACTCCTACTTTGCCCCATCTTTAATTTTCTGCTCACCACCAGCCACCGCCTCTTTTATGTTTTGTCCAGCTTTCTCTGTCGCGTCCCACACATTCTGCGCTGCTTGCTCGGCCTTCTCTCCAACATAATTAGCACCTATTACACCCAAATAGAATTTGTATATCAAAACTCGGATTAAGGTACAAACTATGACGAAGATCATATATATATACACCAAAACCCAATATATCCCAAAATCAAAACAACATTTTTTGTGGTATAGACGTATAGTTACAGAAGCTCTTTCATATACAGAAGGTTCAAAATGAATTAGAATTACTTTTTTTTTTTTCGATAAGAGGATTGGTGGTCAGATTAGCATTATTATTGAGCAAATCACTTGATTAAACCTCATCAGTACAATTTTATCCACCAAATTGTTTATAATCGACTAAATCGAGATAGCAAAACTGTACCTTCGACAGTATTGTCCTTCACAGCTTCGGCCGTCTCCTTTGCATTCTTCGCAGCTGCATTAGCAGTATCGATGGTTTTCTCTGTGGCATCTTTTGCCACATCCTCCGTCTTCTCGATCCCTGACTTAGCCGTATCCTGCACATTCTGTGCTGCATGAGATGTCTCTTCACTTGCCTAGTTAAAAAGTTAGAAGTTTCATTAGTTGCCACAGAGTCCTATCCTCTGCCTGATGCTATAAGTGATAATTTCTCGATCTCATGGTACAGATCAACACACTTCATCCAAGAAGTCGGCTCTTAAACTAATCTGAACTGCCATACATAATCATACAGGTTCTGATACGTACTATCTAGAGTGGATAGCCCGTATGCTAAGAGGTGGTGACGACTTGTCTGGATCTCGTCTTATCTTCGGAATAAATCGAGATGAGGATGTTGGAAGGAGACCGATTTGCCACAGGGGCCGATCCAAAAGAGAGTGAGAAGAATATTAGAGATATTCGGACTCTTCCCTATCGATATCTCTTACTGTGAGTTTAGTGTTGAAAATTCAATTTTCTTTTTCAGAAAATCTGAGTCTTTTTATACCCAAACCTTTAACCGTTCCTTCGCGGATCACCCGGGAAATGTGGGTGCAGTTATTGAGGTCGTTGGTATAATTATGAAAATCGTGGGAGCGGTTATCCCACATATGGCGGCACACGCCCCATGTCGGTTTAACTGACTGCATACCGAGTTACTCAAGTATGGGCCTCGGTGTTAACATTTGTTGGGCTTTTCTTTTGCAATTCGGGCTGGCCTTTAAAGACAAGCTCCGAGTTCTGGTTTTTGTTTAGCCCAAATGAGAATTAGAGCCTTGGTATCATAACCCTATTAGGTTCTATATTAAAACACAAAAAATATAGTGCATTCGAACCCTCCTCTACCTATCAATAGGAAAAAAATAAAATTTGAAAAATAAACCTTGTCCACAACTCCTTTTGCATTTTGCTTTGCATCCTCACTGAAACGAGCTGCACTTTCTTGCGACTCACCGGCCTTCTCCTTTGCTATGCCCAAACCTTCTTCTGTCTTTTGCCCGGCCTTATCATATGCTTCCTGAGCCTATAATTAAGAGTTGTCAGTTTGTTATATCAAATCAGATGCATTTTGTTCCCTGACATGATTCAGTCGTCATTCCCCTTCTAAGGGCAATAAAGTTTTGCCATTTAATATTATTCTATATATCTTGGTTGCTCAAAACACAAACCTCCATTAATCACCAAGCCATGAGCACAACGGTAAATAAATAGATAAAATTAAAAAATAATCCAACTTGGCAGATGACTGGCTTATCACAACTAATAATTATTTCAGGATTACTAACTCTTGTAAGATTCAACTAATATAATTGAAAACGGTAAGCTGCGGTCATGCATGTTTGGTTGAGAACCAAATCATAGAATAAAGGGTTTAGGTCTCAGTTAAACTGCCAATTGTGATTTAATTGAGCCGAACTAAGATGACATAAGCCAACATAAGCCCGTCTTTAAAACGGCCTAAAATGTAAAAAGTTAAGCCACCTATTAAGAATATTTATTGGTTAGTTGCTGATGGATTAACTAAGATTGATTCCAACGGAATTAATGAAAAAATGCTAATTATCTCAAATTACCTAATTAAGAGAATTTAACTCATTAAATATATCTCCATTATCGTAGCTTTTGAGAAGGTTTGAAAAAAAAATCTCCATTCTTATATTAAGCGCGCAGATATCTTGACCCACTAACTATTGTGATAAAATGATGAAATTTCAGATCGAATATTAATCCTCCAATCAAATAATTTGTCTTTTTCTAATACCATGCATCCTTTTGATGTTTTTTGATGTGTAGAAATTCAAATTTATATTGACACGTACTCGCCACATACAAATTATATTATATTTTATATTTCTGATGTGTCTTACTTTCTTTGCATTTTCAAATGCCATTTAAGGCAATTTTCAAATAATTAATAATTGATTGGTCATGTTTTTGTTTCTTTCTTTTTGTTTATATCATTTGAAGAATTATTTGTCAATTGTATGATTTTTTTATAAAAATATGTCAAAAAGATAAAAAAAATATATATGTAATTTACAGAATATTATTTTATTTGTCATTTAGTCTAAAATTTTAGATAAAAATATATTATTTTAGATAATTTCTTTATCCTCTTATAGTATGTAAAAATATACTTAATTTATAAAATAATTGTAAAATTATATTCCATCTTAAATTAATAAAAACTTTTATTTGTTTCAATTTTTATCGCACCAAGCGTAACATTAATTAGAAAGACTAACATGTAGAAAATTAAATTTTAACTCCATTTCTTTTTATATATTGAATTAATTCTTAGTTTTTTTAGTTTGCAGCTATTAATAAATTTTTACCACTATAAACAGAACAGGAGGGGTTTGTTCTACCACTTAAATTAAATGAATCATCATATTACAAACAAAAACAAAATTATAATTAAAATATAAATCATAACAAAACACAAATTAAGCCATAAACTTCAACCAAATAAAAAATAAATTAATATATAATTTAACTTTAGACTAGTTTGGGTCCGATATCCATTGGACTCAAACTGAGCAAGATGAGCTTCATAACTGTCCGATCTGCTTTAAGAGCCGTGCGCATCACTTCAATATCTGTGTGCACAGATCTTAAAGCGGATCGACTAAACTGCTCTCGAATAAGCAACTTAATTAAGCCTCAACCAAACGTCACCCATAAAACAGTAAACGACGAAGAACAAAAGGAAAAGAAAAATAAAAATAGACCTGTGACGACTTGCTAGAGGCTTGAATACAGAGACCGCTAGGTTTAACGGTTGGCGGACGGAGAGCAAGCAGAGAAGGCTTCGTGTAGAATGTTCTGGAAATTACACCATTGCTAATTGGGATAACGCTCCCTCCTCCAAGCATTGCTGTCATGTTCATCATTAATTTTTGAGACTAAAACAGAGACGGGTCTTTACAGATTGAATTATCTCGTGCTATTCGAAGAGGTGACTTCCGACTTTAAAGCAATAGTGGGTAGGACACGTGTCCAAGTCGGCATGTCCAATTTTGTTTTTTTGTTTTTTGTTTTTTTTTTCTATGTCGGTATGTCCTATCTTATTTTCTATCCGCAAGAAAATCTTAACCTTCAATGATATTTTAGCAGCCTGCCATACAGTGCTATATTCGGAACTTTTGACTCCACTAGATTCTATCCATTTATAACGAGATTTTACCAAAAATTAATATAGAACTTTTGGATTCTAATTCATAGCAAGATTTCAAATAAAACATGGAATTGTTGGAACATGCATGCATCGCCACACAGCTGTATCATTGTTGTGTGTCAAACCTAAAAAGTTGAATTGTTCAATCAGATTTAGCCATTTTACAAGACAAATCCCCACTAATTGCTTTCTAAACCCTAAATTAATTTTATTGTTTTTATATTCTTCAGTTACTGAAATATCTCTGATATTATTTCAGCTACTGAAATATGAGATCATAAAAGGTCGGCAATTGGCACAGGAGAGAGCGTTCTCCAGCCCATCTATCACACCAAAATTTTGTGTTCTTCCCATTACCAACTCAAGAGGCGAAGTTAATAATGCTACAGGGCAGGGCAGATACTAATTTTTTTTATTATCCTGTATACAATTGAATTATGACCCATCTTGAAATAAATTCTGTCCTATTCTGAATTTGTTTTATTAATCTATATACAATTAAATTATTGCTCCATCCTAGAATTAAATTCTGATCAACATGCGAAAGACCACCGCATACTGCATAAACAGCATTCAACCGTATATATAGATTTTATGCAGGTTTTAAAATGAGAATTCATATGTGTGTGTGTGTGTGTGTGTGTGTGAGGAGGGATCAAGTTACAACAAAGGCACAACAACGATTTTTTTTCATTTTTAAAGTCCAAATCGTCGATCCAAATCGTTCAACATGATTATATAAATAAAATGTGCTTCCAGATCAAATTTTATATTTTTGCAATTTTTTTTTACTATTTATTAAGATGGGTACAAAATTCAATGATCTGAATTTGGCTAGTTTCTGTAAAATACTTAATGTCACACTCCAGATTTTGATCATCCAGAGCGTGATTGTATAAGCATCATCATCGCACTTTTCCTTGGCCCGTCAACCTACGTCGCCAACAAAAAGGAAAACAAAATAACAAAACGGAGTCAGCTTCAAAGCTCAGTAACCGGTTATTTAACGACGCGCTTCTCTATAATTGGCTTAATTTAACAACCATTCAAACATGCCTGATTAATCCACACAAATGCAAATAAAATTATGCACGCATATTTAACCAGCAATAGCACGTCGGTTTAGGTTATCCGTAAAACAAGTCAAATCTTTTTCAACCATTGAATCCGACTGCGACTAGCATTCCCCGCATATCGGTCCCAACCATGACTAGCAGCCCCCGTGGTTCGGACAAATCTAATTCCAACTTCAAACCCGCTATTCCGTTAAATATGCCATCATAATCCAATATGCAATACCAATATCCAAATAAACCATACAAAACGAAAACACAGATTATAGAGAAGTCCGGTTACCTGATAACGAGATATTCAGAATTTTGAACTGGTTTGCAACAATATTTCAGAATCATTGCGATGTAGGCAGAATTCGAATCGGGCATTCAAAATTGATATGAAACCTTAACAAACTATTTCTTCTATTTAATTTCTTTCTTTTTCATTTTTTTTTGTTTTTCTCTCAGATATCAAACTGATAAGAGAGAAGTGTCTCGGATGTAAAACAGAGAGAGAAGGGATGTCTATCAATTAAGATATCTAATCTGTATATATATTGAAAAGGTGCATTTATTCCAAATGACATTTATTCCAAATGACATAGAGAAACTGATCCGAAACAGTAGATTTAATATAATTATTAAATAAAATTTGTTATCAGATAAAAAAACTGCTCCGAAACCATCTGGCGCCTGTTCAATTTATTTCTTTTCTTTAATGAACGGTTACTAAAATTTTCATACAAGTATTTAACTTTATAAAATATTAAAAAAAACAAAAATAGGTTTTAAATATCTAGTTCGGTTGAATCTAATTTAAATAATTTATTCATTATATTTATATTCTTTAATATAATATTCTTACGAAATGTTATCAAGAAAATTTATAACTTTTATTATATTATAAAAAAGTTATGTTACTGTAAATAATAATAACCGAAAATAAATTTTCGGGATGTTACACTTAATAAGTAGTAAAAAATTAAAAAATATATATAAAATTTAATCTGGAGCACATTTTATTTAGATAATCATGTTAAACGGTTTGAATCTACGATTTGAACTTTGAAAATGAAAAAAATCGTTATAATTCAAATTTGTTGTAACTTAATCCCTCCTCTCTCTATATAAATAAGTATACGATATCACACAAATAATATGCAGCTGCACAAATATGCAATAAAAAATATGCGACAGTAATATGCAATATGCGGTTGAATATGCATAAATATGCGATAGTAATATGCAATATGCGGTTGAATATACAGTGACATACATAGAACCACATATATTGAGTGCATACTCGATTAACGTGATTTGCCGGTTTATTCGAACTCGAAACCATTTTCTTTCCTCTCCTAATCTAAATACCGACTTTACCTCTCCTCCAACTGATTCTTAAATCCCCAAATCAATAATATTTTTCCCTTCCTAAAACAACTGTCCAAAAAGGAGATTTCTTCCCCTTTGCGCGTACCTTGAGGGTCATACTTACCTGTAACATCAGCATTAAAAAATATTTACAACCATTTCCCCAAAAGCGACTAATTTTAGTTAATTAGTTAGGAACACTGAAGTTGGACTTGATTCACTTGAACAAAGACTAAACAAATAAGTAACAAACATGAACCAAGGAATCCCGTACTGAAAGGCCGAACCTCACCTAAATACAAGTTACAAAATTAACTTTATTCAATCTGAAAAGAAGTTCATATTCAGCTGAAATTAAGAAAAACAACAATTGAAATCAAAGCCTAACAAACTAGGCAGCACCTCTATTCCTACTGATGCTGCAAGGTCTATTAGATCTAATCCTTGTTTCTTGCTCTCTCCTTTTCTTCATCATCCAACAGCTTCCCTCTGTCAGCCTTCACACCGGCCTCCACCCCCTCATTTGCCTCATCATTCTGCTCACCGCCAGCCACCGTCTCTTTTATGTCGTGTGCCACTTCCTTTGTCGCTTCCCACACATTTTGTGCTGCTTGCTTGGCCTTCTCACCTACAATTTTTGCGGTCTCTACGACCTTCTCACCTGCGGTTGTTGTACCCTCTGCCACTCTCTCTCCAGCATATTTAGTACCTATTAGACCCAAATCAAATTTGTATATTAAACTCGGGTTTAAGGTACAAACCATGACCAAGATCATATACCAAAACCCAATATATCCCAAAAACGTGTTTATTGAGTTCACATTATATGTCAAAACCAAATTAAACGAAAGACCGTTCAAAAGAAATTGCAACTTGTCAGACTCAAAATAATCACCGTGCACATGACAATAGAATATGCCAATATCATGATAACATCTTTATATCACTTAAATTTTAAAATTTTGTTCCAAAGTGGATGCTATAAAATTGTTTCACTGAAAGGCAACTAGGGTAAACATCCACATTCAAAGAGATAGAAATGCTTCTCTCAATAGTTATCTAATAAAGAACGGCTGAAATATCGCCAGTAGGAATTTTGATGAGTTCCTTCATAACAACATTTTTTGTGTGGTATAGAACAGAAGCTCTTTCATAATTCATATACAAAAGGTTCCTTTTTTTTTTTTGCAAAACACATACAAAAGGTTCTATTAAACATTAATACAGTAAAGAATAAACCAACCATTTACCTTCCATTATAAATTATTCCAAATCTATTTCCACAACAAACAGTGGAATCTAAATTAGAATTACTTTTTTTTTTTTTTATAAAGGATTGGGGGTCGAATTAGTATTACTATTGAGAGAATAACTTGATTAAAACCTGCATCAGTATAATTTTATCCCCCAAATTGTAAATAATCGACTGAATTGAGATAGCAAAATTGTACCTTCAACAGTATTGTCCTTCGCAGCTTTGGCTGTCTCCTTTGCCTTCTCAGCAGCTGCATCAGCAGTCTCCTTGGTTTTTTCTGTGGCACCTTTCGCCATATCCTTCGTCTTTTCCATCCCTGAGTTTGCCGTATCCTTCACCTTCTGTGCTGCATCAGATGTTTTCTCCTGCGCTTCATATGCCTCTTCCCTTGCCTAATTAAGAGAACACATAATAAATTAGCTCTCTCTCATTAGTTGCCACAAAGTCCTATAAGATCTGACTGATGCTATAGGTGGTGATTTATCAATATTATGGTACAGATAGACATGCTTCATACAATGAGGCCGACTTTTAAACCTAATCTGAACTGCCATACATTATCAGACAAGTTCCATACCATCCCCACATAACACCAAAACAACTACGGACAATGTATCCACTAATTAAATGCTCCCTTTTATATCCAAGGCAATTTTTGTTGTCGGTAATTTTTTTCATAATTTTTATTTTATAAAATTATAATTAATAAGCCCTCGTAAATGGAAATTAAGAAATTATTTTCAACAACATTGAGAAGAACTTTTACAAAATTGCTCAATTCACCAAGTCTTTGTAAGATAGTTCATATTATTTGATCAGATGGTTATGCTATATTATTAGTGTTCCTAAAATTGAATGACATTTATAATTGGAAAGTAATTAAATATTTTCTTACCGAAAGGTAGGAAATACTCTTAAATGCAAAATTAAAGACTGCCTACTTACTCTTATGTGATCAGACAGTCAAAATTTATTACTGAATTTTTTTCTCATAAAATATGATGTACTCTAAGCATTACTCTCTCTTTTTTTTAATCTCCAAGTGCAACTACCTAAAAGGATAATACATATCAAAAGGAAAAAAAAATAAAATCTGAAAAAACAAACCTTGTCCATAGCTCCTTTGGCCTTTTGCTTTGCATCCTCACTGAAACTAGCTGCACTTTCTTGCGCCTCATCGGCCTTCTCCTTCGCTCTGTCCATACCTTTTTCTGCCATTTGCCCGGTCTTATCATATGCATCCTTGGCTGTTTCCTTTGTTTTTTCCTTGGCTTCCTCAGCTTTCCTCTTTCCCTCCTCAACTACATTGCTTGTGGTGTCTTTAGCTTTCTCTTTCATGTCGTGTGCTTTTTCATTAGCTCGGTAGCCGGTTTCGGTAGTTGCTTCTTTGGCTTTGTTTGCGGCATCCTTGTACTTGTCCTTGATCTCCTTGTCATCATCAGCACGATTGTGAGCCTATAAAATAGTTCTCAGTTTGTTATATCAAATCAGATGCATTTTCTTCACTGGCATTAGAAATAAAACTCTTTAAGTACTCTAAACAAGAAAAATACTAATCAAAATTAAAATTAAGCCAAACATGATTCAACTAGCGCCCCTTCTAGAAGCACTAAATTCTTGCCATTTGAATCCCCATCACTATTCCCAAACGTAGCATTCCCTATTAATCTATATGAATTCAGAGTGGTCCGATGGTACTTTGGTTCGATGGGTGAAATGACCATTCTATTGCATCAAGATCCGTGCAGCTCTGTTTCAATTTCCGTGTGCACTAATCTTAATGCTAATTGTACGGTGATAGAGCTAATTGAACCTAAAAGTAGGTCCGATGCCTATGTCAATCTATACATCTTGGTTGCTCAAAGTCTCAAACCTCCAATATCAGTCCTCAACTAAGCCATAACACAACTGTAAATAAATGAATAGATAAAAATTTAAAATGATGTTAGACAATTGAATGCAGAGGTAAACAAAAATAATCCAACTATGGCAGATGACTGGTTCATCGCAACACCTAGTGAGAATAGTAAACGAGGAAGAACAAAAGAAAAGAGAAATAGAGACCTGTGATGACTTGCCAGAGGCTTGAAAACAGAGTCTACTAGGTTTAACTGTTGGCGGACGGAGAGCAATCAGAGAAGGCTTCGTGTAGAATGTTCTAGAAATTGCACCATTGATGGTGATAACACTCCTCCCTCCAAGCATTGCTGCCATCTTTATCATAATTTGCGAGAGTAAAACAGAGAAGTTTAAAGAGAGAATGATTTCTTTGAACGGTTTGAATTATCTCGTTCTATTCGAAGAGGCGACTCCTGACTTGAGTAATAGTGGGCTGGGAGAAAGAGAGGACGTAGACACGTGTATTGACACGTAGCATGCTCTCCTTATTTACATAACGCGTGTCTGTGAACTTTGAGGTCCAATCGTCTCCGTTTACAACGTAACTGTGGCCTTCGGTGCGTCTCTTAGTTAATTATTTTAGCTCAGATCACCTTCCCCGAGGACACGTCTTATCCAGAATCGTCTGTTTACTTTAACATCTGTACCAGTGTACTGACTTGAGATGTAACAATATAGTACTTTTGTGTTTGGATGTTGGTACTTGGTACGACCTATACGAAAACTCGCTGTGCCGTAGTGCATAATTTTGGTCTCGTACTGTACTATCACTGTGGGGTCGTTCAACAATAAAGAATTAAAAGTGAAGAATTAAGAGTTTAAGGAGCGCTAAGGAACCGATGTTTGATTGTCGTAATCCGTGGGTGAAGAATTAAGTACTTAAGGAAGGGGTGGGGTGGCTTAAAGTTCAGGCAGAGGATTAAGATCCGGACAAAAGGAGGCTAAAGGAGGTAATCTTAATCCGCGCTAAGGAATTGGTGTTTGGTAAGATTAAGCTGCTAAGGAAGCTAAAAGAAGATGATTAAGCCTTAAGCTAAAGGAGGCTTAATCCTCTCCGGCCGAACAGCACTTGTGTGATCAAGTTATTTTTTTATATATTGTGTTGTGTAGTATAATTAAAATGTCAAGAGTCACGGTAGTATACGAATAGTCACATTAATTATGAAGTCATTCAAACATGTAGTGATCAAATATGATTCAATTGATTATTTGATTATAATTTATGTTAGTTTATTTAAGATTCACTGTTTGTTCAAAATCTGACGACTCTAATTATACGTGACTCGCCTAACCACGTGTTGTGTCGTGCCGTGATTAGATTTTTCGCGTGACATGCCGTGCCAAATTTTCTAAAGATAGTCACAACACATAAATAATCACGGCACGGGACACGTGAATCATGGCACGTAACCGACACGCGTTCCGTGTTGTTCCGTGTCGTAACTGCAACTATTCCATGATGGAGCCAACTCTGCTGTGTTATTTTTCCCACTATATCTATATGCAGAACGAAACACCTCTCTCAGGAGTAAATTACCCTAGAGGTTAATAAAAGAAAAAAGAACAGAGCGAGAGAGATTCTAAAGAAATAAAAGCACAATTTGACAAAAAGAAAAGAAAAAGAAAACGAGTCGGCTCAAGTAAAAGTGTAAAGGGAGTTATGGAGGCGATTTGTCCAGAGAATACAAATCAGCATTAGAGGTTAAACTTGAATCCGATATTTACCCACCACTAACTCAAATTGTAGTTAAGCCACTGACTATATGCCTACAGATCACTTTATAACAGTGAGATTCATATTTTTTTTTGTTATAGTTTGAATCTGATTAGTTCATTATACATACTGATTTCGGGTATTTTAAATTTGGGCTGAATTGGTCAAAAGTTTAAGAGAGATGGTACGAAATTTTGGAGTAGACATAAAGTGTTTTTAAGTTTATTAAACTTCTTTGTGAACTCATTCGAAGATTTATTAGATTGGTTTTAAACGGCGAATTCAAATTGTTAAAACTCATCTACTCATAAGTGATGTGTCTCCATGCAACAAATTTAAATTGTCAAATTAATTGAATATAAAGTCCAACGATAATGCAAAGGATTTAAACATTCTGAATTCAAATTCAATCAGTGAGATAATCAGATGACGCAGAAGATTTAGACTCTACACTAGTTTGCTAAAGAAGAATATTGACAGTTTATATAATCAATGGCTACAACGCAGAACAAGTAATTTCCTTTTGAGGAGGGTTCCAATGTCTCGTCTCCTCATACTTCATTCATGGCTCATATTCTATATCTTTGTTTTTAAAGTCCAAACAGTCAATCCGAACCGCTTAACATGATCTCCATGTTAAAATATGCTTGGAGACTAAATTTTACATTTTTTTTTAAAAAAATTTTACTATTTTTTTAGATTTATTGAAAATTGTTGTTTTTCAAACAAATCTGAACCATAAAAAAACAACGATTTTCAATAAATCTCAAAAAATAGTAAAAAATTTCCAAAAAATAAATTTTTTTTGTCTCCAAGCATATTTTAACATGGAGATCATGTTGAGCTGTTCGGATCGACTGTCTGGACTTTAAAAACAAAAATAAAGAATATGAGACATAGATAAAGTATGACCGTATGAGGAGATGAGACATTGGAACTCTTCACTTTCCTTTTTGTTAGTATACATATTTTTGATAAAATTGTCTGCATGCATATTGTGTCACATTTAGTGAAACAAGAGAGTTTATGCTCCCACTTCGAAAAATGAAAACGAAACTTTTACGTTCGTTATAAAACATAAATGTTAGAAAAACTATTCGTACATTTTATATTTTACATTCTAAAATCATGTATATTTAAAATATAAATTGTTCATATTTAAATTTAAAAATATTTATAACTCATGCGTAAATATACATTACCTTTTATTTTCTAAATATCAAACAAAAATTAAAATTAAACACTCCATTGAGTAATAATACAATTTTTAGAATTATTATTTCTAACAACATAAAAGTATAAACAATTGTATACATCAATGCATCCAAAGAAATGCTTATTATCACTCCCTCAAAAAAAAAAAATGCTTATTATCACTACCCTTAATGCGAAAAAAATTCTATACCAAAAGAGAAAAAACGCACACAACAAAACACAGAATTGACAAGACATCACCTTTTCATTCACCAAAACTATCCAAGAATGTAGTTCCACTATTTACAACAGTTAATCAGATGTTGTAAGAAAATTCAGTATCTCAAAAGAAGAAAGAAGGAGATAAAAGAGAAACTCAAAACTGTGTTGTGTATGCTATTATCCGATAATATATTCCCCTTTCTAGCTTTCTCTTTTGGTGAGTCATAAAGAAGGAAAGAAAAATATTATTACAAACCCACTTTTTTAAATTGAAATCGAATCACTACCTACAGTCGGTTACACCATGTACGTTGTACGTACTTGTAGCAAATTCCCGTGGGGTATACTGACGGTAGTTATCCCTCTTCTGCAATTGCTTCTCAAAAATGTATAAAAGTAATTCAAAATTAATTTTCTAAAAAACCATGATTCCTTTGTAGCCCTAATTCGACCGTTCGACAGCAAATACACAGCTCCCGACTCCTTTGCTTTCTTAATGAATGAGCGCTCCAATTCCAAATTCTTTGCATAATCAGGGGTTTTATCCTGCGAGGAAGAGATGCTACTGCTAGGCTTGGAATTAGAATTTAAATCTGTAGGGACTTGGTAATCAGATAAGAGAGGCACATCTAGAGAATAGAAGCTTCCATTTGTTGATGTGACAACTGTTGATCTGGAGGTTTCCTGAATGTCATCTGAATCAAAATCATCTTCGCTTTGCAGAAATAGCTCTTGCACTTCTCTCTCAATAAATTTTTCTAAACCTTCTATCAGTAATCGTTCAAATACTATGTGGTGTTCTTTTCTCACGTCTTTATAGCCATACCTGTTATGGCAAAAAAAACCAGGTTACTTGTGCGCAAAAACTTGGTTTTTGATGTCTTGGCAAGTCTTATCATTTTGGATTCCACTTTCTTTAGCTATACCATGTTGCTATTGTCTAGCACCATACCAGTACAGTATGAGTCTATTACTCCGTTTTCAATGTTTTAGTAAGTTTTATCATTTTGGCTTTCTATGTTTTAGTAATTCTTATCATTTGGCTTCCACTTTCTGTAGGTTATATTTTTCTATTTGCCTGATACTGTTCCACTAAAGTACCAGTATGCCAGCATGACCCTCTGATACCAATAGGTGTGTCGATGGATAGGATCAGGTCAATAATATCTTATTATTTCCCAATACAGGTTTCACAGGTCAAACAGCTTGGACCATGACCCTGGCTGTCTGGTAGAACATTATTTTAATATTAGAGTAATCACCTCTACGTGAAAATAAAACAAGTTTGGTCTCACCGACTAAGGCATTTTTTTATCCTAAAACTAAAAAGCCACTGGTTAAGGTACCATCTTATGCTGGAATTTTTTAATTTTCTTCACAATCCAACTCTCATTCTACCTAGCAGAAAAATAGTCATTCTGTAGTAATACCAGAAAAACTAGATTGGTTCAGTCATGACCCGTTAAGGACTAACAGCCCTAAGTACCGCTTGGAACCAAGAACAGACAGAACAATTACTTAAAAATTTAAAATACCTGGCTATGCAACGAAACAAGTGGTAGTTTCTTGGGCAAACTCTCTGAAACAAAAATCTCTCTTTTTGCGGCACCATTGGTACTGGAATATACTTGATGGACACAAAAACAACAATAGAATGTATGGCAGGGAGAGTTGTCAAAAATTGTCCAAAAACTGCTGGAATTCCCTTGACCAATTCGCTACATAGAAGACCAACACCTGGAGCTCTAATTGTCCCCAAATTGCCCCCCAGTTTCTTTATCAGCTCCATTGAGAGCATCTGCTTGATTTCACTGTCATACTTTAGTTTTGTACCATAGTTCCATACTACCATTACTAGGAGGAGGAGCATGGAGAAGAGAAGCATAACCCAGCTCCCACTTCCAATACTGGTGAGGAGAGAGGAGAAGAAAATGAGCTCTAAGCCGATGAATAGACAGAAGAAGATGAGGGTTATATAGAGATTGATTTGCCATATTAGAACCATTATGATGGTTACTAGTATGGTTGTCATCATCATTACCCCGACCTCTGTGATACCTGTCAGTAAAATTTAAATGTCATGTCTTAATACTTAGTGGATTACAAATGGTGAAAAACAGATGTAAGCACTTATCCTATCTTAATGCTTAGTGGATTCAGATGGTAAAAAAGAACCAGATGTAAGCACTTATGCCTTGACATAAGGGAAGACTCTCCTTGTACTTCTGGAATTCAAGAAAAAGAATGCCCAAGTTGCCCTTCCTCTTTTTTGTCAAGGGAAATCTAAAACAACACCTTCATCCTCTCTTTCTAATTTTTTTTTCCTTTTCCATTGTGTTGAAGTTACATAACTTTTTTGGGGTTGAAGGTGGTGCGTGCGGTAGGGGGGTTAAACAATTTGTATAAAACTCAGTTCCCAACATAGTACTAGTCGTGTACCAAATCTCAACTCCACAAATTCAATATTGTTTGGCGATCAGTTAAGAGTTGTTACCATACGCAATACCAATATCATCAACGCTTCTGAAAGAAACCAAAAATAGCGCGCAAAAGACCATGAGAAACCAGTTTATGAAGGGGATGTATATATGGCCCATGAACTTGCGAGAAGTGTGTATAATCTTCAGGCGTGGGAAGCAACCAAGTGCTATCGACTTATTTATGCATGCAAAGGTGGCGGTGGTCATGGTACGACTGGCAATTAAGGCAGCTATGTTGGCTATGATCAGCACAGGCCAGAATGTTCCCCCTGTGTAAAAGGAGGATTAATATATTTTTTCAAGTAGAAAAGGAGGGTAATAATGAATTGCAGACTGGCACAAGGGTCAAAATTCCCATGCTGGCTGGTACCAAGATACAGCCGATAGTGATACTGGCTATTTTAAGCTGATGCCTTGCAGGTAATTTAATGTGGCCTATTTTTTCAGCCATCTTTTGGCTCACACATGATGTTGCCTCATCAACACTACATATAAGGAAATAACCTTATTGTACAGAACTAAGAATCAAGCTTACTTAATACAGATACAAATAAAAATAAAAAAGTAAAGGGGGATGGGGGCTATAAGCTCCAAGTGGTGCCTGCAGGCCCAAAATTCAAGGTAAGAGCAACTGCTTACCTGGAATTGATGAGAAGAAGATATGCTCATAAGAGGTTTGATTTGCAAGAAGAAAAGCAGCTTGGCCTAGGTACCCCAAAAGCAAGCAAGGCAGGACAAACAGTACAAATGTATACTGCAATACAACACCAAAACTTATTAACACCCAACTACATCAAATTATTTCTTATAACATTCCCCAAGGAAAAAAAGATTAAAAAAAAAATCATTGTAAATCACCTGAATTGATCTTACAGAGAAACGGCAAAGATCAGCAAAAATCGCTTCAGATCCTGGTATTTAGAAATAGAATCATGAAATTCAGAAAATTTAATGGGGTCTCCATAAACCCAACTTAATGAAGAATCCCAGTTTTGGGACAATAAATAGTGAACAAGAAAGGGGGTGAAAAAGAGAGAGTATAGAACAATTAAACACAGTGGAAATGAAGAACTGTTAAACTACCTGTAGCACATAGAAGACAACCACCTAGAGCAAGCCAAGCACGGAAAGAGTTTCTCTTGAAATAAACAATGATATAAACAGGATTAAATGCCTTGAAAACTGTGACACCATACTTAGCCAGGTTATAAATTCCAATCCCACCGAGGCAGCAAAACCAGAGGAACAAAGCCGGGCCAATTGCAAACCCCATTTTGCTAGTTGCATATTTCTGGACGCTAAACAATATTACAAGAAATGCAACTGAGATCATCACCACTGTATCTGCAAGATTGTTTTGTAGTGTTATGTTAAAGTAAAACCGGCTAGCTGAGTGAAAAATAATACTTTAATTAATAGAATAATGTATAATATTAACTATATTAGTGTAAGGATTACCTTGCTTCAAATCAGGGATTCCTACCTTCAAGCCACTCACAGCTGACACAACTGCGGTTTAAGCAAAAATAAATAAATAATACAAATCTAGTAAAATTGCCAACAAACCAAATCTCAAAAATAAATAAATACACAAGTAAAGCTAAAAAAAATTGTTTCTTCTTTTTACAGTTGTGCTTGCTTGAGTTTTTAGGCAGGCACTTTTACAAGTTATCACACGAAATTTTTTTAATAAAAAATGACCTTGGTACTTGATGTACCCTGCAGTGTGTTTGTAAATGAAACTGTTATGTCAAAAAGCAAAAAATAAGCAAATGAAGGAACCTGACATAGCTGGCGTGATAACTCCATCCGACAACACCATAGCAGTACCAAAGAGCACTATGACTAAAACTGCTTTCTTTAAACAGGGTGAGGATTCAAGGCATTGCTTGACTTTAATGGATCTCTCCAGCTCCTTTGATGGTACTTGCAGTTGGAAGCTGGACATGTGCGTGTCAGGTGGAAATTGGATTGGAATAAGACTTATATTAGCATTTCTAGAGATCAAGGAATATAGGGCAAATATGCCTCCTGCAAAAAATTTAAGATAATGTTAACTACCTTATTATATTAACAATTCAGATCCCTTATGGTTGCTTGATAAACTCATTCAAATATGGATAATATGTAGATCAGCTAGAAACAATACAAGAAAAAAAACACATGTTTGAAATCAACATTTTCCTTACTTGGTATAGGAATCCCTTACTCAGTTGTTCATCCCGGTTTTGGGATATAAGCATGACTTAGTTTCCAATTATCTCGAAGTCAGAATTGATAAAGCAAATGCTACAAGTACATGGATAATAACAGCACTAAAAAGGCTTACTACGGGACATGACATATGTGCTTCAGTGCTTGTATGGTGGCGGGATGTAAAACTTAGTACCCGCACAAAAAATAATTCTAAAATTAACAAGAACATCAGTAGAACTCAGGCTTACCTTCGAAGTCATCATTTGCCCAGAGTACAATGGAGACATACTTTACAAGTGGGATCAGTAATAAAGTGTAAAGAACCAGAGACAGTGCCCCAATTACATCCTCTTCCCCACGGATGGGGCTTTTGGTGAACATGACATCAAATGTGTAAAGTGGGCCCAGCCCAATATCCCCAAAAACAACTGCAAATGTTTGCAGAGTGAGAAAGGCCGTCCTCCCCAGATCAAACTCCTGAAGTTAACGTAGAAGGTCATCATGTAATGAGTCCAAAAGAAACCGAGAATGCAATATTTCACGACTTAATGATTTGTATGGAATAAAACCTCGAGTTAAATCCTGAACAATATATTTGATATAGCTGGTGCCAACTGAGTTTGCCAGTAGCAACAGCGGCTTGTCATAAAGCAAAACATATAACAGACTAGCAAATAAAAAATAATAAAATAAATTGAAACCGTCTGGATCCAACTGATGTATGGGCAATTTATATCACGCTAAAGAATCTAATACCCTCATCATTGTTCATTTATCATGACTGGTCATTATCCACACTACCGCCTTCTGTTGCGGTCTGAACTGGTATGTCCCCCAAAAAATAGCATGTTTCTCATACTTTTTATTTGTCCTTCTTCATTCAGTTTAAATTAATTTGAGATATCCATATGAACTCCGAACGAAATGAAACAGCACCATTGTATGGATGCTATTAAAAGACTAATTAGCAGTCTGGCACCAAGCACTAAGGTCAAATAATACAAGATTAAAGTGATCATGACAGATATTCTCAATCTGGCACATTAACAAGCTTTTCTGATAACCATCCTCTTATTAGAGCACAGCAATCATAGAGAAAGGGTCCCCCTTCTCATTAAGATTTGCTAGTACTGACCTTTCTTCAATGGCCAATGCAATGGACTACAACCTTGGACTGTACTGAGAAAAACTAGGTGGTACAGTCCAGTACCAGATCCAAATAGTCTGGCAAGGGTTATGTAACATTACAGTTTACTATTGAGATTATCATCTTTAGGTTTCTGATTTAACTAGGTCTGATCAAGCTATACAACTCCAAAGGAACCAAAAGTTCAAAGAAGTGAAAAGAATAAAAACCTCATCTTCAATTTTAGCATCCATCCCAGTCACCTCGAGCGCTTCGACATCAAACCAATCAATAAGTGGGCCTGTCCGTACAAGCCTATGCACCTCTGCATCCTGTCCTTCTTCATCATCATCATCATCATCATCATCCTCTTCGCCTCTGTTCGCACCAACATTTTCTTTCTCTTCTTCCCCGTCGCTCAGTTCCTCCTTCGAAACCCATCGCCCCTCGCTCGAATCCAGCTTCACTACACTAGTAGAACTACTAGTACTGCCCCTCTCCGACATGTGAAAATTGGAGCGACCAACGTTTGAATCAGATTGGATCGAGGTGAAGGCGAAATGATGGACTTTCTAAATTTTTAGAGAATCAATTAGGGAACCGGGAACCGGGGACCGGGAGAGTCCAGGTTGATTGGGTGGACATGTTTTATATAGCCCGTGCAACTTATAAGACGGCGGGACCAAGATTCAGCGAGCTAAACTATATGACAAGACAAATACCTCGTCCAAACTCCAAAGTAGTTAGGATAGAATCAAAATACGACACTAGAAACAAGACGAGAAATCGGAAATAACCGCGAGTAATTAGCGGAGATTAACTCTGTAGATCATGTCTCATAGCCAAATTGTCTCTGAGAGATGCAGATGCACTTCCATGTTAATGACTAATGAGTGTGTATTAATTGGCGTGCTGGCTCCACGGATCTTCATTGTTTATTGTTTATGAACCTTTTATATTTCAGATGCAGTAATTAAATGAATCTTTTTATATTTCAATCTGATCCCCATGAGAGAGAGTGGGAGGAGAGAGAAATAGTTAGTGCGCGTCTTAAAGCAAAAAATTAATTCATAGCACTGAATTGGAAAAAAAATTTAAACACAGAACAAACGTAACGTAACATGTGTTTAATTTTTGTTTTATAATTACTAGTAGTATTCTAAATTAAAGTAGAAATATAAATATGAAGTAATATGCTAAATCGAAATCGAAATCGAAATCGAAATATAAATATAATTTTTTTTAGATTATATATTAATTTATTTTAATCAAAATAATTTAATTTGTAGGCTAAAGAAATTCAACACAAACTGCAAATGAAAATACTATTAACATGTAATGATTTTTTATGGAAAACTCTAATTTCTCATTATGATCTGATTCTAGAAAACTTGCAAAAAGATATATAGGAGTTATCAGACAAAAAAATAATCGTCTGAAGCCCAAAAAATTGAGTTAATTTTTTTTATCCTTGACAGTTATCTATTTTCTTATTTAAAATCAAAACAATCTTTGTAGGCAAACAATAATAACTCAATACAATAATTAATAATCAATTTTCTTAGATTATATATTAATTTGTTAACAATTAATTTATTTTAATCAAAATAATTTAATTTGCAGGCTAAAGAAATTCAACACAAACTGCAAATGAAAATACTATTAACATGTAATGATTTTTTATGGAAAACTCTAATTTCTCATTATGATCTGATTCTAGAAAACTTGCAAAAAGATCTATAGGAGTTATCAGACATAGTTCATAATGGTCATTTTCAGACAAAAAAAAAATAAGAATCGTCTGAAGCCCAAAAAATTGAGTTATTTTTTTTTATCTTTGCCAATTATCTATTTTCTTATTTAAAATCAAAACAATCTTTGTAGGCAAACAATAATAACTCAATACAATAATTAATAATCAATTTTCTTTGTTTATAGTTTTCGATTTTTTTTTACATGTATGTTGTTTTGTATCAAACATCCTAATAGTATATGCTCGTATTTAGGTTCATATACATTGTCGATTTTGGTTTTACTTCATATTCGATTGTTTAAAGTCATATTTAACGACTAATAGTTAATACGTAATTTTTTTACATAAAATTTTTTGTCAAACATAGAAACGCATACAGAAGTTGCATTTTTGGTGTCATATACTTGCTTATTAACATAGATGATCAAATTCGATTGAACCGTACAATCTGCATATTCTTGTCCCCTGGGAAATCTCAAAGTTTGAGTTGATCAGTGGAAAATCTGGACCGTTCAAAAAAAAAAATACACGAATTTCAAAGCATAATAATAGTGGCTCCCTGCATCCTCATTCCTCAACTAAGGCCTAAAGGGTAATTTTGTTCACAAAATAAATTTTTGTATAAAGGTTTAAAGAGGGAACTTTTTTATCCATAGACATTATTAAAATTAAAACAGAAAGAACGCATCGTTTCCAAATATAGAAAAATCTGACTCATTGAGTCCGATTCAAATATTATATATTATGGATTGGACTCAGTGATTCAGATTCATATTTTTTTTCTGAGTTTGGATCATGACTGTCTGATTAGAGAAGAATTAAGCTGTGGTCCATAGATGATTCCGAAAAACCATAATATTTGAATCTGAATCATTGAGTTAGATCCATATATTTTGAATCAGACTCAATAAGTCAAATCTTTATATATTTATTAGAAACGAGACACTTTATATTTCCATACGTCTAGATTTAATAATTTATATGAATAAAAAATTTCCTTCAAAGAGCGCATGAAACCGGTTGACCAAAAATAATCTCACAAACAAAACAGTGGTTAATTAAGCCTTTGTTTTCCGGCTCCTGCCCACCGTTTAATTTTAATTATCCAACACCAGACGTGGCGTGTGTACTTTATTTAATCTTTGTTAAGCACTTAATTAAATCGAGCAAGAAGAGATCAATCTAAATTATCTGAGGCATGCTGAATTCATATGTCAACAGCTCACTCATGAAATTTGAAATTTGAAATTTCTTGTATGTTGGATGTAGACGAATTAGGTTGATCAGATTTTATCTATATTATGTCAATTTGATATGTAGTTATCGGTTTATAACAATTTCAATACACAATAAATCACCATATTTTAAAATCTGTTGAACTTGTATTTTTTTTTAGGTTAATGGATTATGCGGATTATAAAATATCATATATACAAAAGAATAACTTATTAATAATAATAATAATAAAAAACACAATCCGAAGAATAATAATATAAATGAAGTTCATAATAAAAGTATTTGTACTATAGAATTCTATGTAAATCAAACACGACATATTTTAAACTAACAATGATAATATTATTCATTTTTTTTTTAATTTTAAAAAGAGGCATGATATGCCCATTTGCATTAGCAAAAGGAATGTTCATAATTACACCTCACCAGCATCAAAAGATTATTCACTCCTTTGACCCAGGTGAAAGACCCCAGCAAAATGCTTCATGTGGCCAGACTTTTACCTCTGTAGCCAACACCTAATACCCATTACCCAATATCAACCAAGAAAAAAACCTTATTACAGTAGAAAAATCAATACAGACACTACATAATAGATCTATGTAGCACAACTAAACAGTCTCAGTTGGAGTCTCCCCATCCAGCAGCACCAGCCCATTCACGCATAGGGATGGCATCAACTTCTTCAGGAATCCAATTCAGCAGTGCTTGCTCCACCTCAGTCTTGATGTTACCTGTCCAGTATTGAATCAAAGATAAAATGAGAAATATAATAGATCTATTTGTGTGAGGACTAATCCCATTGAAGCATATGTCATTCCTATGTTTCCAAAGCGACCAACAAACTGCACTAATAACGAGTAAAGCAGCTGTTCGTTTGTGGGAATCTAATGTATTCACAAAACTTAAAACATCCTCAAAAGTGGTCCGGTGACAAAAAATATCTTGAAATTTTCCCATCCAAAACCAAATTGATTTAACAAATCTACACTGTACAAATAAATGATTGACATCTTATGGTAAGTCACAAAAATGACATTTAGTACATCCTATCCAACCTTTTTTTGCCAAGCATTTTTTAGTAAGAAGTTTTTTATTGGACAGCAGCCACATAAACACCCTAATTTTAGGAGGTATTAGAATTTTCCACCATATAGCATATTTATCAGTCTGCACCTCCCGAAAGACTAAAAAATCATATAATGAATGAACATTAAAAATAGTAGAAGATTCCCATCTCCAAGAGATTTTATCATGAGCATGAGTGAAAGCAGTATTGCTAATCAATCGTAACACCTCAGCCCATTCTGCTGCAAGTACACCTGATAATTGCCTTCGAAATGTAACTACTCTCCCATGTGAATTGAGGACCTCATGTACAAATATAGATAATATTATTCATTAGACCCCATAATTACTACAATAAGATGTAAACAAATTATTGCAGACAAAATAAAAAAACAAATTCAATAATGCATACGTATAATAAATTTTCTAAACTATATTGATTCAAAACACAATTTAGAATTCATCAAAAATTATAAGAATATACAAATTATATTATGTTATGCGGTCATATCGAATTCAACCAATATATACTTCAAAAAATTCACAACTAAAATTAATTTGGCGAATTAACAAAAATACAAATGTACCTTATCAAATAAAATCTAAATTCGTCAGTTTCCAAATCAAGTTAATCTGATCCGACAGATTGTTTGTACGAGTGTTGTAAATAACGGAATGCAGTTGTCGGATAGACAGAGTACTGCCAAGCAATTAATTGTGAATAATCGGAAATAATCGGTCATATTTGAAAATAATCATCTGATTAGTAAAAAAAATCTATAACAGTTTGATCACCGCTAGCTACTAATTAGTCAATTAATCAATCTAAACAGACGCTTTTTACAACACTAGTTTGTACATCCTTACCTATATCCGAAATGTGATCGTGGAGCACACGACCACCATCCCTACCTATATGTGTAAGTGGCCACTGACAACAAATAAATCAGATGGCATACAGTAAAAAAATAGTATAATCTTACAATCGGTTTCATATCATATGAGCCATTGAAAATGCTCTAGCACGTACAACTTTCTAATGGATACACATTTTAACTGGACAATTTGTAATTCATACGTAGCAGATAGACAATAAAGTGAAAACTGGCATGTATATATCTTGTGCTGTAAATTAAAAATTGCTCTGTCAAAATTAATGTGTACCCGGATTTATTGTAGGTTTGATTCTTGATTTGCAGCGCAAAATATTACTCTTATTTTAATCAGTCATTGACGAAAGCACATTGTACTTAAATGATGCTAAATAGTGTTTAATACATTTTTGTTTAAGAAAAACAATTTGTAATACCTTGTATTTAATGGAATTAGGTTTTTAATCCTAAAAGTTCGTTTTGCACCAACACATGAATCAAAACGGATCGTTTAGAAATCCTCTGTTTTAATATTTCAAATAACAGAACTATTACGTGTAAAATTTATTATCAACATTTGAAATAGAATAATTATATAGAACCCCCCATTCCCATCCCCCTTCATCCCCGCAGTCCTAAAAAGAAAAGTTACTAACTAACTTTTTGTCTTTTAGTGGGGGGACAATATTTTTCGCTGTTGAACACCAATTGTTAATACTATAATGAACGAAGTTAAATACTAGATCGATGCACGGTAAATACATTAAAGACTGAAGTTAAATACCGCAGAAAATTTAAACTATCAAATTGTCGGTAACTAATTTTTTTTGTTTTTTAGTAGGGGATATGAGGGGATGGTGGTGCGGAGACAATAATTACAGATTGATAGACATTATTACCACTATCTCTAATTGTTAAGAATAATTATATAGAACTCCACATTTCCATCACCTCTTAAATACTAACTCTCATAAAGTTAAATACTGATGTGTATAAAGTTAAATACTAAGATATAGGATGCTAAATAGAATCCATGCAACTTATTTATAATTTTAGAGATTAATACTTTTGATTTTAAAGATAAATACTAACGTTCATAATGTTAAATACCAACATTTCTAAAGTTAAATATTGATATGCGGGACGCGGGAACATTAGTTTGTCATTTTTTACGGGGACAGATTGTGTTACTGTTGGACGCGGACGGTTAATACTCCAATGAATAGAGTTAAATATTTCTTCAATGCACTATTAATACTACAATGAATAGAGTTAAATACTGCACGAAATTTAAACATCAAATGTCGGAACCTAATTTTTTTTGTCTTTTAGTGCGGGAATGAGGGGACAGATATGTTAAATTTTTGTGGGAACATATATTGTTTCGATGTTGGGCAAACAGTTAATACTCCAATGAATAGAGTTAAATACTTGTTCAATGCACTGTAAATACATTACATATAGATGTTAATACTACGCGGAACCAGATTTTTTGTCTTTTAGTGCGGACTTTTTTGTCTTTTAGTGCTGGAATAGAGGGGGATGGAAGTGCGGAGACAGTTATCTGAGTCCTTTGAAATAATGCTAGAAGAATACTCTTCCGCTATTTTAAAGAGATATTAATTGGAATACTGAAGAGGTGAAGCCGGGAAATAGCAATAATTTTTTTTTTCTCAGTGCTGCATCCTTGTCGGTTCTAAACACATTGAAATTTTTAAGAAAACAGATTATTCTAGTTGATGGAAGAATGATAAGAAAAGAAATTGAAAGAGCGATGGAAAGAGCGATGAAAAGTGGAAGTGGTGTATTTTTTATTAAAAATTTTGTGCTTATGATCATTTAAAAAATGATAAATATTTGAACACTTTGTATATTAAATAAAGTATTTTCGAATTCAGAAATCCAGCAGCAGGATTCCACTCCATTGCAGGGCGGACTAATCTTAAAATTTTGGTACTAATTAGTTATCGCGATCATCATTTGCTTCCTAGGGAGCTAAACGAATTACAATGATAGGTATGAAACAATGAATGATATGAAATAACTAAATTACAAAAATATTTTTGCATGCACTCTTTACACACATTCAAAAAATATTTATACTTAGTGTAAATTGATTATAGAGTAGAACTAGGATCTTCTTAAGTACATCAAGTTTCTTTGTAAACTCATCTTTAAATCATATTGGATTGCCTTCAAATGACGAATTCTAACTGTTGAAACTCATCTACCATACGAGTGATGCATCTACATGCAAAAAAAATATATTATTGAATTAATTTAGTATAAAGTCACGCAAGTAGTCGAAATTAGAAGGTTTATAAATTAATTTGATGCATTCGTATTTTAAATATTTTTTTACTACTTGACTTTATACAAAATTTATTTGAAAATTTATAATTTTCGCATGTAGACACATTACTCGCAAAGTGTACGAGTCTCATCAGTTAAGATTTATCGTTTGAAGCTAATTCAATAAATTTTAAAATTGAGTTCACAAAAAAAAAATTGATGAAGTTAAGAAGATCCTAGTTCTACTCTATAATCAATTTACATTACGTATAAATATTTTTTTAATGTGTATAAAGAGTGCATCCAAATTTTTTTTTGTAATTTAGTTCTTTTGTATCATTCTTTGTTTCATACCTCACGTTGTAATTCGTTTAGCTCCCGGGTCCGGATTCCCTAATGTAACCCAATTTTTGGGTTTTGGATCTAGACCGTCTAATTAGAATTCGACGTTTCATCTCGCACGATTTATTTCGGAATGTGTGCTCCATCTCGAATCTGACGCTCCATCTCGCGCGCTCATCAAGAATCGGACGGTCTAGATTTAAAACCCAAAAATTGAGTTACATTACTGGATCTGCATTCCATTACCTGATGGAAGATGTAAATTCAATTTCAGATAGCAATTACAATTTGTCAGTATAATTTTGTATAATGGCATTAAAACTTACAATTACACTGTTTTCTCTGATAAGGAGCGGGTCACTTATTATAATCCATGGATAATATTCGTTCTTCAGTGTGTTGACATACCGTCCGACACATTGTAAATGCCACATAGAATCTGAACTCATCCTTATCCTAAACTAATCCCAGAAAATTCCTACTCATCTCAGAAGACCGCGCCGGTGCAAAGCCGCTGACATCCGGTTTCAACCTTCCAAAACCGGGTGCCAAACCCACCGGCGGTGACCGCACCGCCTATTAAAAGCACCCAGTTTAGTACTCCATCAGCTATTCCTTCTCTACTCGACATCTCCGTTTATTCCATCAACTATTCCAGCATGGCTTTGGCTTATTCCATCTCCAACTCTTCTTTCCTCCTCTCTCACCCCTCCCCTTCTAAGAAAACCACTGTTGCGACCTCCCATTCTTTCCTCTCTCTGCAGAGTGCGACTACAGCTCGCCAATTTAGTTCTTCGTCAGCTGCTCGGATCCGGCGTGCTGGTGTCTGTGCGGCCGTGGCAATTGAGAAGGAGGTGCCAGAGAATGAGCGGCCTGAGACCTTTCTGCGCTCAGCCGACCCCGCTGGTGCCTCGACATCAGTCCGGGCCCGGTTTGAGAAGATGATTAGGTACAATTAGGAGCATTGTCTCTGTACCTCTCAATTAGTGTGAAAAACACTTCACACATATTGAGAAGGTAGCATGGCATTTTAGCTCCTTTCTCTCAGTTGTATTGCCGATTTGTAGTTTACATTGTCCACAATGTGCGATTTCTTACTTCCAAGATAAATTTCCCAAGTTTCTTACTAAAGTGTAGCTAATTGCACATAAGTCCATTCCCTTTCGTTATTTACTGAGAGCTATACCCTTTAATTTAGTGCGCATCTTGTTGTCCATATGTCCTTTATAAATCTGCAAAACAAAGACAGCATGATATCCGGCATTAGACTAGGTAGGTTCAGTAGCTTTTTCTTCAGATACTGGCAAATTACGCTTTGGAAGGAGAGGGGCGTGGGGTTGATGTACTAACTCTGGCAACACATCTGTTTGCGCTGACATCTGCAAAACAAAGATAGCATGATGTCCAGCATTAGACTAGGTAGTTTTGGTAGCTTTTTTCTTCAGATACTGGCAAATTACACTTTGGAAGGAGAGGGGTGTGGGGGTGAGTTACTAACTCTGGCAACACATCTGTTTGTGCTGAATTTCGCAAGAGTGAGGTTGCGATTTACCTCATTGATGTAGAAAGTCAGAATGAATAGGGTTTAAGTGTTTGGCATCAAATATGCATGACTTAGGGCATTGCTTAAAAAAAAGGAAAAGAAGAAAAGAAAAGAGGACTTTTTTGGCAGCACCATATTATTAATTTAGGAAAATTTCCTACTTCTTTGTCAAGGCTGCTTATTTGCAAAATATTTTTCTCTTCCATTGGCATAGATTTTTTTTTGGCTAATAAGCTATTTTAACCCTTGAATCAGGGATGCACAAGATGAGGTGTGTGCTGCCCTTGAGGCTGCCGATGGCACGGGCAAATTCAAAGAGGATGTGTGGTCGCGGCCTGGCGGCGGTGGCGGCATCAGCAGGGTGTTGCAGGATGGCGCTGTCTTTGAAAAGGCTGGCGTGAATGTCTCAGTAGTTTATGGTACAATGCCACCTGATGCATACCGTGCTGCCAAGGGAAATACTGGGGCTGATAATGGGGGTGCCAAGGCAGGGCCTGTGCCTTTCTTCGCCGCTGGCATCAGCTCGGTTAGCTTCTCTCTCACACTCTCTTCCCATCTCTATTCTTTAGTGACCAATATGTCTCTCCACGTTGCAGTACTGCACCAACAAATACTGGTAAAGTTGCAGGAGAGGACAAATCAATGGCTTTCTATTTTTGAACATCTATTTCTGTTAGAGATTGTACCATACAAGTGGGAACTTGAGAAGGGTCTTTGTGGTCCTAAAGGACAATTAGATCATACAAGCTATGCTCTTTTCTGGCATAGAATTTTGCATTTCAAGCTTTTAATTTCTATAATACAGATGATACTTATTTTGATTTCTCAAAAAAAAAAATGTAGGTTTTGCATCCGAAGAATCCATTTGCTCCTACACTGCATTTCAATTATCGTTATTTTGAGACAGATGCACCTAAAGGTAAACATTTGAATACAGTTCGAAATAAAAAAAATAAAACAATAAAATATAAGGAAATCTGATGCAAAGACATGCAACTTTGTAGATGTACCCGGCACACCTAGACAGTGGTGGTTTGGAGGTGGGACTGACTTGACGCCTTCATACATCATCGAAGAGGATGTCAAGCATTTCCATAGTGTATGTTTTAAGTGCTTGCTCACGAAATCTGGAGACCTCCAATTGTGCTTATTCTATCCTTGGGACTTTAGTTGGACATTACAAAACACAAGTCCAATGAAGTGAATTTTTTATTTTTATTTTCATGCAGGTTCAGAAGAAAGCTTGTGATAAGTTTGAACCCACTTTCTACCCAAGATTCAAGAAATGGTGCGATGATTATTTCTACATCAAGGTATTCAGTATGCTTCCTTATTACATTCTTCTTGTCCTATAATTAGATCAGAAAATATTGATTAGTTTATTTATTTATTATTCTGTCATTTTAACTATAATACAGCACCGCGGCGAGAGGCGTGGACTCGGTGGCATATTCTTTGATGACATGAATGACTATGACCAAGAAATGCTTCTTGCTTTTGCGACAGGTGCTTCTAACTTGTGTTATATAAGTTTCCAGACAATATGTATGATGGATGCGTAAAGAAGTCCATTTTGGGTTTGAATTACTGCTTCCTTTTCATTTGGCCAAAATGTAGGGTTACCAATGCCCGAGAAATTGTTATCTCAAGCCAACTGTTTGTGATATTTGCCAATCTGCAAGTTCCTGATCTCATAGATAATATTGGCATTTAAATGTTGATTATAGAGTGCGCAAAATCTGTGGTGCCAGCATACATACCAATAATTGAGAAAAGGAAAGATACACCCTTCACAGAGGAGAACAAGGCATGGCAGCAGCTACGTAGGGGTCGCTATGTTGAATTCAATCTGGTACGTTTGTCCACAAAATCAGTTTCTAGGATATATTTAAACTGAAATGGCCATCTTTTGAAGCTCTATGGCTTGCTAACCAGCTTGCAAAGTTCAATCTCCTGTCACCGCCTTTGGTTGCCACATGCTCAAAACATGTTAAATCCAGCTAAAAGAAAGATTACATTCAATCAACCAACCCTGTAAAAAGAAAATTAGAAATACAAAAAAGAAATCAGCCCAATACCAACTCAGCTCAAGTACTGTAGCAAACTCCTAGTTCTAGATGGAACACTGAAATCTGAAAATTTGTGTGCGTCACTGTGTGTTGTGGAGAAACTGAGAAATTTATTTCGAGGAAGGCTGCAAAAGAGAATTGTGTTGCTATTGTTTTATTTTTAGGATGGTGTTTTTATTTGCTTTTCATCTTTCTTTTTAGTTAACCTTTTTTTTTTGTCTCAAGGTTTATGACCGTGGTACTACATTCGGTCTGAAAACTGGAGGTAGAATTGAGAGCATTCTTGTTTCTCTGCCTCTCACTGCCAGATGGCAGTATGACCATGTAAGTGCACTGAAAAGTTCCATATTTGATCATTTACTTCAAATTATTTTCTCATCAGGAAATTTAACGGTCTCTAAATTTTCAGCAACCTGAGGTAGGGAGTGAAGAATGGAAGCTTCTAGATGCGTGTATAAACCCAAAGGAATGGATTTGAATTTGTTAATGATACCCTGAATTGTCATTTCCTGATTATTCTTGTTGTTTCCTTTTTTGTAGTTAATTTTGGAGAGGCTTTAACCTGTTGTATTATGTTCAGTATTGTTGTTGTTTTCGGCAGCTTTTTATATCAAGTTTTGAGTTTTTATTACTCTTCCATATTTTGATTTTGTTTACCAAAAAGAATAATAGGCTTATGTTAAGAGTAATGAGTGTGTTTTGTCATTGTACAAATTGTTCGGTAATATTAATAATATTCGTTGGAGTGAAAGCATCAATTGAATGTGTTCTATTATATTGAGGCTTCTTTTTATTTCGGTTTTTTAGTATAATCTTAGGGCCTAATTGCGCTCAGTGAAGGGCCTGCTCCTGTATATCGGGCCGATCATGGGCTACATACGTCCATTTCGAAGGAGGATTGCCTGTGCCACAACTCAAACCTCCATTTAAAAAAGAGATTTTGACTATGAAATAGCGTGATCTTGGTGTATATAACTCTTTGCAATAAGAGTAGTACACCAACAGGGCCTTGTTCGGTTGTTCCTGTGTAATTTGCGGAAAATATAAAATTTCAAAACTATTTGATCGTAAGCATAATTTTTTTTTTTCCCTTTCACAAGTTATTTTCCTCCTGTGTTTAGGTTGTTGGAGCTGTAGCATTTTCGAAAAGAAGCTTGACGATTCCTGCACCTCCATATTATTGTATAGCGCTTTACTTTAGTTGAACTTCCATATTATTGTATACAGTGCATCTCTGCACCCCATTATAAAGTGCAGAAGAAGACCTTTTATAAATTGCCGAAAAGTGGTGTAATGGATGGTTTCTAAACCACATTAAACTATATTTTTTTTTTCCAGTATTGGCAGGCACAATGGCCCGTTTGATGTTAATATATTTTGAGTAAGCTCTTTGATTTTCATGGAACTCTATAGGCGTGTGCTGCGCAACTTCTCAGGTGAAGGATACGATATGCTTTCTTTGTGTGGATATTTGATCTCAGGAAGTATTGGATATCTGACCTTAAATTTTGCTGTTGATATGCTTTCTTCGTGGCATCATGGGAGGACTCGGAATTTTTGTCAGAGGGGGCAAAAAAATATTGAATTGGGTTTAAATAACTAATCGGATTCAAATTCATCAACTAATTAAGTAATTAATAAAAAATAATGCTTTAATTTATACTTTTCAATACTCTGACTTATAATTTTTGATATTTTAATCTATAATTCTAATTATTAATCATAATTAAAGAAATTTATTTAAATTTTAAACCTAAATTTAACCCGAACTACAAATTAAACATTCAACAGGAGTAAAAAAAATTTCAGAAAAAAACAAAATCGATCGAAACATCCCAACTTTTACTAAAACGCAAAATGCAGGAAGAGCAGCTACCCCCCCTCCCGGATTCACATGAGTCCACCCCTGCGTGGCATCAAGCTAATATATATTGTAATTTTTTTAAAGACCTTGGGAGATGCTGATCAAGCTAATATTGTCATTTATGATGATTTTGCATGTGGGAAGATGTACATAGTGGTTGCCCGGTGTATGTATTTCGATTCGAAGCTTCCGAGGAAACTGACAAGAATTTGTACTAGCCTACTAGGGCCGTTCTTCAGATTCCATTCCGGAAAGAAAATATTCACTAATAAAAAAATTAATTTGTATGATAATTGAAAAGACTTAAATTTTGGGCACAAATAAATATTAATTGAAAAGACTTGAACAGAAGATTTTTGTTAGTAATTTTATATTGTTTTTATTCAATGCATGAGGCTGGCATGCATTGATACTTTTACAGGGAGTTTAGTTTCTATATTAAAAGAATCTCGTGATATTTACTTCTGTAATATGTATTCATATATTTACTGATTAAATCTCAAAAGGTCAAAAGAACAAAAAAGAAGAAGAAAAAACTCATATTGGACCCACAAGCACGATTTGACGGAGAGGAGTGGAGGGAATTCGTATCCTATGCATTAACGGAACCTGCATTAATAGATCTGAATTGTCTAATTGAAATCCGCACTAATATTAAAGGACCCCGTGTGTGATAGGCGTGGGCCGGATTGGCTCCGATCATGAACAGATAACTAAGATGTATTAAACTCAAAAGATGCTCTTTTGAGTTAATGCAGAAGATGCGGACTCATGGGAGAGAGGATAAAAAAGGAGCATCTTTTGAGTTAATGCAGAAGATGCGGACTCATGGGAGAGGATAAAAGAGGGAGAACTTGTTCACATGAACATTTTGTTAATAATTTTAGGAAAAAATATTTTGTTTATTGATTTGAGAAGGAAGAGTATTTTATAAATTTTTCCAAAAAAAATTGTTTTCAAAGTTCGTATTTTATGCATATTAAGCACATGTTCTTACCTACATGAAAACGAAAACATGATCAACTGATGAGGGTACAAATCAATTCAGATCTGCAATACCTAATCATGTTGAATAAGAACTGAATCATCTGTTTTAATCTGGCACAAATTTTGAAGCAGACCTCCTCTCCCATCATATTTCAAATAGACTCCGAATTAATCTTGCACATTTTAAAGCAGACCTCTCCAGCTCTCCTCTCCCGAATTCGTATCCTCTGCATTAACTCAAAAGTGAATCTTTTGAGTTAATAAATCTCAACTGTCTAATTTGTCTCAAAATTCGTGCGAACTAGATTCGCACTAATATTGAAAGACCCCCTATATCATAAGCAGGAGCCAGATTGACTCCATTTAAAATCATATGGTTGAAATTCATTAACTCAAAAAATTCCCTTTTGAGTTAAAGCAGAGGATACGCGTTCTCCTCTCCCATCATATTTCAAATACTCTGAATTAATTTTGGCTCGGCCACGAGAATTCTATTTGTACTCGGTACAAATGTGATATGAACAAAAGCCTGGAGACTTGGAAAGTAATGGTAACATAGAAAGAGTAGACGCCATACTTGTCTGAGTTGGATACACTTTCATATTGTGACTTGTGAGTCTGTGACTCGGTATTCCTCGAACCAATTCGCTCTTAGTTACTCTGGAAAGAAAAAAGCGAGAAAAATGTGTAATTGTTGCCCACCATAAGCCACGTATTAGAAAATTTTCATTATTTCATGCACGACTAATTGGCGCAGAACCCAACTAAATGCCATTTCAGCCATTTCACTACCCAATTCAAACATTTGGCAGGTTTGCATGACACAAATTGAAAATGAACTGCTACTTTATGAGATAGCTTGGAAAGCACAAACTGGCATAGAGGAATAAAAGTAATCTGCAGGGCAAGGGATTCTGATACAAAGACACAAACCAACAACTGGATTGCAAATCCACAAACAAATATGAACTAAAATAAATCGTACCACAGCACAATCAAAGGTATACAAAGACACAAAATAAATTCAATTAGACGATGCGCTCGAGTTCTCGTGCATAGCTCAGAGTCTGGTTAATCAACTGGAATGATGGTATTTCCTTCCAAGGTTGCGACTCTTTCGCCTTTTGGAAGAAAACACAACCATCCCTAATTTCCCACTCGGGATGCTCCTTTAAAAAAGAAAAGAAAAGAAAAACAAAATAAAACAAACAATTGAAAAAAACAGTTAGATGTTTTGAATACATTAAAGTCTCTTTGCCAACTCATATAGGTCAATAAGAACCCGATATTTTCATTTGGGTCTTAAATAATTAGCACGAGAGATCCCGCCTTAAGAAAAAGTGTCATTATATTCCTCTCTATAGGCTAAAACCACTCAAATGCAGATTTGTACATTTTGTTCAGTAGGACTTGAAAGAACGAGAAAGCCTGAAAAGATTGCCACAGCTGTAGTGCTGTGCCATACATGCCAATGGCTAAGCTTAATAATTTGCTTTCCGTTCAAATACTTGGTGACCTTTGAATATCATAAAGGCATGAGTTGCTAATAATTTCCTAGGTAGCTTCCTGATGTTGTAAGATGTAGTGTAGTATAAAACCAGTAAAGACATTTAAAAAGATCATTTCAGTTACTATTTAAAAAATCAACAAAAGGAATACCTCAGAAATATACTGAGAAAGCTCTTGATCAGAGGAGAACATGAACATTTTTTTGGCATCATTTATTGTCAAAAAATCATATGCTTTCTCACTGCATCCAGCTATCTCATCCCTGCATAAATACCACGCAATAAGAAATGAAACCTGTGCCAAAATAAATAGAGTTGTACTCGGACGTAAATTTAACTTGCAGCATGCCTAAAGCAGATCTAGAAGCTTCTGTATATGCAAATGCATTATTTTATTTCAATAAGTACTAGCTCTTGTATATTGTTCTGTACTGGATAGAAGCATAATTATTCTGTAATATTTTTTTAATTCCCCAAATATCGCATTTTCCACAGAATTTAAAACTCCAATTAGCCTAAATCAAGTATAAAATAAGGAACTATACCCAACTGCACATCAACTAGCCCAAATTGCTAAATGATTCCTCACTTTGACCTAATTACCTATCTCACTTGAGCAGTTAAACACCAACATATACAAATAAAAAAAATCCTTGAAATAGAATGGTAAAAAAAACTGGTCCCAGTTACATTTTGTCCCCAATTTACACTACAATAAGTCAAACAATTACCTGACAGTTTTTGCAAGGAGGTCCATGAAATAAACATAGGTTTCATGCGGCACGGCCTGTCTGGCATTAAAAATACGGTTATAAGCCCCTTCCATGAAAGACTGCTCCAATTCCACAGCGTGTTTTATGCATGGATTTTCCAGTGCACTCGGTGGTAACAACTCCAATTCGGTATGGAACTCAGCAATTCTGTTCTGTACCAGTAGCCTCAGCAGGTTCAGTCCCAGAATAGGGTACTCCTCGGGTGATGGTGGTATTATGTTGCTGTAAATGTCGAATTTACAAAAAAATATTATAACTTTTCAATGTTCTGGATCACACCAAGGACCTTTTGGGTATTCCAAAAGGTAAGGTAAGTTGTTTATTATATCAACAAACTTATAACTAAATAGTAGACAGGATCTTAAAACTTTTGTTGCTTTAAACAAGTCATTGAGAAATTTGGTAGGGCCCTAAAAGCAACAAGGAATGGATTTGCAAACAATTCATTTCTATGAACTGATAGTTCACAACTAAATAGGAAAAGAAATCTGTAATAGAGAGGTGCTGTACTGAATTTAATACCGATTTCTAAAATGGTAATAACAACATAGCATAAGGTTACTGCCATTAACAGTCTATCCCAGTGTTGTAAATAACGGTATGCGCTCGTCTGACGGATAGGGTACCACCAAGCGATTAATCGGAAATAATCAAGAATAATCAGCCATAATCAGGAAAAATCAGCCGATTAGTCGGGAAATCCGTGACGTTTTGGTTGCCGACGAAACGGCTGTTTTTTACAACACTGGTCTATCCAACGAAACCTATGCTTCTAATACAGTAAATAATTAGCCCAGGGTAAGGAAAAAAGAGAATATAATACCAGGTGTCAGTGTAATACGGCTTGAGCTGTGAGAAATCCCTCTCAAACGCTTCTTGGTCTTCTATTTTCACACTCAGCACAACTGCATGCTCATAAATTTGTCCTGAAATCAAAACAATAACACAAAAAAAATTAAATTAGACAGCCGGATGATAATCCATTTGATGCATACAAGAGATTCCTTTAAAAGGTGGTCGCAAAACAAAGAGCGGCAAAAAAGAAATATCCCTAGGAAACAATAAAAAAGCATTCAGACATTACTTGCTATAGTCAACTCCTCTGAAGCATTTGGTGTAGGTTGGAAGGATGGCGGGAGACTTGGAAATTTTGTTAAGAGGACCTACATCCATGAATTCATTTCAGTTAGTTGATTTAACAAATGATAAGAAAACAGAACATTTGACTGCACGTCTCAAGTTCAAGTATTGACTACTAATCAAGGCACACTACATGGTTTCATTAAGAAAAATAAATAAATTAAAGATGAACAATATTGAAATTAATAGCACATATATATTGTGGGTCAACTGAGGCTTAAATTAAATAATTTGGCTGGTTGTAAAATTGAAATTATCATTATCTTAAGTAACAGATGTAACTTAGGCTGACAGCACCAGAATAAAAAAAAAATTGTTCCATACCAGAAGAAAGCATTCCACAAAGTACCATTGGAAAATAGAAACAGTTAAAATTTAGTTCTGTATTTCTATTAGAACCTCAATTGGGATTTGCCCAAATACTTCCACAGGTTTATGCACACTGCCAATTGGGATACAAAATCATACAAAGAGCAGAGCTTGAAACTAAGATCTTTTGCAACTACCTTCCCTTCTCAACAATAGTAAAAAAAACGAATACAAAAGGCAAAAGAAGAAGAGAATACAACCTTGAGCTGAGTAAGAAGAGTAGCGCAAGTATTGAAATCTTTCCTTACGAACGCCGCCTTGAATCGCTCAAAGAGCTGCGCCACCTCTCTCAGCTGTGGATCCATCTCTCTGTCCGTATGATGTTCGATCCAAGTCCGACTAGGTTTTTCTCTCTGCTTTTCTTCTTGCTACTAGGTTACTTGGAGAGAAGGAAAGTTCAGGATTTTGTATCGTAGTTTGTATAAATGAAAACTAGATCGGGGTCCGTTTAGAAGTAAGCCCAGTTCTATTGGGCCGATCTATGTCATGCAATGATGAGAACCCTGCTTTTATTTTTATTTTTTTCTTGAGAAAAATCCCTGCTTTAGTTCTAGGGATATAAACGGAGCGGATTCCGAGCGGATAATGCTAATACCGTATCTGCGTCTATTTTTCAACGAGCGAATACGAATACGGATATGGATAGTAAATGGATATCAAAATTTAAAACTATATCCGTTTTAAACGGATACGGATTCGAATACAATATGGAGTGGATAATTGTCGGATATTGAGTAATTCTATTAAATTTCATAATTTTAAATTACCTAATTTGATTACCTAAATTGACAAAAATTTAATGGACTTTTTAAGTTTGCACAGTAACAATTATGCATGATTAATTGCTTATTGGTTCAGGGAACCAATCCATTATTTTAATATATTATATGATTTTCCTACCAAAATTTTTGGACTTAAAACAAATATGTATATTTTTTGGGAACTTCGCAAGGGTGAAATGAATTGAAAGCTACTGAAAGATTAAATTTTGGATCCGGATATATACGGATATCGGCTCTGTTTACATCCTCACGGAATTATCCGGATTATTTTTCCATATACTAAAATCATCCGTATCTGTATCCGTTTAATCCGGATACGAATTATAAGCGAATTCGGAGCAGATTACCTGCGGACAATCTGAAGCCGTTTACACCCCTATTTAGTTCTCTTCATCTCTCCGATATTCTTACGACTTTTTTTTTTCATTTTTCTGACAACATATTTGCGGTGCTTCTGTGTACAGCGACGGATGCTGGGTTAAATACAGCAAACCAATATTTTAAAGTAGAGATTTCGTTTATGAATGCGATTGATTATTGTATAATTTATATGAGGTACTATATGCAAATGCGTATTATGAAATATTTTAAAATTTACGACTTATATAGAATTTTTAAGAAAGCTTCAATAAAAAATAATACAATAAAATAAGAAACTAATATAATTAGGGGTGTCAATTGGTACAATAAGAATTGGGTGGAAGCATTTTCGTATATGTATCTGTTACAAATTGTTCTTACACGTACCATATTCTTATCTGCTACGAATTATCTTATCCGTACTCTATCCTTACCTGTTATGGTTGTCGAATAACTAAACAGTAGTGGTAATGCTAATAAAATAATTATTTTTAATTATTTACTAGAAAAAATATTAAAACACATTCATTTCATACATATATACACGTCTTTTAAAAAAATCTAAATTTGATTGGAATTTGCTTTAATGGCTATTTAAGTGAAACACAACTACTCTTAGATAAATATTCATTGCTCATTAATATATATAAACTATATAATTTTTTAATTACACAATCGGATAACAAGTACGGAATAGTCTTTATCCGTACCCTTACCCATTTAGATAACGAAAAAAAAAACTATATACCTTTATAGAGGAGGGTTCAAAAGTCTCCATTTTTAAAAACTTTAATAGCTCAAAATCTAAAACCTAAAAGTCAAAATAAAACCGTTGGATGTGATATATATTATTTTTTTCTATATGCTCATACAAAACTATCACATTTCAATTTTGTTTATATATGAATCAATAAGTTGAAAAATTAACGTATCTAAATTATCCGCATTAGTACATTTTTTACAAGCTCTTGATGACGATCAAAATAAAGTTGGAATGTCATAATTTTTTACACATGCATAGATAAAATGATGTAGATCATATTCAACAGTTTTATTTGATTTTTAAGTTTTAGATTTTTAGTTATTAAAGTTTTTAAAAATGGAAACATGGTGGAAGCACACAAAATGAAAGCATTTGAACCATCCTCACCTTTATATGTACGCTTATTTAAAAAGATTCTTATCTGTATCCGTCTTATCAAAATACAGTACGAGTAAACGGATACAGTGTAAACAGATAAAACGGTGCCATTGCACCCCTAAATATAATATGTTACTAACCACGGTTGCTTTTGTAACATCCGTTACATCTTTGGTTCCGTAACACAAGAAAAGGAAGGAAAAAAAAAAAATGTTTGGGTCCCACTTCAATCTCCTCTGTCCATACCATTGTCGTTGCATCAGCAATTTAGAGATGTGTCGAGTGTCGACTGATATTTTATGTGTCCCGGTTTGCGTCTCATGAGTCAAATTGTGACGAAAAGGAAGAGGCGGAGAGTAGGATCATAGGATGTCAATAGATGCGGTATAAAATCGGATTTAGATTTTTTTTTTATCTATATTCAAATAAAATAAGTCTTACATTTATTTTATTTTTATTCGTTAAAAATTAATCTTGTCTGTACCTTATAATTATTTGTTAAAATTAAGTGATTAACGTAAACACATTATGTATGTAATATCATCATAAGAGCAAAATTAGGGTGTGATGTGCTCATTAATAGAAGTTGGTGAGCATACCTTCAAAAAACTATTGGATTTGGCTTCAAACTACGAATCCAAATTGTTAAAATTCTGTACTTCGTTAGTGATGCATGTACACAGAGGCGGATGTAGTAAGTCTGTACGGGAGTCAATTGATCCCCATTTTTTTAATTTTTTTTTTACTAATATATAATTTTGTATATATTTTGCAATAAAATATCATGAAATGGTAAAAATGACCCTCATTATTCGTGAAAGTTTTTATATGATTAACCCCATAGTTCGAAAATCTGACTCCTCAAAAAAAATTATATAATTGACTCTCATAGTTCCAAAGTCTGGCTCCGCTCCTTCATGTACATGCAACATTTTTAAAGTTTCAAATTCATTTAGCACATGGTCAAACGGTAAAAAAATTAATATTTTATAAGTTAATTTTTAAATTACTTTATGTATTCATTTTTCATCATTTTTTTTACCACTTGACCATGTACTAAATGAATTCGAAAGTTTAAATTTTTTGCATATACATGCATTACTCACAAAGAACAGAATTTCAACGGTTTGAATTCGTAGTTTGAAGTCAATCTGATAATCTTTTAGAGTGTGCTCTCCAACTCCTCTTGGTGAGCACATCACACCCTAGATTTTGCTCATATCATAAAATATAAAAAAAAATTATAATTATTAATGCTATTATTTTTTAATGTATAAATTAAGTAATTAAAATGACATAAAATATCATGATCAACTCTGTCATAATTTACTAATAAAAAATTATATAAGTAAATTTTGTCATAAAGTATCAATTAAAAAGACATAAAAAAATATATTGTATGAATCAATATCATCATACTACGGAGAGCCAAATCCTCTATAAATTTTAAAAAAATAATCATTTTTAAAATTAATAATTATTCTTCGCCTCTTCTCATTTTTTAAAATTAATAGTTTATATAGCAGTAATATTTTAAGTTTTTAACGATTATGCATTTACATAATGCAGACAATGAATCAAATATCCAAAATGCATTTAAAGGGGAGGTAGCACAGTTGGCTAAGAAAAAGTCCTAGAATTGTTGTATCAAAAGGTCGAGAGTTCGATTCCCCCTCACAACTTCGCAGCCTCTGTGAAGGTTTCAAAAAAAAATATATCCAAAATGCATTTAGTCCGGCACCATTGAGAGCAGTATTATTTGAGCTTTGAGATTTGTGCGGAGCGTATTTGAACGTTTGAGATTTACCATAATATGAGATATCTCATAGGATACGAATTCCACCATTGACGCGACGAATTCGCATCCTCTGAGATATCTCAAACTTTGCGTGACTTTATGGAATATCTCAATCGTTTAAATACGTTCTGCACGAATATCAAAGCTCAAATAATACTGCCCCTACGCAAAAATTGAGATATCTCAGAGATACGCACTCGCGATGGTCCGATCACTATCTGTTCGCTAACGATTTGCACAGTACGCATGGGATTTGGATGCAACAGAGCCCCGTGTTGCTAAACTTTAGAAGCTCCATTGCAATTTGCGAAGTTTATTAATGGAAGATAACATTAGATATATATTGTGATTATTTTTATATATATATTTTTTTTGTAGTTTTTCTATATGGACCTAATAATTATAGAAAATGACATGGTATAGAAAAGATGTGATATATGGCTTGATCTGACTGGTTAAACATTGATCAATATGGAAATTCCAATTACTAAATGTTGAATCCTTCAATTACGATACATAAAGGGGACTGGAGATTAAAAAATACATTTTTTTATACAGCTTATTTGAATTTAGGAATGAAATATGTATTATTTCAGTGAGCTCATGCTTGATTTTGTAGTTAACTAGTACATGTACAGATGCAATCTAGTTAAGTAAGAATGATGCAATTACTGTATTTGGACCACTAAATAACAAAAATAGCTTTTTAGATCAAATGTTCATTGCCTCGAATCTAAAACTAATTTAAAGAGGAACATCTTCCTATAAAAATAAGAACGATGCTAACAAATAAACTAAGAAGCCCTCTTAATGCCAAAATTTTGCTAAGAAGGCCCTTTTATCAATCGGTTTCTCCTTGCCAGAAATACCATCCATAAATGCATCCAATAATTGTGCAACCAGACTTGCTGGATCATCTAGCAGCACATTAATAAATGTGTTAACCACCCGTCTCTCTTGATCTGTTGCCTTGACACTAAACCATGTGAGAAACTTGACCCGCAACTCCCTTTGCATATAACCCTCATACTCCAGCCACCTTATAACCTTAACACAGTACTCGTACCGTTGCTCTGCAGACTCATTTCTGGGTACCAAAACAGGTGTGTCAGCTTTATTGGGTTTTTTTGGCAGCATTTCTAAGGCACAAGAATTTGACCCCATAAGAGGCAGTGAAACAACTGAAGCATTTTTTGGTGGCAAGTTGTTGTTTTCGCTCGAGTTTGTTGAGCCCTTTTGTGAATCTAGATCTCGAGTCGGCTCTTTCCTCAAACCTGGATCTGATAACCCAGTAAGGCTCTGTGTCATGCACTTGGCCTCCCATGTGCCGAGTTCTCTCATCTTACTAAATGGGCATGCTTTGAAGTAGTATTCAGTTGAAGGAATTAGACCTGAAATTGGGACATTGGTTTCATGTTTAAGAATCAAACAATCGGTTTTCTCTGGATATTCTATAGAATCGAGATTCTGGTACCAAATAGAACAGCCAATTATTTTTTCTTCAAACATGGCTTCAGTTGTGAGGAGAGATATAGTTACTGAAGAGTGGGTCACCTCCTTAAACTGGATTTGAAAAGCATGTGAACCTGAACAGTGGGTCAAAATTCCAAATAAAATTAAAAGCAAGTTTGAAACCATGAAAAGAAAAGGCAGGGCAATGCTGACAGAGACAACAACAGTAATAAAAGGCACATAAGTAAATAGAAGAAAAGATATTAACAAAAAAGAACTAACAATTTACCGACATAATTCTAAATAAATAAAACAAGTACTGCTGAAGTATTTTATCAAATTGCAATTTCACGTTTACCTGTACAAAAATTCATGAATAAACTTACAAAACAATAAGAAGAAAGATCATGTAAACCCTACAAAATAAGGGAGTTGTTATGTGAGCCCTTACAAACATAAAAAAGAATATACAAAAACACCTCCTTCCTGTATTTTATTCAAAAAAAATACCAATTTCTTTTTTGTTTTTGTTTTTGCTATAAATAGATAAAACGGACGAAGGACGGAACTAGAAAATTGAGATGAGAGGGCTAGAAAATAAAGTGTAATGTAATTTTATTTTATAGAGGGGGGCTAAAAGTACTAACACATATAAAAATTATAAAATTTATTGGACAAAATTACAAATTTTCAATGCATAGGGGTGGCTTAGCCCCCTTTTGATTCTATTACCTTCCGCCCCTGAAACGGACAATCCTAAAAATGCTTTTTCAATAAATAGGGAAGGGAGGTGTTGATGGCATTTGCATATTTTAGAATGACATATGGAACTTTTTTCAGAATATGCATGTCATTGTTATGGGCAAGGGCACCCAAGAAACTATTCCAATATCAAGAAAGGTGATGCATATGAAAACTTTTTACAGTATAAACTATAAAGTAATGAGGGCATTGGCAAAGCTATGGATTTCCAAAAGCAATAAAAATGAAATACAAAGAAATCAAATTAAACAATAAATAAGATTCTACCTAGGTGTTTAGGCCCAGAATTAGTTGACTCAATTCCCAACTGACAACCAAGCATTTTATCTAATGTCTCCAACGCTGAAACACATAGCTTCTGAACCTCGGGACCACAGTTCAGTCTGTTCACAATGCCCCTTGCATTGGCTGCTGTGACCTTGTCAAGAGGGCCTACTTCCTTCTTCAATTTCGCTACTGCTAGACTTATAGTTTTTCCAATTTCCTTGTAACTCTCAGTTCCTGTGAGTATCTTGTTGCTGAGGAAGAGCCTTTCACACAATGCATCTACTCTTCTTGCACTCATTGCAGTTGCCAGTTGTTTCCTCAAGCACCTGTCATAAAGGAAAAATGATATCAGTGTTCCAAGGAAAAATGGGCAGGAAGCAGATTAGTACTGAGATGTAACAGCCAATTCATACTACATGACCCCAGCTAGCTTGTAACAGCGAATTTCAAATTCTGTTTGGTTCTGTCTGTCAAGCCATAGAACACATAGCAAATGAGTTGATAAGATGTTGGTACCACATCAAATGAGCCAGGACAAAACCATTGTGCATTAAATGCCAGTGATATCTGATACAGCACCATATCTGCAATTACTGTTAAAAAGAAAGAGCATCGAACTGCTGAAACAAAAATCTTACCCCAATAGGGAGTTGACCTTTCCACAAAAAACACAATAGAAAGCTCCATCCAATTTCTCACTGCATACACTCTTCTTCTGAATGCCAGATTTTTCATGTTTCAGAGCACACCTCAGGTGACAGGTGGCACCACATGATTCATTCGTAAAAGGTGCGTCTGAACTACACACCAGCCATAGGCTTGGGTCCTTGTTCTCATCAAACTTGCAACAAACACAACAAGAGCATCTTTTACAATATATGTCGCCCATATTTAGTTTGGCTCGACATGCAACATTTTCACAAACAAGCTGATCAAGTTTTGCATCTTTGTCCGTAAAATTCTCTATATTTGCCTTTCGTTTAGGACGATCAGTTTTTGCATCTTTGTCCCCAGAATTCTTCAACCTTGAATTTGTTGCCTTCCTTTTGAGTCCGTTTGGGACAATGGTATCTACCAGCTCATCCAAATTCCGCTCCTGGTCATGGTTTGTTGTACCAGGCCCCTCAAACTCTCCATATTTGCATCTTTTACAATAGTCCTCACCTACACTTAATGGGGCAATACAAAATGCATTGTCACACACTGACCCCTCAATTGTTGCATGTGTGGCCCTTAAATTATCTTTATTTGCATCTTGCTCATAGTTTACCGGGTTTGATTTTCGTGAAACGAGCTTGAGAAGTTGGTTTATCATTTTGGGTTTAGGTAGGCTGGTGTATTTTCTCTCTTTCCCTGATTCAAAGCATATTAGTTGAATTAGTTCTTTGCGGGTCCATGACTGAAGAAATTCGCGGGCATCATTGATATTTTTAGAAACCTCAAACACTAATTCTCTCTTTCTCTCTAGGTTTAGATTGCTGCTATTTTCTGCTTCGCTTGCACCACCTGCAAATAAAAAAAATGAAGATTCTTTTAAAGAAAATGAAAAATAAAAAATAGAAAAAAGCTACAAACTTTATGAGAGAATAGTCATAGTGTTAATTAGTATCATACAAAAATCATAGTGTTAATTAGTATCATTCAAAAATCAATCGAACTCTAACATTTGGTTAATCTAAAAATTATCTGAGAGAATAATCATAATTAGGGTGGAGACGATAACAAGCTGAAAAGCGTCAGCTTGTAAGTGAAAAAACTGTAAATTGACTTCCAGTGTGTAGTTTGTGTGCATATATATTATTAATTGCAAATTCCATTTAAGTATAATTTCGATGATGTGGTTACTTAAGACGTGTTTAAAGCCATAAATGTATGCAGCGCATGAACAAATGCAAAAAGGAACAAACTATAGGACAAAAATTAGGTGCATTAGCAAACAAATCGAGAAATATGGAGACTTAGATTAGATGTTATCCATCTGAGTAGCTGTAAAATCATAAAAATCACAGGAATTGAGTAGCCCGCTTTCTTTTATAAATAAAAAAGAAAAAGAAAAAAAGAAGAAGATATACCCGAATAGCTGGATTCCATGGAGGTGAAGAAGGCGCTGATTTTGCTGGTGTTTTAAGCCTTCATGGATTGAAATGTCGCCCGAAACGGAAAGAATGAAAAAAGAAAAGCAAAAAATAAAGCGAACAAGACGAGCGAGACGGAGAATCGCAATGGTGGAGAAAGAGAGCGATTCTCCAATGAGAGACCAAGCCGGGTGGGGTAAAGCCGTAAAGAGAAATGAGTAGGGAGCTAGTATCCAACTGGCCCCCACTGGTCAGTCTAGTAGATGGTACCGATCTTGCGACAACGAGCTAGACGTTCTGTACAATTGGTCCTAACGTTTTCTAAAGCGACACAATTAAATATCTCCTGAAACTTGGTCCTTAGACGACAGGGGCTCTCAAGTCCCTATATGCTATATGTACATATTTTATACAGTGCTACTGCTACCTCGCTTTTACCACAGTGTTTTAATATTTGTTTTATATGCAGTATTATTGCATATGTGAATTTTTATAGGATTTATATATACATATTTTATATGAGAATTTATATAAACACACAAATATATGATAATATGTGGTATTATAAATCACTGTTAATATACTCTAAACTGATATTTTTATCGCTGTTAATAGATCAGTAATATGTGATATAAACCACTGTTAAACTATAAACCGGTATTTTTATCACTGTTAATGTACTCTAAACTGTATATATATTTTATATTTTGATTGCAGCCAAATAGGAATATTCAATCGAATATTCGACTACATTGATTTACTATGCTTGTTTGATTAATTATTTTATAATTTTAACTTTTTTTTCTTTTTCAAATAACAAGTTAAAAATACTTTATGATCGCGTTTGGTTTAAGATCGTGTGTCTCGCTTAAGTCGTCAAATACAAAATCATTCTAAGATTACGTAATTCTAACTTTAGAGTATCTAATTTAAGTCACATTTTCATCTGACTAACCTTTTATTTTAAGAAGATGAAATGCCTTCGTATTTTATTGATTTTCTTTTTAGAGGCAGTAGTATCACAAATTACATGGGAAAGCAGAAATTACATTGATTTTTTTTTTCTTTTTTACACCGGTATTCGAGTATATATATAGATCACAATTTATTATAGCACCTTTCTTTAATTCTGTCACGTGCATCATGGAAGGCTTCGCATTACGTACATTCTAAAATTCACAAGTTATACGCACCAGTCCAAAATTATCCTAATTCGTGTTTTTTCTTTAAGATTTTTCTTCTTTCTGATCTTTAACGAAACTAATATTGTCTTCCGTTTTAGTGGAGATCGGGACGTTTTGATCGGCTTTGTTCTTTTCTGAAAAAATATTTGCCCCTCTGAATGTTTGATTTATAATTCGGATTAAATTTGGATTTAAAATTAAAAAAATTCTTGAATTATGATTGGTAATTAGAATTATAGAAACATCAGAAATTACAAATTATAGCATTGGAAAGTATAAATAAAAATATTATTTGTTATCGAGTACTTAATTAGTTAATGGATTGAAATCCAATTTGATATTTTTTTTGCCTCCTGAGGAAAATCCTGGATCGCCCCCGGTCCCAGTCAAAACAACTGCTAGTAATCTTCAGTTTACTTGAGTAATCAAATGAAACTAGACTGAAAAGTGGGATCCTATCATATTTTATAAAGAACGAATTCGACTCAAACCACTTAATATGATCTCCATATTAAAATGTAGTTGGAGATCAAAATTTATATTTTTTTGAAAAAAAAATTACAATTTTTTTAGACTTTTTTTTTATGGTTCAAAATCTTTTGAATAATACTGATTTTGTTGTTGAGCGGTTCAGATCGACTGTTTGTATTTTGAAAACGAAGATAAAAATGAGACATTATTGGAGCACGAAACAATGAGATATTTTAACCCTTTCATTTTAATTTATATTGTTTTAAAAATAACAGGTCAAAATTTAACCAATAACTCTTTAATTTATTCTAGAGTCCGGCTAGTATGACATCAGTGTCATTTCAGCCTATATAACACCAACTCCAAAATCTACCGAATCAACTTCTAACGGTGAATCCAAACCGTTCAAACCGATCTACTTCATTAGTTGTGCGTTACATGCAAATTTTATAATTTTTCGAATTTATTTAGTATCAAGTCAAGCAAGCGGTCAAATGTGTGAGTTTTTAAGTTAATTTTAATGCATTTATTTTTCAATATTTTTGACCGCTTGATTTGATACTAAAATAATTCGAAAATATAAAAAAATTATATGTAAATGCATCACTCATAAAGTAAATTTGATTTGAACAGTTTGGAGTTGGTGTCATATGACACCAATATCATACTGGCCGGACTCTTTATTCTATTAGCTTACTTGTTTGAATTAGATCAAACTTGTCCTTTGTTACCATAATTAAAATAATGGACGTCGTGCCAGATTATCCTTGTCATTTACTACTATAATTAATAAAATAATGGAGGTGCGGGGAATCGAACCCCGTGCCTCTCGCATGCGAAGCGAGCGCTCTACCATATGAGCTACACCCCCTTTTCATGTTATCCAGGGTCTAAAATTTTATCACAAGTTTGCTGAAATAAAAATGACCATGCCCATAAGTTTGTCTTCACCCTCGCACTTTTACAAATTAGGAACCGACTCTGCTGCTCTTCAACAGGAGTGCAGGACTCAGTTATTCAAATTTCAGCTATTTTATTTTTATTGAGATTCGTGCATAAAAAAAAATTTGATAACTGATATTAGAATAACAGAATTCTGCTCTCCTATTTGAAGAGCAGTAAAGTCGGATCCTACAAATTGATCCATTCTAGACGAGATTATGTTCCTTCAAATATTTGCCGAATCTTTTCGTTTCTGGTGCCACCTTAAACCACTTCCACCAATACCTTAATTTATTATGCTAGAAGTGATTTTGAAAGATAAATTAATAGGTCATATTTTAAGTGGAGGATTCAAATACCTTCATTTTTTATGTCTTCATTGTGTTTTCATTTTTAAAAAATTTAATAGCTCAAAATTTAAAACTAAAAGTCAAAATAAAACTGTTAGATGTGATCTATGTTATTTTTTCTATGTGATCGTAAAAAATTATCAGATTTTAATTTTATTTTTATGTGAATCAATAAGTTGAAAAATCAACGTCTTTAAATTATCCATATTAGTACATTTTTACAAGCTCTTGATAACGATCAAAATAAAGTCAAAAATTTGATAACTCAAAATCTACATCATTTTATCTATACATCTGTTAAAAAAAATTAAGTTCTAGATTTTGAGTTATCAATTTAAAAAAAAAAATAGAGATATAATGGAGGTACAAAAGATGGAGACATTCGAATCATTCTCCATATTTTATTTTACTTATTTTTCCGAGAATTAAATCTTTTGTGATGATTGAGTTTAAAAGAGAAAACGACATCCGATTGCTTCTCTGACCCTACTAATACGGATATCTTATGATCTTATCTCGATTCTTTTCTAATTAATATTGTTTATTCACTATCATACAGCTGTAACTACAGATGATCCATCTACCTTGATTTATTTATTTGAAACAGAGCTATCTAATATTTATCCAAGCAGTTAGATATCATAAAAAAAATGGAAGCAAAGTTTATTTAATCATAGATTCACCATAGTACATCAATATCTCGGCAAGTAACGGTTCATGAAATTTAAGAGGAGAAAAGAACATCAAAAATGAAGATATCTAGGTGAAAACAGAGCGGATAGTGGTAAAATCATATTTTTATTTTTATTTTATTTTTTGGATACAAGTACGAAACGGATATCAGATACATCAGATGAATACAGATACAAATCCGAATCAGATCGATTTTTTTTTTTGAAGGTCAACGGTAAAGTTTGCCACCAACAATTATATTGATAAAAAAAATTTGAATTACACAAATAGTGAAATGCTTGAAAAAAATCTAAATGTAGAGAAGGCCCCGTAGCTACCCACACATGTGCACTTAGTAATTTTAACTTGCCCCAAAGACCGTCGTTATGATGCAATACTCACTATCTTTCCGCCCCGACCTATGCTCCATCTATCTAGATCGGATATTTATTAAAATAATATAAAAAATATTATTAAAGCTCATAATATTTATCTAATTACAATGATAAATAATATAAATTTTTCATAATATATATTAAAATATATAGTATATATTTATTATTTAAATACGAATAATTAAAATATAAAACTATACCAGTATATTTTTACATAAATATTGGGATATCAGACATGGACATCTAAGATTTTCGAATACGGTGGATCCATGTCTTGCCGTTTTCACCCGTCAGCTATCTGGTCGTCATTTACGTTGATTGGGCCTGATAAAGTCAAGGAAATCCCTCGATTAGTCACGCTAAGAGCACGTGGGCCAACTGAATGCCTACAAAACCAGAAAGCGCCTGATAACACAATCACTGTACCGACTTCATACCTCACAAATCACAACCTACCTCGTAACAGCAAATACCGTTCGAAATTTCAAAATTTTCAGTCATGTGATGGACTGATGGGAGCAGTTGTAACACATCTATCCGTATATATATTTGATTGAATAATCTGGATGCATCGTACTTTTTTTTAAACTATGAACAGTTCCAAAGATTTTCTGTCATCTACACGTATATCCGTATATTAGATTAAACAGTATCTGGTGTCTGGAACTGTGAACTTTTCCAATAAATTATACATGAAGAAAATGTATCACTGGTTCGCTTAAAAAAAAAAAACCAATTGTTTTGGGTTCTTTATCATTCATATATTTGACTCAATTTTGATTAAAGGAGATCCTTACGTTACGGTAGCTGATAGAGCATGTACTGAAAGCCTCGTAAAGCCACTTTTAAGTTGAATACTAAGTCCAGAAAATAAGCTCAAGAAACAGGTCTAGTTGAATTGTTCGTACACCTCACTGCTTGGCTGTCAGGCCTACGAGGAAATCTCATTCGGATTGTCCGAACAGGAACAAAAGCGACCTACCAACTGCCTGCATGAAAGGTTCAGTCGAGTATCTCTACGAGACCCAAACCAACATATTGGTCTATAAATAACTTGAAATTCACTGAACTTGAGGTCTAGAAAATCAGCAATATGAGATACAAAAGAGGATAGAGTTACGTACATATTAGATTCGCAATCAGTTTGACGTGGACACACAATAAATACACTTAACAAACACGAACTAATCTCATTCGAATTAGGACATGCTTTGGATTGGCTCGACTTAATTCCATTCAAGAGGGGTCGTATCAGTAGCTGACACTTATTTATTTATTTATTTTTGAAGAAAAGTGCCCATAGACAAGTTGATAGTTAAATTTAATCTTGTGAATCGTTTAATTTGAACTCTTTCGGCCGGTTCAAAACTAATTAAATTAGACCTAATGAACACTTCTAATCTTGTGAACTAGTTTTTTTTTTTTTTTTTTCTCTTTTATGTTTTTTTTAGTTTAGTTTAGTCCGTAGGTCTCAATTCTGCCCCCCAAGCAGAATTGATCGCGTGTTTCTCCTGTAGGAGGGATTATGTCTTTACCAACTGCCCCATGCAGTGGTAGCTTGTGAACTATTTTTTGGTTTAGTAATAAAGACAATGTTTTTCAAGTGAAAGACCATAGCGGTAGGTTTAGAATTCGAATGAAAAATCTCTTACATATATTAAATAGTTAAAAAAAAATATCAAGTCCTGAATGTAGTACGATAGATTTTCTAATGTTTTGTGCTTTCTCTCCTTCTCTACTTTTTTTCAGGAGCACGTCTTAAGTAAAAAATCGCATATTTAAAATTCAAATTAATTTTTTTAAGTGATGACACCGATAAAAAAAAATTAGATTTTTTAAGAAAAATAAATAAGTCGTGTCCAAACATCTTTTATTATGTACTCTGGTTATACTATTAACAAATATTTAAATAATTTATTAGTGTATTGATAAGTTTGACAACAAATAATGGTTGAATTGAGAAATAATAATACTTATTAGTTTTTTTTTTTGAATAACCGGACAGAAATAATACTTATTAGTTAATTTAGCATTTTTTTTTATGATTTTGAAACTTGACGAAATATCAATATGACTGCACGCTGAAACCCTTCCTGATTCTTTTAGCCAGATAATTGACCCCATGTTCTAATTTTAAATTTATAATAGCATTTGACTACGAAAAATATAATATTTTCGGAGTCTTTTCCGACTAGTGTTGTAAAAAACGGTCGTTTAAGATGATTAATTGGCCAATTAGTCATTGGCGGTGATCAAATCGTGACAGATTTTTTTGACTAATCAAACGATTATTCTCAATTATGTTTTATTAATCGCTTGACGGTACCATGTCCATCCGACGAGCTCATACTGTTATTTACAACACTGTTTCCAATATAGTACTTGAGTTGTTATTCATGCATGTAGCTTTGAAAAAAAAAAATTATGTACGGAGTCATATCGGCCATGGTGCACTTGAGTTTTTTTTTAAAAAAAAATATTAAGACTGAGTCAATGATTCTTAATAAAGTAATAGCATTGTATTTTAAAGAAAAAAAATAAAATTTCGATTAATTCTAAAGCCTAAGTTTGGAAGATAGGTGTGGGATGGGAAAAAGTTCATTGTCCCTATCTTTTTTTTTTTGTGGAAGATAGGTGGGATAGAAAAAAGTTTCAATTACCGAGTCAATGTTTAAATGTTCAAATAATTCAAAATCGTTCTTCTGTTTCAATTGCAAGAACAAAAAATATAAGCCAGGGACAAACAAAATCTTTAATTCATAACAGAACAGAAGAACTGAAATTCGGCCCATAATACGATGAAAAATAATTATTTCGGCCCACGTCGGGATGTAACTAGTAAACTAGGGGTGAAAACGGAGCGGATAGGGTTAAAATTATATTTATATTCTTTTTTTTTTTTTTTTCCGGATACGAATACGGAGCGGATATCAGATATATTAGACGGATACAGATACGGATCCAGATCAGATTAGATATTTATTAAAATTAAATTAAAAAATATTAAAATTCATAATATTTATCTAATTATAATGGTGAATAACACAAATTTTTGATAATATATATTAAAATATATGGTATATATCTACTATTCGGATACGGATAATTGAAACGTAAAATCATATCAGTATCCTTATCCATATGGATATTCAGATATCGGATATCCACATTTAAATTTTTGAATATGAATCGAATATTATCCATAGATGTAAGAATGATTTTTCCGATTTTAAATTTATAACTCTCAACTGTCAATGAAAAATATATAGGAATAGTAAATTCTTTTCCATCCTATATATTCTTCGAAATGTAATGAATTTTTAAAAATTAATTTAATTTAAATATTAATATTAAAAATGTTTGGAAATTTTTATTCGTTTAGACTATATATATATTTTTTAAGTAATTTAATTTTTAAACAAGTAGAAAACAATGCACTTAAACATGGCAAAGCATAATCAGGGCAAAATCTAAGATTTGGCCAAAAGTGATTAAGCCAATTCTATGATTTTAACATTTTAATTATACATATTGAAATTTAATTGAATTTTCGTACTTTTTTTAGTTTGTATATAGTTTAGCATTTTTCATAAAATGATAAATGTGAGTTTGTAGTCTAGTGGTTAAGAGTTTCATCTGAACTTTAGAATGTCTTGGGTCCATTTAAATGATGCATTTTTTAAATGGTACGAATTGAGAGCTTCATGAATTATTAATTTTTATTTATTTTTTGAGATAAAAAATATGGAGCTTTAGCCTTCTAATTTTTGTTTAAATGTTCTCAAAAAATCTCCAATCCGGATTCTAAACTTATGATCTTTGACATTCTGAGAGTGTTATCCTTTATCACTATACCAAAGCAGATTTTTTTTTCTCTACTTGATCAAAACTTTATTTGTAGGAATTAACTAGAGAGTGAAATTGATAGAAACTCTTTTTTTTTTTTTTCTCTGTCAACAAAATTTATGACGTCCTCTTGACTTTTTTCTTATATTTTTCGAAGAACTTTTTAAATAACATAATCTCATATTTTTTTTCCTCCATTAACAAAAAAAAATCAACATCTCGTTTTTGTTCATATATGACTCGTAAAATATGAAATATTAATTTAGAGGATTTTAGAGAGAACAAAAATAATATCATCTCTTTTTTTTCCTCCAACATAATTTTTAACCTCATCTCGATTTTTCCTCCATAAGGTCGTAAGTTCAAAATATGAGATTATATTATTCATAAAAATACAATTTTTATCTCTATTTTTTATCCATAATTTAAGTAGAGGAAAAGGATGAGAAAGTTGACTGCCGTCTATCAATTGGAAAAAATAAAAATACCCTTTTCAATAAAAAAGAAAAGAAAAATGAACCAATTGTACATATCCGAGATAAATATTAGCATTAAAGGGATTAGTTGGATTGTACCTAATTGGATATTAGTTGTAGACAAAGTAGGTGTGAAGAAATTAGTTGTACATGTATTCTTTGATCAGGAAATTAATTTTTTAGTTATAGAAATTATTAATTTCAATAGAAAGAGTGTCTACATTTTTTATTTATAGAAATTATTAAATTCAGACGTACATAAATAGAAAGAGTGTCTCGTTTCCAATAAATATAGAAAAATCAAGTTCACTGAGTTCGATTCAAATATTATGGATCAGATTCAATGATTCAAATATAAATATTATGCTTTTCTAGGATCATTTGTGGACCAGGGCTTGATTCTCCACTAATAGGACGGTTTGTATCCAAACTCAAATAAAAAACTTGGATCTGAATCCTTGAGTCCGATCCATTATATTTGGATCGGACTCAATGAATCTGATATTTCTATATTTGTTGGAAACGAGAGACTCTTTCTATTTTCGTACGTCTGAATTTAATAATTTCTACAGATAAAAAAATCCCTTTGAACTGACAATCCAATATCTAAATTTAATGATACTGCGAAAAGTGATGGCGCCCGGACGGATTTTTTTTTATTGCCATCAATTAAAAAAATAACAAATACGGCTTCAATATTCTGAAAACTAGAAAACTGTCCCAACTGTCCTAAAGTGGGGCGGTTTTTTTTTTTTTTTTTTTTTTTTTTTTGAAGAGGACTGCCATTGTGTGACGATTCTCTCTCTTTTTCCTTCTTTTTATTTGAAAAATCTCAAAATGAAAACAGTAAACTAAATTTTTGATAAAACACTAAACTCAATCTCATCGATTGTTTTTTTAATAGCATATCCTCCATCCGAATACCAAATACATTAAACTAACTTTCAAAATGAAAACATTTGAACTAAAAAAAATATAACAAAAAAAAAACTCTAGATTTGATATTAATGAGTCTAAGAAAAAGTATCACATATTATTAGTTACTAGTATCGTGTCCGTGCATTGTAACGGAAATATTATAAGATTGAATAAAATATCAAAAGACTTTTTTTGACATTTCACCTAGAATTAAGAAAAAAAAATAAAAGACACAAATGCAAAAAAAAAAACAGAGAGATAAATAATAAATAATAGTAAAAGAAACAATAACAAATGAAAAAAAAAATCAAACATAACATGAAATCAACACCAATCCGGTCTCTGGTGGTGAATAGATAGTACAGTGCATTAGGGACTTTGGAGCTCGCTAGCTTGGTTTTTCAATTCATGCAACAAAATGTAGAAAATTTGTACTGGAACTTTGGCCCCACAATATGTGCAGCAAATTGGTGCCTTGAGTAACCTTGACATGGAGGGCAACCCATGATATACAAAATCATAAGGGTCATGTCCATTAGCACAATTGAATGAGGGATCAATTGAAGATGAATGGTTATTGCACTCGACTTCTTCAAAAGTATCTACATATATTACAAAAAAATTATAAAAAAAAATGGTGAATACAAATAAAAAAGTGTTGTTAAGCATAAACAATTGCAATCGGTGAGATATTAAAACCGTACCCTTAGATCGAACAATGAAGATGGGTGCAATAGTTGCCTTGTCAATTTCATTTTGTGTGGTCACAAGTGGCACTGTGTTAACATTGTTATATATCCCCTTACTATTTGTTCGTACACCTAAAAGAAAATCCAACATAAAAGTTAATTTGCGGCAACTACTATTTTAAAATGTACATACAAATAAAAAAAATTATAAAACTGTCTTAAAATTTATATTACCGTGCAACGACTCAATAGCATCATGCGGAGCTGATGAATCTACATCTATTTGCAACGGAGTCTCTAAAACTAATAAAATATTTGACGTCGCAACAGCATTTGGTTTTGGATTATTGCTATTGTCTCCTGTTTTGAATTGCTTATTTGCATGGTTTTTCATTAGAAGAGTTTGCTTCTTTTCCCAACTCATTCCTTGATATGCAGCACTCTTCTTGTACCTTCTCTTTTCATCCACTCTTATTTCTGTTATTACAAATAAAATAATAATACAAGTTTTTTTTTTTTTTTAAATGTACATCGATTAATGATAGTGCAAAAAAATACATTTTTTTTTTAAAACCTGATGTTCTTGGAGTAGTTGAATAAGAATCCTCATTTCCATTAGTTATACTTTTTTTTAACTTTCTTTCTTGTATGATGTCTTGACATGAAATAGATCTAAGATAATTAAATAATGAGTGATTCTTGTTTAAGGCATAAGCAACCAAAATTGATATAAGAGTTTCCAAAATTATTTTGTATTCCAATGCAAGAAAGGAGTAAAATGGAAATAACAAAACCACTTTTTGGTTTTATCGTCAGTTTTTTTTTAACATTCATGAAAAATAAAATTCGCAAATTGGGTGGGTAAGTGCACATGGTGCCACAATGAAAATTACAAATTTTCTAAATCCCAAGCGCCATAATGAAAACAAATTGAGTAGTATCATTTGTTACCTAAAATAAGAGATTTTTTAAATCATGTCACATGAATGTAATAAAGTCTAAAAGTATATATAGACCTAGATGTAATAAAGTCTAAAAGTAATTATTTTAGTAGCAAAAGCAACAGACGTACGTGCTTCTGAAATCTTGTGCTTTTATGATTTTCAAAGAGTTGTGAGTTAGATTTGAATAGAAACAAAATTAGAAATATATGTATAGAAATAAGGAAGTGAATAAAAAATTGATTTTCATTGTGATATGTCGCCAGAAAGTAGAGAAATAAGGAAGTGAACAAAAATTGATTTCCATTGTGATATGTCGTATAGAAACGGAAGGTAGAGTCGGTTCAATTAGAAAGGGGAAATAATAACATATAAATGAGGAAATAGAGAATTATATCGCTAAATTTCAGAGTCTGCTTAATTTTAACTGTAACAGATCGTGTGGTGGTACGTGTGGCAAGTATGTTTGTAGCTAAATTTAGACTTCTACACATAAAACATATGCACTTAATCAAAAGAAGGTAGATTATGTGATTGGAGGGCTGAGATTACATTCGAAAATTCATCTTTCAATCCTAGCCGTTGGCGGATTGGACACCCAACGTGCTTAATAATAAAATGGAGATATGAATAACATTTTAACTAAAAAAATTAAAAATATTACAAAAAAATTATAGATTTGAGACTTCATACATTTACATGAACAATACCAAGAAGAAGTATGGTAAAGAACAAAAAAATCGAAAATTAGAAATGAAAAACTTAATCAGAAACTTCAACTCAAGTTGGAGGCTCTTCCTTTTGTGTTTTTGCAATTATGAATTTTGTAAAACAACATGACAGTCACTAATGCATGCATCTTCTCGCAAACTTTCTAAAAATGGTCATTTACTGAAATCAGTCACTTAAGCATCATTTTACGGTCGTTTGAAGTTTCATCGTTATTTTTCACCTTCTGAGTAAAGATATCATGTCTCTTACCTTATGCCTTGCCCTAGCCTCGTCTGTTTACGAGAGATGCATTAGATAAAATATGTATAACCTACAGGTGTTTTAGAAGTGAGAGAAATAACTTTAAAAAAAATATTTGAAAGAAGGATGTTCATCATTTTTTTAATTTGAACTAATACAATATTTATATTTTGTTCTGTCATTTAGTCAGGATTTTTTTATTATCAATTTGATATTAATCATTAAAAAAATTAATTGATGAACAATTTCACTACTCAATTACTCTACAATTTTAGTAAAAAGAACAACAACAGAGAGAGAACCGTCTCACTGTGTGGCGGTCCTCTTCAGAAGAGAACCGTCCCCACTATGAAGCAGTCGTCTCTGAGAATGGAACACCCCACAGTAGAGCAGTCAGGGCATTTTTTGAAAATTTTAAAATGAGAGAGCAGTTTTGTTATTTTTTAGGGCACTTAAAAGAAATGGGACGCCCGGAGAAGAGATGGAATGTTTTGTGTTTCCTATTTTTCATTTTGTGACACTCTACCTTTCTTTCTATTTTTGTCCTTTCCAAAAAAACTCGAAAATAAATCCACCTATTTCTTTCCAAAAGCCAAAGAAAAAAAAAACAATGAAACAATGAGAAAATAAATTTGAATCAATAAATTTAATTATTATATTGCAGTGTATAATTAAATCATTAAGTGAGACTTATCTTTTGAAAAAAAAATAAGTATGAAAAATATTTAATTCAAGATGATTTAGAAGGATCTGATCTCAAGAGATCTTAATTTTTGGATATTTAATATTAAAAGAAATCAACATATTAATGAAGAGAGAGATTGTAATATTAGAGAAGCAATTAAGCAGGATAAAATCGTCCACTACCTTAGAAAATGATTAATGTTGGATTCGAATACTTGAAATATTTTATTTATTTTATTCTTAATCACAATTCGATATTTCTAAATTCATCCTCTAACACATAAAATATAACAGCATATCACCCCTGACATTCTATTTGGATGTTGAACTCACAGAGTTCGATCATTTTAATCGAATATGACTGCATGATATGTTTATAACTTTATTAAAAGTGGTGATCGGTTCCCAAATCTCGGACAATCTCCGTGAATTGAAGGTATGAAATTAAGTTGCTTTTGCTTTTAAAGTTGGTAGCTTTAAATACGTACTAATAATTTGATTAATACAAAATATATTTATAACGAGTCAAATAATTATAATTTCTAAATCTTCTTTTTTTGTTCTCACAAATTCTCTAAACTACTCTGATCCACTATAATTCTGCATATATACACTTTCAATTAGTCTATTATCTCAATCACATCTCTCTACGACTAGATCCGCTTTTTTCGACCACCTCCACAATCCGAAGACCAAATTTGCTCATTGCCGCGCTCCGACCGAGAAGAAAACAAACTCTATGCTATGAGCTATGAGATACGCTAGGATTTTGGAATCAGTAAAATTTCGCCTCTGGACGCTCTTTTCTCTCCAACGAAACTTTAATCAGCGAAGAAACATGAATCGGCCAATTTTCGAAGATACGAAGTTGTTATTAGTTATATAGGATATTCTGAGTCTTAGATATGAATTCAATTGATGAGTATAAAAAGATAGATCATGGGTTCGAAATTCAGATGAAGAAAATTCTTTGTTGTAATAACAAGAATATTAAATAATTGGATAGTTTGACCTTTAATTTTTACTAAAAAAAATTAATATAGAATTATCGTAATCAAATAGTGATGGTTTGATTTGCTGGTTGGCTGTGTTGATGATACTGATAGCTAGTTATTGTTGGTGAGCCCAATGAGGCAATGATAGATATACCTAACTGTGGTGCACTGGTGCTACAACTAGAAGTCTAGAACGGCATAGTACTTGAGCATGATTTGGTTTGCAACTTAAATAATATTTTCATGTGAATGAGGGTGATTTATCAATTTTATAATTTATTCATAATTGTCTTTTTGTCTGGATCAAGCGGCATAAATTAATTAATGATAATCCGAACGGTGAAATAAATGGAGATATACATGTCTTTAGAACCAAATCTGCATCGATTCAGACCGTACGATAAAAATTCAGGTCAATCTGATCTGATTTGACACACAGATTTCCTTTAATTTTCATTCGGACAATGATTTTGACGGTCCGGATCTAAACTGAAATATTTTGTTGAGGAGAGATCAAGTTACAATAATTTTGAGTTACTACAAAGTTATAACAACAGTTTTTTTCATTTTTAAAGTCCAAATCGTCGATCCAAACCGTTCAACATGATTATCTAAATAAAATATACTTTCAGATAAAATTTCATATTTTTTTGAATTTTTTTACTATTTATTAAGATGGGTACAAAATTCAATGGTTTGAATTTGACTAGTTTTTGTACCCATCTTAATAAATAGTAAAAAAATTAAAAAAAATGTAAAATTTGATCTGGAAGCACATTTTATTTAGATAATCATGTTGAATGGTTTGAATCGACGATTTGGACTTTGAAAATGAAAAAAAATCATTGTTGTAACTTTGTGGTAACTCAAAATTGTGGTAATTAGATCTCTCCTCTATTTTGTTACCTTAGATTATATTTACGGTCACGAGGAACTGATTGATTGGACCGGAGATGGATTGTGGAACAGATAGAATTAGAAGTGACTAATGAGGTTAGAGTGACTGTACTTAGGGGTGTTCATCGGTTCGGTTCGGTTAAAACCGAACAAAAATAGCTAAACCAAAGTTTAATTCGGTTTTCAAAAATAAAACCGAACCAACCGAACTAAATCAATGAACCGAAATAAACCGAACCAAAATAAATTTCGGTTTATTCGGTTTAACCAAAATAACCGATAAAAATCAGAAATGGAGAGAAGGAAGAGAATTTTTTTCGAATGAAAAACATAGATCCAGTCCTCATTCAATCCCTGTTTTAATATTACAATAAAATGTTTATAGAAATCTAGTTTCTTAATTATGACTCACCAACGACTCAAAGAATCAAAATCTGAAAATTACCCAAAAACCCTTGAAAACCTTAGTAATTAAACTAAGGAGCAAAATCAAAACAGTTAATGATTAAATAAAAGAATAAGAGATGAGAAATAGATCGAGAGAGAAGGAAAGAGAAAACGAAAAGAGGGAGAGAGACAACAAAGAGAGAGACAGAGAGCGGAGAGGGTGGGGTAGAGAAGAGGGGATGCGGACCCCTGTTAGAGTCCTTTCTTTCTTTTTGATTAAACTATTGAGCCCTTCAAGAGAGAGAGACAGGTAGCGCAGGTTTTTGAAATTAAAGAGAAAGACGAAGACGCGAACACGCTTATTCGGTCGGTTCGGTTATTCTAAGTTTTAGAAATTAAAAACCGAACCAAACTAAAAAAACCGAATAACACTGGAATTTGAACCGAACCGAAACAATTAAACCAAAAAACCGAACCATTCAAACCAAACTTTTACGGTTCGGTTAAAAACTAAATAAACCGGACCCAATGAACACCCCTAACTGTACTCTGGCAGGTCATGAGTTCGAAATCTGGACAAAAAAATTCTTTATTCTAATAACAAGAGTATTAAATAGTTGAATAGTTTGACCTCCAATCTTTACTAAAAAAAATTAATATAAAATTATCATAATCAAATAGTGTTTGTTTGATGTGCTGGTTGGCTGTGTTGATGTCTGAGTAGCTCATGTTGTAGGTCATGTTAATGGTGATGTACATTGGATTTTGATGAATCTTGTAGCTATTTTAAATGATTGTTACTGTTATGGGGGTTTGATAACATTTCAGTACCATTTCCTTTAGTTGTTTTAGTTTCTGATGAAATCGGTGGGTTTTTTTAGCTTACTTTGTTTATGAAAAAAATATAATATGTGATAGGGTCCTATGTTAAAGGCCTTATAAAAATTGCTTAGAAATAAATATCAAAGGGCCAAGAGTCATAAAGCTCAAAGGAAAGAATGAATCCAGAGCCCTTTCGGGATGTGGATCTAATCCTCCTGGAAAAATGCCGAAATCAACTGATGAACTTTACAAGAGGAGGCTCGAATAAAGACAGGTTCGGGATTGATAGAACTTATCTCGAATGAAGATCGCATAATCGACCTATCTTCGAGACCAATTGATTATGTCTCGAAGAAATGCCTTCACCGACATAAAAGTCTATAAATATCCGGAAATTCAGTAAGAGAGATGATGATCAATACCACACACAAAACAAGATTACACACGAAAGGCACGAATGGGATAGAGTTGTGGTTTAATAAACCCGAACCAAGTTTCACAATTTATCTACTCATTCTCTTAACTAACCACCTTGAGCTGCCCTTCACTGAAGGTAGTCCGTATATTGATCGCGTGGATCAATACTATTTGGATCGGAGCGTATCAAAAGAAAATCTTAACTTCTATTAAGATCCTAAGACATTCTTCTAAGTTCTCATATAATAACAATCAAATATGAACTCTTCAACGCGCATTAAAATTTACTCGAACTTTTGTTATAGGATGACTCCTATAAAATTAGTGAAGATACTACCATTAATTAACAATCAAGATTATTTAATTTATCTCTTATTCGGAGCAGATCCATGTATAGTACTGAATAGGGATCAATTGACCATCATTTATTAATTTTTTTTTTGTATATATTCATGATTTTTTATATAATTTAGAGTAAAGTGCTATGGTTACTGTACAATTAATTTTCTATTTTTAGCATGATAATCTTATACAATTAGTTCTCAATGTGTGTTTAATTCTCATAACTTGAGAGTATCACTAATATCTCATCTTATCGATAACCAAAGTTGTACTAAAAAAGAAAGAATTTTTGAAGCTTGCAAAATTAACACGCCAAATACCAAAAAAAATTAGCAAAGATACTATTTTTAATTTTTAATTTTTGCAAAACTGAAAAAAATCACTATTTTTAAAGATAAGTTACTATTCAACGAGCATTAAGATTTAGTCTCCACAGCTTTTTATGTGCAAGTTTTTGTGAATTTTACGTGTGCAACTTTCTGGGATTAAATTTTATAATTTTTTGAAAATTTTTAAATATTTTTAAAAATAAGTACAAATCACTCTTTCTGGACCGTTCAAAAACAACAATTTTCTACCCATCTTAAAAATTAGTAAATTTTTTTAAAAAATTATAAAGTTTCTTCCCCAAGTATATTTTAGTATGGATATCATATTGAGCACTTCGAATCGACAATTTGAACTGTGTAAACAAATATATAAAATATGAAGTATGATGAGATATAAAAGAGATGAGGTATTGGAAATTTAACTGGAACCTCTTTACTAATTGGCACACGTGAAAATTTTCCATCTACCAGAAAGTGCCACTCTAGCTAACAGAACTCGCCAGTGTAAGTGCTAATTAATGAAAGCCAACTAAATTGTAGGAGAATGAACAGACAGATAATGAGATAATCTTGCCACTCTAACAGAACTCGCCAGTGTAAGTGCTAATTAATGAAAACCAACTAAATTGTAGGAGATGAACAGACAGATAATCTTCCCACTATGGCACATAGCTTTCTTTAATTTATTATTTATATCCTACCTAATAAAAATATATAAAGTTGCAAACATGTATGTTTTAATTTCAGGATAAATAAGGGTAAACAAATTAGTTAAGACAATTTAACATGTATCGTAATCAGGGGTGAAAACAGGGTGGATACGTGGTGGATAGTGATAAAAAAATATTTATATTTCTTTTTCATTTTTTGAAAACGGATGCGAATACAGAGCGAATATCAAACAGATACGGATACGGATCCGGATCGAATATAAAAATATTTATTAAAATAATTAAAAAAATACTGAAATTCATAATATTTATCTAATTATAATAGTGAATAACATAATTTTATTATAATATATATTAAAATATATGGTACATATCTACTATTAAAATACGGATAATTGAAATGTAATTGAAATGTAAAATCATATCAGTATCCTTATCCACACAGATATTTAGATATCAGATATTCACATCTAATTTTTTGAATACGAATCGAATACGGATCAGATATTGTCCATACTGTTTTCACCCCTAATTTCGTAATTAGTAGACTGAATTAATAGCTGTGCTATTATATTGCAATTACATTGTGAGGAAACCAAATACTTACAATTTAATTCTGGTCGTTCATTATGTAAATTCACACGAAATAAAATTAATTACTGGTAAAAAACGAGGTACCATTTCGGCTTATGGACTAGTTCTCTTATATTTCTCTCTACCAGATATTTTTTTTGAGAAAAAATAGGGGTCATGCCCATATTTTCATTCATGAAATGTGGTTACAAAGTTTGTATCCTCATCAATTGAAGACAAAGAAAAGTAAAAACAAAATGCGAGGAGCCCAAAACAGTTGAGCCTAAACAGAAAGAAAAATATAAAAATTAAACAGAAAGATAGAAAAGCGAATGGAAAAGTTAAAACCAGGGTAAGAAAGTAAATTGAAGGGATGAAATTGTAGCTGCTCTGAGGAAGCTGCCTGCCTTCTTTCTCCCTGTCCCTTACCAGCACTCAATTTATATGTACCAGTGAGCTCGCTGGCACGAAGTGCATCCATCTTCTCACTCCTGGTTGACCTCCGGCACCGTACCAGTATTGGTACCAGTCGTCATATTATCCCCAGATGCCCCCTGATCCTTCTTCCTATAGAATTCAAACTGCCAACTGATTTCCTGCAACAGCTCGTCCGTGTCCTTTGTAGCATCTGTGAAGCACCGTGCGCATCTTTCTCTCCATATTACGAAGTTCATAATTAGCAAAACTGTTTTCTGCTCTTGTTTGATGGGTCCCGTTTTTTCTTCGTTGATTATGTCTATTGTTGGCACTGATGGCCATAGCATAGTGGGTCTGCTGTTCTTCAATTTTTCATAAAGTTGGAGTGTGTACTGACAATCTTGAAATAGGTGCTGGTTTGTTTCAAGGGCCCCTTTGCATAGTGTACACCTACTGACAATTTGCATTCCTCTCTTCTGTAAATTGTCATGGGTGAGGATGCTGTTGCGAATAGCCAACCATTGAAAGATCTTCATCCTTGGTGGTCCCTTTACTATCCAGATTTGTGAGTTACGTTCTCTGATCCTCGGGCACCCCTTGATCAATCTGTATGCTGAGCGCACTGTGAACTGTCCTGTTTCATTCCCATTCCACCGGATTTCATCCTCTTGCCCTTGGTTCAGCATAGTTCTATCCATTATACTGCACAGTTGCATGAGTTCATCATGTGCCTGGGTAGAGAGTGTTGGCCTGAATAGACTATGTATATCTTGTGGTATACTCTGTGCAGCATGTTGTAGTGTTATTCCTGCATCTGTTACGAACGAGAAAAGGTTTGGGAACATTATTCTCATTACTCCTTCACCCCAATCTTGATTCCAGAAAGAGATCTTGGATCCATCCCCCGGTCTCCATCGTGTGATTGTGTTAAAGAAAGCTATCATATTAGCAGTGACTGTGCAGAATATCGGTGAGATAGGGCGGCCATCGCAAATTACTGCTGTTTGCCTAATCAATGGTTTCCAAAGTCTGTGTTCTTCTTTGTACCACCACCAATACCATTTGAGAAGTAGGGTTTGATTAAATGTTCTGAGATCCAAAATTCCGAGCCCTCCAACTTGTTTTGGAAAACATATGTCATCCCAACTGACAAGGTTATATCCCTTTTTTTGTTCCCCTGCACCATGCCACAGGAACTGACGCCTCTTTTTGTCAATCTCCTGTATTACCCATTGTGGCAATCTGTGAACTGACATAATATAGATTGGTAATGAAGTTAAGGTGGAGTTGACCAGCACTAGTCTGCCTGCCAGTGAGAGGAATCTAGCAGCCCATCCTCCCAACCTCTTATTTATCTTTTGTAACAAAGGAAGATATGCCGTCTTGGGTAATTTTTTGTCTGACATGGGAAGCCCCAAATAGGTGAAAGGGAATGATGCCTGGCGGCAACCAAAGATTTCCACCATTTCCAGCGATTGGTCTGATGGTGTATTTGCCATTAACACCTCTGATTTTTGGAGATTTATTGTTAGTCCTGATATGTGTTGAAAGGCCAGGAGTGCAATTTTGACCGCCCTAGCCTGATTTCTGTCAGGTTTGAAGAATAGAAGCGCATCATCCGCGTATAGGAGACATGGTCTCATCTCAGGTACCGGCAGCCTTATAGCTCCAGTGTTTGTCAGTTTTTGCAAATAGCGAGCAAGGAAGTCCATCGCAATTATAAAGAGTGAGGGAGATAGCGGGTCCCCCTGCCTAACCCCCCGCTTTAAAACTAATTTTTTCCCTAACAGTCCATTAATCAGAACTTGTGACGATCCCCGAAACACCGTGTGTTGGATCCAGTGAAGCCACTGATCAGGAAAACCAATGCTTTTCATGACCTGGTTTGTGAAATCCCAACTGACAGTATCAAAAGCTTTCCTGATATCCACTTTGAGCAGCCCTATTGGTGTCTTTCCTCCCCGTGCAAAGTGTAAAACCTGCTGGGCATAAGCGTAACTTTCTGTTATTTGCTTGTTCTTTTGGAATCCAGTTTGCATGTCGCTAATTATGTTAGGCAAGTGCTGTTGCAATCGATTTGCAAGGATTTTGGAGTATGCTGTCATGGAGTATGCTGTCATGAGCCTTGAATTTTGGAGTATGCTGTCATGAGCTGTTGCAATCGATTTGCAAGGATTCTCTCTACCAGATATTGGAAATGCTGTCATGAGCCTTGAATTTTAATTGAAAAGGTCGAAAAATAAACAGTATAAAATAGCCTTGGTTTTTAAGTCTTTACCCTCCTAGTAATATTTCAGTAATTGAGAATATATTGTCTTCCTCTAGAATATTTTATTTTCATATTATCTTGTACCTCGGTCACGAGATTTTTGGTTTCTCTCTATCGTGTGGGAAATAAATTTGCTGTTATTCTAAAGGAATAATAAAAGAAATAACAAGAACATGTTATTCTGATTCCAACCTTTAATCTTCATTAAAATTTGTGTACAGAAAAATTCGAATAGTTAGAATCGGAATAACAGTTTCTTTGTTATTCCTTTGGAATAACAACAGATTTATTTCCACAAAAGTGTGCCGACACAATCCAAATTGCACCTACTATTCAACGGTTTGAATTGCGCTTAACTAAACAAAATAAAGACCAAAAAATAAATTACTCTCATCCAAAATTCTCTCTTATTTACGCGAGTAGAACTAAGGTGTTCTTATACTTATGAAATTTCTTTGTGAAATTAACTTAAAAATTTATCGAATTGGCTTCAAATAACACATCAAAACCGTTGAAACCGATCTACTTCACAAGTGATGTGTTTACATATCAAGTTAAGAAAGTTTCGAACTAATTTAGTATAAAGTCAAGCGGTAAAAAAATAGTTTATATTTCATTATTTTTTTACCGCTTTACTCTATATTCAATTAGTTCCAAAATTTCTAAATTGACATGTAAACGTATTACTTGTGAAGTAGATCGGTTTCAACGGTTTGAATAAGTCGTTTGAAGCCAATTCAATAAGTTTTTAAGTTCACAAAAAAACTTGGTAAGCTTAAGAACACCCTAGTCTACTCTATTTACGCTTCAAAACGTTATAATTTATAACACGTAAATTGTTCATATCTAAATTCACAATAATTTTATCTAATCTGTAAAAATATTTACCACTTTTTCTTTTGTGAATAACTGTAAAGAAGTTCAAGTCAAGCACTGCCAAATTAGTAAAATACTTAGTCATAATTTATAGAAGTCAAGCACTGCTAACAACATAAGTCATAATTTATAAATAATTTTATCGTCAGGTATAAACATTGTTTATAGAAGTTATAGATACATCCGATATGCAAATGAGGAATACAAATAAGAAGGCGAAGTTATCACTTCTTGAAAGAAAGAAAAAAAAAAAAACAAAGGAAACAAGATGATTTTTTTTTTATTTTGATAATTTCAAAATTCAGATTTAAAGAAATGGTATGATTGCTATTAATTCACCACCATTTGATGACCGGAATTTAAATTGGGACATAGAAGAACAACAACATTGCTGGATTTCCTCAATGGCATCTAGAGGTGCTATTAGGTCAGATAGGGTTTGGATTTCCTCAATTGGTATGGATCCATATTCTAAAAGTGTTTTGGTCCGAATTTTGATCATATACCTTTTACGTTTAAATATAATTATAATTTCTTAAACATCTCACATAATATATCATTGTAATATAATTATAATTTCTATGGTTCCAAGAAGCCATGAATGGAATATTAATACCAATTTGTTTCAATCAGTGAAGAGAGCAATAAATTTCGATGACCGACAGATATATGATATCTGATTTTAATGATATGTGCAAAGAAAACAATAAATTTCATTAAAAGAATTAATAGGCAAAATTTGAGGCGTGACATTTAATTTAAAACAAATGAAGGAATTAATTATTAATCTAGATATGATATATATTATGATTTGTTTCTTAAAAAAATACTACAAATAATTATCATTTTATAGTTATTAATATATGTTTGTATATTACATAATTATAGAGAATGATATTATCATTTTATTAGGTATTTATATGGGTATCGGGTTGGATTTAGTTATGGGTCAGATAATTAAATCAAAACCATATCCTATGCATTACAATATCAATTCCGATTCAGATATTAAATTATTAATGTGTAACTGTATCAACAATTTAACTGGTTATATTTTTTAAACTATATCCTACTCAAATTAATCAGACCCAATTCAGTTCCGGATTAGTTCCGAATCAGATTCGGATAATAGAGTAAAAGTTGCACCTCTAATAGCATCTTCAAAGTACTGCAACATTTTGACAGTTTCTACTATTTCTTTAACTTTAGTCACAATTATACCGGTGCTTAAAAATCTTGAATTACCAAAATGAAATTAGCAAGATGACATACTTCAACAAGCCATAAAAATGTGATACTAATTAATAGAGTAGAACTAGGGTGCTCCTAAGTTCACCAAACCTCTTGTGAGTTGTGAACTTGACTCTAAAATATATCGAATCGACTTTAAACGATGAATCCAAACCATTGAAACCCTTCTATCTAATGAGTGATGCATCTACATGTGAAAATTTTAAGGTTTCAAATTAATTTAATATAGAGTCAAGTGGTCAAAAGTTTAAGGTTTTTAAAATTAATTTTAATGCATTCATTTTTTGGACTCCTTTGACCACTTGACTCTATATTAAATTAATTCAAAACTTTAAAATTTTCACATGTAGACACATCAATTATTAGGTAGAAGGATTTCAACGGTTTGGATTCATCATTTAAAATCGATTTGATATATTTTAGAGTCAAGTTCACAAGAGGTTGGGTGAACTTAGGAGCACCCTAGTTCTACTCCTAATTAATATATCACCTGGATTTTCCATTTCGTTTTAAAAGTTGTAAAAGTGCATACAAAAAGGCCGAGGTAAGAGGATTTAAAAGTTGTTAGATTTCAGTTTTTTTAATATATATTTTTTTTCTAATTGCCTCCCTGCATCCAAATTTCAATCTGCAGTGAATCTGTCCGAACTAAGAGGATTTAATTAGATTTGGGCAGAGCAACCTCACTAGAACCACGAATCGAAATTCAGTAATATAACCCAATTTTTGAGTTTTAAATCGGGACCGTCTGATTCGAGATAAGCGCATGAGATGGAGCACACATTCCGAGATAGATCGTGCGAGATGAAACGTCGGATTCTAATCGGATGGTCTCGATCCAAAACTCAAAAATTGGATTACATTAGGGGATCCGGACCCCTCCTAGATCACTAGTGGTTGTACCAGTACCATGCAGATATAATATGTTAGATGTGTGTAGGGCTGTAAATGAGCTGGCTCGAGCCGAGCTGGGCAAAAGCTCAGCTCGTTAATTCTGGACTGAGCTGTTAGCGAGCCAGCTCGATAACAGCTCACGAGCTAAAATCTCAGCTCAAACTCGTGATGAGCCAGCTCACGAGGTGGCTCGCGAGCCACGAGCTGGCTCACTGGGTTTGGTTGGACCTTGTTTTAAGAAGAAAATAAATTTTACAAATATTTTTGGACCGAGCTAGACCGAGCTGGATCAAGCTTGACAGTATAAAATACACACAAATTCATACAAATTCACAAATTGATGCCTAGCCGAGCTAGCTCGCGAGCTGGGCAAAAGCTCAGCTCGTTAATTTTGGCCCGAGCTGTTAGTGAGCCAGCTCGTTAACAGCTCGGTCCACTATCGAACGAGCTGTTACCGATCGAGCCAATGTGAGTCGCGAGCGAGCCACGAGCTTACGAGCTTTTTGGACAGCCTAGATGTGTGCGCATCAACGGTCTGGCCCGTGAGAGAGAATAGATTTACTCACGCGCGCGCACACACCATACACCAACAATTGTCTCCTCATTTAATGTTGCCTCCTCAACTGCCCTAAATCCTAATCACGGCTACCACTTTTCTTAATTATATCTTAATAATACGACATTCTTATGTATTTCACAGAGATCCGAATCTGCTGCTTTTCTGAGAGAAAAGCAGGATTCTGCTTTTCCGATTCTAATCATTCAAAATTTTCAATTTGCGTATCTTGTTAAAAAAAATTTCATGCACAAATTTCAACGAATTTGAATGGTTGATATTGGAAAAGCAGGACCATTTTTCTTTAAGAAAAATAGCAGAGTCCGATTCATTTCACAGTACCATTTTTGGTGTTAATTAGTTAGCTACCTATTTTTGGTGTTAATTAGTTAGCTATAAAAGTTGGTAGTTTATGGCAACCAATAATACTTTTTAAGAAAATAAATGTTCCTAACTAGAACTAAAAAGACAGCAATTAATTATTATGAGATCAATGTATGAGATTAAACTATTATATGATTGGCAAACAAATATTTCATGCAGCTCTTTTTTTGTACTCTAGATTACATATTATGTTTAGTGTAGATATATACAACCCAACAAACTCCTACAATAGGAATATGTAAAGCATTACTGTTTCTTTTCCTTTTTATGAATGAAATAATAGGGACCCATTAATTATTTGTAATTATGGTTTATTTTGCGGGATAATTTGGACGAAATTTTTTCAGTTATTTAATTTTGCTTAAATGAACTTATTTTACTTCAGAAGAACCGGTCTTTGTTATAGTGGCAAACACAATATTCTCTGTGTAAAAAATCGATATGATTCAAAATTCAGATATATAGAAGAACTCTTGTGAATATTTAATAGTTGAGTGACTTCACCTCCAATCTTTACTAAAAAAAACTTATTTTACTTTGTAATCGGTGAAATTTAAATTTATTAAATTAACATTAATGGCATTTTATTTATCATTGAACGAGTTTTTAAGTGGGAATTTTTCTTGAAAACTAAACTGTTCCCTGTACCTTCATACGGAGGTACACACTGAAGTAGTCACAGAAAAACTCATTTTGAGAAATATATTATAATATATAACACCAAGAAACAAAGGCATTCAAAACTCCCACCGGTCATGAAAGCAGCTCACCTCCCAAACCTTCCAGCTCACTACGGTTTCTCTCTGTATAAATAAACTCCCATCTATTTAGTTGCACCAGAACATATCCAACCCACAAAATAAAACAGAGAAAAAATAAAAAATAAAACTTAAAATATAGTGTGTAGTCTTCTTCCTCACCCTCTAACCATGGTTGTGGAGGACACCAACGGACCGGTTCCGATCGTGTATGGCCACAAACAATCAACCGTTGTACCGGCCTCGGTGACCGGCGAGGTGAACCATGACCTAACCAACATGGACGTAGCCATGAAACTGCACTACTTGAGAGGAGTCTACTACTTCAAAAAGAGTGAGATAATAGACTCACTAACAGTACTCAGCATGAAGGAACCGATGTTCCCTTGGCTAGACATGTACTACCAGATTAGCGGTCGGATCAGGCAGCCAGAGGAGGCCGGAAACCGGCTGTTTGTCAAGTGTAACGATTGCGGCGTGAGGATTATCGAGGCGAAATGCAAGGTGACTCTCGATGAGTGGTTAAGCGAAAAGGAATTGCTGTCCCGGTGCAAGCACCTTGTACCGAGCAAGGTGCTCGGTCCCCAGTTGTATTTCTCGCCTCTCACATATGTGCAGGTTGTACTCTCTATCTCTCTCATCTATTTATTTGTTTAGAATCATATACACAAATTTACATGCGCAAATTAATATATATACTTATTTTGTGACTTTTGTCAAGATCTTTGATTTGCTCTTTATTGGTTGTACGAGATATATGCATGTTTTTGGATAACTATATATTAATTATGGGGTTGAGACTGGAGAGAGGTGGGACATATATGTCTATATATAATTCTGAAAAATGAAAGCAAAAGAGAATGTTAAACCTTAAACGCCAACCGGATCTAAAAGCATACATATACTAAAAAAAAAATGTTTTTGTCAAGTTGCTAGAACATATTTATCTATTCAATGCATCCAAGTTATAGAAACTATATATATATTAAATGAGGAGGGTTCAAATGCCTCCATTTTTTGTACCTCCATCATGTCTCCATTTTTAAAAACTTTAATAACTCAAAATCTAAAACTTAAAAGTTAAAATAAAACCGTTGGATGTGATCTATGTTATTTTTTCTACGAATGTGTAAAAAATTATGACATTCCAACTTTATTTTGATCGTCATCAAGAGCTTGAAAAAAATGTACTAATGTGGATAATTTAGAGACGTTGATTTTTCAACTTATTGATTCGCATATAAACAAAATTGAAATATGATAGTTTTTTTATGAGCACATAGAAAAAATAACATAGATCACATCCAACAGTTTTATTTTGACTTTTAAGTTTTAGATTTTGAGTTACTAAAGTTTTTAAAAATAGAGTCATGATGGAGGCACAAAAAATGAAAGCAATTGAACCCTCCTCATATTAAATAGCCAGGAATTATATATATAAAAATATAAATAATACTTTTGAAATAGCTGACGCCTGACATATTAACTTGATTGTTTGTTGAATCAACACTTGTGTTTTTATATACGGGAAATTTTGTTTTATACCACTCTCAAACTTGATATTTGTCAAAATGCCACTCAAAAAACAATATTTGTCAAAATGTCATTAAAACTCAATGTCTATTTTAATTTTGCCATTATCCCTCTTTAATCTCAATTTAAAAATTCTAATCTTTCAAAATGCCCAAACTGTCCCTGTCAGATTTTTTTTTTTCGAATTTCAAATTTTTTTAAATTTAAATTTTTTTCGAATTTCAAAATTTTCCGAATTTCAAATTTTTTCGAATTTCAAATTTTTCGAATTTCAAATTTTTTTGGAGAATCAAATTTTTCGAATTTCAAATTTTTTTCAAAAATCAAATTTTTTTCGAATTTCAAATTTTTCCAAACTTCAAAATTTCAAAATTTTCAAATTTTTTCGTGGCAGCCCCCGGCTAGAACTCCCCAAAAAAAATTTGATTTTCCAAAAAAATTTGAAATTCGAAAAAAATTGAAATTTGAAAATTTTGAAATTCGAAAAAATTCGAAATTTGAAAAATTTGAAATTCGAAAAAATTCGAAATTTTAAAATTTTGAAATTTTAAAAAATTTGAAATTTTAAAAAAAAAATTGAAATTCGAAAAAAAAAAAAATCTGACAGGAACAGTTTGGACATTTTGAAAGATTATAATTTTTAAATTGAGATAATAGTAAAATTAAAATAGATATTGAATTTTAATGGCATTTTAACAAATATTATTTTTTGAGTGACATTTTGACAAATATCAAGTTTTAGAGTTGCATAAAACAAATTTTCCCTTTATATACAAGAAAACAAAATTCACATCTTCGTCAGCTTTGTGGGCTTCTCTATCTGAAGGAAATAAATCTGAAAGTCCAGTCTCGTCTGTTGAATTAATGGTTGAGGATTGTCTGGGAGGGAATTTTTTATACATAGAAAATATTATAAAATAATATATGAAAGAGAGAGTATTTTGGATTCTCGATATGTATAGAAGATATGTGGTATTTTATTTGGTTTAAATTTTGGATTTGTAAAATTGGTACATATTCAAATCGTTATAAATTTTTGTTAGAGCTCTGCTACAGTTCGTGTTGATGTGGCAACTCAAAATTGGGTGTGTTTGAATTAACCAAAGAATAATATTAATTTAAAGAGTAAGCCTATGGTACTATGCATATCATGATTTAGTCCGTAATACGGTTCAATATTTCCTTTTTCAAAATCTTAATGGTCGATCTGAACCGCTCAACATGATTTCCATATGAATATGTATTTGCAGACCGAATTATATATTTTTTGGAATTTTTTTACTATTTTTTAAGGTAGATAGAAAATCACTGTTTTTGGATGGTCCAGAATTTTCAGATCAAGTGATTTTTTACCTACCTTAAAAAATAGTAAAAAAATTCCAAAAAATATAAAATTCGGTTTGCAAGTACATATTCATATGGAAATCATGTTCAACGGTTCGAATCGACCATTAAGATTTTAAAAAAGAAAATATTGAACCGTATTACGGATCAATCCGTGATATGCATAGTACCATAGACTCACTCTTAATTTAAATTAGCTACTATTTCGAACTACTATTTTATGTTTGGGATATATTTGATTTAGTAACTAGGGACTATTTTTTGTTTGTTTTTTCATGAATTATAGCATACTATTCTACTTACCCAATTAAAAATAAATTAGTAACTATTCTTATTGTGAATTAACTCACTATTCTCACTAACCTAAACTTTCATCCAAATGTAAAAAAAAAAATTGAATATGTACTAATTTTACAGGCCTAGAGTTTGAACCGGAATAAATGCTGCGTACTGTCTTTCTATACATCGAAAATTAAATGCTTTTTGAATGGTACGTACTGAGTAGACATTGAAAAAAAATACTGCCATAAATGCTTTTTGAATGCTCCTACTATTATCTAATCACTGCAATAATTATAGTTGTACATAATAAAAAAAATGATTAATTAGATGTTCTTTGGTTTCATACATGTATATGAGATGGACTAACTTGCTTTGAGAATTAAAGATGGTGTTTTACTTCCGGTTCATATCTTCAATTTCAAAATTCAAATAGTCAATTTGAACTTTCCAACATAATCTTCATATTAAAATATGCTTGGAGATCAAATTTTCTTTTTTTTGAAAATTTTTTACTATTTTTTTAGAATATTTGAAAATCACAGTTTTTCTGAATTTTTATTTAATGAAAAGCCGAGATTTTCAAAAATTCTAAAAAAATAGTAATTTTTTTTTTCAAAAAATATAAAATTTGGTCTCCAAACGTATTTTAATGTGAATATCATGTTGGAAGGTTCAAATAAATTATTTAAACTTCAAAAATAATAATATAAGTGAAAAATAAAATATCATCTTTAATTTTTTGGAGTAGAACTAGGGTGCTCTCAAGAGTACCAAGTCATTTTGTACTCTTATCTCTAAAACCTATCGGATTAATTTCGAACGACAAATTCAAACCGTTGAAATCCTTCTACCTTACGAGTGATGCATCTACATGTGAAAAAAAATTAAAGTTTCGAATTAATTTAGTATAAAGTCAAGTGGTCAAAAGGCTTCCAAAAAATGAATGCATTAAAATTAATTTAGAAACCTTCTAATTTTGACCACTTGACTTTATACTAAATTAATTCGAAACTTTAAAATTTTCACATATAGATGCATTACTCGTAAGATAGAAAGATTTAAACAGTTTGAATTCTTCATTTGAGGTTAATCCAATAAATTTTAAAGTTAAAAGTACAAAAAAAAATTTGATACTCCTAAGAACACCTGAGTTCTACTCTCCTATTTGTATCTCGTTAATTTGTTTCCTTGGTGATATTTATATCTCATTAATTTTTGTGGATCCAATAAAGTACTGATATGGGCGTGGCATTTACGTTCACGGTATAATTTTGGTATACGTGTGGTAAACTGGTAATCACTCCATGCAAAACCCTTTTTTTTTTTTGTCAAATACGTAGATGCATCACATAATGCGGTACATTGCACATGTAGTAGGCCAAACAGATGTCAGATCAAAAGATTCAGACCTGCAGTAATTATGCGAGACCCACTCGAAAGAGGATCCGACTCTGCTTAAAAAGCAGTATTATGCTTTTCTGATTTTAACTATTTAATTTTTTTTATCGAGATATGTGAATAATTTTTTTTGAATAATTAGAATCGGAAAAACAGAATTCTGTTTTTGTTATAAAAAAACGGCAGAGTCGGATCCCTATAAACAAGGGAAATAAATCTCCTAGAATCTGCAATTCTAATCCTATCCGTTGAAATTGATTGAGATTTGCACAGAATTTTTTTTTTTGATTAAAATTCGCGCTAAAAAAAGTATGAATGGATGTGATTGGAATTGCAGGTTCTTGTTATTTCTCAAAAATAATAGTAGATTGGTTTCCCTAAACAAGAAGGCAACCAAGAAAAAGAGATCGATGATCTGTATAATTAACAAAATAATAATTAACAAAAGAATAAAAGAGAGGGAAATAATTAATTTGGCTCGCGTGAAGAAATATCCTCAAAGTTTCGTCCATGAATTTAGTTGTGTAATGATTTTAGTTGTCTAATTAATTAAGTGTGAATAAGTTTAAATTTTATCAGAAATTCAAATTTATATAAAATCATGCCTATAAACAAAGATATATATACAGTAAAAAAGAATTTATTCTAGAAAAAAGTGCGCAGATAATAATTTGCAGGACTACAACAATATATAATTAAGTTTAAATCTCCCCAAGTCAAGTAGGAGATAGCTTGTGAGTTCTTTATTTTTCTCTTATAATATTGATTGATTTGATACTAAGGCTGAAATTTACTCCTTGATGGTCTCAGTATTCAACACAAATTAACGGTTCCAATTCCCTACATAAGGATTTGAGTTAGGAATAAGTAAAAAGTTTCGGATTACCGGGTTGCCGAATCAGTGGGCAAAATTAACTTATATACTTCAATTATTTTAATCAATCCTACCAAATTTTAAATCAGATTTAAATAAAAATCAAGAAAAATATTAACACTCAATAATTTTAATCAATTATCAGTCGCAATTTACAATTTAATTCATTCAATTGGATTGCAGTATTAAATTATAAAAAAACATAGATATGCAATTTAATTTTCAGAAGTAGACAAACCAACACATTTATATTACTTTATATCTGATTTTAAAATTCAAGAGATAGTTAATTGTCTGCTCCTGTTACATGGTTGCTAGGCCACTGCATAATGTTATCACCTATATAAGGGCTATATAGACCTATAGTTGATAAATAGATTTACCTTTTTGTTCATTTAAGAAATTGGAGGTGAAGAAGAGGATAAATGCTAGACTTGCCATACGGACAAGGGAATCAAGTGCATTTATAGTACCAGCTTTCTTGACACCAAATAAATCATACAACATTGAATAGCGTTTAATTTGCACCAATTGATATGAAATAATTAAGTTTCTGTTGAAAAGAAAAGTGTGATGCATTGTAACCACATATATATGAGTTCTTCATTTTGTTCTCTTTCTGGTTGGATGCATGTTTTATTGCGCTTTATTTTCTTTTTTGGAAATAAAGAACAGCACTTATAATTATTATACTTCAATATTTATAGAAATTGTTCATCATTTCCTTTTTTTTTTAATTAATAGTTTACAAAATTCCCCTGTGGAGGCTTAGCTATTGGATTCAGTTGGTCCCATGTAATGGGGGACCCACATTCAGCGGTGAGCTGCTTCAACAAATGGTCACAGCTGCTCCAAGACATGAAGACTTTAAGAGGCAAACCAAACCCTGTAAGCAAATTAGAAAACAACAACATTTCATCAGTAGACAAGGCGTCTGCTGATATTGTAGTGCCAAGTTCAGTGAAGGAAGCAGTAGAATCAGTGGGGGACACATGGGTGCTCCCAGACAGTTCCCAAATGGCCACCTACTGCTTTCAGATCAAAGATAAAAAACTCAAGCAATTGCAATCCAAGGAGGGTTTACAAGTGGGAGAATTTGAACTCATATCAGCCCTGTTGTGGCACACAATTGCAAAGGTATCTATAAATTGGATTGAATAATATTATAATTTATTGATAATAAATTTGTTTTAATCGTGATTAGAAAATAAAAATAATTAAAATTTTAAAATTGCATAATTTAATTATATAGGTTAGATAGGTTGTGTCTCAAATTTAATGTAATTTAAAAATATATTTAAATTAAAATATTTGCCAATACATTCCTCTCCTTATAAGTTCACTATTTTTAATGAAAGGAAAATGGTCATATATAAAAATATATAATATGAATTATAGTAGAATAAGGGATGCTCATCTACCATTTCCTGTTGCTTAGATACAGAATATTGGTATAATAAATCATTAGACCTAACCACCAATCATGTAGTTACGAATTATCCTCAGCATTTTTTATTTAGAATAAATCGTAATATGTAACATGATACAGCAATTAATTAATAACATCAACTGTTTATCGCAATTTAATTCAGGTAAGAGCAGGTAAAGAGGTCAACACAGTAACCCTATGCAAGAATAATCTTTCTAGAAGCAACACAAGCCTAGCCAATGAACAGAGCATCAGTAGTGTGAAAATAGACTCTTCTCCCTCAAAACTAGACATTTCTGAACTGGCCATGGCAATATCCAAAGATGCCAAAAATGAGACCCAAATGGTAGAGGCATTTGTACAAGGAGAGAATGGCTACAAGGATTTGGTTGTATATGGTGCAAATCTCACCTTTGTTGACATGCTGGATTTGGATTTGTACGGTTTCACGTTGAAGGGGCAAAAGCCCGTGAATGTAGAGTACGCAATCGACGGGGTTGGAGAAGAAGGGTTAGTGTTGGTCATGCAAGGAAATGAGAATGATACAAAGTTGGTGGTTTTGGTTTTACCAGAAAATGAATTGCATAAAGTCAAGGAAGTGCTTCCTATGAGCGTTCTGTGAATAAAGTAATATATATTAATGGACTAATTATGGGTTTCGTTTTACTCTTATTTTGGTTAATTGGGAACTTTTATGTTTGCTAGGTTTGTCAAGATGGTTTGCCATGCTTGCCTGAGTTGTATAATTTGATATGTATGTGTAAAGTATATGTTTTGAAAAGTCAAACATTTATCTGGTTGTTCACCGTGTAATATTAAATATATATATATATATGGTGCAGGAGTTTATCAAATAGTTGTAATTATTTATTTATTTATTTATTTTTGGCCTGAATCTAAATAATTGTTATGATGAATTTAAGTTAGATTGTGATGGATTGCTGTATTCTTAAGCAGTTGCGCATGTGTGGAAAAAAGCTTAATTTGGTAAGTCAACTCAGAAATGGTTGTCTAATTATTGTTTTGTCATTTGTGTGATATTGAAAGGTCAAGAACTGTTAGTAGTTGGAACTATTTAATTTGGTGAATCTAAGCTTGTATGAGATGGTTTGTTATATAGCCGAACACTTTACACTTTTGGTTGCTTTATGCTCTCTTTTTTTCTTTGAGAAAAATTTGAATGGCTCGTAATTTTCATGACTTATTGTATCTTATATTCTATATTTATGTTTTTAAAATTTAAATTGTGGATCTAAACTGTCCAATATGATCTCCATATTAAAATATAATTGGAGACCAAATTTTATATTTTTTTGAAATTTGTTTTACTATATTTGATAGATACAACTTTAATGTTTCTGGACTGTTCAAAAATAATGATTTTGTACATATCTTAAAAATTAGTATCAAATTAAAAAAAATATATAAAATTTGATTTTCAAGTATATTTTAATATGGATAGAATGTTGAGCGGTTCGAATCGATAATTTGAACTTTGAAAATGGAGGTATATGATATGAGATATAAGGTATTTGAACTCTTCTCTTTTTATATTTTTATTTCTTTTTGGCATAGAAAATGATATTTGTTGGAAGAGGTTACTTGAATAATTAAGCTGCTTTGGTATGTGTTGGAATTTGGAGATTCTGGCTGATAATTACCTTTATAAAATGTTATCCATTATGGTTTTTAATCATTTTATAATGATCTTCTAGATATGTTTTATGTTGTCATACTTATTATTAAATGCACACTTATCTATTTCAACATAAAAAATAAATATTGAGAATTATTAGGTACTTTATACCAAGTCAAAATATTAATTACTATCTATAATTCTCTAATATTTCATACTTAATTTTCTAACCATCAAATTATTGTAACAACGATTGACAACTGCATTATGTACACTTATAATTCCGATTTTTTTAATATTCAACATTAAATATAAATTAATAAATATATCTAATTCGGCTGAAGATTTTTAAAAATACCCAGGTTGCCGAAACTTTGGCCGGTCCTGAGTTTAATTTTTTCTTCTTTGAAATTAACTATAAAAGAGTTGGTTCGGAAAAAAAAAATGTGGTTTTTTTTTTTTTTTTTTTTTTTTTTTATATTCTCGTTTTATAAACCTTCAAATAGAAAAAGCAATTCTTGATTGTGTAGGTAGTTGGAGCTTTTGCCTCACTAGAAGAGGTTTCTGGTTCGAATTCGGGTACATGCAATTTTTTTTTGTTTTCAAATGAGGACTCCAATACAAATGTCCAAAACTAATTATTACTAAAAGCGGGACTAAAATTCGGGATATATGATTCTCAACTTTGTCAACTGCCACTACACTAGCTATCCTTTTGCATTAGAATATATATATATCTATTGCTATAATACAAGTGTTGGATTAGATAAACTAAAATAACAACACAATTAGTATAATTATTTTATAATTAGTTATTAATTAGTATATTTTTTTATAAATAATTATTAATTAATATAATTAGTTATTAGTTAGTATAATGAGTCCATTATTTAGTATAATTAGTTATAAATTAGAATACTAATTTATATCTTAATATACTATTTTTTTAGATAAACTAAAATAACAACACGATTAGTATAATTATTTTATAATTAGTTATAAATTAGTATACTAATTTATAACTAAATATACTATTTTTTAGATAAACTAAAATAACAACACTCGTTTAGTATAAATTTTTTATAAACGATTAGTATATTTTAATTACTATCAACAATTCTCTAATCTTTCATACTTAATTTTTCTAACCATCAAATTATTGTAACAACAATTGACTCTGCATTATGTATACTTACAATTTAAAACATGGGAAGCGACAAGCAGTTGCTTTATTGGGGAAATTACTTCCTGATAAACTGCATCAGTCTTTGTAGGCCCAGTCCAGTCAAGACATAATGCGAAACATTCAAAATTTATCTTTTACTAGGCCGCAAAATACACCATGCTTAGTCCAAAATAGGCCTATAAACCAATGCAAATCCTCTCCCGTACTAGGCCGCAAAATACACCATGCTCAGCCCAAAATAGGCTTATAAACCAATGTAAATCCTCTCCCGTAAGCCTAAAGCATCTCTTTCCAAAACCCTAGAAATCTTCGACCGAGGGGGAAAGAAGCGGGACAGGTCCGAGCGGCTCTAGGAGAAAGCAGCGAAAATGGCGAAATCCCTTCGATCGAAGAGAAAGAAGAGATTGAGAACGCTAAGGAGAGAGATAGCAGAGCCCTTCTACGAGAAGAAGGAAGAGGCCAAGTTGGCCGCACAGGAGGCTGCGCTCGCCGCCGATAAAGTCCCCGTTCGCCTTCCCCCACAGTCCATGGGTATGTACATCTCCGCTTCAATCTCTCTCTCTCTCTCTCTCTCTCTGCCACTTGTTGTCTACCAAATTTTCATTGAGCTCCTTGTACTTTGGGTTTTACAATTGATCAACTGGATATTTTAAATATTAAATATCCAGTATGATTAGGAGATTGCAGAGATTAATGATCTAACAATCTACTTTAAAGAGTATCGTGAGAAATTTGCTTGCAAGTCGTTGGCAAGGGGTTTATATTTAATTTCTACTTATTGTTATTGTTCATCCATAACCTGTAAGCCGGAATTTCATTGTGAATTTATATTTTCCGTTTCTGTCTTAAAGTCGATGAAAGAACTTAACCAAGCATAGAGATAGACAGAAATTCTTTTTGGTATTGTATTTTTAATATTTGTTTAGTTGATGAATGAATTCATCAAGTAAGCTTAGACATTAGACAACAGTACTTTGGGAATTTATTTTCTTTCCATTCTTTAATTTGATAAAATGATGATTTGTGTGGTAGTAAAAATAAAAGTGACTTTTAAAGAGTTGATGTTGGAGTTTGAACTTGGGAGGTCAGTTTCATGTTTCAGGTTCTATGTAAATGAAAACAGTAACTTACACACATCTTCTGATTTCTATTTTGATTTTTTCTTTCAATTTCAACCAAGCAGATGTGGAGATGGGTGATGGAGGAAGGTCGTCCAATCATTTATTGAAACCTGAGGGGGGGATTGGGAAGAAAAAGATGAAGAAGCTTATAAAGCTAAAAAAGGAGTTAAGGCTTGCTAAAAGAGGAAAACTCAAGTCAAAGAACGGTCAGAAGTTTTAGTATTTTGCCAGAAAGCTCCTAGTTATGTAGCTAATGTTTTGACCTTCAATTATGCAGTGTGCTTTCTTTTATTTATCTCAGTAGCTTTTGGTCTAGTGGCCATGTTTTTCCTATATGCTAGTAATGCATGTTTCAGGTTACTAGCAATGAAATTATGTTACTTCATAACTGTATCCAATATTTTTTTGCAATAGGAGTTACGGTGCTGCATATTCTTACATATGTTTCAGGAATCAAATTTACACAAGGAGATATGAGCTGGTGACCTCTTAAGTCATGTGAATATTGAAATTTTATGTCTGGTTTTTTATTCATCCTCTGCATGCTCCGGTCCTCTCTGGTAAATTTTTTGTTCTACTGCACATTTTTACAGTGCCTAAGACAATGCCTGTCTTGTTTTCCACTGAAAATATGAACCGTGAACAAAATCTTATCCTACGTCTCAAATAGGAAGGTAAAATGGTATATTATTTCCCTAAAAAAAAATGGTATATTATTTGTTATGGGGATGCTTGCTTACATGTGTTTCTCTTTACTATAAATCTTGTTGTGTTCAGGGAGCAGAACCTGGAATAAAACATGAAAATAAACTAGCAAACAGCGAAATAGATATATAGCATAAAAATAAGATTAGCTTTCTTTATTGATATTCATTGCAACATTTTCATGTATTTCGTAGTTCATCCTTGCATAAAAATAGGATTAGCTTTGTTTATTGATATTCATTGCAACATTTTCATGTATTTCATAGTTCATCCTTGCATAAAAATAGGGTTAGCTTTGTTTATTCATTGCAACATTTTCATGTATTTCGTAGTTCATCCTTGCAGTTATATGATGCCAATTTCCATATTAGTATTGGTACAATAACATTGCATTGCTTGAACTAGTTATAACAATTTATGTGAGACGTATCAATTTATGAAGCAAGACTACAGTTTAATCGGGGCTCGTTGGTAGTGTGCAGAATGGCAAAATAATTGTGTTGTTACTCTGTTAAAAAGCGTCATCAACTAGTTTGAAATAGCATTATAATATTCAGTTTATTCCACCAAAATAATGGAATAGCACTAATGGCCGTACGTACTCACCTGTCCATTTTTTTTTTTGCTTGTAAATTAAGTACAAGTTATAGCAATATTTTTATAGGAATCCACCAGTGGTGCAAAAATACTGTAATTTTACTTCTAGAAAATCTCTGCAAATGATTATTTGCTCTTTAACCTTTCCAAGCCCGGTTCTTGTCCAAGATCTTATTTCCTGTTGCATAGTCTTTATCTTTTGTTGCAATTCATTTGGGTGCGCTACTGGACCTACCTCATTCCATTTCTGTCTTACAAATGTTTTAAAATTATTCGAATTCAGCCAAACATTTGCAAACCTGAAGAAGACCGTTTTCTTGAATCTTGTACCAGCAATCAGTATAATAGGTGTGTGGTCTGAAGAGGTATTGGCTATGGCTTCTTGACTTGAATTTGGATATTTTTGGTTCCAATGTAGAGAGATTAAGAACATGTCTAGTCTTGCCATAGTCGGTTGAGACCTAGCATTGGACCATGTGAAGTTCTTTCCTTTTAATGGAAGATTGATAAGCTCTAACTCCAGCAAAAATTCTGAAAATCTCGTAGACTCCCTCTAGTTTGTGCTATTGAGATTGTTTCTATCTTCTTGTAAAAGGGTGACATTAAAATTGCCACATAGTAGCCAAGGCATGTCATTCTGTGGCTTGTGATCCTGAATCTCCTCAAAAAATATTCTTCTTGCTGCATGGTTAGTGGGACCATATACAGCAGTAATTTTTAGACTTTCTCCATTATGCTTCAGAATTACCGACAGTGTATATATTCCTGATATGTGCTGAACCAAATCAAATTTTGATGTGTTCCAAGCCACTAAAATCCCTCCTCTTGTGCCATTTGCATTTAGGCATTCATATCCCCTTAGTCTTCTCCCACATGTTTGCTTCACTAATTGATCATTCATTCCACTCATCTTTGTTTCTTGAAAACTGACAATATCTGATTTTTCCAATAGAACTGTTTGTCTTACAGCCAACCTCTTATCCTCCTCATTTAAGCCCCTCACATTCCAAGACAGAATTTTAAATTTTGACAAAAAATCCATAATAATAATAATACTTCTTATATAATAAAGGACTTGACAACATATTGCTATTAACCACAACAAAAAAGAACCCCAATCTCCTTTCTTCTCCACCCTTCTCATTTCTCCAGAACAACCCTGTCCTTAACTTAGACTTCCTAATTCTTGCCAAAAAAACCCTTCCTCTTAGCTAAAGCCTTTAACAACATTGGGCAACAGAAAAGTAAAAACTTAACAGACTTAATAAACTTAGATAACATAGATACTAGTTGGATCATACTTAAAGCAACAAAACATCATTTTATTCTTCAGAACTCTTTCAAGCCATAATTATCTTGGCCACCTCTTCTTCCATAGGGCCTTGCAGTTCAACAACAGCCATCTGCACCACTAGTTCAGCCTGCTCCTTGCACATCAGGCTAAGAGTCTCTTGATACATCAGCTTGATCACTTTTTCTTTGGAGCCTTTCTTCTTGTAAGACCTTTTACCAGAATCATACCTTAGCCTTTCACCAGCAAACTTCTCCTTCATCTTCTTGCTACGATGTAGCTGACTTTGTGACGTCGCTTCAGTGCTCTTGAAAAACTGGTTTGGAACCTCAAAACCAGGAGGAGGACCCTGTAGTAATCCGTCATCCCCCAATTTCTCTGTGTTATCCTCAAGCTCCATTGGATTTGTCAACATCTGTTGAGAAGGTGTTTTCGGAACATCTAGCACATAAGAGTCCGTTGGGTCCAGTTCTTCTATGCGCACAGTGCTTGTCTTTCCTTTGTCAAGGTTCAATTTCTCAAAAGACAGTATCTTAGTATGATGTACTGATTCATTTTCAGACCCGTATTCCTCTGTAACCTCAACTATTGTTGCTAGTCTATTCCCCTGTCCTTGTTTGAGACATATTAAGTTGAGACTGTTATTGGCAGACCTGTCCTGATTTGCCATCACCATATCGCCATTTTCCTGCACCTTAAGAGTGTTGGCCTGCTATGGCAGTATATTGTTATTTGGAGCCTGATTAGGCAGTCCCAAAACCTGCGTACCAGTATTCCTTTGTCCCTCTCTTGTCAGCACTCTTGCCTCAATTAGAGATGACCTCAAGTTGTCAATCCACTGCTGGACTGGTCCACTCCAGTTGGAACCTTCCCTGTTCCTCTGCTGATGCCTGCTTGTGCCTCTTCTGTCATTGTTATGTCCCCTGTGATGTGGCGGACCCTGATGGCTAAGCCATCCATCAAGAACCACCCTTACCTCTTTCCTATAGGGATTTACCTTTAATTTGAGATAAAAAATATTTCTTCTGCCTTCTTGCACGCAACCAGCATTGTGAGATATTCATAGTTCCCATTAGTAAAATATGGTGCAACACGAAGAGGATATCCAAAACCAGCCACTAAAGTGTGCATGTCTATCCTATTCTAGTGATTCAACAGCAGCCCATAAATCTTGATGCGTGCCCTGCCTCCCAAAGGGTCAAAAGTCATCTGCAGTTCAGGTGCAAAAGGATGAAGTTCAATGTCAATATTGTGACCTATGTAAAAAGAACCTCGATCAATGGCCGCTTGCGCCATATCCTCATCAGGGAAGATTAGTAGAATATCCCCAAAATCCTCATTGATGACATGGACATAGAACTCTTCTGGGTCACAGTGGAATTGTCTGGCCATGAAGCTTGCTAATCTCTGCCTGAATTGAAAGTCAATGGCTGATGGATGTGCAAATATAAATGCCGAGCGTTCCAGGAATTGGTTTACCGGGCTCAGGTCTGCTCGTGGTGCTAGGTAAACACTTAGAAATTGAGGTCTCTCTTGCCACAATACTCCAAGGTGATTCATTGGCATTGTAAGCCAATCAGAGGGGATTGCCATGTCTTTGTTTTTATTGTTGTGAAATTTTTATTGAGAGAAGGGAAGTGGATTTGTAAAAGTAGGTTGAGGAGTGGGATTTTGGGTATGCAGTGTAGTTCTAGGAGGTGGAGGAGGGTTCCTTTTATAAGCGCTGGAGTTGCTTCCTGTGACCCTTGAATTTCTTCCTAGTCTTGAAGGGCAATCTCGGATTATGTGACCTAGTAAATTACAATGAAGGCATCTTCTTGGATTCCTACAAACTGCTTGAATATGACATTTTAATGTTGAGTCTTAAATTGTTGAAACAACATATTATGTCAGAATATTGGAACAAAATATATTTTGTCAGAATATTGAAGAACATATTTAGTCGAAATATGTTGAATGTTACTTATATAGTCCTTTTTATGTTGAGTCTTAGATTTGCAACTCCTCACGCATGACACTGAATATGTGTCTTGAGATTGTCCAACATAGCCTTCAGCAGTTAGCATGTGTAGGAGTCCATGTGCTTGATCAAGTTGACAGTGGACCAAGCGAGCTCTACCAAAATAGTATTTGCAGTTGTTGTACATACTTGAGGATGCGTAAACAAGAATTGGAAGAACCATAGCCAATAACACATTCCAAATTTCGAATGTGCCCTTGGCTATAGATATTAGAAAATATTCATTCCGATTTGTGGACACATTTTTTATAGTATCGCTGACAATAGTAAAATTTCCAGAGCTATCTTTGGCAACTCTCAAGTAACACTATGTAGGAATAGTGTTGAGGAGAGATCCTGATGCGGCTCTCATGACTGGATATTTGTGTGCGGAATATTCTACATAGATCATATGGAGCATGCATGAAACATGTTGCTTCTTGTTTTATGTAATTTTATAATTTTATAGTAACACTCTTCGAAGAATGTTGATACTGTTATTTTTCTTCAACTAACAAAAGTTTATTTTCTCTCTCTTTAATTTCCATGTTTATTTAAAAATTTCGAACAAATTTAAAAAATACATAAAGCAACTTATGGCTTTCTTTCAAATTAAAAAAAAAAAAACTATTTTACTGAAATTTCTCTAGCATACTAAAATGATTAAAATAACTGAATTTTAAAGAAGATTTTTAAAATTGGAATTTTTTTTCGAATTACGTAAATATATCTCCTATTCGATTGACAACAATATAGTTTTCTTCAAGCTTTGCCTCTCAAAATTTTGTGAATTCAATTTAATACACATCCTATCTAATTTACAACAATTTTAATTTTTTAATTTAGATAATATCTTCTAAATATATGTATCATAGATATATGCTAGAATTAACTATTCTTTAGTTAATGATATATATGTTCCTTTTTTTTTTGTTGAAGATCGTATAAAAACATTGCATGTCAGTTTTTTTGTTATTAATATATAATCATTATGTAGCTATACATTTGAATACTACCTTTATAAGTAGGAGATATTTCAGTGGTCGTCTTAGTGATTGCTTGACTGATTAATTGCGAAGAAAGAGCACTCGTATGCTTCCCAAACTAACAAAAGAAATATTATGTGGCGAAAAAGGCCACAATCATTCTCTCTGACCTCATCTAATATTTACTTGCATGTCCTCAACTATGTACAACCTGCAAATACCATCTCGATAGAGCTCGTTTGGTCAACTGTCAACTTTGATCAAGTGCATACTCTTACACATATGCTAGCTGCTGAAGGCTATGTTGGACTGCCTCAAGACATATTCAGTGTCATGCTGTGAGGAGCTGCAAATTTAAGACTCAGCAGACAAACGACTAAATAAGCAACATTCAACATATTTCGACTGAATATATTCTGACTGAATATGTAGAATGTTGCTTAGATAGTTTTTTTTTTGTCAAGTCTTAAATTTGTAGGCTAAATTATAAGAATATATATACGTCAATATATTAAAGTTACACATCGGTTACATGCTATTTATTTATTTTTCAAATGGTTCGGCATTTAGTCTACTAATTCCATCAATGAAGCCATTGAATACAAACAATATAAAGATCAAAAGCAATATGATGCCCGACGAATAGCAAATTAAGTAATGGAGGTATATATTTTTATCTTTTTCCGCGCTTCAATGCTACATAAATTTTGAAATATAAATTTTAAGAATTTATGCAAGGATAAAAAAAATATAATTTTTAAAAATTAATTTCTTTTGCCAAGTCAGAGAAACTAAAATTGCAGGAATGAAAAATTGTGAGGAAAGATGGTTAAATTTTATGTAATAAATAAATTTATTTTTTTATAATTACAGAGATATTTCCTAAATCAAATAAGATCGATTTGTCCAATCAGATAAACCGACGAATATAATTTACAAAAATCTTAATTTGATCGGTTGACCCATTATTAATAAACTGATTCGTACTATTTACAACAAATTTTGTTGTTTCTAAATTACCAGTACTCCTGATATCAATTTTGTTTTTGCACATGCACGTTTGTCCGATTAGGGATCTCTGTAGTTTGAAATTGAAAATGTCTTTGAACTTCTCAAGTCATGTAAACATGATTTTAATTGAGTATGCATAAAATATTTTGTCCATCTGAAAGGTCCTGAGTTCAAACTTCAAAGCAAAACCAGCTTAAATTTAAACCGTTTTTTGTTACACACCCATGGACTGCTACTTGGTCCGAGATGCAAAGACTGGATGTGAGAACGGAATGGGTCCGATGCTCATCGGACCTACTTTGTAGGTTCAACGAGCTCTGTGATCGTCCGATCCATCTTAAGATATGTGCGTACGAAAATCAAAACAGATGACATAAAATTTAAAACATTACGCACAATTCTTAAAGCATATTTATTGAACGGTGATTAAACCTGTCGAACTCAAGTAGGTCCCATCCATCAGACCGACTCTCTAGTCCTGTTTTAGACCAGAAGAGGTCAAAGTTGTACATGGCACGGTAGTTGACTTGACTATCTCTAACCAATAGAAATATATGGAAAGTCATTGTCTTACATTGTCATTTTTTGCTTTTCTTAGTTCTTGCGCAGAGATAATTATGAATTTTAATTTGTCCGTGGTGATAATTAATGTTCAATAATACCCTTTCTTCACCATCTTTATCATCACAGGTAATTAAAAAAAAAAAAAAAGACAAAAGCCCTTGCCGTGCTAGTTATTACTTTTAGCATAGGGACAAATGAATTATTCGGGTTTGGTTCGACGATATCAAAATTTCGTGATTCAGGAATAATTCGGGAATGATTCAGAATTATCTAGATCAAAGATATCAGTTCTGCAAGGGAGCAAAGAAAAAAAAAACAAAAAAAAAGTTATGGAAAAAAATTCGGAAAAAATTCAGAAAAATTAGGAAAATTCGCAAATAATTCGGTCAACTAAATAATTCGGCGTTCGGTTTGGTAACACTAAGAAAACAAATTATTCGCAAATAATTCACTAATTTTGTGACTGTGGTTAGTACTGCTCCTTATTTCTAACTGCACATATAGCCATTGAATCAATCTGATAGCCACTAACAGAGTTTAAAAAAAAAACATATAGCCATTGAATCAGTGTTAAAAATGTTTATATTTATAGTAAAGAATTGGAGCCAATTAGCCAAATTTATTTGAACTTTGAAGAACAGTTATTGCAACATGCAATCACCATTTAAAATTGTATAGTGGCACAATTAAACATCAGCACGACTAGGCAGTAGGCACCACATCATTTTACTTGTCTATCTAATTAACTTACGGAATTTCAATTTTTCTTTATTTCAAAATTTACGAATGTGTATTAAAAAAAATCATTCCTTCTTAATTTCTCCATCATTATTGCAAATACAGCTATATGATAATTGCTTGTTGGCTAAGTCAAAAGTCAACGGTTGTAATCTTGAGCTGGCCTTTGGATTTTGTTATATTTAAATTCCACTACTTCTCACACTTATCCAACTTTTTTATATTACAAAATGTCCAAAATTCCTTCTTACATAGATCAATTTACAAATTAATCTCATGTATGATGATAACATGGTTTCATATTGGGTGTGGAGGTAAAATTTGTGAACATTTTCATTTTTTCTTTTGTTAGGGTTGATATTGTGAACGCCCAATTTACAAAATTGAATGCTTAAAGAATATTTTTTTCCCCATTATACCAATTCTGCTCTTATTTAATACTATCTGTTATATTTGAAACTAAAACATGCTTACATGCATTGCACTTATTTATTTTATTTATTAAATTTAGTGGCTGTCGCAGTAAAGAAAATATTAAAAGTTACATTGCATGTTAAGACATAGATTTGTTTTTTGAGCCCCTTCTAAGAAAAATCTAGCCTCAAAATCTTTCTTTGAAAATTTCAATATACGAACAAAATAGCAATAAACGTCATGTCACCTCAGAGTCTTAGATTCCAAATTTTTTTAATTTACCATTATAAAATAAATAAATCAATAAACCACGAATTCTACGTAATTTCGTATTCCCCACGGACGCAATTCCATGTTGTGTCCACTAAAAATGATTTTAATATGGAATTCACCACAGTTTTAATTGATTTTTTTTTTTATTAATTTTCAAAAATAGAAGAAACAATTTATAATTTGAATATATAAGAAGGAACATCAAACAAAATAGATAAAATATCTTACAATTTAGATGTACTAGAAGTACTACCAAATATTTCGGGTAAGATTATTTGACATTATTCTGTCGAATAATGTCAAATAAATAAAGTTTGAAAATGGATAGAGTAATTTAGAATTTGAATGTACTATAAGGACTACGATAATTTCTTTTATACCTAGAAGTTGTTTTTGAACCAAGATAAATAACTGAGATATATATATATATATATATATTTTTTCCAGTAACACATCAATAAATAATTTAATTTTGTTTACAGCTACAAAAAATCTTACACCTGAAAAATATTTCGTAGTACTTCTAGTACATCTAAAATATAAGATGTTTATTTATTTTGAAAATTAATAAAAAAATCTATTTAATTGCCGAATTTCATATACATTAATGGAAACAACCTCGTATTGCGTCTACCAATATTTGAACGCAACTTGAAATTGTGTCCATACTTTTAATGGACACAATTTGAAATTACATCCGTGATGAATATAGAATTCCGTAGACATGTCAACGTCTATAATTCAAAATGAAAACCGATGAAGTTTAGAAAATACATAATTTTCCAATTCGAACGAGTCAACGACGACCAGCGCTAGCTTCGCCAAATTCTACCAGATTTTATTTTGAAAGAAGCCCATAGCAACATATTGCCTGTCTAGGCTCAATCAGTCAGGGAATTGATTTCTTATCACAATAATATTCTGATATAGGATATAATATTAACAACATACTTATTCCATACGCGTCACAACTAATGACAAAACTTTCAAAAATTGACTTCTTCTTCGTCTTCTTCTTCTTCTTCTTCTTCTTCTTCTTCTTTTTTTTAAGAAAAAAAAGAACATTGTAAGTACTATAACTTACATAGGTATGCATTAAATTTAGTACAATATGAAAAATGATAAGTCAAACCGTTGAGCGATAATCTAAACAATTAATCTTATTAGCAACCACACAATGTGTAAATTGCAGTAAATTTGATATGTAACCTATTAAATTGTTTAGAACATATACAGAATTCAAGTCCCAATTTTGGTATGTCATACCTTCTGATATAGCAATTAGGAACATACAATATATATGAATGATTTATTTTTCATAATGGAGTAATTTTGGTTGTATTACAATACCTAACTTTGTTCCCATTTTAGTTTAAATATCCACCTCCTAATATATAATAACTTGAGTAAAACTAGGGTGTTCTTAAGTTCACTCAAAAACTTATTGGATTGATTTCAAATGACGAATCAAAATCGTTGAAATCCTTCTACCTTACGAGTGATGTGGCTACATGCAAACAAATATTTTCAAACTAATTTTGTATAGAGTCAAGCTGTCAAAAAATATTCAAAAAATGAATGGATTAAAAATTAATTTATAAACCATCTAATTTTGACCACTTGACTTTATACTAAATTAATTCAGAAGTTTGAAATTTTTGCATACAGACGCATCACTCATAATGTATATGGATTTCAACGGTTTGGATTCGTCATTTGAAGCCAATCCGATAGATTTTATAATTAAGTTCACAAAAGAGCTTGGTGAACTTAAGAACACCTTAGTTTTACTCTAATTTTTTATTAGATGATTCTATACTTGCACTACATATAATAATATAAAGTACATTAATATTATTATTATTTGAAAATTAAAGTAGCTTTAAATAAAAATTTGGAGATGGAAATGGAAGTCATTGTAACTTTCAAATTTTATATGTCATGATGAAAACAAAAATTCAGAGTAAAATTTCACCACTCAATTGATAATTTTCTTTAGTACGGAGCATGAGAAAATTAATTCACCATGAATCGACCTAGGCCCCAGCAACATGACACATCACCTTTTCCTTTTCTTTTTGTTGAAAAAAGGCATGTAAATGCCCGATTCAATAAGAAATCATTAATTACAAACATGACACATCATTTGCAATAATAATCAAGGCCAAAGAAAAAACCAAATTCACAGCAATTCAGAAGTCGCCGGGTCCGTATCCTCTGAGATATCTCAATTTTTGCATGACCGACGTGTCCTGTGCCTATTCGGGGGAACCTAGGGCAGTATTGTTTGAGCTTTTAGATTCGTGCAAAACGTATTTGAACGATTGAGATATTCCAAAAAGTCACGCAAAGTTTTGAGATATCTCAGAGGATGCGAATTCGAAGTCGCCTCGCTTCTCCTCTTTCACGACCACGTATCGTCTGCGTTAACTCAAAAAGGGAATCTTTTGATTTAATTCATCATGACCGTATGATTTTAAATAGAGCTAATTCAGCTGTCTGATTTAACACAGGGTACCTTAATATTAGTGTGGATCTAGTCTACACAGATCGTAAAGTATATTGCATTGTCCAGATGCATTAACTTAAAAGATTCTCTTTTGAGTTAATGCAGAGGATACAAATTCCTCCTTTTACCCCTTCCATCTCGTAAGTCGTAACCTCAAAGTCACCTCTCTCTGTCTCTCTCTCTCAACAAGTGACGATTAACTTTAGAAAAATAAAAGACCTCGCTTGATAGTCTTCTCAAATAGCAATTGAAACAAGTTTTTTTTTTAAAATATCCTAACTGTACCTCATTTAGCCTCCCCCATCTTGGCCGGGAGGCATCCTCCCTTTTGTCGCTCTAAAATCTTCTTTTTCTTCTTCTTCGAAATGATGGACCAGCAGTTGACTCCTCTCTTACTCTGTTTCCTTCTGGCGACCATCGTCTCAACCGCCACATCTCGATTCATCGTTGAAAAGAACACCGTGAAGGTTATTTCTCCAGAGGAGCTAACAGGAGAGAGGGAAGCTGCCATAGCCAATTACGGCATTCCCAATTACGGTGGCTCATTGACAGGTGTCATAGTTTACCCAGACAAGAAAACGAACGGTTGCGATGACTTCGATACAAAGTTCAAATCAAAGTCGAAGCGCCCAGTGATTCTTCTCGTTGATCGTGGAGGTTTGTTATCTCTTGATCGTTTTTACTGTTCTATCTTTTGTGTTCTATTTCTTTTTTGAATTTCGTATTTAATAAGTTGTTTGTGTCGATACACGACTTTTATGATTGACCCCTTTGATCTTTAGAAAATGTAACCATTTCACGAACGTGTCTAATTAACTTCTATATGTAAAAGTTTTTTTTTTTCAAATGAGGACCCGAGTGAGTTTTGTTGAATTCATGCATAGAGCATAGTTTAACATATAAGAATAAATATTTTGAAAAGGGCACAACAATGATTTGATTTTTTAAAATACAAGGGCACAACAACAAAATATTCCACTTTTTTTTTCTTTCATATAAGTTCCTCTCTACTTCACAAAAGAAATCAATTTACTTTTGATATTATGATTTGAAATTATATATGTTATATCTACGAAGGACTGAAGCAACAATCAACAACAATTGAGTATTATTTGGCAGCTACGTAATATATTGACGGTTCAATTAAAACTTTGTCGATGCCCGTGCAATTCAATGTTTTTTTTTAAGTAAAAGTTAGAGGTCAAGCCATCCAACTATTTAATACCTTTGTTATTACAACAAAGAATTTTTTTCATCTAAATTTCGTGCAATTCAATGTTATTCAAGGTCATATCTTCAAATGAACTAAAACTATGTGGATTAGGCATTTTTGGTTTCTTATAGTTCCGATTGATGCCTGTTATCTTATTGCACCCGTTTAAAACTTTAAATACAACCGTTGACTAAGCTTAACACACTGTTTCTTTGTGTTTTTATTTTTATTTTTTATTACTGTTTCATATATACGGATTATTTTATTCATGTATCGAATAGTAAGTAGTTTAGTCATGTGAACTATAAATCAACACTTTTGGAGAAGTTTAGTGTTTTACCCAATCAATTTCGGATTCTATTTTTTTTTTTTTTAAGTTTTCACTAAGCAGAGGATCATCCCTGGCACTAGTTAGTGAACTAATTTACAAAGGACATCTCAATTTCCTGAATTAATGGAGAGTTCTTGACTGTGGTCCCCATTTATTCTTTTCTAATCTTTCAAGCAACTCAACCTTTACTTGTAAACAATGTCTTGATTCCTAACAGAATGAACTGGTTAGTAGACATATATGCAAGGCAGTTTGCTGCGTAAATGATTCAAATGTTGTGTGCTAAAATAATAAAAACATGGTTGGGAAAAATAATTCCTTACAGAGAGATGTTAACAATTGTTCGAGTCATTTTTTTTTCTGTCGAACTCGTCCCTCAATTTGAGTGCGGTTTTTGCCTCATATTTTCATCCATAAGTGTTAAACCCCGAACAAATTCGGTGTGACTCTGTACAAATTTATGACAAGAGCGACCCATGTATGAATGGCTTTTCTTTCGGGCTTGTCCATCAATCAGAGCGCGATATATCGATCGCCTCGTATTTTATTCTTCTGCGCAATTCATGCACAAAATCAAATTCCTACATGATTCTCACTTATAGACTTGTTCAAAGTCACACTGATTTTTTTGCAGAGTTTGCACATATGCTCGAAAATATAAAATTTGAAAAATGAGATTTTAGCTCTTCTCCAATAATTCTGAAGAAGAGATTTTAATAATATAGATTTCATTGGAATCATTGAGATAAATCTGATCGGTCAATTCTAAGTTGACGGTCTAAAATAAATTAGCTATATCACGAAAACGAACAAACAAAATATAGATAGATACACACCTAAAATTAATTTGGACATTCTGATTTATTAAAACAGTGCAAATCTCTCTTGATGTGCTAAATATAGGATAATAATTAATTCGCGTTTGACACTTATATTCCCGTTAACCAAAACATAAATTTTGACACCCAAAACAGAAATATTTACCATTCATTCAATTTTATTTTTTGAAAAAATGTCCATTTTTATAATTGGACAAAATAAAGGCGAATGAACAATATATTATTCTTTTTTTTATAAGACAAGTGAATAACAGTCTGTCCATGGACCATGAGTATCATGATTCATGAATTTTCTTTTTAGCTGAGCAAGGTATTCAACTTCTCATACTCTTTCCTTTACTCCATAATCTAATATACTTTTCACACAGACTGCTATTTTGCATTGAAATCATGGAATGCACAACAAGCTGGTGCAGCTGCTGTGCTTGTAGGGGACAATGTACATGAGCCGCTCCTAACCATGGACACACCCGAAGAATCGTTCCAGACAGAGTATGTGGAAAATATCACCATCCCATCTGCCTTCATCACTCATGCCTTCACTGAAGCCTTAAAAAAACAACTCAAGAAATCCAACGAAGAAATTGTTGTGAAAATTGACTGGACGGAATCAATGCCGCATCCAGATGAGAGAGTCGAGTATGAGTTTTGGACAAACAGTAATGATGAGTGCGGGACCCGGTGCGATGAGCAGATGGATTTTGTTAAGAATTTCAAAGGTCATGCACAGCTGCTTGAGAGAGGCGGGTATACATTATTCACTCCGCATTATATCACTTGGTACTGCCCAGAAGCATTTCTTCTAAGCAAGCAATGCAAGTCTCAATGTATCAACAATGGAAGGTTTGTGCTTTGCTTTTCTGTGTGTCTTCTACTCAAGAATTCTGTACAACTAATTGATTCAAATCCACATCTAATTTCAAATGAAATAATTGTTTATATTTTTTTTCAAAATAGGTACTGTGCACCAGATCCTGAGCTAGATTTGGACTCTGGATATGATGGGAAGGATGTTGTTATTGAAAACTTGAGACAGTTATGTGTTCATCGTGTGGCAAACTCGCTAGGACGGTCGTGGGTTTGGTGGGACTTTGTCACAGATTATCATATTAGGTGTTCAATGAAAAATCAGAAGTACAGCAAGGATTGTGCTGAGAAAGTCCTCAAATCTCTCAGTAAGTTTAGCAGAAAGATTTTTTTATTATGGGTTAATTTTTATGTTTTCAAGGACTTCTTTGCAAAACACTACCAATTAAGTACGTCTGATGGGCTCCAGGACCATCTGATCCTCTTTAAGATCTGTGCGACCCGCTTTAATATTCGTGCGCGATTGCGCCAATTTTCATGTGCATGGATCCTAAAGCGGATCGGACAGTCCTGGTGCCCATCAGACCTACTCCGTTCTCTAGACCAAAAACCCTTTAATGTTTTGTTCATCATTATAATAATTACGGATGTGGAATTAAGTCTTATGCATTTCTATTAAAAGAACAAAACTGTAATGACAGCAAACTTTGCAATTTATTCCATGCGCAGGAGCGATGTTGCATTAGTTTTTTTTTTTTGAAGAAAAAGACTTTGCATTTGTTTGGTCATTTTCTCTGGTAGTTTTATTTTGATTTTATTTAACACACTAATGGAAAAAAGAAAACTTAAAACATGAACAACATCAACATATGTAAAGGCATTTCTAAAGTTTTTTTTTTTTTTTTTTTTATGTGGTGCATTTGGTCGTTGAAAGGCATTGTTGATTGGACCAGGATTTGGAAATCTAGGAAATAGATTTGGTATCAGTGTTTTTGAATGTTCACCGATGGTTATTAATTATCTTACCACAAAATTTAATATTCAGTACTTGTCGGTACCGCATTAATTCTAATTTCATACTATTAGGTTTGCCACTTGATAAGATCGGTGAATGCATGGGGGATCCAGATGCTGATAAAGAGAATGATATAATGAAAACCGAACAACTTGTACAGGTATGTTAGCGAGTACATCTTGTTCAAGTACTTAGCAATTAGCATCATGTATCTTTTTATGCATGTTTCTTATATATAAGATTTACATTGCTACTTTCAATCGTAGGTCGGACATGGTGGTCGTGGTGATGTAACTATACTGCCTACTCTCGTAATAAATAACATCCAATACCGAGGTTTGAATGCTTCCATTTCAATTATTTAATTAAGAATTAAATGTGTAACTCCTATTTTCATTATACAAAATCTATGTAAACTTAGAATTTTTTACTTAATTTATGATAAATATAAATTCTTTTTTTTTTTAAATGTGATAGGAAAATTGGAGAGCACAGCGGTTCTTAAAGCTATCTGTGCTGGATTTAAGGAGTCAACGGAGCCTCATGTGTGCCTAACCCAAGGTTTCTGACATATTCCAAAATTTTTTTTTTGCCTATCTATGTTTGCTGGATTTAAAACTATAACTTGGATGCAAAATGATAATTTGTTTCCTTTCTCTGTATTCCAGAATTGGAAACAAATGAATGCCTTGATAACAATGGCGGTTGTTGGAGGGACAAGAAGTTGAATGTGACTGCTTGCCATGTAATTAAATAAGATACTTATAAACATTTCATATCATCTTATATATGGGGTATTGCGTACATATGCACAAATTATCCTTTTATAACATGTAAATTATTTTGTAAAATTATCTGCTCATTGTTATTTATTTATTTATTTTTCTCTAGGATACATATAGAGGAAGAATATGCAAATGCCCCTTGGTAAGTGGAGTACAGTGGGAAGGAGATGGGTACTCTTCGTGTAAAGGTATACTTCCTTATTTTGATGTGAGTCTTTGATATAGGTGACCAGGAATAAACCCAAGTCCATACAGATATAAAAGAGAAATTAAACATGCACAATTTTAAAAAAGTACTGCATCAGGTATATATCTATTTATTTTGCTGTCATATTATATGATAAAACTGTGTTAGAATGTAGAAAAATTACATTCATTATTTTAGAAGTGAAAGTGTGAAACTAATATAATGATCGATAACCCTGTTTTATTTTTGGTCGGAAAGATATGACACATGATCATTTTGTGTTCAGCTGTAGGACCTGGAAGGTGTTCAGTGAACAATGGTGGTTGTTGGACTGACAGCAAAGATGGAAAAACAATCTCGGCTTGCTCGGTACATCACCTAAATCTCAATTTTATAATAACATATTTCCATTTTTAGAAACCATGAAGTTTCATGAGTAGTTGATGATCAGTACCTGAAAAAAAAACAAAAGAGAATAAATTCAAATCAGAAGAGCTTCTTGAAATTCATTTTTCCTTTATAAATCCAAATGAGAAACCATGCGCCGACTTGACTGGTATGAAGTTATCATATATTGTTTCTGTATCAATTATTTACAGGATTCAAACTTGAACGGGTGCAAGTGCCCATCTGGCTTTGATGGTGATGGTTACACATGTGTAGGTAATTCTTTATTACCAAAAAAAAAAAACTAAGAAAAATGATATTTTAGGTACCCAGTACAGTGCAATTTTAGCATTTCTATAAATATATGCTTTCTATTATTTGTGCTTCAGATATTGATGAATGCAAGGCGAAAACAGCATGTCAATGTGACGGCTGTTCTTGTAAGAATACATGGGGCGGGTATGACTGCAAGTGCAAGGGCGACCTTATATACATCAAAGGAGAAGATACTTGCATAGGTAAATAATTTTTTTTATCACCCCAAACAGCCCCTGGTACACATCTCTGCTCCATAACACAACAGTGCTTTTGTTCGACTTATATATAAAGTCATTCAGGGTAAAGTAGCAGCGATATAAATGTAGAGAGTTTATAAAAAGGGTTAAAAGAAGTTAAATTATGAAGGATAGTATTTCAAACTGATTTGAAAAACACTGAAAGAAAATCGGTTTTATTTAATTTGTTGATTGGTTTTCTTTCTCTCTTTTAAATTTCAGCAAAAAACATGTCCTCATTTGGATGGTTTCTCTCAATCTTGGTTCTCTCTTGCGTGATCGGTCTTGGCATAGGAGGATTTGTTTACTACAAGTACCGACTTCGGGTTCGTACCTTAAAAACCAATTCCATACTTATAATCCAATAGTTCCCTATATCAAAATCAACTACGTACTATTAATCTTAACTAAAACAATCCAAGAAACAACTGGTCACCAAAAGGTGATAATATAATCACCTTTATAATATTTTTTTTCACTAAATTTGTGTTTCATTTTCCTATTTTTAAGTCTTACATGGACTCGGAGATCGTGGCTATCATGTCGCAATACATGCCTATTGATAACCAGAACATAGAGATCAACACTGTACGAGAAGATGCACAAGCATAAATTCCATGGTACTTTCATTATATATAGTCTCATCACATATTTAACTAAAAATTAATCGATGTTATTACGATACACTTTTTATTTTTAACAATATTTTTTTTTTGTTTAATGTAGGAACAGGAAATGGGGGATCGTATTTTTTTTTTTTCAAACAGATCGACACATATGTACACATGTACACTTCACCATAATTACAAAAAATTAGAATGTATACAGAAGAAAAGTTTTAATTCTTGTATGAGAATTATGGTTTGTTAGAATTGGTTTTGGCATAGATATACAAATCTTTTTACATAAATGAACCATTCTATCGATTCAGAAGGGCTGGACTACGAACTTCTTCTTCTGGTAACCCATGATCCACTTTGTTATTTACAACGAACTAATCCTAATTAAATTTTTATATTTCTTAAAGTTCATATCGTAATGAATATTTTCCAACAACCCAATCTTATTTTATTAATCTCCATATAGTCCTTATAAAAGGGTGAGTACCCGAGCTTCAGTACTGCAGCTATGATGACACTGATCAAAGGCACATTGTTATTTAATCACATAACATACCATCAATTTAGCAAAAATAAAATTAACGATTTTTTAGGAGCTTCTAATTAGGAAAAATAGAAAATTTATTAACAAAAAAATATATTTTGGACCTGCCATTCAATATAAAATGGTACTTTTTTTGGAAATAAATATGTGTTATTCCAATGGAAAAAAAAAACAGAGATTTCCGTTATTTCGACCAACCATTCAACTTCATTGAGATTCATGCATGAAAAAGTTTCTTCATTGAGATTCGCACATGGAAAACTTTGAATGATTCGGATCAGAATAACATGAACCTGTCAACCGTAGATTTATTTCCCTTTTTTTTAACAATATTAAACAACGAAATATATTTTGTTATGCATTTTAAAAATATGATAATTTATAATAATTTAGAACAGAAAGATGAATGCAGACCTTCGATTCCTCTCTGTAGTTATCAAAATTTAAAAGGCATAATTTATTAGACTATTTTGTGTTCTACAAGCATTTAAAAATGTATCAGTAAAGAAATTTTTTGTATACCATAGATCAATATATTAGAATGCAAACAATGTGTATACATATATAAAAATCTTTAAGACATATTGTTTCTATATACTATAATTTGAAACGATATGGAAACTAAAGGATACCCAAAAAAAAAATCCTATGTGGTAAAAAATGTGTTCCCCAAGACCTGATGCAACATTTCAAGTGTTGTGCGATGATATATTTCGGTTTTCTATCTGTTATTCTTTTGAAGGACATCCGTTATTTGTACAGTGTGTTGCACGAATCTGAATCCTCCCAGGTACATGACTCAAACAAATTGAAAAGGACCGCCCAGATTTTTTTTTTTTTTGAAAGTGAAACAAGAGAGGCAAACTTCCAGCTTCCTATTAATGATTACACCAAAGGTGTAATCTCTATTATATTATTAAGCACGTTGGGTGTCCGATCCGCCAACGGCTACGATTGAAAAATAACATTTTAGATTAAATCAAAGCCCTCCAATCACATAATATGTCTTCTTCTGATTAAATGTATCTGAATAATGTGTAGAAGTCTAAATTTAACTAAAAATACACTCGCCACACATTCCGCCACACGATACATTACAATTAAAATTAAACAAATTCTGAAATTTAGCAATATAATTAATTATATTTCCTTATTTCTTTCATTCCTTATCTCTCCCAATTCAATTAAACAGACAAATGACGAATCATGATCTCCTTCCATTTTTATACAATATTATCATATAGAGATAAAACAAACAATTCAATTAAACAGACAAATTTTGATCTCCTTTCATTTCACGAATCATTATTTCCCAATTCAATTAAATAGACAACTTTTCAAATGAAGCAGCGGCCCAAACTCAGAAAATTAATTATATGTTTTTATTGCTGTTACTTTCAAGTGATGTAATTTTAGAATAGATATTAATTTAACATTTATAATTTTTTTTATTTTGTTATATATTTTTAATTTGAGCAATTATAATATATTTTTCATATTTTGTTTGTTCATTTTCATAAACATTGGACTACATTAAAGAGGATCACATTGGCAATGACACTTCAAGAACTTTTTTCATATTATATTTGATTTTTTTTTCATTTGTTGTTGTTTCTTTTATTGTTATTTATTATTTGAATTTCTATTTTTTTTTATTTGTGTCTTTTATTTTCAGTTAAATATATTTTTTTCTTAATTTTGTGTGAATGTCAAACAAAAATATCTCTTCATATTCTATTTACCTGAGCATGTTTTTTCGCACGGCCAGTTATATGTCGCATTATCAAGAGGTACTTCATGACGTACAACAAAAGTCATGCTAAAACGGAAGGAGAAAATTGATGCTCCCGGAGTGTATACAAAAAATATAGTTTACCGGGAGGTCTTGAGCGAAGAATAAGGTACAAACAATATTAATTTAACATTTCTAATTTTATTATAAAAAATTTCAGTTGGAGCAATTACAATCTACTTTTCATATTTTTTGTTCATTTTCAAAAATGTTGGACTACATCGAACACTGGCAGTGATACTTCAAGAATTTTTTTCATGTTATGTTTGAAATAATTTTTTCATTTGTTGTTGATTCTTTTACTGCTATTTATTATTTGTCTCTTTTTTTTGCATTTGCGTTTTTTTTTTACTTGATTCTGGGTGAAATGTCAGTAAAAAATTTATTGATATTTTGTTGAAAATTATAATATCCCGTTGCAATGCACGGGCACGATACTAGTAAAAAGTTATGTACAAAAGTGAATATTTACAGGAAAGCGAAACAAAAAAAGGAAGGTAAAAGAAAACGAAGTAAACTGAAGAAAAGAAAAGAAAAATTAGAAAAATATTAAATTATACTCTTACTTCTCAGGAAACCATAATCTAACATCATGCATGGTTTCTCTTGTGATTTGTAGCTCCATTTTTTCCTTATCCTGAAAAATTCGTCTACATCGTTCCTTCCAAATGTTGAACACCATTGCCAATTGCACTCTTCTCACAGCTTTTCCACTTGATTTTATCATGGCATTATAATACTGGCCTTGGCTAAAATAACTGCACTGTCTTAGTCCACATTTCAAGTGTTGAGCAATTTCCAACAAGTTTTGAGATGGTGTTTTAATTATCAAAATCCCCTTATAAAGCTAAAGTATATAAATTAGTTTTTTTCAGACCGCACTTTGTATGGATAATTAAATTTTACATTAATTAAATTATATGTGTGAACTTAATATTTAACATAATAATATAATTACTAATATTTTGCTCATGCATTAAAACGTGAATATATTATAAGAGAACAAAAAAATATTCATAAAAAACTTTAAACTAAATAACAAATAATATTTCTTAAATGACATCTACAAATAAATAATATTCCTTAAATGACATATATGTTTTTTTTAATCTTTTTGACATATTTTTTTATAAAAAAATCTCATACAAAATAACATATTAGATAACAAATAACATTTTTAAAATGGTTAAAACATAGAAAGAAATAAAAAATATGATCAATCAATTATCAATCAATTAAAAAAAAATTAAATGATATTTAAAAAATAAAAAGAAATCAGAACCAATAAGAAAAATAATACAATTTGCATGTGGCGAGTACGTGTCTAACTAAATTTAAACTTCTACATGTAAAAGAACATAAAAATATGCTTAGAATTAGAAAATGACATATTATTTGATTAGAGGGTTCATATTCAACATGAAATTTCATCTTTTTATATTCATGTCAAAACAGATTAAACAATTCTAATCAAACATGAAAGTAATTAAACGTATAAAATCAGAATTGTTGTTGTTCATGACTAATTACATTGTTTTGATAAATATGCATAGAGTTAGTGATTTAATTGCTATATTTTTATAGTAAATTGTTCTTTGCACTGTAAAATTTAGAATTGACGATTTAATTTTATGCTTTAATTTTCATATATTATCAAAATAAAGAGAGAGTGCATAAGTTGAGAGGGAGTATCTTATCTCGTGTTATTTCTTTTTCTTTTGAAACCTTTGTGAGGGGGAATCGAACTCTCAATGTTTGAGTACAACAATTCTATAATTTTTTTCTAGTTAACTGTGCTACCTCTCTTTTCTCTTTTCTCCTTTCTCTATCTCGTGTTATTCTCTCTTTTTTTTTTTTTTCTGATTTCCCAAAAAAGGAGAAAACGTTTAGATCTAGATCGTCAGAATTCGGACTCTAATGGCGCAATTAACATTACTAGAAAATATTAGGACTCTTCATCGGGTCCAGTTTGATTGGTTTTTAACCAAATCAAAAAAGTTTGGTTCAAATAGTTCGGCTTTCGGTTTAATTGGTCCAATTCGGTTCAGATTTTAGTGTTATTTGGTTTCTCAGTTTGGTTCCGTTTATAATTTTAAGAAGTCACAGTAACCGAACCGACCGAACTTCGTACTCAAACTTGATCGCTAAACCCTAGCGTACTCAAAACTATTTTTATCCCCATCGCTCCCGACCCATCTCCCTCTGTGCGTCGTCGAGCACTCGAGCACAGGCGCACAACCCCTCGCGCATTAGTTGCGCACTTCGCCCAGCCCCTCTTCGCGCCTTATCCAGACCCAAGAGGCCATCGGAGGCCAGAGCGGCGCTGCGGCAGTCTCTTGGTTTGTAATCAAAAGCGTCTCTAGATAAAGAAGGAGTTTTGATATCGGAGCGAGATTTTCAAAACTGGTAATTTTTCTTCTTTCGCTAATTTTGTCCAATCGAGAGTGCCTCTTGGTTATGTAGACATCAGGAGGAAAAAATGGGATCCATGTAGGCTAGATTTTAAGTAGTTACATTTCTTTTATATGTTGTTATTCTGTTGCACTTACTGGTAACACGGGCTGAAGCAACGAAGAGGCTACTAAAACTCACTGATACTACACTATGTGGCTCCTTCACTGATCTTGGATCAGACTGTTACTTAGGGGATCTAGCAATTAACTTCATGCAGCCAAAGGGGGCGCCAACAATCACTTAATGCAGTAGGTTACAAATAGCATATCATGTAGGCCAGACATTAGTTTAAATTCTCTCTGATTTCCTAGTTTAGGTTTTGATTTAGGGTATATTATTTCCATTTTTAAGGTTTGTCCATTCAAGGTTTGTCCATTCAGTGCTATGGTTTTTTATGCTGTAATGTACTCTAGGGTACTTTTTGTAAGAGTAACCAGGGATACTGGTAATTAGGAAAGTTGTAAACTCTCTTCCGATTCAAGGGTTCTTCCGCTCAAAACGCTTTTGGCTGATTGGATTTGGAGAATCACCCAATAATCGGATCATGCTTTGCTGATATAGCGACAGTGAGCTATTGCTTGCTATGGTAGATGGTCCTAAGAATCTGGATCCCCACTGGCCACCCTCTCAGCTCCGTTTCTAATAAAAAAGTAACAGTTCCTTTACTTTTAAGTGATTAACGACTGAATATCCGCTTAGGTTTTGCGATTGGAATCATGGTGATTTGGCGAAGATGTGTGAATTCTGTTATGCGCCAGCTCAGCATTGGTTTTGAGCACAAACAACAAGCAGGCGTTAGGTCACTCTTATGTCAAGGTACATGCATTTTGAATTTTGTAGGATGGTGTATTTCCCTTTCTTTGTTGGATATAGTTCTTTTGTTTAATGTACAACGGTTGTGTTTGTTTAAACAGGACAACTCACAAACTTGGGAAGGGAAGTCCCGTTGTCCTCTGGCCGAACTACAACTGTTTGCCATCAATTTCTCCAACGATTTGTAATACACTTTTTCCTTGGTTGAACAAAAATGTCTAGTTAATTTGACACTAGTATTGAAATCTTGAAGTAATAAGAAGGGTTATGTTGCAAATTGCACCAGTATTTTCTATGCTTTTGGCATTAAATTGAAATTTATTTGGTGTTACTGAGATTGAAATCTTGAGAATTATTTGCAAACGGGCCGTGTTGGATATGCATATTTCGTACATGGTTGGGTGAAACATTTGAAGAACACCATTGTCAATATTTGTCGTAGTGAATATTTGGGGTCCTAATTGTTAAGCGTCTCTCTCTCTCTCTCACTCAGAACATTTGTAGCACAAGAAATTTGTTGGCTACAGAAGAGACAAGCATGGTACCAGTCTCCTCTCCGTTGAGCCCACCAACTGGAGAAGATCTAAAAACTGGCAAAAAAGAGGGTACAATTAAGCCTGCAAGAGTGCAAGCTATTAAGAAAGAAATCAGAATGGTAAATCAATTTATCAAATTCTCTTTGTAATCGCCAGTTATTGAATTTAACTTCTTAGTTTTTATAGTAATGTTTGTTTTGTTGTTGTGCCTTTAGAGCCCAAAAAAGCTCAATTTGGTGGCTGCACTTGTACGAGGAATGCGAGTAGAGGATGCACTCTTGCAACTACAAGTTACTGTGAAGCGAGCTGCAAAGACAGTATACCAGGTAGAGTGTATGAACTCATGCTAGTATGGCATACACCATTTTGATGTCATATACTGGTATCGGTTAAAATTGAAAAGAACAAAATAAACATGACACTAAAATTTATAAACCGGAGCTATATCTGTTTAATATAGTATTTAATATGATAATTATTGTGCTACTCTTTACCAGTTACCTAATAATCCATGCTTGGATCTTCAATTCTGACTCTCATCAGGTAATCCATTCAGCCCGTGCCAATGCTTCTCACAATCATGGTCTTGACCCCGATCGACTTATTGTTGGTATGTCTTTTGTCTTTTCCTTTTGTTTCTGAGGAGCTTTCTTGTGTCCATAAAAACTAGTTGAATTGTCATGCATGAACCTAATGTAAATGAAATATCACCGCAAACAGCTCTTAAAATTTCTTGTTAAAAAATACTACCTCTTTTCTTTATGGATGATTTAGTTGTGTAGATGATATATCTTCTCTTTTTCTATGGTCTCCCTGTTATTTTAATTATTAATACATGTGATACTGTGAAGATTTCTCATGGAAATTATCATAGCTATGTAGCTAGTGGGGCTAGCTCTTCACTTTTAGTTTGCCTTTTTAAAGAAATCCTTTTCAAGCTTTGTCTCTAAGCCTTAGCTAATTTGACTACATGAAATAGTAAAGTTTCATTTTATTTAGATAAATAATTTAGGTCTAAATTAAGTGTTACCAGAAAATGGCACAAAGTCCCAATTCTTTATGTAAGAATTGTTGGTCTAAAACAGGAACTGCGAAGTATTGGATAGACCTAAATTTGTAACCTTACTATTGGTTATTATTTTCTTGTTTCAACTATCCATACTTCAATAGGTTAAATTATTATGTATATATGGAGTATGGCAGCGATTATATGCCTGATATGTACCTAAAATGTAATTTGTTTATATAAAACTGTTAGATGCATTATTGCTTTTGAAATAGCACACCATGGCCTATGTTTGGTTGGATCAAGTGAAAAGTTAAGGGGATAGGTCTTATCCTTACCCTCACATTGGATAAGAGCTATTCTTTTAATCCCTCTACTTCTATTTCACACTCCATACATAGCCATGGGATAAGAGTTATTCTGTTGTGAATAGAAGATTCGTCATCGTATTCTTGAAATGTATCCTAAAAAATTGCATATGAGGAAAGCTTGCACACACCCTTTTAAAAATAAAAAAAAGTTTCATTTGCATCTCTTGTTTCAGTTTCATGGTATCCTACCTATGCTGCCCCTCATGCACTACCACTTTGTCTGTCATGAGGGTAGTTTGTGGTATATAATGCAGCATGTTGCAAGATTGCACATGAAAAACTTCCTTTCAATTCATTTGATCTTGTGGATGCCCAAAACTACCTGTCCTCCACAGTGATTTGCTCTAGATAAATTAGAGGTGGCAAATGGCATGTTTGCTTCTCTTTCCATTGCTCTCAGTTAGATTTGGGTGGAGCTCAGGTCATACTTTCTTGTTATATGTTGACCAGGTCTATGTCAGCCAGGCTTTTACCATTTGATATTGCTGTCTGAGGTCGTTTCAGTTTGCCCAGATTGATTTTTTGGCAATCAATATTTGAAAGGTTCCGCTGTCAATATTCTCAAAAAATATATATATATATTTGAAAAGTTCAGATCAGTTCTGTTTTGGGCTTAAAGACTGGGCAGGTGTTGATATTTTGTTTGCAGTATAAGGTGATTTTCTGCATTCCATTGTTAGTGGTATGTACAACATCATTTAAGTTTTTGCCAGGGCACAAACAAATTCTTCCATTTGTTAATGAATACCAGTTTCTCAAGCACCCTGTTTGCTATGTTTTAGCTTAATTTTTAACATAGCATGTGCTTTATTTTGTTTAGATGAAGCCTTTGTAGGCAAAGGTCTCTATCTGAAGAGGATATCTTACCATGCAAAAGGAAGAAGTGGTGTGATGGTAAGGCCGAAGTGCCGCCTTACAGTGATAGTAAGGGAAATTACACCAGAAGAAGAGGCCAAAATTGCCAAACTAAGGGTTAGCAACTACAAGAAGCTGTCAAGAAAGGAGAGACAGTTAATGCCACATCAGCTTATAGAGGTCACACCTAGGTGGGGCCACAAAAATAAGGCAGCAGTTTCAAGTGCTTAGCACAACACTTTTTTCCTTTTTGTTTGCTATTCTTTTTTAATAACCCTCTGGCAAACTTTTGTTGCTATTTTATATGATGGTTTTCATTATCCGTTATGAATTAAAATTGCTAAGGAGCATTGTTCCTTTTTGTAGTTTTGCATGTACTTGCATGATTTTATAATGTATTTTTTTTTAAAGAGAAACATGGGAGTCTATCCCCCAGATTTCATTGATTTGGGCCCAGGTAGTGTAGTGTCAAGGACTCAAGGTACAAGAAAGAACATAAAGAAAAGGAAACTTTAAAAAAAAAAAAAAAACAGAAACAAGGAGCGCCAACAAAAGAGTTTTTTGTTTTTTTTTTTGAGAAGGAGGAGGTAGCACAGTTGGTTCGGAGAGAAGTTCTAGGATTGTTGATTACTTAAAGGTTGAGAGTTTGATTTCTTCTCACGACTTTGCAATTTCTGTGAAAATTTTCAAAAAAAAAAAAAACAAAAGAGTTTTTTTAGCATAGCTCTACATTATCTTATATCCATTATCACAAGTGGTAAACCAACTTCCAACCTCATTTGTGATTTCCCTTGAATAGCATTCCTGAAATAAGTGCGTCTTGCGGAGGCAACATTGATTTACCAGAATCCAGCCCCTTTTGTTGAGATTATCCAGTTTTAATATTTTATTTTGCAGGACTAACCAGCCAAAAACCAGTACCCGCATTATTTTGCCGATGTCTGTTTGTTCTGATACATGGCCCCTCTTCAAACTAACTAGTTTAGTTACCCATATTTTGTACTTAATTAAACCAACAAAATTTGAAGCATCCCACATAGTAACAAGGATTACAGTGATATGAGCTTTGTAATTATTATTTCTATCGCCCAAGATCCGTTCATTTGATGATTGAATATGGATTGTAGTAATAATATGCAGAGCTATAAGTTGATGCACATATTATGAGAGAGCTCTCATTATCCATCTGTGCAATCGTTCCCAAAACTGTATGACATGTTATTTATTGAATGAACATTTATTTAACATGCACCACTATAAGGGTTCGAATCAAGAGTAACATGCAACTGATAGTAGCATGCGTTTGGCCCTAAACGTTTCAGTATTAAACCAACACGACCCATTTTCTTTTTATTTCTTTCTGCAGCAGATATCCTTTAAGCATTGATCTACATATGCGTAGTAACGCAGAAGCACACTACAGCATTAGCCCAGATAAACAGAACAAATACAGCCATAGCAATCTCACCCTCTTTGCAAAATCCAAGGATAATAGTGTTGTAAGCAACAACATCGGGCTTAGAGCTACCCTCTTCTCTTGCCATCTGACAGCAAAGTTCATGCCCATGTCTCGTGTTACCAGTTCTGCAAAGACCATCTATAAGTGTGTTGTAAATGATCAAATCAGGAGCACATTTTATTAGAGGCATTTTGGCAAACACCTTGACTGCATCATCTATCTGCTTCCCTGCACAAAACCCCTTGATAAGTATCGCAGCATATGCTTAGGTTTCTCCATGGGCTGATGTACTACTCTATGACGGTTTCACCCCTCCTTGGTTTTCTATTGGCTAGGTCTGCAATCCCAATTCTGTTGCTAACAACCACAAATTTGGCTCGTAAAAACATCGATCATTTCATACCATGACTTTATGCTCTACTGTTCTCCAATGAGTAGTACCATTCAAAAGTGGCGCCTCCAAGTCTCTGTTGTGGGAATTGCCTGAGAAGCAACGCCTCGTTGCTGATGGTGTATTTGGATCTACATTCTTCTTCTCAACTGGTTTTCATGGAGTGCATGCAATTAACCGTACAGCCTTTATCGCATTAGCGTTTTTCCGGATGATTAGTCGTCACCTTAGGATTCACAGCTTCTATTCTGTATTGGTAGTTCTAAGAATTTTTTTATAAACCATAATTAAAAATGATAATGAAACCAACATGGATACTTTTTTTTTATACGAAAATCATAAGAACTGAAATATCATTTCGGTCCGATGTGATTTTACACCGCCGAAGGCTACACATGTTCTCCTGAAAAACTGTAAAATCACATCGGACCGAAATGGCATTTCAGTCCCGAAAAAAAATTGGCAGACCAAAATAGTATTTCGGTTCTTAATAATCACGTTGGTTTCCTAAAATTAATTTTTTTAATTATAGTTTATAAAATAAGTTCCATTTCTAAGATGTAGTTGGTCAATTAACCGCGTAAAGCCGCTTAGAGCATCTCCAATGGTTATTGTTTTATGGTTTGTAATCTGATGTGGCAATTGTTTTTTGGTTTGCTGGGTTGTGAGAGAGTTTGTAAATTAGCAAATTTACTTTAAAAGCAAACGTTTGCTTATTGCCAGCGTGGCAAATTGATTGGCTCAGATTATTTTCCATATCAAATAATTGCAATTGCTGGGATGGAGTGATAAACAAATTATGATCCATTTAATTGTTAAATTTGATGACATGGCTAATTTTAATTGGTAAGTATTTGTTGGAATGGAGATGCTCTTATATATACCTTTACATATAAATAGGGCTGTAAATGAGCTGGCTCGGGCCGAGCTAGGCCTAAGCTCAGCTCGTTAATTCTGGACCGAGCTGTTAGCGAGCCAGCCCGTTAACAACTCGCGAGCCAGCTCACGAGCCATGAGTTGGCTCATTGGGTTTGGTTGGACCTTGTTTTAAGAAGAAAATAAATTTTACAAATATTTTTGGACCGAGCTGAACTGAGCTGGACCAAGCTTGACAGTATAAAATACACACAAATTCATACAAATTTACAAATTGATGCCTAGCCGAGCTAGACCTTAGCTCAGCTCGTAAATTTTAGCCCTAGCTGTTAGCGAGCTAGCTCGCTAACAGCTCGGTCCACTATCGAACGAGCTGTTACCGATCGAGCCAGATGTGAGTCACGAGCGAGCCACGAGCTACGAGCTTTTTTGACAGCCCTACATATAAAGCTACATTATATTATTTTTATTTTTTTATGGTATCTTTAACGAGACATTACGAATTAAACTTTTATTCTTTCTGTGTAGGCATTCAACTGATAGAGAAGTTGCTCTTATGATGCTCATGGCATATTATCCTTATATGCTGGCTGAGGTGAGTTAATTTATCCTGTAATTTACTATTTTGGAAACTGTCCGTGTGTTTTTTTAATTTCCACTGCCCTTATTTTTCTTTATGTTCGTAATAAGATCTGGGTGGGTAACGATATTGACAACACTTTTTTACTTCATGCAGCACACAACAAGAGAGTCAAAATAAAAATAAAAATAAACATTTAACTCATGCACTATGTAAAGCTAAAACATCGTTGCCAATATCTTTACTCATGAGAGAGTGGAGGTCGTTTTCATTTTTTTTAAAAACTGCCTCTGCCAAGGCTGAGAGTGGGTTTTGCTTGTTTGGCATTCTCACTAGAGAAAAGTGCAAGTAAAAGTATGTTCTCTTCTTGTAGATGTACAAATCAACAATTTAATTGAAGGATAGTCCTTTTACCTTTTCAAAAAAAAAAAAAAAACATTTTTAAGGAGAGGTTAGTAAAGGGTGTTTTATTTGTGCTATAATTGGGTTCCAGAGTAGTTGATTTAAATGAAACATGATCCTAAATGTGCTGTTTGCTATTTGTTAAACTGACATGTTGGTATACAAAACTCTGCAGATTACCTCATCCGGCCATACATAGCTATCAACCACATGATCATGATCACAAGTACTATTATCGTTGTCTTTTTTCAGCACAGTGATGACAATCATGTTTCCTGTTATTGAGTTTAGCAAACAGCTTTGCGGGTTGCTACAGTGTATATCTGGACAATAATTGTGTGCATTTACCTATATAATGGTTAATGCTGCTAAAGCACTTCTTACAGCAGGTACACATTGATTCCAGTTTTGACTGAAACAACATAAGCTGTAATAACCTTGTTATCCAATTGGTCCAAACTAGACCCCAATTAAAGCCTCAAAGTAGATCTTGGTTTTGAAAATGGTAAAAAATAGGTCCAGTTAAGCCTTCAAGTAGCTCTGTATTAAACCAATACATGCCTCGGATCAATTTCAGTTATCAGCTTCCTTCTTGGGTACACTCAGATGCAGAGCTAAAAGTGTCACAGACTTGTACATGACAAAATTGAAAGCTAAAATCGATTAATAGGTAATGAAATCAGAACCTTGACCATAAGGGCTAGAACATACCATGTCCCGCCTCAACCACCTAAACCCAAAATGAGTTCCTTTATTATTACACATTTTGTTATGTTAAACCAATCAATTCTTGGTAATTGTAAGTTGTGATGTGGATCGCAGCAAACTGAAATAGTACATGACCAAACAATGTATGAACTAGCTTTATACACATTCCCTTGTTGATACAGTGAGGAGGGATGGGTAATTTAATCTGTTTGAAGAAAATGAGGACATAGTTTTGGTAAACAAGAGATTCTATTGTGAATGAAAAGATTGGGTTTTCAAGTGGTAGATAGGGTGTGGGTTAGAGAGAGAGAGAGAGAGGAATGCAAGATAAATGATCAAGCAAGTAAATACATTTAAGCAGCTACAAAATTGTTGCATGCAGATCCTCATATATACATATCTAAAAAAAGAGGCGGTTCTGATAAACCTCCAAAGCTTCAATAATCTTTTCAAGCAACAACTTCCGATGCATTCGGTACCTGTCAGTTTTACCACAGTTAAAACTAGTAGATTTTTTTTATTAATCTTTTTGTATTACTTGGGAGTTCTCTTACTTTATGGCTACTTCTCTTGATTTGCTAATACTTGCATCTGTATCTGAACATCCACACAGAACAAAGAAATAATTGGTCAAGAAAAAATAAAATGAATATGCAATTGGAACTTGGAACTTGGAAGCATAAATAATTAAAGAGAAATATAACTCCACCATGCACATACCAGCACTAAAGCATACAAGACTCTCTAACACCAACACACACACACACACACTAACAAAGTGCATTTAACCCTTGCACTCTGCTAGTAGATGTGCACAAACACAAGAAAATAGGCACCCACCGTCGGAATGACAAACTTACCTAACAAAAGTTGATCTTGTTGAGAAGTGGTAGGGAACTCTCCTAGCATTTTGAGACACTCTTCTTGCAATTCCCTTGCATTCTTTCTCTCCATGCTTGGGATCATCGGTACGTCTTTCTCTGACCATGTCGGTAAGGTTCTTGCAGCTGCAATCACAGCTCCATCCACAAAGCTTCTATCCTCTTCACTAGACACATTATCTTAAAAAACAATTGATATGTAAAGAATAGTAATAGACATCCATTTGATACCAGTCCTTTCTTATATTAAGAGCATCCAAAAAATATATTTAGTTAAGCTAGGTAATTATATTTAATACATGCTATTAGTACACGACCATTGGCAGCCTTGGTACCAAAACCAATTTAGATCTGCATATCCCTGAGCATTTGAGCTTCATTCTGGATCCATCAAAATCTCAAAGAGTTTTCTGACTTCCTTCTTCTTCTTTTTCAAATTAACCTTCTAGTGTTTGCAAGAGATTAACTTTCTCATACTTTTTTTTTTGGAAATCAACTAACACACAATATTTCAAACTACAAGCTCTTAGGAAAGCATGTTTGGATCAAGTGCAATTTGACTAGAAGGACTTGAAGGTTTTTATATACCTCATAAAATAAAATAGAACTTGATATCCAACATATAAACTAGCTTGACATGAATTAACATTATAAAAAACTTACAATTGTGATAATACTCGTCTTGCAAGCCAGAAATGTTGAAAACAGAAAGGAAGGTATCCAAGTGTATCTTAGCTGGACTAGAGAATCTTATCACATCCCAGGGATTCTACATTATACAATTTATATTAATATGATGAACACTAAAGAAAGGAAAAATTGCACAGATAATCTACATGATGTCAGATTAGGCAGTAGTACCGTAGGAGATGAAAATCCATATCGTTCCATGAGCATGTTGTTCATGGCTCCATCCAAATAATTAAGTGTCATCTGTCACAGTTTAGAAAAGACTCATGTCTCAGGAATGCTTTTGTATGCATGCATGCACATATGAAATACATGTATCATAAAGTACCTCATCTCCTTTCTTGATGTCTTGCCCAGCATTTATCAAGACCTCAAGCACGCGGTCCCTAAACCGCCAATGAAGGAAGCAGTTCGGCTGAAATGAGTGATTCAACATATCTGTACACAGGGGCGGAGCCAGATTTTCAGACTATGGGGGTCAAACATGAATGGGGGTCAAGTATATAAAAATTTTCTACTACGAATGGGGGTCAATTTCACCTTATCCATAATATTTTAGTTTAAATTATATTTAAAATAGGGTATAAATAAAAAAAAATTGCAAATGAATTCATTGAATGTAGATTCGCCATTGTCTGTACATTTCAACTTCATCATCACGAAATAAGTAAACAAATAACATAATAGAAAATATGAAAATATAAAATGCTCTTACTTTATAAAAAAAATAGTCTGTTTAGAATAATAATATGTTAAGGTGCTTTTTTTGCAAATACAAGAAAAATTGAATTTTGAAATTTAACTTTTCTCATAAAATATACCAGCATAAGGTACTAGCATGTTGGTGTCTTGAACAAGAGCTCCAATTCGTATTTTCATGCTAACAGATCGAGACCGTGCAATACTAACTGCCCAAAGAAACCGCTCTTGGTCATGTGCAAGTCGCCTTATTTTCAAAGGTGCAGCTGGGTACTGAAAATTAACAGAGGTGCAATTGATTCATCAAAACATTTATAATTCATGATCGCCCTTGAGCAAGTTCAACACCAATGAACATTGCCCGGATATGAAATATTTATATTTTGCATTTGGCCTGCTTCTCTCTACCCCTCAAAGTGCTGATGTAATACAATCTTGGTCAAGAGGTATATTTGACACCTTTCTGGTAAGATAAAGTTCATAGTTTGGCATAACATTTTACAAAGAACTATCTTTGAACTTCAAATATCACAAAACTAAGCACATACCCAATGCTTTTCCCAAAATTCTATTGCTTCTTTCTGTTGTTTTTCCATTCTTGAAGCAAGATCTGGATCATGCAATTCCGCCAGGTCCTCCTATAGGTAAGGTTTAAGAGCTTGATCATATTATTTTCAATAGGTATTCAAGGTGAGCTACATTTTGAGCAGATGTGCACCTTTGAAGCAAGAAGTAAACTAGTGCATTGATCTGAAGAAGCTGGTAAGAAATCGCCATATAATTGCCAAAAGTTACTAGAGACATCCATTCCATAAAGTAACAGACATGCTAGCCTGAAATCCTCTTCTGTCTGTTAGAAATAAACATCCATTATTGAGAACTAGTGAGGCTTATTTGGACCGCAACATCAACTTACAAAAGTAATCCACTTTAGACTGGTACCGGACTAGTTCTAGTTTGATTTAGGTCAATTGCAAGCCTACCTTTGGTACTATTTAAAGAAATTCTTAACTATATATTTTTACATGAGACAAAGTCCAAGGAGTCAACTTCATTCATATATTGATTAGCAAGATAATAGAAAAAGACCAATGGAATATATATTTTCTTAAACCAACAAACTGAAAAAAAGGAAGTTCATTACATTTGATTTTTGTTACCTCAGGATCAGTGGAGTTTATAATATCGAAAATAGGATGGCCGATCGGAATAAAATCAGGAAAAAACATCCATGGTTTTTTCTGGCTTACTGTAAGCAGTAAATTTATTGGTATCTCCATGATCACCTGCACATGAATTTGAAATGATGTAAAAAATTTGGTTTATTTTGCAACAAATAAAGCATACTCTTAAAAAAAGGATAAAGAAATGTTCAAAAACTATCCAAGTTTTATCACCATAAACCCTAGACCCTTTATTATAGAGCCCTTATCAGAGCAAGATATTTTTTCTGTATTAGTACATTGAGTCATTGTTCCAATCCGACATACATACCTGTGGGCCACCAATATTATTAAGATTGGTTACTGTTGTATGACCTTGTATGGAAATCTATATGGCCAAGTGTTGATATTAAACTCTAATTTTTGGCTTATTCAAGATAATCCAGTACTATGATGATTACGTAAATTCTCTATTGCCAAGTATTATAACCATTTCAGTATTATGTAAATAAACCAGTACTATGATGATTATGTAAATGTATATTGTTAAATTATTTAAAATTAGTCTCACTCTAGCTCTTCGCAATGGCTCAATATCTTTTTTAGCATAAACCCCGAACCCATCAGGTCCTTCCATGAACTCAACTCCATATGCCCGCACATCTCTCTTGTACCCAATCCGGTAAAAGTCAGGATCAGCTGGTTGCATCTGCAGCAAATTTAAAATTTACCATCATGTCCAAATAGTATTATTGAAGCTAATCCTGAACACAAAACCCAAACTGACCAATCTTAGAATCTGATAAATGAAAGAACCAGAATGGCTAAATCAAACCAAGCCCAATGAGCCCTAAGGGAAATATCCAGGCATGATTGACTCAATCAGGAAAGATCCTTAAACTGAAATGAACCATACACAAAAAGACAGTATGATTTTAACTGGTAAGAAGGCCCTATCCCCCACCCAAATCCAAACTCCTGAACTAAAAAACATGAAGTGTCAGCTGACACAAGCCCGGTCAACCAAAAAGAACTAAAGCTGAAATGGCCAGAATTTGGCTCAACCCCAACATGGATCAGCCCACCTTCTCATGTTAGAACCTCTAATTGTCTGGTATTGTAAAAGAAACTTAGAAAACAATGGATTAATTTACCTCACGCGGTGTTGGTGATATGTCCAATGACTCAACATTCTTCAATCTAGTGGCAGTAATAGAAGCTCTAATTTGGAGGGGTCTCTTTCGCACGGGAGATGTAACCCCTGCATCATTGTGGCATTTATGCTAAAAAAAAAAAAAAAAGGCGGATGCATTAGTGTGCATATCAATTACAATGGGACGGAGGGAACGAGAGCGAGAGCGAGAGAGAGCGAGAGAGAGAGAGAGCTTACCGTGCCAACACAGAAATGAGAGGGGAAAGGTAGGAGAAGAGAAGCAGCTGAAGCCATTTTAGCTGGAGAGAAAAGGGAGGGAAGCAGAGAGGCGAAGGAGAGGGTTTGCCAAGGAGATGTTATCCCGCTGTTTACGTTGAATAATGGGCCGGGCTGAGAATCACGATGGCCCACTGTAACTTTAGTTAAAAAAGTGCATAATTAGGCTCGGTACGTGACCCAATTGGGCCAATTCTGTAAGGCTTAAGTTTGGCAATGAATCAAAATCGATCAGCACGCAGAGCAAGGCCCCCATCAAGATGAGAACTGTCCCCTGCTCCCGCTTCCTCTCCACCGCCGGAGGCGCCGCTAACCTCTGTGTTTCCGATTTGACCTCAATCTCGAACCTCCTCCCTCGCCTGATTCCCTCCCCCGCCGCCTCCCGCCTATTATCCTCCTCTCTTCTCCTCCCGCCTCCCCAACCCTCCTTCCGTCCTCTCGCGTCCCTCCTCTCCTCCCTCCCCGATCTCACCCCCACTTTTTCTCTCCTTACTGCTCTCCGTCACCACCCCCTCAAGCCCTCCCCTCTTCCTCTTTTCTCCCCTCTTCTCTCCTCCTTCCTCGCCAATCGCCCCTACAAAGACTCCTCCAAGATCTTCTTTTGGCTATGTCGACCTGATTCGGCACACAGACCTGATAAGCATCTCTACCACATGGCCATCCGTGGGTTTTGTAAACTCGAGAGGATGCTGGAGGTACTTCGAGTCTTAAGAGAAATGGCCAAAGATAACGTTATTGTGGGAGAAGACATGAGAGAACTTGTGTACCGGGGATTGTTGCAAGAGGCCAGAATTGATGAGGCGAGGGAATTGGATTTGGTATTGAGAAGCTTGGAGGAAAACTGCAGTGGAGATAGATTTGAGAAGGCTCTGGGAATGCTTGATCGGTTGATCTGTGAATGGGAAGATTGATAGAGTTACCGTTGCCATTTATTTGTCTTTATTTTCGAAATTCATTTTATATCTAGTGCATGCTTCTTCTTTTTTTTTTCTGGATGAGAAGTAATGGAATTGATTTTTCCAAACTATGTTCTCTCTCAAATGTGTTTATCTATGAAAATTTCGTATTAACTATATAAATGTGAATAAATGAATTGTGAAATGAAATAAGCTACTTTTCTAAGTTTGTAATTGGTCTGTAGTAACAACACAGTTCAGTTACAACTTACAAGTGACTATGTGAGCACATATTCCAGGTACATGTGAGTGCATAGTTCAGTTAGATTTTGAGTACTAATTCGAGAAAGTAGAGTGAAGGTAAACCAGTATAGATGATCCAGATTGGAAAGACAGTGTGCTAGAGGAGTGAGAATTCTATATTAGCTAATTAACATTTTGTCCATCCAGCTAATAAACAAAATTCTCTCTCTTAAACCCTCCCCCTCCCCTCTCTCTTAAAAACTTGAGCGACTTGAGCGATCTATAATGGCGGCACCGACAAACGGAAATAAGGTAGCACCAGAGCTTCCACGCAAGGCCCTTGGTCTCGCTGCTCATGATACCTCCGATCTTCTCTTTCCTTTCCCCTTTTCCAGAAAGTTCATCTCTCTCTCTCTGTCTCTCTAGATTGACACACAGATTTCTGTTAAATCATCGATCTACCTGATAGGTCTTTTTTTTCTCTGGAACTCCAACTGATAGTCTTTGTTGCAAGAGAAGAGGTGGTAGAGGTTTATAATTCATACAACAAGGGATTTTTAATTTCTATTAACTTAAATCTCGTGTCTAAGTTGCCGATTTGACTCGAAATATACGTAAGCTTAACAGATTTGTACATGCATGTAGATTTGTGCTTTATTCAGTCTCTGTTTTCCGATGATTGCTCTAAAGTCTAAACTAAAAATAAATCAAAGTTGGAGAAAAACCTCCCTCGTCTTTTCAATGATTTTTTCGTGGTTAATCCTTAGATATATAACTTTCAAAAGTTATTACCGAAGATCTTAGAAGTGATTTCACTTTGTATCCATTTCTTTTGTTGCATTGCTAAGCGGGTCGGTGTAGAAATTTAGTCTGTACGTTGTATTATTTCTTTCATCTTGTGTTCGTACTTTTTGACACTTCAATTAGATTAAGAAATAAGAGCAAAAAAAATATTAGATTAAGAAAAGAGTAACAAATTAACAAGAGTCTTAAAAAAACCTGAACCGATCAAAAGCGAAAATCTGTTCATCAATTAATTTTACCTTAGTACTATGATGCTATCCTACTTTTGTTCTCTTTGCAATGGACATGTCACATCCCTGATTAAAGTCATACGGTAGGGCTGCAAACGAATCGAACCGAATCAAAATTATTCTAGTTTGAATTTGGTTTGAATTAATTTTGAACTTAGTTTGATTTGAATTAATTTCGAACCGAATTTTTTACGAACTTAATTTTGAATTTTTTACGAATTTTTTTACGACAAGGAAGAGTAATCGTAGTCACTGAGAGCGAGAGGTAAAAGTCGTTTAATTAAGGTTTCAGAACTGAGAACAATGATAACGACTTACGAGTTATGACTTATGACTGGGCAGTCTTATGTTTTATCTTTTAAGTCATCAGCGAATATAAGTTATTAGTGGAAATCAACAGTTTACGTTACTTTGATATTCGAACTAGAATAGTTTGCGAACATATTTCTAACAAATCAGGTCCAGTTTGAGTTTGGTTTGAATTAATTTCGAATTATTTCGAATCGAATTTTTTACGAATTTTTTCGAATCAAACTCGAATTGAATCATGAACTACGAATATTTTATGCAGCCCTAGTCATACGCAACTGATTTATTTTTGAACGGCATTGGTCAAAACCTGATCAGTGAAGTACAAGTGTAGTAATTATAATTACAATGAACATTTTTCTCCTGGATTAATTACCATTGAAATCTTAAAAAAAAGTTGTAAAAGAAAACACAAAAATTGAATATATTAGCACGAAAATATAAGTACAAATTATAAATAAAATATATTTTATAAATTAATATGTTTCTCTGGGACTAAAGGCAATGTTGTTGTTGTTTTATTATTGAATAGGAAGATCAAGTATAGAATATTTTAAAAAATAGATAAAATTATACATGAAAAAAATCACTTTATGCCACCTTTTTGCAAATTAAAAAGATATTATTAATTTAACACATTACCTTCCAAACTATTCTTAAAAATAATTTTAAGAAATGAGGAATAAAGAAAAAAAAGACTAATTGTCAGAGGTTGAGCCCAGCAAAACGACAGGAGTTTCATCACCAAGGATCTCAGTTTTCCTGTGACTTTTCCGGTGCTTTCGTCCATGTAGTATGTAGTTTAATTATAAACAAGGTCAACAAACTAACCACACACACGTGGATCTGGGAAAAAATGCCACTTAAAATCAAGTTCCGGAGAGTTCTGTTACATAACTTCTCTTTTACGTGGTGAATTACTGTTGGTTCTTTCTGCGGTCCCAGTAAAACAGGCGGACAGGATTCAATGATAATGGGAATTGAAACTACCAGAGCTTTTGCGAACGGTTGCAACTTGCGGGTGGATGTCAATTGAAAAGGCAAATGGAAGGAATAAAGAGATGAGGACTATCCGACTATCCGAGCTTTTTTTCGATTCAAAGGATCTAATCTAACAGGGGTCCGGATCCCCTAAAGTAACTCAATTTTTAAGTATTGGATCGGGACTATCCAATTTGAATCAGTCGCTCGAGATCGTCTCGGATTCAAATATGTCGCTCGGAATGTGTGCGTTCCACTTTAGAATGAATTGTTGCAAATTCGAATCAAATATCTCGATCTAAAACTCAAAAATTGAGTTACTTAACTGTATCTGATTTCATGTAACAGGCCATGCTCCTTTTTTTTCTTTTTCCAAAGTAGTCAGGCTATGCCCATTTCTGAGGCAGGGACAGGGTGCGTCTTTTACTTCTTGTTTCTTTTTCTCCAGTCCTGATAACTAGCCTTACCAATTCCAACCTCAAATATCTCCCGCCCAATTTTCCATCACCCAAATGCACACTTTTTTAACTGAAATAAATAATCACCTATTTATTATTGAAGTTCAAAATACCTAGTAATAACGTTCTCGTGTTACGACCAATGTCAAAGCATGTTTTAACATCAATCAAGAACTGTTTTAAGCATCTAACCTCATTATTTGAACTTTCTAGATGCACATACTTTTTAGTTAGAATGAACATTTTTTTAAACTAGAATGGAATTTCTTTGAATTAATATACGCACTTGATAATTACTAAACTCCTAGGAATACAACACTTCTTTCATTTAGATTGACCATTTAGCCATTGCTAGAGCGCACATTTAAAACTAAAATGAACGTCATGCCTATTTTAATAAAAAAAAAATTATTGATAATTATCACATGCTTTGACTACCGAAATAAAGTCAACATTTTATTACTTCGTATTTACATGTATTTAAGTTGCAATAAAATACATTTACGATTTATTTGTTTAAGTACGTATTAAAGCATTAACACCATTTCGTAGCATCTACCAAGTTTTCAAAAAAAAAAAACACCATTTCGTAGCAATAAGCCAATAACAATCGACCTTCTCTATCCAAGGACTCTTTTTTTTTGAATTTTACCCCCAAAACTTATATACTGAAATAAATGTTAGATTAAAATAACCAATTTTTATAAAAATATTTTTCATTCAGAAAATATTGGACATAATTAAATATTTTTGAAAGTATTGCAGACATACATTGATAAACACTATGATTAAATAAATACAAAACAACATATTATTTTTAGAAATATCATCGATTTACCGAAATTTTTATTTGTATAAAAATAACAAATTTCAGAATCTACCCCTTTTTTTATCAATATTTCAAAACCAAACAATCCGCAGAATAATCTGGTAATTTATTTTGCAAATCTGGAAACAACTTTCTGCAGAATAATTCACCGGAAATCCTATTTCAGTTGAATTATTATGCGGAAATAAGATTTCTGAATTTTATATTTTAATTAAATAGAAGATGTTATGATTTTTTATTTTCTATTGAAATATTAAAAATATTTTTATACTTTTGAAAATAGATGGGATACTATAGAGTTGAATGTATTAGAAAGACTGCGACAAATAACCTGGATCAATATTTTTGAGGTCGGATTTTTTCCGGTTGTAAGAAAAACTAAAATATTTCTCAGTGTCTTACCGAAAAAATAAAAATATTATAGATCTGAGTTATTGATCCCGGTTCAAAAGTCGTTTCTTGATAAATAACAAAATTATTGTGGTCCTTCTAATACATTCAAAATTTAAGTTTTTCCATCTATTTTCAAAAATTAACAAAAGAATAAAGCATTTGGCTATGTCGAATGATGTCAAATCATTTTTTTTTAAAATAGATGGAGTGCCTTAAAATTAGAATGTACTAGAAAGACCACGATACTTTATTTATTTAGAAGTAACTTTTGAATCGGGATCAATAACTCAGATCCAAAATATTTTTTTTTTCTGGTAACACACCAAAAAATATTTCAATTTTTTTACATTCGCAAAAAATCCGCCGTGAAAAATGTTAATCCAAATTATTTGTCGTAGTCTTTCTAGTAAATTCAATTCTATTGTATTTCATCTATTTTTAAAGGAATATAAAAATATTTCTAACTTTTATAACAATATTTTATTTTTAAAGGAATATTTCGTATTTCATCTATTTTTAAAGGAATATAAAAATATTTCAATAGAAAAAAAATCATAACACCTTCTTTTTAATTAAAATAAAATAACCAAACATTATATTTACGCATAATAATTCTGCAGAAAGTTGAATTATGGATCAGAAGAATAATTCAATGAAAATTCGTTCATTTCTGGTGAATTATTCTACGAATTATGTAGTTTTCGAATTTTGTCTAAAACGGATGTTGAATTTGATATTTTGAATTTTTTTTGTATATTAATAAAAAAATAAAAATTTCGGTTCTTTTAAGTACATATATTTTTTTTTAAATGTGAAGAAAGGAAAAATATTGTAAAAGTTGTTTGATAAAAAAATAAGGAGTGGGAAATTATATCAGAACAAAAATATTTAATAATGGAGTGAGACTATGATAATATATATTACGGATCTGACTTGTATCATGTATTTATATTTTAATTTCAAAGTTCAAACATTTTATTCAAACTGTTTACATCTCTGTGTAAAAATACACTTGGGGACAAAATTTATATTTTTAATTTTTAAATAAATTGAGTTTTATCTGTTTAGAGAGATAGTAAAAGTTTTAAAAAATATAAAATTAAATTTCAAGTATCTTTTTATATAAAAATTAAATATAATAGTTCGGATTGATTGTTTGAATTTAAAAAATAAAGATGTAGATTCATAGTATAGATTGATCTGTAACATCCATATTAAGATAGTTTCACCTCTTTTTTTTTTCCCTAGAAACAACAAAGGTCTCGCCCTAAATAGCCTCACTTTTTAATACTTACCAAAGAAAATAGTATTCAGGGTTCAAATTAGAAGTGCGATTCGGATCCGTATATGAATTTTAGCGAATGAAAATATTCGAATACAAATAGTTTGCGATACGAATACGAATATAATATATATGGATAAGAATATAAATACGGTTTCAATTTAAAAAACGGATACATTTTGTATCCCTATATTTTAAGTCTTCGGATATTCGCTACTTTTCTGACTTTCTTTTTTTTTGTTTTAGGGAAAACCGGTAGACTTCTGACCTATCCGAATTCTTTCTCTTCCCAGTTCGGAATTAGATCTGTTGCGATCCAAAAGTTATGAACAGTATTTCTAAAATCTCTGTTTTTTCAAATCCAGTCGTCCAATAATTTATGTGTGCGTATCTCAAAACAGTTGATTTTTCTGTACACAAATCTCAAAACAATTTAACAGTTAGATTTGAAAAAAAAATTGTAGAGTACTATTCACCCGAGAAGAATGCCAGCAGATTCGGATCCTCACAGCTCGCTGTTTTTCACGGTCCCATCCGTTCGATTTTTTTTTTCCGAGCGACTTCTTTCACGAAGAATTTCGCTCAACTTCTTCCTTTTCACCACGATTTCCCTCCATTTCTCCGTAAGGTAAGTTAATTGTAACTATTAACCGTTTAAATCTTGGCATCTTCCTTTTGCTTTTTATGGATGCTTTTGTTTCCTAGCGAAGATGGTTTTTAGTGAATTTGTTTCTTCTAGACAAACTGACCAAGTATGGTACAAAATAACAAAAATTAATAGACGATTGTAGTTAATACCTGTTCAATATTTATTCTTAAAATTTCAAATACTTTGGATTTTGTTATTTTGAGAGAACAACATAGAGCAACTCTTAAAATTATTTTATAATTAGTATGTTTTGATTAAAGATATAGTTGTATTGAAAATAATTTTTTTGTTAATTAGAATATATGAATTAGATATCCGAATTATATCCGTATCTGTATTCGTATTCGTTACTATTCAATAAATACAGATATAAATATGATTTTACCACTATCCGATCCGTTTGCATTCCTAGTTCAAATGCTTTCAGTTTTTGTGTCTTTGTTATGTCTCTATTTCTTAATTTCTTTAATACTTATATGTCAAAATAAAATTATTAGATATAATACGTTTTATTTCTCAGTATGCAAAATTAACGTTTAAAATTTATCTTATTAATATATTTTCACAAGTTTTTGATACGATCAAAATAGATTCAAAATATCGTAATATTTAATATGTACGTAGAAAAAATAACCTAACAGTTATATTTTAAATAATATTTAGAAAATAAAAACAAGAAGACAAAACAAACAAAGACATTCCCTTCAATTAATTCATTTGAAAGTTTGGGACCAAAGCGGATGGACATGCGTATCCGCTTATACGTTGGACAGCTGTAACATTCCTCAGTTGGTAACCGAGGTAAGCTATAAAGATGCATCTGCCCTTCTGCATAATTACTTTATCAGTTTATCCTTCGTCTTTTCGTTTTTCTCTTCCCTTCGCCAATCTTTTCCTTCTCTCTTTCGTCGATGCTCCCGAGGTACTCTCTCTCTCTCTCTGTCTGTATTAATCAGCGTGGCTGCTCTCTCTGTTTTTTTTTTTTTGAGGGAAAAGCCCGTAGGCATGTATTGATATCATAAAAGTATTACACTACTACATCGTAAAATAAAAAGCAACAGTAAAGGACTAAAGGAATAGTAAAAGCTAAAGTTTTCCTATTACAGTAATTGTAAAGGAACTGGTACTGAAATGTAAAAACAATCAAAGACATTCAGAAAGAAAAAGAAAACAGTTGCTGGATGATTTTGTATCCATGCGTTTCTCAACTGCATTAGCACTACTCTCCTATTGGTTAGGATTTTGCTTCAGGTTAATCTTGTAATCCCACTGCTGTTTTGAAACTGTCACTCGGGTACCCATTGAAAGCCTGTTTCGTTTGCCTTGCTTCAGTTGGAATTTTTTCAGAAAATCCTATTGGTTAGGATTTTGCTCCAATTTCTTGTAATCCAATGGGAGAAGTCAATTGCCCAGTTGGAATTTTTTGAAACTGTCACTTCAGGTTAATCTTCTGAACACGTAAAATTCTCGAGTTCCTTTATTACTTACACTGGAATTTTTTGTTCTCTGTAAAGTCAATCTTAAGTTAAAATCAAATTTTGTTATTAATTTTCGATGGAAAAAGAAAAGGCATCAAGTTTAAAATGGTTTATATACAATTTTTTTTTTATCAAATCATGTTTTTCAATTTATTGCTAGGAAATTTTAGGAGAATAATATTTTGTTCTTTTCTGTTTTCTTGTATAAGTGGTCAAGGTTCAATCTCTCTCTCTTGGCATGGTAAACCACGAGGCATAAGTTTTTATAATCATGGAAAATCGAGAGCTTTTAAAAGACAATCAATGCAAGAATCTCTTACTATATCAGGTAAACAATTCTCAATTACTAATAATATGTATTTTTTTTGAGGAAAATTGACAACGAGTTTGAACAGAACAGTAGATTGTTTATTATAAGGTGTTACCTTTCTAACCTGGTACAACATTAATTTTTATCGGTTAGATGTTCAATCTTTGAAGGACAGAGAGAACTCACTCCGTGCAATGACAGTATGAATTAATCATATGGCAATTAATTATTAAAATAATCACAATGATGTTAATCAGTTAGCAAATTTTAATAATTCATTTTATGGTATTGATCTCTCTAGGACCCAATTGAGAAAATCAAACAACAACTGAAGTATGTTCACGTGATGGCTTCGGCTTATGATACAGCATGGGTCGCCATGGTACCACACCCAAGTTCACATCAAGATCCATGCTTCGATCATTGTCTCGATTGGATATTGCAAAATCAACATGAAAATGGATCATGGGGAAATTTTAATCTTGGTCCTTCTCTTTTAAAAGATAAATTATCTTCAACTTTGGCTTGTGTTCTTGCTCTCAAGAAATGGAGCTGTGGTGAAGAACATATAAAAAATGGTAACTTTAGAATTTCATGTGTTCCTTTTTAGTTACATCAAAGAAATAACTAAATCACAATAATGCAGGGGTTCACTTCCTTGTATCTAATATCGGGAGTATTTTTGATGAGCAATTGACTTCTCCCATTGGATTTAATATTATTTTTCCTGGAATGCTTAAATTGGCAACTGAAGTGGGATTGAAGCTTCCTTTAGGTGATATGGCTGTTGGTGAAATCTTTTCCCTCCAGAAATTGGAACTACAAAGGTAAAAAATATGTCCCTGATTCCATAAAGACAAAAATTCTCTCTTTAATTTAACTTATCTATTTACATTAGCTTCTCGAAACTTTTTTTTTTTGCACATTTTCTGCATTTTCTTTTCCCTCAGTTTTGCAATGTTATTTCGTTTTGATAAATATGGTTTGTATGGGCTTGAGCCTTCTTTGTTCATATTAAAAAATAAAAAAATAATAATAAATAAAAGAAAGAGTTTTTCTTCTCATTGCCAGCTTTTTTACTTTTTATTGACTCTTTATTTTTCCTACTCATAGCAGTCTAGAATGCATTATTTAGCTATCTATTTTTTATATATAGGAATTCTGCATATAATTCTAGAGGGAGAAAAGAGTACATGGCTTACATTGCCGAAGGACTAGGAAGTTCTCAGGACTTGAATGAAGTTATGAAATTTCAGAGGGCAAATGGGTCAGTATTGAATTCTCCTTCGGCTACTGCTTATGTATTAACCCAATATTATGATGATAAAGCTTTTAACTACGTGAGTTCACTTTTACAGCAAGTTGGCTCTACAGGTACGTTACATTCTTTCCTTGAAAACTAGTATTTTTTTTAAGAAATTAAAAAAATTTGAACAGACGATGCTTATTTATCTACTTAAATTTTTGTCAGTACCTGCTATATATCCTATGGAGATGCATTCTCATCTTTGCATGGTCGATACTCTTCAAAACCTTGGGATAGCTCGGTTTTTTTCTGATGAAATAAAGATAATTCTAGATAGAGCATATAGGTACTGTTTTAGTTTGAGGCTTATTTTTCAATTTGTACCGTGTCCTATGGAACTTTATATTACTACACTTTGCCTTGTAGATGCTGGTTTGAGAGAGACGAACAGATCATATCAGATATGGCTACCTGTGCCATGGCCTTTCGCCTTCTAAGAATGAATGGATATGACATATCTTCAGGTATTTTACTTAACCTAACAGTTAAGAATGAGAAATTTTACTTGGGCCAATGCAGAATAAAAAATATAGCACATGCTTCTGGAAATACCAAGAAAAATGTACCATTTCTCTTTGCACAAATGAAGAAAAATAAAGTTTAGTTTGGAAAGTGTACTATTGATTTGTCAGTTTCTTTATTCCTCAGAAAAGTACTTATGATTTGTGGTCATGGCTTCACTAAGGGCTTGAACTGCTATATCCGCTTACAGATCTGTTAATGAAATTTAAAGAGGCAAGTAGTTTCCATGATTCAATGCAAGGATATTTGAGAGATATGAGACCGGTTATAGAAATATACAAGGCGTCACAAACAAAACTATTTCCAAATGAAGACGTTCTTAACAAAATAAACTCGTGGTCGAGCATTTTACTAAAAGAAGAAATTTCTACCGAACCAATTTCTCAAGAGGTACTGGCCTACTGTACAAAATATAGTCTTGATATTTATATTTTATTCATTTTTCATGTTTTGTGTGCACATTCTTTCTCAGGTGAAATTTGCTCTACAATTTCCGTTCTATGCTAATTTGGATCGGCTTGAGCACAAGAGAAGTATAGAGCGGTTCAATTTTGGAAAAATTCGCATGCTCAAAACATCACATATGTAAATCTTTACTCTAATAAAACTTAACTCTAACATTCCTCTATATATTGAAAGATCATAACATAAACCTAGCTTAACAAATTACTCTCGTCTCAAATCAGGTCTTGCAGTGCCAATGAGGATGTTCTCAAGTTAGCTGTTGTAGACTTCAACAATTGTCAATCTATTTATAGAGAAGAACTGAAGGACCTCAATAGGTACAATACCTGTCAGCTACTATTCAAGCATACCACACTAGTTATTGGCTATAAAAAGAACCAAACTTTCAAAATCCAAGTAGGAATGCTAATAAAATTTCTCTCCTCTAGAACTCAATTAATTTTGTATGTTGTTTTGTTGACAGTTGGGTGAAACGGTGCAAGTTGGATCAGCTCCAATTTGCGCGTCAGAAGCTGACATACTGTTACCTATCTGGTGCAGCAACATTATTTTCACCAGAGTTGTCAGAGGCACGCATTTCATGGTCTAAAAATGGGGTTTTAACCACCGTAGTTGACGACTTTTTTGATGTTGGAGGATCTATTGAAGAACTTGAGAGCCTTGTTGCTTTATTTGACAAGTAACGCAACACTTGCACTCTTAGTATAAAAAAAAATCAGGCCCAATTCAGCAGTTTTTTCTTTCCCTTTCTCTTCTTAAAAGCCAAAAATGAAAAAATAGGAACAATTTAAAAGAAAATGTAAAATCTAATTCAAACATGCATATGTTATATAACTGACTGGTATCTAGAGCTTATTGCTGTATTGGCCTTGCATAAAATCTATCCGGGTTGTCCATCATCTCCACCACATGCGGACACTGAATTTTAACTAACAAGGTCTTTCTATCGAGGGGCAGCGCTTACAGTAAAAGGAACCAACAGGATTCTCCCTCCTCCCCCCTGAAAAAAGATGGTCCAAATAATTGTTTCTATGTATAGGTTTCTGCTATGCTATATTGCTATGACCCTCTTTATATATTTAAAATCAAGAGAAATGTGCAAATTCTTTGTTACATCTGTCTTATGTGGTCTTTCTTTATATTACCAAATTTTTACCACTTTCATGGAAATCTTCCGTTCCGGCCTCTGTTATTAGTATTATTGCTATTACTTTTCCATTACTGAAAAATTATAGCAGGCAGAGGTTGCAACAGGTGGATCAGGTTGAATAGGAATTTCTTGGGTTTAGAGTCTTTGGGTTGGGTCTTTCTCATGTTCATGTTGATTTGGATGCTGATAGTGAGATTTAGGTTTTTCAGTTTGTAGGTTAGTTGAGTTATTTTGGGCTTGTCGGGTTGCCAGGTTCAGGTTATACTGGTCATGGTCAATAAGGTGCTTTGGGGTCAACCTGGTTTGAACTTGAACTTCAAATGATTTCTCAAGTTCATGCAAACATGATTCCCCGTAATTTAAGATGTATCGACCTGCTCTTTTCTGGGTTGTTTAGGATTGGTCTTAACAGGCTTAGTCAGTTTGGCTTTTCAAGAATGTCAGGTTAGGTAAGGGTTTGTGTCGTCTTTCTTTCTTTTCTTTTTTTTGGTAAATGGTTTGCATGGGTTGTTGGATCCTATTATCAGGTCAAGTTTTGCCATCAATAACGGAAGGTATTAAGGACCTGTGCATGGAGATATAAATTAAATGGTATTCTGTTTTCTTTTTATTTATTGTAAAGGTGGGATGGAAAGTGCGAAAAAGAATTCTACAGTGAGCAAGTACAGATCATTTATATGGCTATTTATGGCAATATAAATGAGCTTGCAACCAAGGCTTTTGCATTGCAAAATCAAGATATCACGGATCATCTAGTCAAAATAGTGAGTTCTTATGTTTAAATATATTACAGATAACATGTTGTTATACACTTATATTGTTGTTGTTATTACCTTTTGTATGCATGTGCTTGTAGTGGCTGAGTCTGCTAAGATCTATGATGACTGAGTCAAGGTGGCAGAGAAATAAATCAATACCAACAGTAGAAGGATATATGGCAAATGGTACAGTGTCCTTTGCACTTGGGCCCATAATTCTCCCAGCTCTCTATTTTGTGGGCCCGAAGATTACCGAAGAAATAATAAAACATGATGAGTATGATCATTTGTTCAGACTTGTTAGCACTTGTGGTCGTCTCCTAAATGACATCCGTGGTTTTGGGGTATTTCTTTTCCTGTTTTCTTTATACATTTGCTCTGTTATTTTGAATGCGGAACTGATAGTTGTTTAATTCCTCTTGAACTGCTTTCAAATACAGAGAGAAGGCAAAGAAGGGAAATTAAATAGTGTGTCTCTCCGTATCCTGAATTCTGGTAATTCCCTTTCTATAGAAGCAGCAGAAAAAGATGTGAAGAAGTCAATTGAGGACATCAGGATGGAGTTACTGCAACTGGTGCTCAAAGAGGGAACAGCAGTTCCGAAGCCTTGCAAAGAGCTATTCTGGAAAATGTGTAAAATTCTTCACTTGTTCTATATGAACACCGATGGGTTTAGCTCACCTAAAGAAATGGTTAGTGCAGTTAATGCAGTCATTCATGATTCACTTAATGTTTAGGTTAGACTGGAATACAAAAATGCCTAATAGTTCGCCAATAATACTTTTATGTACTATTAATATGTGTGTAAACGGATCGGATAATATCCTACCGTATCCGAAAATTAGATACGGATATCCGATATTCGAATATCTGTGCGGATATGGATACGGATATGGTTTTGAATTTTAATTATCTTTATCTGAATAGTAAATATATACCATATAATTTGATATATATTATGAAAATATTTATTTATATATTTATGGATATTCAATATTTGATCTGTATCTGTCAAATATCCGAAAAATAAAAGCGGATACGGATATGGTTGTACCACTATCCGATCTGTTTGCACCCCTAACTATTAAGCTTGTATCATTCTTGAAATGTAAGGTCCTCCTTAAGTATTAGCACTGTTATTGTAACTGTGGATTCCAAAAAATTTCTAATGTTGTTGGAACTTGGAAGCTTATAAATTCAGATCTGGTTACAGTTGAAGTGGGCCCCTTATATTGTAAATAGGCCCAAATTTTTTATGACTCGGTTGGGACTTCATTCTATCCCCGCAGTATCGTAGTAGGGATATGCACCCATACAGAGTTCCGTTGGCAATAGTTTTTTCTAGAAGTATAGTTGGAGAATAATTAGCTAAAGCACAAATAATGTGTTGTGTGCACCCTTTTTACTTATAATCAATTTGAACCACGTTTAATTTTTTTTTTTTTTTTTGAGTAAAACAGAGGTCAAGCCTCCATTTAATTGAACCACGTTTAATTAAATTCTAAAATTATCATAATGTTCGTTTGTTTGTTTTCTTAAGCAATACGAAAAGTCAGTGTCATCAGTACTACCAAGAAATATTCTCTAAAGTATATTTAGTACTTTATTATAAACTTATATGTGCTATTTCTAAACATCCCTAGAGTATATTTAATACTTTCACATAAATTTTATTTGTGCAAATTTAAACGATAAATTAAATATTGTGTAAACATTTTGCTGGAATGTATTTATAGTACATTTTTTTGCAGCTATTTGTGTAAAAAATATTTTTCAATGTCCCTTTATACTAATTCCCAAAGATATATCAACATTGATGCAAATAATTTTGTCTGAATGTATTTACAGCTCGAAATGCACGTTTGTTTGTTGTCTTTAATCAATTGAGGGCATTTGAGTCGTACAATCAGCAAAACTAAAAAATATTCTCCAAAACTTTATCAAATATTTTCAAACAATTGTCTTCTTATCTACAAAATACATTCACGTTGTGTAAATCAATCCTGTTGCCATACATTTACAGCCCATTTTGTGCATCTGTTTGTACTTTTAATCAATTCGGATCATACTTTATAGACCATAAATCATCAAATCTAACAAATAATCCAAAAATATTTTCAAATAACAAAGCGTTTATCATATTTCCCTATTATACCTAGAAAACTTGACCTTTTCTCAAATAACATGGGCAGTCTATGTAATTGAGGTCGATTAGATTTTTCAAGCAAGAAAGGTATCGTGTTATCTAAGATAATCTCAACTTTGTGAGCCCGTGTGCAATGAAGGAGAAGCCATGAATTTTTTTAATGAGCTATTAACATATATTTATCTTTCAACTCTAATCTGATTTCACACTTGTCCATCAACTCTGTAACAAATCACATATGTCTTCTAAATTTGTCCATTAAATTAACAATTAATTCTTAAACTATTTTAGTATATTTGATTAATGTATTATGTATTTTCTTCAGCTCTGCAAACATTTCATTTTGTCCCTTAAATTAACAATTATTTCTTACTCAGATTAGCATCTAAAATATTCTTAGTTTATTGGATTAACAATTCATACGTCTCAATACAGATCAAGAAACTAATGCAATTTTTGGCTGTCTTTCAATTAAAGGCTTATAACTAAAAAGAAAGAAGAACAAGAAACTCATACTAAATAAGTTCAAATAAAATCAGGGGATCTCGCCTCTGCCCGTTACTAAACTAACAAGCTGTTAATTACAAAATTACATTTTTGATAATCATAACCTGGTTGCTAAATTACAGAAGACTTCTGAAAGTTCTATTTAATATATATATATATGGTGGAACAAAAGATGGTTTGCCATGATCATCTTGGATTCATGCTGACGCAAGCTTGAAATGGCAGTTATCATAACCTAATCAGAAAAAAAGGAAAAAATAATGAAACTAATCACACTATAGTAAATGTCATGAAAATTAAATTTAAATTTAAATTTAAATGACCATTACATCGATCAGTTGGAGCCATAAATTAATGGTTAGTATTTATCAGTACCTTATAAACTAATAAATACCTTATAAACTTTGCAAATTAATGTTATAACAATATAAAGCTAATTAAATAGTTATATTAAATCTAAATTAGAGGCCAAGAATGAGAATACCTTCTAATAAAAACTAAAAAAGTAACAAAAAGAAAACATGAAAAAAAACTTACTTGGATCTTTGGTGACAAGGACAGCTGCTCCACCAAAATCACACGTGGCACCTGTCTCCTTCAGATTTTGCCAATAGCTATTGAATGCATATGAAGCGTGTGCTATTACTGTATTGGGTTGATAACATGGTCCGCTTGATTTGATCGGGCTGCAGTCTCCACCCGACCCGCATGCATAGTCCATTGCCTCCTGTATTATTGGATCAGGAACCGATGGTTTAGCAACACACCAAAGTACCTGTTTTGCCATTGGTGGTGGAGGCCCGAGTGGAGGCGGGTAAACTACAGGAGGTAAGAAAATTGGGGGTCCCGGTGTAAATATCGGTGGTGCTGGGACAACAATGGGAGGGTTTGTGGTGGATTTTGGAGGGCTTGGAGTAACATTTGGAGGGGTTAGTAGAGGTTGAGTCGTCGGAGATTCAGGAGTTGGAGTTACGGGGGTCGGAGTTACTGATGGTGGCACGGGTGTAACAGTTGGAGTTACGGGGGTCGGAGTTACTGATGGTGGCACGGGTGTAACAGTTGGAGTTTCGGGGGTTGGAGTTCCTGATGGTGGCACGGGTGTAACAGTTGGAGTTTCGGGGGTCGGAGTTCCTGATGGTGGCACGGGGGTAACAGTTGGATTGGCGCAAAAGGGAGAATTTGTTGCAGAAGAGTCGGTGGCCGGGTCCATTACATTGTCATAATTAATATCAGAGTCTAGCATGCTTAATAATCTTGGTTTTGTTGTGGCTGTATTTGAAGAATGTTTCTTGATGTGTCTTGCATCTGTATCAGTGAGGGACAAATAAGTAATTAGAAGGTGTGAAGAGTGGAAATAAGTAATCAGTGAGGGATAAACTTTTTCATGCACGAATCTCAATGAAATTGAATGGTTGGGATCATAATAACAGGAACCTGTTATTCCATTGGAATAACAGCAGATTTATTTCCGTGAAGAGTACCATAATAGTGTTTTCCGCAATTAAAAGCATATGTCAACCCATTATTATTATTATTATTATTATTATTCAAAGTCTTGAAAATATTGTAAAAATGGCATCCTTGGTAAGCTTAGTTTTCCATGTTTTATTATTCAAGAGTCTTGAAAAATTGTTATTTTTGTAAAAATGGTACTCTTGGCAATTTGATTTTCAATATTTTTTAAAGCTAATTATGACTGGAAAACTCTTAACCACCAAATGAACTAAAAGCCTCTCTATTTGTAAGCGAACTTACCAATTTGAAATAAGAAGTGTGGAGAAATGAAGAGAAGTAGCAACAACATATAAAGCACTCGTAAGTAAAACCTCCTTTGTTCCATTTGGCTAATTAAGAGCCCCACACACCTACTAACTTCTGATTTCTTGTACAGAGGCGCAACACAATTTTAATGGATACTTGAAGCAAAGGTGAGAGAGAAGAGGTGGCTACCATAGTACATATAGAGAGATTAAAGCAGTGTGTATTGGCCATTCTAAAGCTAAGCAATAAGAACACAATTTTGGGCGGCACTAAAGCGACATGGAAATGCTTTAATTGATCGTTTAAAACTTAAAATTAGACAATTTTGGTTAAAGCTCCTTTTCTTACCCGAAAATTGCAAAAAGGACCTTCAAAGTTGGAAACTTTTTCTTTGTAGAGGAATTGAACAAAAAAAACATACTTGTTACCCCTTAACATTACTTACTCTTAATAAATTAGCGATTTTACATAGAAATCGTAGCTGTAAAATATGAAATAAAGATATGTTTTTATAGAAGTATTTGCCTTTTTTTTAAGGTTGATATATGAAATCTCAATTATAAAAGTTCCAAGATTGGTAGGTTTTAAATGTAATTTTCGTATGATAGTATGTACAAATTGGACAACACATCATGTTATTATAGTATATATGCATGTTCGGTTATCACACGATTATGTGGAATGAGATTTTACATATACAAAATCGACAAATTAATTTACAAGAACCCATGCTCATAATTTTGTACTGGAATGTACTGTAATAAATGTTCGGTCGTATTATAAACTAGTTGTGGAAAGTCCTGATTAATTTGATACTGATATTCATGAGAAAGAGAGGCAAGGAAGAAAATTAGGTAACAAGTATTAACAAGAAAATTACACTATAAAATGTTATTATCTAAATAAATAATAAGTAAAATAATTAATCCAAAGACCGCTACAATGAAGAAAATCAGAATTAACATTGAATTTACTATAATTAAATAGATAAAATGAGATTCATGAAAAAATGCATATATTATTGTTCAATTAAATAGAAATTAATTAAGTTCTGAAAAAAAAATGCCAAAACAACAAAACTTATGAAGGTGAAACATTAATCACTGATTTAACTATAAAGTATTGTGTTTAATTATAGTATGTTTAATTACATAACATATGCTTAATTTTTTTTATCTATTTACTTAATGACACTTTCTATAAGTAATCAATAGAGTTGAGTTGTGGTAAACAAAAATTCCTTGGTCCAACCTAATTTTTTTTTTAACTTTTGACTTACAATTCAGTTTCTCTTAAAAAATAAATTCAATACATAGACAGTAAAAATTGATGTCCAAACATCATTTAAAAGAAGTTGCCCGAACATCATTTTGGAGAACACGCCCTAGTAGTGATATATATTGTTTGGAGCTGTTCGGCAACATCTCTTAATCTGCGTTAGGGTTAAGTCTTAAGGACGTATAAGGAACCGATGTTTGGTTGTTTTAATTTGTGAGTAATAGCTAAGAAAGTTAAAGAAAAGGGTAGATGTGCCTTAAGATACGGACAAAAAGAAACTAAAAGAAGTGATCTTAATTTGTGTTAAGAAACTGGTGTTCGGCAGAATTAAGAGGCTAAGGAAGCTAAATGAGATTATTTTAGTCTTAAGGAGGTTTAATGAAGCATTGCCTAACAACCCCTTTATGATTAACTAAATTTAGAAACTTTGTTGCGAATGTTTCAAAAAAATTAGGGGTTATTTTGCAAGGCATAGATGAGATGCAGTGCCCGTCTGCAAATTTCCTACAAGTTCTTCTTCTTATTATTATTTTACTTTTCCATAGGTCCTATTGCATCTTCAAGAGGTAGTCTGATAGACATAAAAAAGTAATGTTTGGGTCACTTGAATGGTTTAATATTGGAAGTGTCTAGGTAAGATGGGTTGTCCATGGATATTGTTTGATGCCTAAGTATCTCATGTGTGATGTACTAATGCGTAACATAGTTGTCTTTTATTTATTTTTTCTGGAAAAAAGAAGAAAGATCAAAATGTCCTGGATCTATAGGGGTGTTCAACCGGTCGGTTCAGTCCAAACCGAACTAAAATAATCAAACCGAACTGACTGAACTAAAATAGCAAACCGAATTAAAACCAAACCGATTAAACCGATTTAAACTTCGATTTGTTCTGTTGAACCTAATAGAGAAATAAATAAATGTTTTGGTTGAACAGAAAATAAATGGTTTGTTCGGTTGAACCGAATATATGAATTCAATCTCAAAAAATCAAAACACGTAGATTCAAAATCGAAAATGAACCAAAATAATACACGAAGTCTCAAACTATTAATAAAATCAGTCGGTTCAGTTTATTCGGTTTTGAAAATTTAAAACCGAACCGAACCATTTAAACCGAAATATTCCATAAAATCAACCGAACTGAACCATTTAAATTGAAAAACCGAACCATTTAAACCGAAATTTTCCAGTTCGGTTTAAAACCAAATAAACCGAACCATTTGTAGATAAGAGTACCCATCTGGATTGGCTGTGCATATATGACTTAAAATCTACTATGTACAACTCTGCATGCATATCCTACAATTTCCAAACCTTGTACAATGTGTTCATTATATATTAACATTAATTTATCTGAACAAAATATTGTCATGGTTAGTTGGTTACCTACCAAAGGAGGGAACAAAAAAAAAACCAGGGATGTGAGAACTAGGGATTTTTTTTAGTTCTTTTTTTCTTTCTTTGGAGATTGAGCATCAATGCTTTGCTTGAGGGAAGAGAAATTGTAAAGATATACAGATTTGCACTTGCAAGTTGCAAACCCTCACAACTCACAAGAGTCTTGCTGAAGTAAAGCACCCCTATGACTCTATGAGTATGACCCAACTTTTCTAAGGTTCACAGTGCATCTCTGTGTGGCGAGTCACTTTATGAAATGTCTGCCATCCAGCAAGGCAGCAAGCTCAGATCCGGTGATCATGTATCATGTACGAAGATAAATTCAACAGACTTACACTAATTATTGCAGAATAAGCGCTGCAGAAGAATTGGAATCACCAACGACCTAGTACAGTTGGGGTGCGTATCCTCTTAGATATCTCAATTTTTGCGTGACCGACGTGTCCGGTGTCTATTCGGGGGAACGTAGGGGCCTAGTATTATTTTGAGCTTTAAGATTCGTGCAAAACGTATTTGAATGATTGAGATATTCCAAAAAGTCACGCAAAGTTTGAGATATCTCAGAGGATGCGAATTCGTACAGTTGTACCTATTATTTTTTGAATTCGCATCCTCTGAGATATCTCAAACTTTGCGTGACTTTTTGGAATATCTTAATCGTTCAAATACGTTCTACACGAATCTCAAAGCTGAAATAATACTGGCCCCCTACGTTCTCCCGAATAGGCACCGGACACGTCGGTCACGCAAAAATTGAGATATCTCAGAGGATACGCACCCTTATTTTCTCCGTTTCAACTGTGATTTGCCAAGCATGTAACACCGTGGCTGAGACATATATATGTCTCTATGTGAAAAGTCTTAGAATCAATCCTAGTTAGCATGATTATTTCGAGAGAGAGTGTCTGCCTAAAGACTTATGTCAAAATTTTTTTTGTGATTTGATTTGAGAGTAGGTCCCACGTCCATCATCGGACCTACTTTGGTTTGATAGGTTCAATCACCGTCCAATTTCTTTTAAGATTCGTATGCAATGTTTTAAATTTCGTGAGTGTTTACTTAAATTTTTGTGCGCACATATGTTAAGATGAATCGAACAGTCATGATGCTCGTTGAATCTAAAAGTAGGTCCGATGACCGATGAGCATCGGGCCCACTCCGTTCTCCTGTGATTTATATCTACTTTAGTTAGGCATTTTATATTCTAATTTTTTTAGCATGTGTTCATTTTTTTAGCATGTTCAGTAAGAGTAAGATATATTCAATTTCATTTTTTTTTTATAAATATCTTATTTTTATCTGAATGAAATGCAAGATTGAGAGGGTCTGCCGGTCTGGTAGCAAATGTTTCTCTCTATTCTATCTTTTATAAATTTCATCGCCATTATAATTTATGTCAATCCCCTCTTTCACTCAATTATTCCAACCCAGCATAACACATAAAAGGTGGAGACAGAGAGAGATTAAAAAAAAGAAAAAACAATCTCGTCCCACCTTTAATATAAAGATGTCATTCATTTCCTTTACTTTCTATTTTTGACTATTTGTTCTCTAATAAGATATATGTCAATAATAATAAAGTAATATAACTAGATTATTACTATACAATAATATTATCTTTTGTTGTCATTTGTACTATTTATTATTGTTATTATCATCATCATTATTTAGTACCACTGTTATTGTTACTATTAATAATTTAAAATACATTATCACACTATAGAGGAGGGATCCACTTACATCATTTTTTGGTGACACAAAATTACACCATTCATTTTTAAAGTTTTTAAAGTTCAAACTGTCAATCCAAACCGTTCAACATGTTAGATATATTAAAATGTTCTTAGCGACCAAATTTTACATTTTTTGTGAAATTTTTTTACTATTTATTAAGTATTTTACAAAATCGTTGTTTTCAGACCATTGAATTTTTGTACCTATCTTAATAAATAGTAAATTCAAAAAAAATATAAAATTTGATCTGCAAGCACATTTTAATATATCCAACATGTTGAACGGTTTGGATCGACTATTTGAACTTTAAAAATTGATGGTGTAATTTGGTGTCACAAAAAAATAGTGTAAGTGGATCCCTCCTCCACACTATATTGAAATATATTGTCACTTTATATATTATTCTTCATCCTGTCATCGTTGTAATATGTTATGTTGCCATTACTTAACAATAATAATAACAACAACAATAATAATATTAATAATTGATTTGTATATTAAGATGTTATGAAAGTAAAAAAAGGTCCAGATACTTTGCGTTCAAAGAGAAAAATTGTGTACTAAAAATGTTTACTATTGTTTCAATTGGAATGTTTTTTTAGACGTACAATTCTTCCATTGAGAACAAACACTTGGAATACACACTTTTTTAAACTTAAATACATATTTAATCATTTTTATAAAATTGTCAAACATTTCAACCTTTCACAAGCGGACACTTATTTTTTTCTCTTTTGAAAAGTTAAACCAAAACACTGTCTTAATTTAGAGAACGAGAGGACGTTTGAAATAACTATTACATATTTACAATCCTAAAAAATATTGTGTTATTTTCTGCCAGACAATTTTGGACAGTCCATTTTTTGTATGTCATTCACTGAAGCGTTATTATGTTTGACCAAGTGAAAAAATGACAATTTGTGATGATAGAAAAGCATTATATTCTTGACTTCAGTCTCCCCTAAAAGAATAAATTGATCTAGCTAAGCTACCACATTAAACTTTAAATAACTTTAGCGTGCGCTCTTAGGGGCTTTTAGGAAAATTAATACACCATGTATCTTTTTAGTTTTAACAGTTTTTTTTTTTAACTTAATTTGAAAATGTATTATAAATTAAGCCCAACCCTACTGTAAGAAAATGAAATGGATAATCTCAATTTCTGTTCATTTCACATGTATCAGCCGGATTGATGATCGGAATTTTCGCATTGGTAAGAAATTGAGACTAGTTCGTGGCAATTAATTTATAATGCAAACATTTTTTAAAAAGTATCTTTCTGTTTTTAAATGTTTTTACTTAATTTGAAAACTGCTATAAATTATGCTGTGTCAATCGGTAAATTTTAACACGACATATATTTGAAGCATTGTATATAATAACAATTTTAAAGGTTTTGTTGCTCAACCGTCTTCTTTCCTATCACAAGAAATAGGAACCGACTTTGCTGCTCGTCAAATAGGAGAGCAGAACTCTGTTATTTCAAATTTAATCATTGATTTTTTTTCATGGATGAATCTCAACGCAGAGTCGCAGACGAACAGTTGAATTTAAAATAACATAATCCTATTTGGAGAGCAGCGGAGTCGGATCCTAAGAATTAGTTGTCTAATATACTGGATCGGTAAGGAAATGAAATGTTGAGCTCATTTCAGTTGTATCGGCCGAAACGACAAATCTCTATGGTTTGGATTTGTTTTTTCTTATTAAAAATAATATTATGGTGAAGAGAGATTCAAATAATATCTCCTTTTTCGTGCTTTCATGATTTCATCACGCTCTCATTGGAAAAAAAAAAAAAAAAAATCTGCAAGTTAAAGCTGAAAATTCAAGTATGTTCATAAATGTGATGTTATTTATAGAGAGGTGGGCAAATGTGGTCCTTCATAAAGCATACCAGTTCATCTCTCTCTTCATATATATAGATCATTACGTGCATATATAAAATTATAAAGTTCCAACTTTGTTTTTATGTAAATGAAAAGATATAAAAAATGTGCCATGTGGATTGCTTTTTACATGCTCTTAATTCTCTCAAAATAAAACCAGTATATACCACAAGTAATAAAAGTAGGGCTGTAAACGGATCAAATACATATTGGATAATGGTGAAACTATATCCGTATCTGCTTTTAGTTTTCGGATATAGATACAAATTGGATATTAGACGGATACAGATCAAATATCCATATTTTATAACAATGAATAACATAATTTTTTTCATAATATATATTAATCTATATGATACATATCTACTATTCAGATACAGATAATTAAAATTTAAAATCATATATGTATCAGTATTCGTACGGATATTTCGATATTAGATATCCGTACCTAATTTTCAAATACGAATTTGAATACGGAGGGATAATATTTGATCCGTTTGCACCCCTAGATAAAAGTGATATCTAACAATTTTATTGTTCCTCAATTTCAGATCTTAATTTATCAAACTTTTAAGAAATGGAGTCATGAAGAGGAACCATTAGAGTGGAAAAAACATGCTCTTTCGTGCCGTACCGTGACTAACATGCCATGATTTTGGTCTCGTGCCGTAACCAAGTGAATAGTTACACGTGCCTTGCCGTACTGTGACTAAAATGTGGAGGAGTGGTCACAGCACGCAAATCACGCCATGACTCCCGTGCCGTGACCGTTCACGTGCCGTGTCCAAACGTAACTAGTCACGTTTCTCATATTTAACTATTTTTTTTATAATTTATATTAGTTTATTCAATATTCACTATTTGATCAAGACTTAACGGTTCTAATTTCACGTGACTCGCGTGCCCACGTGCCGTGACCGGATTTTAGCGTGACGTGCCGTGCCGTGTCAAATTTTCAAAATATAATCACGGCACGCAACACGCGAGTCACGGCATGGAAAAGTCACACATACCGTGCCGTAACCGTACCGTTATATGACGGAATCGGCTCCGCCATGCCATTTTTCCTACTCTAGGAACCATTAATTTAAGACATATGAACCCTTCCGTTCTGGTATTGCTAATCCTTTGGAAGAGTTTATCGTTCCAAACTGACGAGAAAACAATGTGGCGAAAATATATTTGATGTCGGTCAGATAACGATAAAAACAAGCAATGCTAGGAAGCATAAAAAAGCGAAGAATACCTGTGCCCATCCCTCTGTTACAATTATTAATTATTAACTCTATTTAACTAGAAAGAATACTGCTATCCTACTAGGAGTGCCACACAAATTCGCCCTACTCAGTGGCGAGGATAGAATTTGAGCTAGGAATAGACAAAAATCGGATTCGGATTCGAATAAATTAACGGGTTCAGGTTCGGATTTGGGTTAAAATAAATTAACGGTTTGGGTTAGCATCAAGCTATATGATTCAAAATCGTGCACAGACGCCTTAGCGTCTCCTCTGTGTTGAGGCAGAGGTTTTTTTTTTATTGATTTTTCTCTGAGTAGGACTGGACTCTGGAGCAGGAGTAGGCAAATCCATTTTTCAGAGGTAGACAAACAAAAACAAAAAAAAAATCTAATTTAAAAGAAAAAATAAATTTCAGAAGTAGACAAATGCTTACCCCTGTTGTATGCTAGACTCGCCAGTGGCCTTACTGATGCATTGAGTTCAAAGAACCAAAATCTCTCCGTGAGAGGTACTACAAAGTACAAACTAGCCTCATTCAATTAATATCGTCCATAATTATTTTTTTCTCCATATTTGACTCGTAATTATAATATTTGTGAATATATAGAATTCTACACGTTACCGGCCTTCTGCCATTCGAATATAAAGAATTTGGGGGAAAAAAAATACCCTCTACTTCTACCATTCGAGTATAAAGATGAATTTTAACATTTAAATATTGAATGTAATTTTGCTTCGGACCTACAGTGATTTTAGGAGCAGGAGATTCGGTTCAGCAACAATCACTTCCCCTTTCCTCTAGTTCAGTAATCCAAACATACTGGTAACTGTTCTTAAAAATTATACTTGTTGCCCAATGAAAATAATTATTCTCATCTACATTAAATTCAACTTTTTACTATTTTATCTTTTCTTTAAATTCTTCTAAACCACCAAAACCAATGTTATCAGAACCGGACCGGACATCGAACCGCCAAAGCTTCGGTTCAACGGTTTACTGGTCGGACCGGTGGTTCAACCGGTTTAATTGCTGGTTTTTTTAAATATATTATAACTTATTATCTAAGTGTCAAACTAGTTATATGCTTTTACATCTTCTAACAAGGAATAATGAGAGTACGTATATGATTAAATAAAACATGCAATTTTAACAAACTCTAACAATGAAGACACGCAATGGCCTTCACATTTTTATCCTTCACAACAACAATGCATTCAACACAATGTCCCCAAGCCGGATCTGTTTTGCCTCTTGTAGCTGTTTTCGGTGAAGAAGGTGCGACAGATCCATTTGCTTCAAGATTAATTGCCAACATAGTCTCTGTATAACAAAAATGATTAGGTTATTCAAGAATGTATGAAATTGCAAAATTAGAGGTTAGAAGATGATGATTTCTCTAATTACGGTGTAGAAATAAGGGGGGGGGGGGGGGGGGGGGGGGGGGGGGGGGGCATAAAGGATGATTAAACTATAAAATATATGTTCTTATATAAGTCAAACAACCTATTTTTACTACAGAAGTTAAATAATTGAATCCTGCTATTGTTTGGTAAATTCTGACAAGCACAAAAATACACAAGAGCCCTCAAATCTTACGCAATCATTTTTTTTAATCCATAATTAAGATTTAGCTTCTGAAATGATAAAAATATAGTTAAGCTCCTCTCCAATTTTATGGACTAAATATGACTATGTTTTGCACTTTATCAGTAAAAAAATTGTGTACCAGTCCACTCTGCTGTGCTATGGGTTCAGTTTTAGTGCATAAAAACCTGTTCCAGTAACTTGCACAATATTTTACAGAGAAAGTCCAATGAACAAAATAAAATGATAACTGGAACTAGAGAAAATAAAATAAATTTCACCTAACAATTAGGACAAAAGATCAAAGTTTATCAGTTGAATCAGATACAGCGAAAGCAACAGTATCAATTGAAGCAATAATATGTCACATTTCTTTTTTGTATATAATAATCAAGAGAAAGTATCTCCTAAAAAACAAATTATGAATTAAACTATTAACTTCACATTGAGAACTTAGTAAACTGAAATTTAAAGTAAATAATATAGATTTATTACTAAGACACGCACGCACAATCATTGACAACTCCACTACCCTCATCTAAAATCTTATTTTGGTTTAGCATTTCATCAAACACCTTTAGTGCATTCTTCTATTTAATAAAATCGTTTCAAAAATTCAATCTTTTCAAGTGCATGGACTACAAATTCGAATTAAATGATTAAATAAGATTACTTACGGTAATTGGTTCAGGTTCTTTGGTGATTTCGTTTCTAATCTAGCCTTCAGAATGGCCTTGAACCACTGTGCAATACACCACAATATAAATAAAAAATTGAAGGAGAAAGCCATATTGAAGGAGGAATGAGAGCCAATTTCTCATTTCTTTCCATCTCAGTCAGTGGAGAAAAGAGGTAGGAAATGAGACCTTAGCGAATTTGGAAGATGCACGAAATCTGATTTTTACAAGAGCAAGATACGGACTTACAGAGATATTATCAAATTACTTTTGAACCGGAACTTTTAAGCGGTTTTGCCCAGCGACTTATAACAAAAGCCGGCCGATAAAATTGGTTTTCACCGATACGACAGCGATACGATGCAAAAGCGATAATTTAATATAACCGAACCGGACAGGTGACCGGTTCCGGTTTTTTTTGGTCCAACCGTCCGGTCCGGTCCGGTTCTGATAACACTGATATATAGTGACTTTATAACCAAATAAGGAAAGAAAAAAGGCACTCTAGACATTATATTTTCTCATAATAAACGGGCTTTTTCTGCAAAAGAGCAAAAATCACTCAAATGAAGAAGCCTAAATTTTCAGCAATCCTGATACAGTATTTTATAAAGTTTCTGTGTGAAATCTTTAGGTCAAGTTCATATAAGTCATACTTTAACCACTATACTTGAGACTGAGAAACCTGTCTGAAAGAAAAATACTTGTTACCGGGATGAACCAACATGGTACCAGTATAATACTTGCTAGCTGGAGCACATATCTAGAGGGAGGCATAGAAGTATCATATCACAACTAGAGGCTCATGCTTATTGAGGCATCGACTTCATAGGACTAAAGACAAGAATCAGACATATCGTTATCACTTTTGAGCGATAATCTTAAAATCAGTAGTCAATAAACCCAGGATGATTTTCACAAGATTTATGTCTATAAAAGCCTCACATTCTACCTTAATTAACTCCACCCCACCACAACCACCTAGAACAAACACTACCTGAAGCTAGTTAACTAGCCATGAAGAACCACCTCCGACTTGGTATCTTACCACTAACTGCAATTCTGATTCTCGTTTTACAAGTTATCAGTTCCAAGGCATGCCCCTATTGCCCAACCCCAGTGCCCCCTGTAAAAGCACAACCTCCACCTCCACCACCATCTCCAATACCCTGCCCGCCACCACCATCTCCACCTCCCCCACCATCCCCAAAACCTTGCCCTCCACCGCCACCTCTATCATCACCACCACCTTCAGTCCCAAAGCCCTGCCCACCACCACCGCCTAAGAATAACCATGGCTCATGCCCAATAAATGCACTAAATCTTGATGCATGTGTGGACTTACTAGGAGGGCTAGTGCACATAGGCATTGGCAGCCAGGTGAAAGCCACCTGCTGCCCGTTATTAGATGGAATTGCTGATTTGGATGCAGCTGCATGCCTTTGCACGAGCATTCAGGCAAAAGTACTTAATCTAAAAATCATCCTGCCGATTGCACTGGAGGTGTTGGTGGATTGTGGGAAGCATGTGCCTTCTGATTACCAGTGTCCCTCTTAAGGCTTGCAGCTGTGAACTTCTGCTTTTGGTTTCCGGCTAGGAATGTTTTCTATGTGTGTGATCAGACAGTATCAAGAAAAGCATGCATACGATGTGTTCGACTTTGCATAAATGTCTCATGTGTGTCTGTGTATGATATGGATATGCATCAATGTTTTCTGTGCATGAAAGGTCTTTTTGTTGATGTGAAAGTCCAAACACCCTGTTCCCATTCCTCTTCATTTTCTCTTGGACATATTTGAAGAAAAAGGATAACAATTGTACTACACATTTTAAAAACAATATAGATTGCATAACAAATAACACCTAATAGCAGCTTCTAGAATCACTAGCAAAGGTTGTACACTAGAATTGCATGAGAAAAATGCATTCTAATGGCAGCCTTTAGAAATTTATCAAACTAAAGAAAGGTCAGCTGATCAAAATTTATCTCTGCCATACGATAAGATAAAAACCATGCCACTAATTTCTGATCCGGATTTTGATGCTCCAATTGGCTAAAAATGAAAAATTATAAGTTAAGAAATAACCCCAAATTGTAATCGTATAATTGATCATGTAAGGCTAAAAAGGAATACCCGCCCCCCTTTTGAAAGCCAGAGTCATTGATGGGTCCTCACAATTCACCATGAAAATACTGAATTGAAATGCCAGAGGGTTGGGGTTGCAGAGAAAAAGTTAGTACTATTGATTCAAAGAGAGAAAGGTGAGGCGATTGAGGTGGTGCTGCGCTAGAGGAATTCGCATCCTCTGAGGTATCTCAAACTTTGAGTGACTTTAGGTAAAATCTTAAACGTTTAAATAGTTTTGCCCGAATCTCAAAGTATAAATAAATCTGGCCCCCTGCGCTATCCCCGAAAAGGCACCGAGCACGTCGGTCACGCAAAAATTGAGATATCTTAGACGATACGCACTCGCGCTAGAGAGGTGATTTAGCAGGTGTTATTCGCTGATGAATGGGACCCGGCTCCTCGAAGAGAAGCCGGATAATTATACTGTGGCGAGTCAGTGACGAAGGTTTCTCTGGTGTAGAACTGTAGATTACCTAGTATATCTATGTTATGAATCGATGACTGGGGGGTCCCACAGGTTTTCATAATTTTGGGCCGGGCAATTAGTACAATTGGATCAAGTTTTTATCGACTCGTAACATAGGATTCAGTTCTTAGTAAAGCATCCACCAGGCCTGATAAGGAGGATTTGATTTGGACAGGCTGAAATTGGTGTTCCCGTTATAGATGTAGGCCCAATGGGTTGAAGAGAGTTCTGATTTTAGTCTCAATCAAAACTGATTATCTTCTTTGATGTAATGAAGAGATATATATATATATATTTATTTCTGTGAACTATTTGAAATTAATGAAGGGATTTTGATAGCAGAAGGTAACAGCATTGACATGAATAATTTGATGATTTCAAGGTAGATCTACACTTCCAAATAATGTTATTTCGCATAAGCTAGTGTACGTAGAGCCAAATGTATATATGTTTATACTAGTTTAGAGTCGTGTATCTTTATTCAGATAATTTATTTTGAGATAAAAGATAAATAAAGTCATCCAACTTTAGATATTCATTAGAAATCTTCCATTTTTGAATTTTAAACATATGATATGTTTTTTAGGGTTTAAACATATGACCTGTTACACGAATAATATTATCACATTGCGAATATCTTAATTATTGGACAACTATATTAACCAAAGAGCGTAATAGTCATGGTTTTATTATGATTAAGGAATACAAATTTATTTGCTTGAAAACAAGAATAGAGTAAGAATTTCAAACTATAAGAATCAATTATATATTTATTCTATGTATAAAGATCAACTTTATACTACTCATATCATTTTATTCTAAACTATATAAGAACACTGAGTAAAACGCATATGATTTATTGAAAGAGGTTGGCAGGACTACAATTTCTAGCAACCAAATTTTTTTCCATGTAATTTCTCTCCTCAAGTGGTGAATGGAAAATGCACATATTCTTGAGTGCATGCTTCGTTTTTTTTTTTTTTTGGGTAATGTTTGTGCTATATACCGTGATGAATTTAGAGATCAGTCAGACCAATTAACATAAATACAAAATCGAGTATAGACACATTTTTTTCTCAATAAATTAGGCAGATTTAACATGATAGTATATATAATCTTTAAAATATAACAATTAATATTTAAAAGTAAGGTGAGTTTGAGCATGTCCCTCGTATAGATCCGCACCTAGAGTGAAAAAATAATACGGCGGAATTCGCTTCGGTAAGGAATAGCACAGTATGTATGACTGTTTAGTACGGCGACTCACGTGTCCCATGCTGTGACAATTTTTTTGAAAATTTGGCACGGCACGTCGCAAAAGATCCGATCACAGCATGGCACAACACGTGGTCATGCGAGTCACGTGTAATTAGAACAGTTAATTAGGTCTTGATCAAAAATCTTGAATAAACTAACTTAAATTATGAAAAGAATAGTTAAACGTGAAAAAGTGACTAGTTATGTTTGGACACGGTACACGAGTGACTCGCGTGCCATTACCACCCCTCGATATTTTGGTCACGGTACAGCATGAAACCAAAATTTGAGCGTGTTAATCACAACATGACATGTTTTTCCACTCTATCCGCACTTGACTATATGTAAACTTCTCGTCGAAATGCAATTAATAGAATATTGCTTAATAAAAAGTTATTAATAAACAAACAAAAAATATTTTTATTATAGTAGACGTTTTACATGATTCAAATTCCAAAACACAAACAAAAATATCTGACTCTATACTACGTTGATTTTTTTTTTTTTTTCCAAAAACTTGATAAGTTGGAGTAGATAATCGTCAAATTTCTGTGTGTTAATATATTGGTGATATTACAGTTAGACTTTGAGTAATTTTTTTTTATAAATTAAGTACAAGCCCGTATTTTTTTCAGTATTGCTTAGATTTCCGTTTTCTATTAACCGTATTTAAAATTAAATTTTAAGAAAAACATCTACAATAAACACAACATATAATACCAAAAATATCCATAATTTTCAGTCATCAATCGAATAGAGGCTTAGACCTCTGTTTTACTAAAAACAAAAACCATATTTTTCAGTCATATTAGGCATGTTTTTCTTTTGTTGCCTAACATGTCCCAATAAGGAACGTTAAACCATAATTTTTAGTCATAATGAGCATGTTTTTCTTTTGCTGCATAGCATGTCCCAACAAGAAAGGTTATAGAGGCATCTTAGTCTTTATAGCAACTAAAGGGACTCGAATAGGGGTGAAAACAGAGCGGATACGGAGCAAATAGTGGTAAAACTATATCCTTATCTCTTTTTTATTTTCCGGATACGGATACGGATACAGAACGGATATCAGACTGATACGGATATGGTTTCGATCAGATCAGATATTTATTAAAATAATAACAAATATTAAATTTCATAATATTTATCTAATTATAATAGTGAATTACATAATTTTTTCATAATATATATTAAAATTTATAGTATATACGGATAATTGAAACATAAAACCATATCAGTATCTTTATTCACACAGATATTTAGATATCATACATCCACATATAAATTTTCGAATACAGATCGAATACAGATTGGATATTATCCATATCGTTTTCACTCCTAGACTCGAAGCACTAGACACAAATTCTATGGTCCCTGATACTTGTACCGTTGGACGTTGTCAAGGTAAGACCTTGTTTCCTCTCGGCCTTAATTAGTTTCCATTTTATTACATGATAAAAAAAATAGAAAAAAAATAAAAAGTTAACATGTCACAATCAGCGGTATAGTGCTACAGCAGGGTTTGACAAATCTGAACCCTTGGCTCAATTATTTAGAAGTATAGTCCAATCCACGTTTATTATTATTATTTTTTTTTCTGATTCAATCAAAGTCCAATATCGGTTAGATAATATGCGAAGTGAATTGTACTAATAAGAAAAATTTATGTTAAATTAGACTAGAGAAGGAAATACGTAACATACCATGACGTGACGTGACAAACATGTCATAATTTGATTACGTGACGTGACGTGATCAAATAGTGGCGGATAGTCACGTCACGTGTAGTCACGCCGTGACCATACATGACGTGATGTGTCATGACGTAAATTAGTCACGTCAATTTTTTTTAGATTTTAATTTAAATTGTTGAAAATTTAGAAAAAAATATAAAAATATAAAATTTCTAAATAAAGTAAATAATGTTGTAAATATTTTTCTTTTGAGGAAATGTTGTTGGACATCTGACTTACTTTAAAAATTCAAATTACAAACATTCATTAGACTAAACTGGAGAAAATAAAAATCAATACTACATGAGTACCAATATCACTGAACCTACACTAAAAGAAAAATCTGAATACTCTATACATACCAAAAAAATTGAATACTTTGACGTGATGTGACATGTAATTTTCGCTCGAATGCGATCACATCATGCGACACGCGAATCACGTCACGTAATCGGCATACGTGGCGTGATATGACATAACGTTCCGTGACGTGAGTCACGCCGTAACAAATTTTCTTCTCTAAATTGGACTGCCATTTTATGAGTTTGGAAATGAATTAAAAAAGTAACGAATTAATATTTCTTATTTTTTTCTGTGTAAAATCAATTCTTGGTAGCTTGAAAGCTGCTGCCTGCTATGGAGGAGACAAAAGCAAAAAAAATTATTGATTCATTTAGGACTTGTTCGACAGACTATTGGAAATATGCATAGAAACAAAAATTAAATTGAAAAATACTATTTATGTAAGAAAAAAAAAAAAAACAGTTGTTTCACGAAAAAAGTGGAGTAGCCGAACAGATTCTTAGTGTGCTGGAGCAGTTGAAAGGAGTTTTGTTGTGAATGGAAAATGATTCTTTGGTGGTGGAGACACTATTGGCTTTTTTGACGGGACTTTAGGTTCAGAGTAACAACAACATCTAAGATTGGCACCCGGCCACTGGACCGAAATTCAAATTGTGGATTAAAAAGGGCTTTTTCTTCTGGATTAAATAGCGAATGGTCGCACAATTTAACACCTGGTTTGACACCTGGAGTGGAGATCCACTAATTGAATCATATGGGGAGGCGAATAAGCCAATAAGACAAAACATATCTCTGACAGAGGCCTTACCAATATTGCAATCTATTGCACCGTTAGTTCACCAACAGATTGTAAACCAACTAAACCGAAACAAAGATGAATTATGCTGGAAATGGTCCTCAACGGCGGTATACTCAGCAGGCTCTTCCTACAACATGATGATTAGTGGTGGAAAAATGAAATGGAGATACATGACCATCTGGAGATGCAAAATACCACCAAATGTGAGGGTGTTTATGTATCTCATGGTCAGAGACAAACTGCTCAGACAGCAGGTGATGATACGAAGAGGTTTTCATTGTGAATCGCACTGTCACACATGTAATATAGACCGCATTGAAACTCGTCTGCATCTATTTTTCAAGTGCATGCATCGCCAACACTGGGCTATCCCATTATGGTTCAGAGAAACACACTAGCTGAGATATGGGACACATCTTGGGCACAGATCAAACAAAGAGAAGGAATACCGGAATTACAGTGGGTATCGGATTTCATATGTGTCTGTTGGCATTTATGGAAACAGAGTACAGAGGAATGCAATCTAATAGAGGCTCGACCTCTGTTTTCTTTCAAAAAAAAGAGTACAGAGGAACGCAAAAATATTCCGAGATGAATCGGTACCAGTCCAGGTATTAGCAGGAAGAATCATAGAAGAGGGGCTGTTGTGGAGGAAGTTCTGTTGAAACGAGAGAATATACAATTATAAATTCTATTACAGATGTTGCATGAACCAGTGAAGGCGCACGGGAAAAAGAAGCAGGCTGTATCACTGCTTTACTTTCATGATGAATTGGACTCTGCTGCTTTCATATGTAATTGAGACTGTACTGTAACCGATGTAGACACTGTTTTTTTTTTTTTTTTGGTAAAAGCCCGTAGGCATTTCATAGATGAAAGATCATTACAATGAGAACAGCATGTCCGAGTTTACCAGTAAAAACATCAATATTACATAGAACAGAATTGCAGCAAAAAGTTACGATATCTCTGAAAATCTATGTTGATGCCGGTAATTCCCCTTATTGGAAGAGTGGGTATGTATGGCCAGTATACTGAAATCGTTCCTGGCGCGCCCGAGTAGCAAGTTGATGGGCCAAATGGTTCTCTTCTCGTCTGATAAATACGCAGGAGTATGTCTCAGTGTGACTCATGATGCTTGCAATCTGCATGACCTCCTTATAAGCTTTCCAGGGTATGTATGGCCAGTGCACTGTTTTTTGTTTTTGTTTTTATTAATGCAGTACTTGACTGCATCAGTTAAGCTTTCAAAAAAAAAAAAAAGTAACAACAGCACAGGAATGAAAAAAAAAATCTCAGTTTTAAAAGAGGGACAAAATCAACTTACCTGAGAAACAGGGCTGCCTCAATTGATTTGGATGTTCCTCTGCCTTCCTCTGACTCAGCTTCTTTTGTGGAGGATTCTTGTTCTTCTTGTTCGGGATACTGATCCTAGTGCTCCCATTCAGACTTAGCTATTTTGTTATGTTTTACTTGTGTACTTTAGCTATTATGCTTGTTGCTTGTTCTATGCACCTTAGCTGCTTGATTACTCCCCTATTATATTGGTTTGTGTAGTTTTGGTTTCTTCTACTGTAATGGTTGTTGCTCACAATGGAGTAGATTCCCATTGATTATTGTAATGAACTCTTGTTTCAATATGAAACAGGTAGGGATTCCCCACTTTATCAAAAAAAAAAAAAAAGAGGGACAAAATAGACATTTAAATTTCAAAACAAAATTAAATTATAAATTTGGTTTAAATATTCAGATTTAATCAACATGTGGGAAAATAAGAAATAATTTAAACTTAGAATAGAGAAATAAGAAATTCCAATATTTTGATGAGGAAATTAATTATTTTGAAAGTTTGAATGAGTACACATGAAAAATTTCCAAAACAAAGACATCAAATTACTTCTCAAGACAATCATGCATGATACATGCCTTTTACAATCTAAGGCTTTTCTCCCATTCTCCACTCATATAATGACCTGTCCATTTATCATCACATCAACACATTAGCGATTGAATTCGTATCCTTATCCTCTGCATTATCTCAAAAGAGAATCTTTCGATTTTTTTTTTTTTTTTTTTGGTTTCTTACAAGACCCGTAGGTCAACTTCCATCTGTTACAATTGGGATATTACCCATTCCTGTTTTATCCCAGCCTCTAATTCTACCCAAATTTGCCAAGTCATGCGCTATACGTAAGCCAGCATTATCCCTTTGGCAATAGATCAAGCTGAAATTCCCTTCCCGCTCTGTGAGTATCCTCCAAGCTGCCCAGATGTCCTGAGACGATCTCCAATCTTGGATATTAGGTGGGTTTTGTTGAAGTGAAGCAACCGCCTCCATGCAATCCGAGTAGATGAGGCCACCTCCCAGGTGGTGGTATTGCTGCATAATATGACAGCCTTCTAAAACTGCTCTAGCTTCCGCATGTGCTGCACTTAAAACCCGAACCCGTTTTGAGCACCATTTTACTACTGACCCCCTGAAAGTTACACATATTCCTACCCCACCCAAACCATCCTCTGACCAGGACCCATCCACGTAGCACATGCAGCCTACCTCATCCACATTTCCGAGGCGCCCAACCTCAGATATTGCCGTTGGGTTATTGCTGTGCACCGGCGATTGTCTGAGTGTCCGAGTTCTGTTTCATGAAAGTACCTGGCACAGGTGTCCATTTGCTGCATTTGTCCTCCCAGGACCTTATCATTTCTACTTCTCCAGATGGCCCACGCCAGACTGATGAAGGTAGAAAATATATCGTCCGGCCATGACAACGCAGTTTGGATAATTTCCTTCAATGATCCTTGAAGTTGGTCCGGGTCCAGTTGCAGGGGGGAGTTTCTCCAAACAGATTGTGCAAAATCACACCAGAAGAGAGCATGCTCCACTGATTCCGGATGCAGATTGCAAATTGGGCATGTCTCTGAAATGGCTGCGATTCTTTCAAATTAATAAATCTTAATCATCTGATATATTTTAAGATTCGTACATACTAGATTTATATTAATATTGAAAAGTCGCATTGATTTCGTTTAAAATCAGACGGTTAAAATTCATTAACTTAAAAGATTCTCTTTCTGTCGTTTTTAGAAAGAGTTGTATTCATAATATTTTGTTCTTATCTCACATAAAGTTCTGTGTCCATAAAAATTACATATTAAGATAAACTTTTTAGTATTTTCATCTTATAACGTGCAATCTTGTGTAAAACAAACTAAAAAAAATGATATATTTTTTTTCATAGATATGTCTTTTTGTAATAAGAATTATATGAATGATTTTAATTCATTATTGTTTTGAAGTTAGAGATATTAATATAAGAAATTGGGACAACTTGCTTCGCCCAAAATTATTAATTACGCCCAAGTATCTTTATATATGGGTTGTTTGTGTGTGTGTGTGTTCGTTGGGAGTCTAAAGTAAAACAGCTATAAAATTAAAATTGGGAATTGAGGGGGACTAGAGAGGGCATTATGGTAAGTAAAATATATGAAAAAGTTATTTCTAAACTTTCTTTATATGCACTTTCAAAATATTAATTTTTTAAAAAGGTATTTATAGTAGATTATAAAATATATATTACCCAAAATTACTTCGCCCAAGCCTCCTTGTATATATGGTGTGTGTGTGTTTATTGGGCGCCTAAACTAAAACAAGCGCCGATGTCAGCCAGGATCGAAGGAAATAAATCTGCTGCGATTCTTAAACGGAAGGAGATCACTCCATGCATTAACATTTTATCCATCCAGCTAATAAACAAAATATATCTCTTAAACCCTCCCCCTCCCCTCTCTCTTAAAAACTTGAGCGATCTATAATGGCGGCACCGACAAACGGGAATAAGGTAGCACCAGAGCTTCCACGCAAGGCCCTTGGTCTCGCTGCTCATGATACCTCCGGTCTTCTCTCCCCTTTCCATTTTTTCAGAAGGTTCATCTCTCTCTCTCTCTCTCTCTCTCTAGACGTACTGATACACAGATTTCTGTTAAATCATCGATCTACCTGATAGCTAGTCTTTTTTTTTCTCTGGAACTCCAACTGATAGTCTTTGTTGCAAGAGAAGAGGTGGTACGTAGGTGTTTATAATTCATACAACAAGGGATTTTTAATTTCTATTAACTTAAATCTCGTGTCTAGGTTGCCGATTTGACTCGAAATATACGTAAGCTTAACAGATTTGTACATGCATGTAGATTTGTGCTTTATTCAGTCTCTGTTTTTCGATGTTTGCTCTAAAGTCTAAACTAAAAATAAATCAAAGCTGGAGAAAAAAACTCCCTCGTCTTTTCAATGAATTTTTCGTGGTTTTTATAACTTTCAAAAGTTATTACCGAAGATCTTAGAAGCGATTTCACTTTTTATCCATTTCTTTCATCTTGTTTTCGTAGTTTTTGACACTTCAATTAGATTAAGAAATAAGAGCAAAAAAAAAAAGTTACAATGAACATTTTTCTCCTGGATTAATTAATTACCATTGAAATCTTAAAAAAAAGTTGTAAAAGAAAACACAAAAATTGAATATATTAGCACGAAAATATAAGTACAAATTAGAAATAAAAGATATTTTATAAATCAATATGTTTGTTTGGGACTAAAGGCAAGGTACGTTGTTGTTTTATTATTGAATAGGAAGATCGAATATAGAATATTTTAAAAAATAGATAAAATTATACATGAAAAAAATCACTTCATGCCACCGTTTTGCAGATTAAAAAGATATTATAATTTAACACATTATAGCATTTGTATTCCTGAAATTCTTAGAGTTTCAAAGCTGACTTAAAAATTTCTAAAACAGTTTCAGTGATGTAGATGGATTTCATATTTAGCAATTTTGTTCAATAGTTTTTAAATATAAAACTGTTTCAAAATTCTGACATGACAAAATAATCAATTCTTATTCGCTCAATTTTTAATATTGTTTTAATTAAATACTAATATGATAATTAAGAAACTCTAATTTTAATTTCATGAATGTAGAGATTTAGAAATTCAGAGAATCTAAAATTTTTAAAATTATGTTAACAGTTATTTAGATACTATGAGAGTTTCAAAAATACAGATGCTCTTAGTACCTTCAAAACTATTCTTAAAAATATTTTTAAGAAATGAGGAATAAAGAAATAAAGACGAATTGGTATTGAGGTTGAGCCCAGGAAAACGACAGGAGTTCCATCACCAAGGATCTCAGTTTTCCTGTGGCTTTTCCGGTGCTTTTGTCCGTGTAGTAGGTAGTTTAACTGTAAACAAGGCCAACAAACTAACCACACACCCGTGGATCTGGGAAAAAATGCCACTTAAAATCAAGTTCCGGAGAGTTCTGTTACATAACATCTCTTTTACGTGGTGAATTACTGTTGGTTCTTTCACCAAGCATCTGAGTGTGTGGGAGGATGGACCTATAGATGGTACCTTTCTGCGGTCCCAATAAAACAGGCGGACAGGATTAAACGATAATGGGAATTGAAACTACCAGAGCTTTCGCGAACAAGTGCAACTTGCGAGTGGATGTCAATTGAAAACTGTAAAAGCGATAATAAGAAGACCCATCTTACTAGTTATTTTTATAAATAACATAATTTATTTCATCGCACTTACAGTAAATAAATTACAAGGAATCAAATGAACATCCCATTCTCTAGTCTTGACATCATCCTCTTTCACTGTTCATGTTTTATATATTATTCCAATAATTTGAAATTTAATAGACTAATTTTATGATGCCAATTTAAACCTTTTGCATTATGTGGTGCCATCCTTAACTAATTAACCAATTTCTCTAATTTAACAGGAACAATGGAGACAATGACGTGACATTAAAGATATTGTATTGCGGTATCTGCCACTCTGATTTGCACATCTTAAAGAACGACTGGAAGTTCACCATGTACCCCATCGTCCCAGGGTAAATCCAAAAGCTGACACTTTTGAGTATATAAATCTCAACAAATAGTTCTTTCAGTTGCTTCTGTTTAACCTCATAAAAGCTTTCTTTTGACAGGCATGAAATCGTAGGTGAAGTCACTGAAGTTGGTTCCAAGGTCAACAAATGCAAACTCGGAGACAAAGTGGGGATAGGTTGCTTGGTCAACTCATGCCGCTCTTGTCCTGGCTGTACAACAGGCTTTGAAAACTATTGCCCAACACCGATGTTCACCTACAACTCTGTGGACCCAGAAGATGATACCGTAACCTATGGTGGCTATTCTGACATGATAGTTGTCAACCAGGACTTTGTGATTCGCATCCCCGAGGGTCTTCCACTAGACAAGGCTGCCCCGCTGCTCTGTGCTGGTATTACTGTTTACTCACCTATGAAATATCACGGGCTTAATGCACCGGGAATTCACTTAGGGGTTGTGGGTCTTGGTGGTTTGGGTCATGTGGCTGTCAAATTTGGGAAGGCATTTGGAATGAAGGTGACAGTTATCAGTTCCAGCCCGAGCAAAGAGAAGGAGGCGATTGAGAGGTTGGACGCTGATTCATTCTTGGTTAGTAGCAATGCTGAACAAATGAAGGTATGTAATTTTTTTTCAATTTTATATTTTGATACATCAATATATAATCCAGTGATGTCAAATCTTGCTTAAAAAATAAATAGGTTATTAACCTAAGGTTGATTTCATTTTCTTCACCCCTCTTGTTCTATTGTAGGCTGCAATCTTTAGTTTGGATGGAATTATTAACACTGTCTCTGCTTCACTTTCTGTTGTCCCTCTTCTAGCACTTCTCAAACCAAATGGAAAGATGATAATGGTTGGTTTACCAGTTAAGCCCTTGGAGGTCCCTGCTTTCTCTTTGATTATGGGTGCGTGGTTCTATTAGTATTTACATGTTTATTTTTTTTTTTTGAAAAAAACATACGACTGCCTGTTTCATATATGAAACATAACTGTTAAGTTACAGCCATCCGAACCAAGTACCCAAACACCAAAACACATCCATAAGATCTAATAAACAACAGAAGATAAAAGCCCTGCGTTTCACTAACCACCAAAACACAATTATGGAGAAACAAACTATTGATAAGTCTCTAGTAATCTGGCTGAGGTTAATGGAACCTAACACTGGATCTATACAAAATTGTGGTGCGGTCTTCATGTCTAGGCTATTTCAAATGCCTATAAATAAAGGGGTAAGGATAGTTAAATTAATTCCAAAACCGGTTCAGAATCTGATCATCTGATAGTCAGTCTTTTCTCTTTCATGTTTTCCTTCCAAATAGTGTTTTGGTTAGAAAAGAAAGATATACGTAATCCACGTATAATCTTGCGAGTTGTGAATAGTGTTTTTACGGCTGTCGTGAATAGTGTTTTCACGAAGTTTCATGAATCTAGTTTTTACTATACTCGTGAATAGTATTTTCACGCTTCCCATGAATAGTGTTTTTGCGAATTCCGCTGGTTAGTATTTCTGGCAAAACAAAACCAGGGCTCTGATGGTTCCTGATGGATGACCGATAGAGACATCAGACGTCTGGTGCCGTCGTTGTGAGTCAGATTGCAGATCCAATTCGAATTTGGATTAAGATATAAATGTTATTATAATTTATTTAATTTTTAGAAATCAATCAAAAAGTAGATCCTTTGCTTAAGATAGAATTAGAATTTTTGTTTTACAGTATTTCCTCACTTAAGTCTAAATTGGGAAGGAAGCATATATCTCAAGCGGAATTTGACGTGGGATTCTCATCCGTGGGTACAAGGATTACCCTACACAATGGACATTTAAGAAATAAATGATCGACCATTTCGGTTCTGTTACAAATCTGACATGAGCTACAACCTTGCCAACCTCTTTTAACACTAGTGGAGAAATAACAATCTGTATCGGTTAGTTATGCCTATCTGTATCGGACTTCGGGGCGACACAGATTTTTGTGTCGGTTAAAATACCGATACAGAAAAATATTTTTTGTGTCGGTTAATTAAATAACCGATACAGTTTTCTAATTTCTATTTTATTTAATTTTTTTCTTCGACATTTTGTGTCGGTTGTTTATAAATAACCGACACAAATATTAGTATCTGTGTCGGTTGTTTTCAAACAACCGACACAAATATTAGTATCTGTGTCGGTTGTTTGCAAACAACCGACACAAATATTAGTATTTGTATCAGTTATTTGTTTACAGCCGACACTGTTTTTTTTTTTTTTTTTGGGGGAATGTAGGTATTAATTGTATCTAATTATTAAGATCAGATTTGTTAACAGCCGATACTAACTTTTTTTTTTGGCAAAATGTAGGTATTACTTATTAACACATTGCATCAATTCAAAGCTCAATCCAGCTCATTACACATTACACATTGCATAACGAAAAGTATTCTCATATAAAATAACATATTTTCATAAAAAAAAAATAGACAAATAAAAAGAATAATTATTCAATAATGAAATTAAATTTGCAGCTCAATCCAGGCACCTTGTTTCATTGGACTTTTAATTTAACTTCATTTTTCCTAAATTTCAAAAATCAAATAAATAATTAAATAGAACTTTCTATAATATAAGCAAAGCCAACAGGTAAACCATACACAACTCCTGTTGTAAGGCTTGTATCTCAAAGTGCTTACACAACTTCTCATGTCCATACATTCGAAAGTTTTAGCATTGTGTTTTTTCTAAAATAAAAATAAAATGATAAAAATTCCTTCAAACAATTAAAAAATTATCCATGCCCCATTAATATTTAATTTCAACAGTGCCCAAAGAGCCCTTAATCCTGGCTACTGGGATATTCAACATATAAGAAATAAATCAGTTGAAACCATTGTAAAATCTTGTATCAACAGAAAAGTGTATCAACAGATAAGAAATAAATCACCTCATTATTAAATCAAATAAATCACCTCATTATTAAATCTTGTATCAGCTACTGGGATATTCAACTTCTCCTCCCAAATCCTGGCTTTAAATGGCATCACTATAAAACATTAATAAAAAAAAATATCATTTGTTCATCCTCTTCTTACCTTGAAACCATTGTAACAGTACATGCCATGTTACCAGAATAAGATGGAACAAAATCCTATTGACAATGGTGGATAAACAATATCAGTAGATAAACAATATCCTATTGACAATCCTCTTCTTACCAGGTCTCAAACAAAACCAAATTTGGTCAATCCAACTTAACAGTAGATAAACAATATCAAGATGAGAAAAAAAATCATCTCATTTGGACATTCCTATTGACAATGGTGGCATGTTGAAATTCATACTTTAAAAATCCAAATTATGTACACTTGTCAATCACTAAGAAGGTTTAAAACATATAATCAACTTCTAAAAAAAAGAAACAATAGAGAGAGTAACTTAACTTGCCAAGTTGGGATCATGAGGGAACTCCCTCACATCTCCATTAGATGTTCATATAAGTTGTTAAATGGATTCTAAAAGATCATCATAGTTGAAAAAAATTACTTGGCTTTGCAAAACAGTGCCACCTTCAACTTCTTTCAAATTATTTTCAAGCAAGGTTGTACCACTACTGACAAGATCTACAATAGCATCAGCTGTCCCCGTCTAAGAATCAGAAATCACAAAGAGTTAAAAAGGGGTCATGAATAAAATGAGTTTGGTTCGGGAAATTAAAAAAAAAAATTATCAATAATTGTGAAAGAACTCACAGCAGGAAAAAATTATAGAATAATTGTGAAAGAACTCACATAAGAATATAATAAAATGCTTTTACAAATGGTGTCAGCAGGTTTGAAACAATAGCTGCATATCTTGCAAGATACTGGTAAAAACCAATCCTCTCTGATGAGCACTTTTCTTAAGCAATTAGGGAGGAGCAAAGCATGAATAAATATCCTCAAATTAAACTTATCTAACAATAAATATTTCTCATGTTTGCAACTGAGACCAAAGTTTTTTATAGATTTTCGCTAATGGTACATAGCTTTAGGCAGTCTGTTGGTAATTTCATCTGTCAATTATGGACAAATATAACCCTACATTAGTAGCATGTCTAAGTATATCAAATGAATAATCTTCTACAACTGGAGTAGATAAGTAAATAAAAATAAGCCCTTCTACATTAAGGGAAATTTCAATTATATTACCAGTCTAGGAGAACTTTTATTCTTCTGGATATATTCTCAATTACACCTGCAGCATGTCTCCCTGGGACAAGGGGGGTGAGCATCCTGAGCTGACAAAATCAATTTTGGGAATTAATAAGTTCAAACTAAGAATTTGTAGTGGGAATACTTCAAATTAGCCGAAATAGTGAACCAGATCAGTACCTAGCTAGCAAGAGATGGAGATAATGAATTGATGAATCTAATCCGTCGATTTCACAGCAGCAACAGAAACCAAATTAGGTTCAAGCCCAATTTCCTCCTTGGCCTCTCCCTGCGCTGTTTCTTTTTCATCCCGATCCCCTTTCTCCGTCTTTCCTCCTGGCAATGACACCTCGCCTAATTTCAACTACACCATCAGTAAAACAAATTAAAGAAAAAACAAAAAAATCGAAAATTTTCATCAGAAAACGAACCTGAGTGGGAAGAGAGATTGGGACAGAATCACGCGGAGATCACCCCTCGAATCCTCTAAAAGACAAATAAAAACAGAATTTGTCTTTGGACGGAACTGATCGGGGCGGGAGAGAGTAGCCGGTGCCGTCGACTCCGCCACGGCCATGGGAGAGAACACCTTGCCCTGAGCATCCACGATAGGAGCATCGTCGTCAGAGGTAGTGGCGTCAAGGGACGAGGGAGGGGGTTTGTAGAGGCGGAGTTGCGAGGCCAGGTTGGCGAGGCGAAGCTATTTGATCTGATTTGGGTTGGGAGGAGATGTCGCCATGGCTGCGAGTTGGAGAAATGCTCTCATCTCGGAGAGAAGCAGAGTGAGCCCGAGAGAGACGCACTTGAGTTGAGAGAGGAAATTAAAATGAGGAGCTGGAGGTTGATAGAGAAAACCCTAGGCGGAGGAACCGCGAAATGAAAATGAGGAGCGCGCCGGGATGAAAAAATATCCTACGCGAAATTTTTGTATCGGTTATTTAGAAACAGCCGATACAGCACCAAAATATTTGTATCGGTTATTTAGAAACAGCCGATACAGCACCAATCTGTGTCGGTTGTTTATTAACAACCGATACTAATAGTTATGTATTTGTATCGGCTGTTAGTAAACAACCGATACAGATTGTTTCTGGACTATTTGTATCGGCTGTTACACTAATAACCGATACAAATAGTGAGATTTTAGTGTCGGTTTATAATTGAACCGATACAAAATATTTTTAGTATCGGATTTTTAAATATAACCGATACAGATTTCTTTCTGTGTCGCCTGACAAAAATAACCGATACTAATAGGGCGACACTGATGTGTCTTTTTCCACTAGTGTGATCAAATTTTTCTTTGTAAAAATACGATTATTCATGACTTTATGTGATTCATGACTAACCACATAAAGATTTGTATTTTAGGAGGAATAGTAATTCCCACCAAATTACAAATCTATTTTTATCTACCTCTCTAAAATTCAGAATTCGATATATAGATTTAACAGTGAATGAGCCGAAAAATTCCCATCACCAAGCTATTTTATCAGTGTTATGAGTAAAACTACCAGTGCTAAGAATAAAAAGGATTTGATGTCATTCCTTCAACAATATACCACTTAACCTTCTACAAAACTGTACCGCCAACTCTTGTGAATTAATGGCAGTAGTGATGGAAATATGAGTAGAGAAAATATTATATAATTGAGGGAATTGGGTTGGTAAACTACAGTTACCATGTCAAATAGTATTCCAAAAGGAGAAGTTATAGTGAATTCCTGATTCAAACGATACACTAATATTACCTAATTCCTCTAAATGCATGATATCTCTCCAAAATGAAGAATAAGGTAAACTGTTGTGAAAAAAAATAGAATTTGTATTGAATCACTGTTTTCCATAACCCGTGATAGTAGTTATTATTGAATTTCCACCACCATTTGAGTAATAACGAAATATTCATGTTTTGTAAGTCTAATATTTCCAAACCACCATGTTTTTTTTTATCTACACATGCTACAGACCGATTAACTAAAGTGTATTTTTTTCTATTCTATCGGTGCCTTGCCATAGAAACCTATTTCTAATAGAATTGATTTTCCTAAGTATGGTTTTTGGGGCCCTATATACCGACAAAGTGTAGAGAGGTATAGTTGATAAGACAACATTAATCAGAGTGAGACGACCACCTATAATAAGTAATTGTCCCTTCCAATTTCGTAACCTACTTTCTATTTTGTCCACTAAAAATTGTCAATTCTCCATAGCCAATTCTGATATTTTAATGGTAAAACTAGGTATTTAAGTGGGAACCGTCCTAATTTACATTGAAAGGTGGTTGCATACTGTTCTCCATCTGTATGTGTATGAATCGGGTAAAGTTCAGTTTTGAGAAAATTCATTTTTAATCCCAGATAGAGCTTCAAAATTGATCACACCTCATCATGTTGATGCCACATTTTTATGATTGCCATGTAAAAACAGAATCGTGTCATCAGCATAATGACAATTGATGATGGCCCTATGTGCTAAACATTGCGGTCCTATTCCAATCAATTTATTAGCCTATCTACTTTTATGAAATATTTTACATAGAGTGTCAACCGCTAGGATGAATAAAAAATGGTGATAATGGATCATCTTGCCTAACTCCTTGTTTACAATAAAAGTATTGTGTAAATTCACCATTAAAATTTATACATGATTGGAAGCTATATAACCATTTTTTAATCCAAGTAATCCATTTATCGTCAAAACCTCTACTTGAAAGGATTTCTAATATATACTCCCAATGTATCTTATTGTACGCTTTCTCAAAGTCTACTTTAATAACTACTCCTGGTTCTGTTTTACTTGACAGTAATGAATAAGTTCATGACTAAGTACAACATTATCAAGTATATTTCTATGTTTAATAAACGCTGCTGAACTATCATCTATTATTCTTCTCATAATAGTTTCTAATCTAGTAGTAATGACCTTAGAAATAATCTTAAAATTACAATTAACTAAGCTAATTTTACATGTTTAATTGATTGCTAATTTCCGTTGTACTCATTTCATTGATTTTAGGAAGCAACAATTTATTTCTTCTTTGTAATTTCATATGTAATTATTTTTCATTTTTTTTATTAGAACTCAAACCAATTCAGGTGCTAATAAAACTTTGCTGTTCAGGAGGGAAGATTCTAGCTGGAAGCTGTAGTGGAGGGATAGCAGATACACAAGAGATGATTGATTTTGCAGGCAAGCATAATGTAACAGCTGACATAGAATTGATCGGTGCTGATTATGTGAACAAGGCAATGGAGCGGCTTGCCAAGGCAGATGTCAGATACCGCTTTGTCATTGATATTGCCAACACTTTGAAGCCTAATATTTGATTTGGTCGATATCTTGAGCTTAAAAAAAAGTTGAAATGAGTTGTAGGTTATTATATAATTTGAACAGTTGTGAGTGCATGCAAACTGATATTTTGAGTTTCGATCTGTTTTGAGAATCTGGTACAGTTGGTTGATGCGAATGTTCAAACTGTGTGTATGTAAAAGTTTATTGCAAAACAATACATAGTTCATGAATATTAACTATTCAGTGACTGTTAAGCTCACTTTACCACTGCTATATGCAAAGTCCAAACACCTTCTTAGTTCTTCCCATTCCTCTTCATTTTCTCTGAGACATATTTGAAGAAAAAGGATGACTACTGTTAATTGTAGTACACATTTTAAAAACAATATAGATTGCATAACAAATAATAATAGCAGCCTCTAGAATCACTAGCAAAGGTTGTAAACTAGAATCGCATGAGAAAAATGCATTCTAATGGCAGCCTTTAGAAATTTATCAAACTAAAGAAAGGTCAGTTGATCAAAATTTATCTCTGCCAGATGATAAGATGAAAATGATGCGACTAATTTCTGATCCGAATTTGGGTGCTCCAATTGGCTAAAAAAGGAAAATTATAAGTTAAGAAACTAACTCAAATCTGTAATCGTATAATTGATCATGTAAGTCCAAAAAGGAATACCTGTCCCCCTCTTGAAAGTCAGAGTCATTGATGGTCCTCACAATTCAACATGAAAATATTAAATTGGAATGCCAAAGGGTTGGGGTTGCAGAGAAAAGGAGAATTAGTACTATTGATTCAAAGATAGAAAGTGAGGTGAAGGAGGAGTTGCTGCTAGAGAAGGAAATACGTGACATGCCTTGACGTGAAGTGACAAACACGTCAATTTGGCCACGTGACATAATGTGACGTGATGTGATCGACTTTTTTTCACGTGACGTGATGTAGCATGATCAAAATAGTGGTGGATGATCACGTCACGTGTAATCATGCCGTGACGTGACATATCGTGACGTAAACGTTAATTTTTTATATTTCAATTTAAATTGCTGAAAGTATAAAAAATATGAAAAATTCTAAAATAAGTAAATAATGTTGCAAATTTTTTTTAAAAAAAAGACTGTTAGACATCTGACATTACTTTAAAAATTGAAATTACAAGCATTCATTATACTAAACTAGAGAAACTAAAAATCAGTACTACATGAGTACTAGTATCACTGAACCTATACTAAAAGAGAAATCTGAATACTCTATATGTACCAAAAAGTTGGATACTTTATGTTTCATACTGTGACGTGACGTAACTGGTTTGCGTGACGTGATGTGACTTGTAATTTTTGCTCGAATGCGGTCAGGCCACGCGAATGATCACGTTACACAACACGCGAGTCACGTCACGTAATTGACACATATGACGTAACGTTCCGTGACGTAACTAGTTACGACGTGACAAATTTCCTTCTCTAGGTGATGCGCTAGGAGGTGATTTAGCAGTTGTTGTTAGTTGATTAATGGGACCCGACTCCTCGAAGAGAATCCGGATAATTATACTGTGTGGCGAGTCACTGACAAAGGTTTCTCTGGTGTAGATTACCTAGTATATATATATGTTATCAATCGCTGACTGGGGGGCCCCACAGGTTTTCATAAGTTTGGGCCGGGCAATTAGTACAATTGGATCAAGTTTTTATCGACTCGTAACATAGGATTCAGTTCTTAGTAAAGTGATATCTCGTTATTTTAGCTATATTTCCGACCTAATCTTGTACCAAAACCTATGTCCAAAACAGTAAAATCATGTTTATTGCATTGATTATCTATAGAATATGGTACTGCTGCGCTTTTGTTTGTTTATTGTAGGAAACAGGCGAAGAAAGGGTGAAATCCAGCAATCTGGACTTCCCACACGGGCCGAGTCACAATCCACACGGACCGTGTCATACCCTACTCGACCTCTCATGCTAGCGCTGCACGACCCGGACAAGAGACACTCTGACACGGCCCTTGTCAACTCTGACACGGCCCTTGTCAACTCTTACACGGCCCTTGTCAGACAAATCCGGCAGTTAATCTAAGTTTTCAGATTGATGCCTAATTAAAAGAAGGCGGTTATGGAGTATAAAAGGACGACCCTTTGGGCCAGAAAAGGGACAATTCGGACAGAACATAGAATCCAATCATACAGAGACCAATCTAAGGAGAGTTTTACAACAACCAACTTGGAGACGAAGAAGAGAGGAGGAAATCGAGAGATTCCGACGAACTTTCTTCGTATTTTCGGTCTTTGCAATGAATTGTTTATCTCGCTTTTATTTTTCTGTTTTAGAAACCATGTTTGAGTAATTTCTTTAGTTTCTTGGGATATGATGTAGTCGAATGCTTTGTTTACTGTTAGTTGTTTGATTATGTTTGATATTCTGATTTTGCTTGTTTGCGTATGAGTTTTATTGCTTATCTGCGTTGCTCGATTATTATTTGGTTCTTACCATTAGGCTTGTCCACGTCTAACAAGGTACTGCGTCCAATTTGATCTTTCAACCAGACCAAGGTATTTGAGGTAAGTCGATGAACCGAGAGGGAAGACTAATTAGTAACCGAGAGGTGAACTTTTCAGCAATCGAGAGATTGTGAATACCTTTAGTAAACCAAACAAGTAACTTAGGTCATTCAAACCAACGAACGAGAGTTTAGGTTAGAACCCTAAGAGGATTGAATTGTATTTCCATTATCGAGTTTATTAAGCCAACAAACGAGAGTTGAGGTTTAGAAACATCAGGTATGGTCAGTTCACCCTATACAGAATCAATCAGCACAGAAACCAGACAACTACAGTTTCACTCGAGTCTGACACGGACCGTGTAGGAGACTACACGGGCCGTGTGACAAGGGTCGTGTACGAGAGTACACGGGTCGTGTCAGGCAAGAGGCAGAGTTGCAGACGAAGTCAGAAACCCAGGAAACACTTGTTTTAATTATTTTTGAACTCCAGTTTAGTTTATTTGCAATCTTATATTATCGTCAACCAAAATTTCAACCAACTCAACCCCTTTGAACACTTCTAGTTTAAGGATAAATTAGGTAGAAATCTAGTTAAGTTATTGAACCGTCCTGTGGATCGATACCCGATATTACCAGCGATAGGATTGTACACTTGCAGTCCGAATCAAAAGTAGAATCGAGGTTTAAAAGGTACAGCTTGCTGTACTGAAACTTTGTAGTACACTTTTGTGCGAACATAAAGCATCCACCAGGCCTGATAAGGAGGAGTTAATTTGGACAAGCTGAAATTGGTGTCCCGTTAATTTTGTTCTAAGTCCAATGGGTTGAAGAGAGTTCTGATTTTAGTCTCAATCAAAACTGATTACCTCCTCTGATGTAATGAAGATATTAGTTTTTTTTTTTTTTTTTTTTAAATTCTGTGACCTACTTGAAACTGATGAAGGGATTTTGATAGCATCATAGCAGAAGGTAACAGCATTGACATGAATAATTTGATGATTTCAGGGTAGATCTACACTTCCAAATAATGTTGTTTCGCATAAGCTAGTGTAGGGCCAAATGTATATATCTTTATATTACTTAGCGCGTGTATTTTGAGTCTGGCTAGTATGATATCAGGATCATTTCGACTTATATAATACCAACTCCAAAACTATCGAATTTAAACAACGAATCCAAGCTATTCAACCCGATCTACTTCATTGGTTCTGCATTTACATGCAAAATTTATAATTTTTCGAATTTATTTAGTATCAAGTCAAGTGATCAAATGTAGGAGTTTTTAAATTAATTTTAATACATTTATTTTTCAACATTTTTGACCGCTTGATTTGATACTAAATAACTCAAAAAAAATATATAAATCTTACATATGAACACATTACTTGTACAATAAATCAGTTTGAACGGATTAAATTTGTTCTTTGAAATCTATCCAATCAGTTTTGAAAATAAGTATCATATGACACTGATGTCATACTAACCGGATTCGGATATCTTTTATTCAAATAATTTATTTTGAGATAAAAGATGAATAAAGTCATCCAACTTTAAATATTCACTAGAAATCTTCCATTTAAATTTTAAACATATGATATGTTTTTTTTTAGGTTTAAACATATAATCTGTTACACGAATAATATTTTCACATTGCGAGTATCTTAATTATTGGACAACTATATTAACCAAAGAGCTTCAATAGTCATGGTTTTATTATGATTAAGGAATACAAATTTATTTGCTTGAAAACAAAGATAGAGTCGGATTTTTATAAGAATCAATCATATTTATTACATGTATAAAGATCAACTTTACGCTACTCATATTATTTTATTCTAAACTATACAAGTACAGTGAGTAAAACACACGGTTTATTGAAAGAGGTTGGCATGACTACAATTTTTAGCAACCAAAATTTTTTCCATGTAATTTTCTAATCAAGTGGTGAATGGAAAATCCACCAAATTCTTGACTGCATGCTTCGTTTTTTTTTTGGGTAATGTTTGTGCTATATATACCTTGATGAATTTAGAGAGTCGGACCAGTTAGCATAAATATAAAATCGAGTATACACACATTTTTTTTCTTATTAGATACCAAGTCTAGGCAGATTTAACATTACAGTATATATGATCTTATAAAATAAAACAATTACTAACAATTAATATCAAAAAGTAAGGTGAGTCTGAGCATGTCTCTTGTATAGATCCGCACTTAGAGTAGATAAATTGGTACGGCGGAGTTGGCTCCGGCATGGAATGGCAAGGTATGTGTGACTGTTCCGTGCCATCACTTGCGTGTCCCATGCCGTGATAATTTTTTGAAAATTTGACACAGCACATCACACAAAAAATCTGGTCACAGCACGACACATTACGTGGTCACGCGAGTCATGTGTAATTAGGACCTTTAGATCTTGATCAAATGATGAATATAAACTAACCTAAATTATGAAAAAAAAATAGTTAAACGTAAGAAAGGTGATTAGTTACATTTGGATATAAAACACGAGGAACTTGCGTGCCTTGACTACTCCTTGATATTTTAGTCACGGAATAACACGACACGGAATCAAAATCACGGCATGGCACGTTTTTTCCGCACTTGACTATATGAAAATCTCGCCGAAATGCAATTAATAGAATATTGCTTAATAAAAATTATTAATAAACAAACAAAAATTATTTTTACTATGATAAACGTTTTACATGATTCAAATTCCAAAACACAAACAAATATCTGACTCTGGTACCACATACTACGTTAATTTTTTTTTTCCCAAAAACTTTTTTTTTTTTTTGAGGAAAAAGAGGGGTCTAGACTTTTTTTCCCAAGATCTTGATAAGTTGGAGTAGATAATCATCAAATTTCTGTGTGTTAATTGGTGATATTATAGTTAGACTTTGAGTATTTTTTTTAATTAAGTACAAGCCCTTAGTTTTTTCAGTATTGCTTGGATTTCCGTTTTCTATTAACCGTATTTAAATTTTAGGAAAAGCATCCATTATAAACACAAAACATATAATACTCAAATTAAATAACCATAATTATATTTTCAGTCATCAATCGAATAAAGGCTTAGACCTCTGTTTTACTAAAAACAAAAACTATAATTTTCAGTCATATTGAATATGTTTTTCTTTTGTTGCCTAACATGTCCTAAGAAGGAAGGTTAAAATATAATTTTCAGTCACATTGAGCAAGTTTTTCTTTTGTTGCCTAGCATGTTCCAACAAAGAAGGTTGTAGAGGCATCGTAGTCTTTATAACAACCAAAGGAACTCGGAAAGCACTAGACACAAATTCTATGATCCCTAATATTTGTACGTTGTCACTTGTCAAGGTAGGACCTCGTTTCCTCTCAGCCTTAATTAGTTTCCATTTTATTGCATGATAAAAATAAAATAGAAAAAATAAAAAGTTAAAAATGTGACAATCAACGGTATAGTGCTACAACAGGTTTGACAAATCTGACCCCTTGGCTCAATTAGCAATATAGTGTGCTACAGCAGCACAGCAGCATATTACAATCCACGTTTTTTTTGTTTTTTTTTCTGATTCAATCAAAGTCCAATATCGGTTGGAATAGGATCCTATTTTTCCGATCCCAATCATTCAAATTCGTTGAGATTTGTGCATGAAAAAGTTTTTTTATCGAGATACGTGAATAAAAAGTTTTTTATCGAGATACGTGAATAAAATTTTTTAAATGGCTGAGATTGGAAAAGTAGGAATCTGTTTTTCTCTCAAAAAAAGCAGCATAGTCGGATCCATAATTGTAAAGAGTTTTTAATAAACGTGTTCCTGCTTTTCTCTCAAAAAAAGCAGCATAGTCGGATCCATAATTGTAAAGAGTTTTTAATAAACGTTTTGTTGTGATTGGGAAGGGTTTCTTTGGTGAAGACTTTATTGGTTTTTTTAACGTGACTTTAGTTATCGAGTAACAACAGCAATGGAATGAAGAAGATAAAAAAGAAAATCTCAGTTTTAGAAGTGGAGCAAAATAGACATTTAAACTTCAAAACAAAATTAAATTATAAATTTAGTTTAAATTTTTCAGATTTAATCAATACAAGATGTTATGAGGAAATTAATTATTTTAAAAATATGAATGAGTACACTAAAAAAATTCCTAAAATAGGACGTCAAATTACTTCTCATGACAAACGTGATACATGCCTTTTACAATCTACAGTATTTTTCTCCCATTTTCCACTCATATAATGATCTGTCCATTTATCATCACATCAACCCGTTAGAAAGAGTCGTATTCATATTATTTTTGGTTTTATCCTCACGCAAAGTTCAGTGTCCATAAAAAATACATATTAAGATAAACATTTTAGTATTTTTCATATTATAACATGCAATCTTGTGTAAAACAAACTAAAAAAATGATATATTTTTTTTCATAGATGTGTGATAAAGAATTATATGAATGATTTTAATTCGTTGTTGTTTTTGAAGTTGACATATTAATATTAAAAATTGGGACAACTTGTTTCGCCCAAAATTACTACGTCCAAATCTCTTTATATATATGGTGTGTGCGGGCGCGCACGCATTCATTAGGCGCCTAATGTAAAACAGCAGTACAATTAAAATTGGGAACTGCGGGAGAAGGGCCCTGCACTACTTGAATTTCGATTTATTTCAAGGGTAGCCCTGAGTTGTTTCATGGGTGTGAACGGTCCTTGTAAAAGAAATGGCGTTTTTGACACCATTAAATTTGTTACAAGGGTGTCCCATGTTAAAAGTAACCCATGTAACAGTTTTGATGTTGACCCTTGCAACTGTCTCTCATATACCCTTGAAATAGTTTTGGAAGTAACCCGTGACCCGCCAGCGAGGCCAGATAGTATATTTTAATGAAGGTCCATGTAACAAGTCCTACACAACCCTTGTAATAAGTTTTCGGAATTGGGACAAAACAGTTGCAAGGGCTTACCATTGGAACACGATTCGAAAAAGCTATTGGACAATATTTTATTCTAAAGGTCCATGTAACAAGTCGAACAATACCCTTGTAACAAGTTTTCATAATTTTGACTTTAACAGTTGCAAGGGCTACCCTTGTAAAAAGTTTCGAAAAGGCTGATTATATTATTTTATTCTAAAGTTCCATGTAACAAGTCCATCACTACTCTTGTAATAACTATTCAGGATTGAGACTAAACTATTGCAAGGGCTTACCCTTGTAACTAGATTTCCATTACTGAACAGAGGCTTTTCTGTATATATTTAATATCCCCCTTCATATAGAATTTAATTTTAATTCACAGCAGTATGAATTACATCAGTATGTCATCTTGAACTAAATGAGATACACCAATAAATTGTAAAATTAAATATGATAATATTTAGATTTTGGTCTTAAGAATAAAGCTTACAAAGTATTTAGTGATACAAAACAATTTACTCGCATGCCATGCTACACACATTATACACAATAATTTTACCAATCTTCATCGGATTCATCATCATGATTAAACCAACCAAGTCCTTCCTCAACTTCATGCATGTCATACTCTTGCTCCGTGTCATAACCTTCATCACCTTCGTCACGTTCTATGGGGTTCTCATTATCCGCCACTGTTGGTGGTGCATGTGATGTGTCCATAGCATCATCCACTATTTCATACTCGTTTTCTCGAATTACCACATGATCCCAACTAAATCCCTCTTCATTTGGTTCCAATACCGGATTATCCGACCTTTCCTCTTGGTAGAATTCGAGGTTATCATCAAAGTCCTCATCGACACGAAACTTCCCTTTCGGGCTTGTTTTCATTGCCACCCACCATAGGCGTCTTTCACGAGTATCCGATGCATAAGGAACGTAGACTACTTGAATTGCTTGACATGCCAACACATAAGGCTCAAAACCTTTTAGTCGAGAAGTGTGTTTCACCTCGACAATTCTATGTTTTTTGTCTCTTTTTATCCCGTTTGTTATGTCAAACCAAATACACCTAAATAGAGCCACCTTGTTGCCTCCATCGTAATTTAGCTCAATTACCTCTTGGAGAATTCCATAGTAGTCGTGTTGCTCACCATTTTCATCCCACTCTCCTTTGATGCAAACACCGCTACTTTTTGTTGCCTTGTTTTTCCCATAATTTTCAGTGTGAAATCGATACCCGTTGATGTCATACACTTCGTAGAAGTTTGCAGTTTTAGATGGCTTGATTCCTGCCTTTCGGATGTATTTATCACAATCATCATCAGAGAGTACCTTTGTTTGTAACCAATCTCCGTAACTATCTTGACGAACTTTGTCTAAGTCTTGCGGTCTTGTACCACTGTTGAGCATGCCTGCGTCGAACTCACTACAAATTTCAGTATATATAAAAATAAGATGACCATCATTTTGGTATGAAGAACTAAAAATATGGCTAATTGGTCACAAGGGTGGGACCACAGTACCTTTCATACTTGTCACGGATCTCGGGACAGTTGTGAAGGACATAATAATGTGCCGCTTTGTAGTCCTTATCATCGAGAACATTTCTATTTTTGCCAGCTGGCGGGAAGGGGGAGGGACATGATTGGAGCACAAAACCAATAGTGCATTTTAACCCTACTCAACATATTATATGTGAGTTGAATTTGCATTGATATTTTGCTTGTAGACATCCAGACTTTTTTATTAATATTCTTCATTAAATAAAAAAATTCCAAAGTACCCAGGAAAGCTAGGTATTTTTAAAAATGCCTAGACCAGTCAAAAAGTAGCCGGTTACCATTTTTCTTCTCAACTGCCCATTTTTTTGGCAGATTGAGAACTTTTTTCAAAATGGCCTGTTGAGAACTTTTTTTTTAAGAAAATATTATAATTTATTTATTTTTTGTATTGAAATATTATAAATATTTTTTATATTTATTTAAACATAGATAAAATACTATATAATTCAATTTATTAGAATGATTGTAACAAATAATTCGGATCAATATTTTTCATGCCGGATTTTTTTCAGGCTGTAAGAAAAATTAAAATATTTCTTTGTGTGTTATTGGAAAAAAAATAAAAATGTTTTGAATCTGAGTTATTGATCCTGATTCAAAAGTCACTTCTAGATAAATAGATAAAATATTGTGATCATTCTAGTACATTTAATTTTTAAGATTGGATATCTATTTTGAAAAAAAAATTGAATACTAATAATGATTGTATCTGAGAACTTTTTTTCTTTTTAAAATAGATACAAGATCTTAGAAATTAAATGTACTACAAGAATCACAATATTTTCTGTATTTTTCTGGAAGTGTTTTTTGAACTGGGATGAATAACTTAGATTCAAATCATTTTTTATATTTTTCCAATAACACACAAAGAAATATTTTAATTTTTCTTACAACCTCGAAAAATCCGACCTGGAAAATGTTGATTCGAGTTATTTGTTGCAGTCATTTTAAATAAATCAAATTATATAGCATTCTATCTATTTTAAATAAATCAAATCATAACATTTTCTAAAATAGTTCTCAACCGGCTTAAAAATGGCCAGTTGAGAAAATGTCCATTTTTTTTGCCAGTTTAGGAATTTTTGTAATAATAATTTTTGTGGGTATATTTGAATTTTTTTTATTTAATGAAGGATATTAATAAAAAAAATCGGTAGACATGTATACATGTTCAATTTTCTTTTACAAAAAATTTCAAAAGATATAAATATTTGAACTATCAGATATTACTACTTTTAAAAAATTATAAATAGCTGGATACAGGTAAATTAAAATTTACAGTAATCCCTCACTAAATGTAACTGCTGATGTCAGCAAGGAACGAATCGCCAACGTTCCAGTACTCTCCTGTCTCCTCGGCTATATAAACCTCTGGGGCACTCTCTTCTTCTTTCCATCTCTGCATTAACATTTCATCCATCCAGCCAATCAAACAAAATCTGTCTTAAACCCTCCTCCCCCCATCTCTCTTAAAAACTTGAGCGATCTATAATGGCGGCACTGACAAACGGGAATAAGGTAGCACCGGAGCTTCCACGCAAGGCATTTGGTCTCGCTGCTCATGATACCTCCGGTCTTCTCTCTCCTTTCCCCTTTTCCAGAAGGTTCATCTCTCTCTCTATCTCTCCCTCTCTAGATTGATACGCTAGTCTTTTTTTTTTTTTTTCTCTGGAACTCCAACTGATAGTCTTTGTTGCAAGAGAAGAGGTGGGAGAGGTTTATAATTCATACAAAAAGGGTTTTTTAATTTCTATTAACTTCAATCTCGTGTCTAGCTAGGTTGCCGATTTGACTCGACATATACGTAAGCTTAACAGATTTGTACGTGCTTGTAGATTTGTGCTTTATTCAGTCTCTGTGTTGATCGATATTTCTTCTAACCGCAAACTAACCACACACATGTACACCTGGATCTGGGAAAAAATGCTACTTAAAATCAATTTCAGGAGAGTTCTGTTAAGTGTTAACATCTGATTTACGTGGTGAATTACTGTTGGCTCTGCATCTGAGTGTGTGGGAGGATGGACCCAGATGGTACCTTTCTGCGGTCCTAGTAAAACAGTCGGACAGGATTCAATGATACTGGGAATTGAAACTACCAGAGATTTCGCGAACGGTTCCAAGATGAAAGTGAAAGTGTGAAACTACCAGAGATGTCAATTGAAAAGGCAAATGAAAGGAATAAAGAAATAGGGTCATATTTTTGAAAAAGAAATATTGTCTCAATTCCGTCCGTTATTCAAATTTGGCAGTAAGATGAATTGAGAAAGGTTTTCAACTTTTACATCCCAATAAAAAAAAATGTTCGAATAGCATATTTTGAAACTATATGTATATTTTATTTACTTTCTGCTAACATCTATTAAATATCTCTCAAATAGACTATTTGATAAAATGTGGCGCAACAATATAGAACTTGGCCCTCATTAACTTTAGTAGGTACAAGTTTTATGGAGGTGTTTTGGTGCGCCACTAAGCCATAAATGTCCATTTATTGCCCAAGCCATTTTTTTGGTTTTTACATTTAAAGCGTCCCACATGTAATCGCAGATGGCATTGCCAGTCGGTGTATTTTTCTGTCTGTGAGTAATTATTGTCCAACTACTAACAGAAAGTAACATAAATTCCAGTAAAAAATTAAGTAACACACACACACACACACACACAGAGACAGAGAGAGACAGATATATAAAATTTTCTGCTCTCTTTTGAAAAGATTCAGTAGGAAGTCCATCCAAATGCTGTAAATAAGTCTTTTAAGCTTATAATATAATTTATTTCATCGCACGTCCAGTAAATAAATTACAAGGAATCAAATGAACATCCCATCCTCTAGTCTTGATATAAAATGCCTCGAAATGTTGACATCCTCCTCTTTCACTGTTCATGTTTTATAGATTATTTCAATAATTTGAAATTTAGTAGACTAATTTTATGATGTCAATTTAAACCTTTTGCATTATGTTGTGCCATCCTTAACTATTTAACCAATTTCTCTAATTTAACAGGAACAATGGAGACAATGATGTGACATTAAAGATATTGTATTGTGGTATCTGCCACTCTGATTTGCACAGCTTAAAGAACGATTGGAAGAACACCATGTACCCCATCGTCCCAGGGTAAATCCAAAAGCCGACACTTTTGAGTATATAAATCTCAACAAATAGTTCTTTCAGACTTTTCAGTTGCTTCTGTTTAACCTCATAAAAGCTTTCTTTTGACAGGCATGAGATCGTAGGTGAAGTCACTGAAGTCGGTTCCAAGGTGAACAAATTCAAACTCGGAGACAAAGTCGGGATAGGTTGCTTGGTCAACTCATGCCGATCTTGCCCTGGCTGTACAACAGGCTTTGAAAACTACTGCCCAGTACCGATTCTTACCTACAACTCAGTGGACCCAGAAGACGGTACCGTAACCTATGGTGGCTATTCTGACATGATAGTTGTTAACCAGGACTTTGTGATTCGCATCCCCGAGGGTCTTCCACTAGACAAGGCTGCCCCACTGCTCTGTGCTGGTATTACTGTTTACTCACCTATGAAATATCACGGGCTTAATGCACCGGGAATTCACTTAGGGGTTGTGGGTCTTGGTGGTTTGGGCCATGTGGCAGTCAAATTTGGGAAGGCATTTGGAATGAAGGTGACGGTTATCAGTTCCAGCCCGAGCAAAGAGAAGGAGGCGATTGAGAGGTTGGGTGCTGATTCATTCTTGGTTAGTAGCAATGCCGAACAAATGAAGGTATGTAATTCTTTTTTCAATTTTAGATTTCGATAATCAATATATAATCCAGTGATGTCAATTCTTGCTTAAAAAAGAAATATGTGACTAACTTAAGGTTGATTTCATTTTCTTCACCCCTCTTGGTCTATTGTAGGCTGCAATCTTCAGTATGGATGGAATAATTAACACTGTCTCTGCTCCACATTCTGTTGTCCCTCTTCTAGCACTTCTCAAACCAAATGGAAAGATGATAATGGTTGGTTTACCAGATAAGCCCTTGGAGGTCCCTACTTTCTCTTTGATTATGGGTGCGTGGTTCTATTAGTATTTACATGTTTGATTGATTGCTAATTTCCACTGTACTCATATCATTGATTTTAGGAAGCAACAATTTATTTCTTCTTTGCAATTTCATATGTAATATTTTTCAAGTTTTTTATTAGAACTCAAACCAATTCAGGTGCTAATAAAACTTTGATGTATAGGAGGGAAGATTCTAGCTGGAAGCTGTATTGGAGGGATAGCGGATACACAAGAGATGATTGATTTTGCAGCCAAGCATAATGTAACAGCCGACATAGAATTGATCGGTGCTGATTATGTGAACAAGGCAATGGAGCGGCTTGCCAAGGCAGATGTCAGATACCGCTTTGTCATTGATATTGCCAACACTTTGAAGCCTAATATTTGATTTGGTCGATATCTTGAGCTTAACAAAAAGAGTTGAAATGAGTTGTTGGATATTATATGATTTGAATAGTTGTGAGTGCATGCAATAAGATATTTGAATTTCTGTTTTGAGAATCTGGTACAGTTGGCATTGTTTTGACCGTCTCTGTTTGAAATGCTTGTAAAATCTTGTTAGTTCAAGCGGATGATGAAGGTGTTTTACCTCCTTTTGTCCTTCTATTGCGTTTCTATTACACGAATTGGAACTGCAATTCCATGCTACATTCGTTGGTTGCTGTCTTGTAGATACTGTTTTACTGCAAAATAGTGGAATATGCCGAAAATATTTACCTCCGTCAGCTTGTTTCCATGAGTTGTGGTATTTTCTTGTTCCCAAAAAATCAAGTGCAAGGAAAGAATATAAGAAATAACGGACATATGGCTTTAAATTTGAACTACTGTCAATATGTGAACAAACTTAGTCCAACATGTCACTTTTGTAATATACAGAAGCACCGACAAGAAATTTTGATTTCAAGTTGAGATATCCTTTCTAATTTTGCAAGAACCCCTTTTGGTTTGACAAATGTCGAAAGATGATGAAAAGGGAAGTAGGAGGAAACTACAAGTTCTTAGTTCAATTCAATAACTACGTATCCTGATTGCTAATTTATCACTGCTAATTGCATCATTAAGCAAACAGATAACTAAAATTTAAGAGAGATAACAGTAATCAGTTGTTGTGATTCTCAGGATATATTAATCCTTTCTCCAGTTTCTCGCATTAATTGGTTAATTATATAGGCTTTACTAGTTTCCAATTACATCCTTCTAACCGTATTATTTCACATCATAATCACTGTTTGATAAGAGTGATCAATATCCTAACTACCATCCTAACAGTGGTCATCCAGACAGTTAGGAGAGTAATCACTGTTGGCCATATCAAACATACCTTCAACGTTCAAGCATGCATGACTCAGACAGTTTAATTAGGTATATATATTTCTTATGTTTATTGTACTGACAGATCCTATATTCATAATTCATTTCCAATGGTATAAACTTCTGAAACTGATGAAGATATAAGAAAACTTTGACGGACTTGTATGTGCATTAAGGAAAAAAAAAATACCCTAGCACATTAAAAGTACTAACTAAGGGGAGAGGGAGGTGTCTGATGCCCATCGGACTAGAGTCTGTTCGATGGGTGGTTTCTACCATCCGATTCATTTCAAGATCTGTGCGCATCACTTTAATATCCGTGCTGTTTGCTTTAATATCCGTGCACACAGATTTTGAAGTAGATCAGACGGTAGAAACCACCCATCGAACACTGTTCTGGTCCGATGGGCATCGGACACCCTCCTCTCCCAATAAGATGTTATCTTTCAAAATCATAAAATATTTGAATTTTAGTTTTTAGATTTTGAAATTATATATTTATATATAGGCTGATTAAAGATTATTATTCATTTAATTAATTTTTTGCTGAAATTGTTATTACTTATTACACATCCATCTCACGAAGCAGCGACCTTATTACTTGCCTTCACGGAATTGGAAATTAATCTGCTGTTATTCCAATTTCAGCCGTTGTTATTTTGTCGAGATTCACACATGAAAACAAAATCTCTTTGCAATTGGTGCTTGAAATTTTTTGAATGGTTGGAATAGGAATAACAGGATCCTGTTATCCCTTTGAGATAACAGCAGATTTATTTCCCACGGAATTGGGGATAACCTGTCTTGTTCTTTCCAAAAATAAAAAAGAAAAGGAAACGGTCCCTTTTTCGCTTGCCTTTTTGGGTAAACAAATAAAAAACAAATTACTACGCCGGGCTGTGATTTTTATTAATATGCAGTATTAAATTGAAAATTTCAAATGTGTTCAGCTCCTCTAAAAAGTTATAAAAGTGTCCAATTCAGTTAATTATTAGCTGGTTTCTATTTTTTTTAAGAACCGACAAATAATTGACCGGTTTTTAACTTTTTTTTTAGAAAAGGTTATTATTTACTTTTTTTTATATTTCTTTGAAATTAGCTGGAATACTACAAAATTTGATTTATTAAAAATACTACAACAAATAACTCGGATCATTATTTTTCAAGCCGAATTTTTCGTGATTGTAAGAAAAATTAAAATATTTCTATGTTATTAGAAAAAAAAATAAAAATATTTTGAATATGAGTTATTAATCCGGGTTCAAAAGTCACTTCTAGATAATATAGAAAATATTGTGTTCTTTCTATTTTTGAAAAAAATAAAAATTTAATCTAGCTTTTTGTCTCAATCATTTATTACATTTTTTTAGAAAATGTTATAATTATTTATTTTTTATTAAAATATTAGAAATAATTTTTATATTTCTTTGAAATTAGATAGAATACTATATAATTTAATTTATTAGAAAGACTGCAACAAATAACCCGGATCAATATTTTTCAGGCCGGATTTTTCTTAGCTGTAAGAAAAATTAAAATATTTTTTTGTGTGTTATTGAAAAAAATTAAAAATACTTTGAATCTGAGTTATTGATACTGGTTCCAAAGTCACTTTTAGATAAATATAGAAAATATTATGGTCTTTCTATTTTTGAAAAAATAAAAATTTAATCTAATTTTTGTCAATGTAATCATTTATTACAATTTTTTTTCAAAATAGATACAAAATCTTAAAAACTAAATGCACTAGAAGAACCACAATATTTTCTGTATATACCTAGAAGTGACTTTTGAACCGGGATCAATAACTCGGATTCAAAGTATTTTTATTTTTATCCAATTACGCACAAATATTTATTTTAATTTTTCTTACAACCAGTCAGCCACGAAAAATTCTACTTGAAAAATATTAATCCGAGTATTTGTGGCAGTCTTTTTAATAAATCAAATTATATTGTATTCTATCCAATTTCGAAGAAATATAAAAAATATTTCTAATATTTTAATACAAAAATTAAATAAATTATAACATTTAAAAAAATTAGTAACCAGCCAATAATTAGTCTGTTTGGACTAGGGCTGCAAATGAATCGAAATTACTCCAGTTTGAGTTTAGTTTGAATTAATTTCGAATCAAATTTTTTACGAACTCAATTTCGAATTTTTTACGAACTTTTTTACGACAATGAAGAGTTATTGTAGTCGCCGAGAGCAAGAGGTGAAAGTCATCTAGAGTTTCATAATTGAAAGTGAGTGTTACGACTTGCGAGTTATGACTTATAGCTGGGCAGTCTTATGTTTTAACTTTTAAGTCATCAGTGGGAATCAACAGTTTACGTTACTTTGAGATTCGAACTAGAATAGTTTGCGAACCTGTTTCGAACGAACCAGATCCAGTTTGGATTTGGTTTGAATTAATTCTAAACTATTTCGAATCGAATTTTTTACAAAAAATTTCGAATCGAATTCGAATCGAATTACGAACTACGAATTTTTTTTTTGCAGTCCTAGTTTTGACACTTTTATAGCTTTCCAGAAGAGCTGGACACATTTCGAATTTCTATTTAATATTAGATATTAATAAAAAGGACCCTTCTAATTGTACCCAAGAATTTGTACCCACTTTTTACTCAAACCAACTGTCATTTGACTGACAAAAAAACTGTAACAATAATGTAATAATACTGTAACATATATTAACAAATACTGTAAAAGATGAGATAAATTTTGTTAAAAATAGCAACTTCCAACATCTTTGTACTTGATGTACTTTGTACTTTCAAAACTGTTGTACTTTGACAGTTATTGACAGTTAATTGTACTTGTTTAACTTATAAATCTGCCAAATTGTGTACTTTCCGCCTTCTAGAAGGTTTTAATTTTTTTTTTCAAATTTTTCTATCGTTCTAGAAGTTTTGATTATTAATTTTTTTTTTTTTTTTTTTTTTTAAAAATTCTCATTATGTGAAATTACGGATTCAAAATAATAAAAATGAATGAATATGGTAAAGAATAGGTTTGTGAACTTGAAAAATAACGATAAAATCTATATTCCAAAAATACTGTGACACGACACTATGAAAAGTGTAACAATGAATTATCTAAACTGTAACACAAAATATGCAGCAATGAATTATTAAAATTGTAACAATAACGGTAACAACTACAAGACGAAAAATATATCACAAAAATTATATAAACAAACATAACTTTGTCAAAATAAATACCATCCAACAAACTTTGTCGAGCAAACTATACAAACTTTGTCAAAACAAACACTATCCAGCAAACTTTACAAATTGAGTCAAACGTATAAAATTTTGTCGAGCAAATAACAAACACGAAAATTTAAACTATAGATATTTGGTGTTCATTATTTGGATGCGTCAAAAGTTTCATCGCAAGGATCAAACACTCTTTTGATATGTCCTCCTGCCAAAAAAAATATGACAAATCTTACAATTAAAACTGTGGTCAAATAATGTAACAAATCAACTAATTCTGAATATCAATCATTATAAAAATAATGTAACAAATTTAGACAAATAATATAACAAACGAAGCAAAATATTGTAACATATGATGAAACAGATCAACACATACTAAGACTAAACTGTGGTCAGATATATTTTTCGACAACTAATGTAACAAATTCAGACATACTAAAACTATAACAAATATATTTGTAAATTGAAACTGGAACATATCAACACATAGTAAGACTGAACTGTCGTCAAATATATTTTTACACATACTAAAACTGTGGTCAAATAATGTAACAAATTAGACATAATAATGTAACAAGTTTAGACAAATAATGTAACAAATGTAGGAAAAAGACTGTAACATATAATGAAACAGATCAACACAAACTAAGACTGAACTTCAATCAGTTTCAAATACTGTAACAACTGAATACAAATAATCCAACAAGTATAAATAAATATTGTAACATATTTATCCAAAAAAATACTGTTCATGTTCCAGTAATTAATAAATAAATTAATACCTGGGAGAAGTTTAGAGGAAGGCCAGTTATTATGTTATAAACGATCCGCAACAAGAAGATAGCACAATCCATTGATTCATCGTCTTGTTTTGGGCAATCCATGAATTTGGTGTTGACAGCTCTCTAATCAGGGTTGCCTGAAAAGAAAAATGAAACAAACCATTAATAATAGATCTATGGAGGAAAAATTATGTTAAGTATTACTATAAAAACAGTAAAGAATAATTCAAAGTAATGACTGACCAGTTCTCCATGATAAAAACCACTTTAGCCATGTCAAAGTTTGGTGGTGAAATTCAAAATATGAATCATTTTCTCCGTGTGATGTATAGTAGTGCAACTCCAAACCAAGGAGATCCACTACTATAAGAACCCAGTGGTTCTTCTTACACACAGGGACAAATAACCATTTTACTGTCTCAAACTGTTTCCCAGACAGTTGAGAAATAGCCACTAATGCATATTTTTCTGAGTATGTGTGCATCATGATCTGCATTTTACAACAGAAAAATACTGTAACGCATATAAAACAATAATGTAACAAATGTGAATCAATACTGTACCACAATTATTCAGTACTGTGAAATATGAAAAAATAATGTAACAAGTGTCAAACAAAACTGTAGCAAATTGAACCGAATACTGTAACAAATGATAATACATAGTAAAACAAATCTAAATCAACTCAATTCTAAATATCAAACAGACAGAATACAAAAGGAGAATAAAAACTTACTGAGGTGTATGGAGAAATGAAAAACCAAGGGTGAGCAACAGGAGTTTCAAATTGCATGACATGCAAAACAAGCTCAACCAGTTGGAAAAATAATGTAACAAATTTAGACAAATAAAACTGTGGTCAAATAATGTAACAAATCAACTAATTCTGAATATCAATCATTATAAAAATAATGTAACAAATTTAGAAAAATAATATAACAAATGAAGCAAAATATTGTAACATATGATGAAACAGATCAACACATGCTAAGACTAAACGGTGGTCAGATATATTTTTCGACAACTAATGTAACAAATTTAGACATACTAAAACTATAACAAATATATTTGTAAACTGAAACTGGAACAGATCAACACATAGTAAGACTGAACTGTCATCAAATATATTTTTACACATACTAAAACTGTGGTAAAACACAACTGTTACAGTAATTATTTAGATCCAATACTGTAACAAAAGTAAAACACAATTATAACAAATACAAACCAATACTGTAACAAATGTAAATTAATACTACAGCAAATCTATACCCAATACTGTAATAAATAGATACCAATGCTCTAACAAAAGTAAAATAAAACTGTAACAAATACAAACCAATATTGTAACAAATCTAAACCCAATATTACAACAAATCTAAGTTCAATACTGGAATAAATGAAAACAAATATTGTAACAATGGTAAAACAAAACTGTAACAAATGCAAACCAATACTATAACAAAATTAAACTCAATGCTACAACAAATCTAAACTCAATACTGTAACAAATGGAAACCAATACTGTAACAAAATTATAAACTAAGACTGAACATCAATGAATATCCAATACTGTAACAACTGAAAACAATTACTGTAACAAATGTAAACAAATATTATAACATAATAATTTTCCAGTGTTAAGGGATTTGATTTTACTAAAACTAGAAATTAGTATTCCCTGCATTTAGATGTCAGAATTGGCAAGTTTTAATGTTTTTAGTTATAATGTATACATTTTAGATCAAAATGATTTACAAAGATGCTATTATAAATAGAGAAATAGAGAAGAGGCAGTACCGATGGAAGAGACAAGTTCTCTGTAACTCTTCAAGCTTGATTGGATACACAAAACATAGCCTCTTCTCATTTAATTAATGCAGCAACATCTCATAAAAAATAATTGAAATATGAAGAAGCCATGTCTCAACAATTTCAATCCAATGATGAAAGTCAATAAATTCAATCTTGTAAAATAATGTTAACTAAATATTGTCAATATTACCTCTTGAAAAGGATTGTCAACTTGTTGTTATATGTAGTTCAAACTGACTTGTTCTTCATGCTGTTGAAGCAAAGGGTCCTGAAATAAATCAATGTTAACTATAGATCAATAAATCCAATACTGTAACATAATGATCTAATACTGTAACAAATGTCAACCAATACTGCACATTAATTAATCTAATGATGTAAGTCAATAAATTCAATTTTGTAAAACTAGATCAGATCGATAGCTCACATATTAGATCAGATTTGAAGTATTACCAGATCAGATCAAGATCTGCCAGGAACAACGAATCAACAATGATATAGCTTGTCGTCTTAAGACCATTAATGAGATTTGTGTTAGGGAATATTATAGAACACGGGGTTCATCTCGGCATTTCGTCGAACACATCTTGTGCGCTTGAGAGCTGATATACTACAATAGCACGAGATTAAAAAATATTACCCTAGTTTGATCGAGTTAAGAAAAATTACATTAAAAAACAATAAATAAGATATTAAGTGGTTTGATTCGTACCTACTCAATTAAAAATAGATAAACCAACAGATATCAAAGATATGCCAAACCAGTTCAAAAATTGAGAAGCGTAATTGCAAGTATTCAACATCCTTCCATTTTTCTATTATTTTTGTTCATTTTTGCAGTTGCCGTTTCGTTCCTTTTTTATTTTGCATTTATTAAGAAAAGAAATTCAAACTTGTAGATCCCGTTGCCTCTTCAAGATTTTAACTAGTAAAACTAACCTCTGATGAGTCGAGGGACCTGTTCTTTCTCTTTCCATAAAATCATCCATGTCCTCCTCCTGATCTGAACCAGAGGTCTTGATCTGAAATCAAACTCCGAATTGGATTCAATAGACACACAGTGTGACTGACTAACACGCCAAGACGTCTCAGTCGTATCCTCAATCAGCTCGGCGGACCGGTCAATGACTACTCCAGTCTCAAGGACGAAGGTATGTGAGAAGGTAGAGATGGGAGAGCTTGGTGGGGAAGAGAGGGGGTGAACGACTGGGACAAAGGAGAAGGAGGTGGGAGGTGCAGGAGAGGCCATGGGAGCATAGATAAAGGTGATTTGATTTATTAACACGGAAGAAATGTAAATAGTCTTGGTGATGGCATAGATGTAAATAGTTTTGGTGATGGCATAGATGTAAATAGTTTAGTGGACTGTCAGTTGAGAGTTTATCCGAATTGATGTGGGTAAAAACTGGGTATAATAGAATGGGTATAAAAACCTTTTCTCTAATAAAAATTCACGGTACGCCGGGTTCAAAAGAACTTGAAAAGTATGATTGCTTGGCTTGACTTACTTGTGACATCAAGGGACGTGGACCCAACGGCTATATAAAATATAAACCATTCAACATTAAGTTTTCTAGTCGTAATTTTGTGATAAATTTACTCAAAAAATTAATTGAGAAAACAGACGACTTATATTAATTATTTATTAATATTTCTTCGAAACTCACATCCGTCGTCACATGTGATCCTCACCAGTGACGTCAAAGTATTGTTTCTCACACCTTAATTTTATTATTTTTAAAAAATATTTAATTATTATGTCATGTAATTAATAAGGAGAGTCTTATATATTTCTAATTGATTTCAAATTATGCATAAATTAAACTATATCAAAATGCACGAACATGGACTCAAGCTAGCTTGGCAGGTCTCCTTAATAAATATTTTTTTAGAAATAACAATGCCTTCTAGTAAGACATAGATTGGTTTGGAATAAATTTAATTCTCTAGAGAAAAAAAAAATAATCTGTATTATATCTGACAACTATTGTCTTAGTTTAACATTAATTGAACTTTAGGCCATTATTAAGTGATTTATTTAATGATGTGGATTCTGGCTCGTTAAATTCCCACAAGTCATAACTAATATATGCAATATTAGTATTTTGAATTCGAAATTCAACAATTTGAATTTGAAATTCAAATGATGACTGATGAGTTTTATTTTATTGAATATTGAATAACATATTATAAACCAATCTGATACATCCTGCTTATGGTTAAAAATATAAATGCAATGACCCAATCCATGTACATCCGTACCTAACCTAAGACCAGATCCTAGAACATTAAATAATACCGTCAAACTACCAACATAAAAAATTAATGAAAAACAAGAAAGACAATAGTAATATAGTACATAAAATTAAAATGAAATAGAAAACACGAGCTAAATTAAAATTTTCACACGATATTCTAAGACGGTATATAAACTTGTTAAACAAAATGTGTCAAAGATCACAGAAGAAAATATGTTTATATTTTATAAATTATGCTTATCTAATAAGAAAAATAAAATAGTCTAAATATCAATTGGCTGATAATTCATTCAAAGTTTTTCCTTTGGAAAAATGGCAATGCGAGTTTTCCCGTTGCTTCTAAATTGTGAACGATTTCATAAAAGTTTATTTTGCAGTTATACTCTAATGGTCGAGAGAGTGAGAGAGAACAAATATTTCTAGTTAATTATATTTCAAATTCAATTAAATTTTCTAGGAATTGAAGAGCTATATTTCGAAATACAGGTAGTATGAAAAAAAAAATTATATTTTTCTTTATTTTTTCCAAGAATTATAGCCATAAAAAATAAGCTAACATTACTAAACATTTACTTTTCTAAGTCCTAACATTTACCGGAAAAGGGGGTAAGATATATTTTTTTTCTATTCCTAACTTTTTTTTATTGTCCTATTCTGAATGAAAAAAAAAATTGATTAAAAAAAATTCTTCTATCTATTTTTCAAAATGAAGTGCTTTTACCTTAAACAATAATTTAAATTAGAAACACTATTAATAAAAAAAAAAACTCTAGAGACAAGAAGCATATTGAGCTGATTATTTTAAATACTCTCAGAAAATTAAAAAAAATACTCTCAGATTTCAAATGACAACTCGATAGTGAAACAGTTTGTTTCAATACCTGACCGCCCCACTGCTCAAAGCAGCACCCAAATTGCTGGTTCAGAAAATTTTCCAGAGGAGGAAATCAAATGGCACAATAAAGTGTTGTACCAGGGTACCAGCACAACAAAAAATGTCACTCGAGTTTGAGCAAAACCAACGTATTTGACCAAATTAATTTATGTCGCAAGTTCACAGCAAATTAATGGAAGAGATTTGGTAGAGCAAATCTTGCGCAATCCCCAAAGTGCACAAGAGAGCAAAACACAGCAGCAAAATTCCTCAAAATCGCAGCGTACTTAAAGAAATCACCTCAACTGGAGTTGGCGCTGGAGCAATTCAAATTGCGATGCACAACTCAACTAAAAACCCTTCGAACAGTGCAGCGGAGAAAATGAAAGAGAGATATTTTCTTGAACTACTGATCAAAATGCAGTGTAGAGTTTTAAACAAACACACCATGTTGGAGGCTTAAGCCAATTTTCTGATTCTTCTAATCCTCTCTTACTTCAACAGTAAATTACAAATAGTTTATTTGAATTACAAAAATTACAAAGAGGTCCAAATAAAACAAGTAAATTACAAGAAAGAATAAATTTACAAATGAGCCTTATAATGAATTGGAACACAACAATAATCACTGTTGACTTGTCGATCCAGGCATGCAGTTAGGCATATATGTTTCTTATGTTTATTGTACTGACATACTTTTAACGTTAAACGTTCAAACATGCATGAATCAAACAGTTTAATTAATTAATTATGTATATATGTTTCTTATGTTTATTGTACTGACAGATCCTATATTCATAATTCATTTCCAATGGTATAAACTTCTGAAACTGATGAAGGTAGAAGAAAACTTTGGCAGACTTACATGTGCATTAAGAAAAAAAAAATAACCTACACATTAAAAGTACTGATTAAGATTTTCTCTTTCAAAATCATAGAATATTTGAATTTTAGATTTTAGTTTTTGAAATTATTTATGTATATATAGGCTGATTAGTATTCATTTAAATCTTTACGCTGAAATTGTTATTACTTGTTACACATCCATCTCACGCAGCGACCTTATTACTTGCCTTCACGAAATTGGGGATAATTTATCTTGCACTTCTTTCCAAAAATAAAAAAGAAAAGTAAACGGTCACTTTTTCGGTTGCCTTTTTGGGTAAATAAATTACTACACCGGGTTCAAAACAACTTGAAAAGTACGCTTGCTTGGATTTTATAATGGCTCACTTGTTACATCAAGGGACGGGGACCCAACAGCTATATCAAATGTAGACCATTCATCAAAAGGTTTTCTTGACATAATTTTGTGATAAATTTACTCAAAAAATTAATTGAGAAAAATAGACGACTTACAAAGTAGCCGACTTAATTAATTCTCTCTTCAAGACTCACATGGGATCCTCACCAGTGACGTCAAAGTATTGTTTCTAAACATCTTAATTTTTTTATTTTATTTTATTTTATGGTTAGTTGTTAAAGTGACAAATATATTGATAAGAAAAAAATTATTTACAAAATCTTAAGTTTTATCTCCTCATATAACATAAAAATAAATATTTATATTCATACTCAATTTTAGAATTTATTTTCAATCTTCGCTTCACAACCGGATCCGCTTTTTCGATTGTCGCTGCACTCCGACAACGATCGGATCTACTCACTGCCGATCTTTGATCGAGATGAAAACTATAAATTCCAAGCTTCGACATACCGCACTCTCAGCTCCAATTGGCTCCGCTCAGCGCTAATTCCTTCCCTTTCGCTCCACGATCGGATCCGCTTCTTCAATCGCCACCGTGCTCCGACGACAACCGGATCTATTCATCACTGCACTCCGACCTAATCACCTAAATCACTCCGACCTAATCACCTAAATCTTTCGCTGTTGGGAAAGAGAGCTGTAATACACAATTTCACAAGTCATTAAAAAATATTTATTATGTCAGGGGAGTCTTAGATATTTATAATTGATAAATTATATTATATTAGAATGCACGAACATGGACTCAAGCTAGCTTGGCAGGTCTTCTAAATATAATTTTGTAGAGATAACAATGCCTTCTATAGTTAGGAGTGAAAACAGTATGGATAATATTTAATTTGGATTCGAAAACTTAAATGTGTATCTGATATCCGAATATTTGTGTGGATAAGGATATTGATATGATTTTATATTTTAATTATTCGTATCCGAATAGTAGATATATACCATATATTTTAATATATATTATGAAAAATATATGTTATTGACTATTATAATTAGATAAATATTATGAACTATAATATTGTTTAATATTTGTTTATATTATTTTAATAAATATATGATCTGATCCGAATCTGTATCTGTATTCGTCTGATACGTCTGATATCCGCTCCCTATTCGTATCTGGAAAATGAAAAAAAGAGACATGAATATGGTTTTACAAATGTTGAAAACTTGAGACTTGAGTTGAGTTGGTAAAATGGATCTAGAAATAGTAGACCCGCATTTTTTTTAATTTTCTTTCCCACATGCAAAATTAGTTGTTTGTTTTGGAGAATATTTTTTTACAGTTTTCTCGCTCAAGATTAATTATGTGTGTAGGTAGTTAACTTATTCAGTTATAATAGTTAATTTCTGAAAAACAAAAAATATTTTGTACATGCTTATTCCTCTATTGCGATCAATTGTCATGATCAGTCTCATATATCAGAAATTTTAAGATTAATTGAGCTAGCTTTAGGTCATTATTAAGTGATTTATTTAATGAGGTGGATTCTGGAGCGTTAAATTCCCACAAGTCATAACTAATATATATGCAATATTAGTTATGACTGATGTATTATTCAAATGATCACAATTAGTATTTTGAGTTCGAAATTCAACATTTTGAATTCAAAATTCAAATGATAACTGATTGAATATTTTATTGAATATTTAATAATATGTTGTAACCCAATCATTATGAATATGGTTAAAAATCTAAATGCAACGACCCAATCCATGTACATCCGTACCAAATCTAAGACCATATCCTAGAACATTAAATAATGCCGTCAAACTACCAACATAAAAAATTAATGAAAAACAAGAAAGATAATAGTAATAATACATAAAATTAAAATGAAATAGAAAACAAGAGCTGAATTAAAATTTTCACATTGATATTCCAGCGGTATACAAACTTGTTAAACGAAATGCGCCAAATATCACAAAAGAAAATATGTATATATTTTATGCTCGTCTAGTAAGAAAAATAAAATAGTCTAAATATCAATTAGCTGATTATTCGTTTAAAGTTTTTCCTTTTGAAAAATAGCAATTCTAGTTTTCCCGTTGCTTCGAAGCAAATTGTGAACGATTTCATAAAACTTTATTTTGCAGTTATACTCTAAAGGTCGAGAGAGTGAGAGAGAACTAATATTTCTAGTTAATTATATTACAAATTCAATTAAAAAAATTGCCAATATTTTATGAAAAAGAACACGAGCATATTTTCATGTTATATGAGTTCTATTCAATATCTAAGGTTCAACTCTAGTTTCACACGTATATATTCTATTTGTCATATATTATTTACAAAATCAAATAATATGAGTATCCAAAATAAAGGGGAAAAAATCATAGAAGCATGCAGTGAGATCAAATTACTGTTAGTATTTATATGTAAAACATTCATTTTTTACATACTAAATATCTTTGAAAAAAAATAAATAGCAAATCGTCCCACAGGACAAATTTCAAAATATTTGAAATCCGAGAAAACTTTTGTTATTTTTTATTTTCTACTTGAAAAGAATCGACATGTTGAGAAAACCAATTTTACACGTCAAATGTAGTTTATGCTTTTTGATATTATATAACGTCAGCGGCGACGTCAGCAATGCTTCCATCATCACATCAGAGTATAATTATAAACCGTTTAACTAGCTCACACTCTCCTCCTCCTCATCCGCTATATATACCCTTGTGCACCCCTCCCCTTCCCTCCATCTCTGCATTGCCACCTTCAATACATCCAAACCAAAAAAACTCTTTTAACTCCTCTCTCTTTTTTTGAACTTCTACAATTAATTAATGGCAGCTCCATCAAACGGGAAGAAAATAGCGCCAGAGGAGGAGCACCCCCGTAAGGCCTTTGGTCTGGCTGCCCATGACTCCTCAGGCGTTCTCTCTCCTTTCCCCTTTTCCAGAAGGTTTGTTCGTCCCCATCTCTCTCTGTCCATGCATGTTTCTCTCTGTACGCAGGGGCGGACCCAAGTGCATCCGCAAAAAAATAGATAGCAGAATTTTTTTTAATCAATTTTCTTAGCATTCTAATAAACAAAAAATAATAATAGTATTATTTTAGAAATAGTTTATTCTCAACCCAACCAAACATACCTCACTGTTTAATTGTAAAAATATTGAGGTAGTTAGCAATGCCACTTGTTAGTCACTTGTTATAATTTCTCTATCCTTCACTCCAGTTCATGTATTAGATTGAGAATGCTATACTCACAGCTCCCTCTTTACTAATTATCATCATTTAATTTAAGCTTTCTTAGCTAACCGATATTTCTTTAATTTCTAATTTAACAGGAACAATGGAGATAATGATGTTTCAATAAAGATATTATATTGTGGCATCTGTCATTCTGATCTCCATAGCTTGAAAAATGAATGGCAGAATACCATATACCCCATCGTTGCCGGGTAAATACAATATAATAAATAAAGTTAATATTTAACTATATAACTTATTTCATGACTCGTCCTTTTAACATCATAGAACTTCCTTATTTTTTACAGACATGAGATTGTAGGTGAAATCACTGAGGTTGGCTCTAATGTTAAGAATTTCAAAGTTGGAGACAAAGTGGGGGTGGGTTGCATGGTCGAGTCCTGCCACTCTTGCCAAGGCTGCACCACTGGCTTTGAAAACTACTGCCCGGGAATGATTCTTACCTACAATTCTGTGCACCCAGGAGATGGCACCATAACATATGGTGGCTATTCTGACATGGTAGTTGTGAACCAGGACTTTGTGGTTCGCATCCCCGAGAGCCTTCCACTGGACAAGGCGGCCCCGCTGCTCTGTGCTGGTATTACTGTTTACTCACCGATGAAGTATCACGGGCTTAACACGCCAGGACTGCACTTGGGAGTTGTGGGTCTCGGTGGTCTGGGCCACGTAGCTGTCAAATTTGGGAAGGCCTTTGGAATGGAGGTGACAGTTATCAGTTCCAGCCTGAGGAAAGAGAAAGAGGCGATCGAGAGGTTGGGTGCCGATGCCTTCTTGGTTAACAGCAATGCCGAACAAATGAAGGTAGTTATTATGATTTTAATATATGATGCATGTCTGATTTATTTTCCTGTGTAAGGGAATGACATTGATTTAATTCATTTGATCATGATCTTTTACTGTGATACTTTAAGGCTGCTATGGCTAGCATGGATGGAATAATTGACACTGTTTCTGCTACACATGCCATCCCGCCTCTGCTTGGACTTCTCAAACCAAATGGCAAGATGATATTGGTCGGTGCACCCGAGAAACCCTTGGAGGTCCCGTCCTTCGCATTAATTTTTGGTAATTATATTTTAGCTTCAATTCCTACAAACTTCTTCAATTTTACTATCAACTTGTCGTTTCAATTAGCATAATATTGAGTATATATATGTTAAAGAATTTTTTTTAAATTGAACTGTTTTTTAAAAGTTTTAACCAAACAAGCATCGTTTGCTGGATAGTGCTAAAATTAACCTCCACCGATCCTTTGGATCGGTTGGATCGGTGTAGGTTGGAACACACTTACTCCACTGATCCAAAGAATCGGTGGAGCTATTTTCTCACCCGGCTAATATATCGCCACAAAAAATCTCACAAATGAACCTCCACTGATCCAGTGGTTTGGTGGAGCTGGGTTTTCAAAAATTCGTGCAACGTCTCTGCGTCTCACAAATGGAGGCTAGAAAGAGGAGAAGAAGAAGCTGCGATATTTCTATGACCTAGAATAGCTCCACCTTGGCACAGAATCGGTGGAGGTATTTTTTTAAGCTCTACCAATCCACAGAACCGATGGAGGTATTTTGTGTGGCCAAATGTGTAATCAGTTGTGGCTAGGTGGGAAAATAGCTCCACCGATCTTTTTTATGCTACACCGATTCTAGATCGATGGAGGCTATTTTACTAACTTCCATTCAAATGGTACTTGTTTGGTTATTTTTTTTAAAATAGTTGCATTTAAAAAAAAAATCTATGTTTAAAGTTGTCTTAATATTAAAATTTCCAATTTGTCACTATTTTTAAAGTTTACTTTAGTTAATTATACATATTTAATGTTAATAATAAAACATCTATTGTACACTTGTATTGTTACAGGCAGTGTAGTAAAATTCGGTCTATTGGGCAGAATATTCATATTCGGTTGCAATTCGAATAAAAAATCTATATTTGGTCCGAATATGAAGTTTATAGCATATTACCGGTTTAGAGTATATTAATAGTGATAAAAAATACCGGTTTAAAGTATAGTAACCGTGATTTATATCACATATTACTGGTTGAGAGTATATTAACAATGATAAAAAATACCAGCTTAGAGTATATTAACAGTGAGTCATACCACATATTACCGTATGCTTATTTATATATACAAATTCTCGGTTAAAATCCGCATATATAAGTCCACATAAAAATTCATATATGCGGCCGCATACCGCATATGCAGTATGCGGTGACTTTTTGTTTACCATATACAAACTGAATATTAAAACACTGGTTACAGGAGGGAAAACTTTGGCTGGAAGCTTAATTGGAGGAATAAAGGATACACAAGAGATGATTGATTTTGCCGGAAAGCATAATGTAACAGCCGACATAGAATTAATCAGTGCTGATTATGTGAACAAGGCGATGGAGCGGCTTGCCAAGTCCGATGTCAGATACCGTTTTGTCATCGATATTGGCAAAACCTTGAAGTCAAATGATTGATTTATAATTAGTTGTTCTTGCATTTTAAATGAAATAAATAGTTGGAGGTGATGGCCTCGGTTATGTTATGGTACCAAATAGCAATGTTACATTGTTATATATTACGTCGAGTATGAGTTTGTTTTCTTTTATAATATTCTTGTAGTATGTTGAAATGTGCAGTTTTATCTGCAATTATTATTATTAAGAATGAAAGATGATGAAATGTGCAGTTTTCTTTCCCACATGTAAAATTAGTTGTTCGTTTTGGAGGATACTTTTTTACAGTTGTCTCATTCAAGATTAATTATGTGTGTAAGTATTTAACTTATTCAGTTATAATAGTTAATTTCTGAAAAACAAAAAATATGTTGTGCATGCTTATTCCTCTATTGCGATCAATTGTCATGATCAGTCTCATATATTAGATTTTTAAAACTATTTTTCTTTAGATCAGATAACTAGACTTATGTAAGAATATATTTGTGTAGCAAAAAAATAACTACGCACATATACACACACACTTGTGCAATAAGAAAAAAGTTGGAGACATTATATATTGGATCCTATTTTGAACAATTAAATTATCCGCCAACAACATTCTATAGTTATAACTAGATGAATCCGAAGCAACACGTAAATTGGTTTGAAATAAATTTAATTATCTAGAGAGAAAAAAATATGTAATATATCTGACAACTAATGTCTTAGTTTAAGATTAATTGAGTTTTAGGCCATTATTAAGTGATTTATTTAATGAGGTTGACTCTGGAGCGTTAAATTCCCACAAGTCATAACTAATATATGCAATATTAGTTATGACTGATTTATTATTCAAATGATCACAATTTAGTATTTTGAATTCGAAATTCAACATTTTGAATTCAAAATTCAAATGATAACTGATTGATTATTTTATTGAATATTGAATAACATGTTGTTACCCAATCATTATGAATATGGTTAAAAATCTAAATGCAACGACTCAATCCATGTACGTCCGTACCTAACCTAAAACCAGATCCTAGAACATTAAATATGCTGTCAAACTTCCAACATAAAAAATAATGAAAAACAAGAAAGACAATAGTAATAGTACATAAAATTAAAATGAAATAGAAAACAAGAGCTGAATCAAAATTTTCACATTGTTATTCCAAGACAGTATACAAACTTGTTAAATGAATTGCGCCAAAGATCACAAAAGAAAATATGTATATATTTTGTGCTCATCTAGGAAGAAAAATAAAATAGTCTAAATATCAATTGGTTGATTATTCATTTAAAGTTTTTCCTTTTGGAAAATAGCAATTCGAGTTCTCCCATTGCTTCTAAATTGTGAATGATTTCATAAAAGTTTATTTTGCAGTTATACTCTTAATGGTCGAGACTCGACAGAGTGAGAGAGAACTAATATTTCTAGTTAATTATATTTCAAATAAAATAAAATTTTCTAGGAATTGAAGAGCTATATTTCGAAATATTGGTAGTGTGAAAAAATAATTAGATCTTTCTCTATTTTTTCTGACAATTGTATACATAAAAAATAAGCTAACATTACTAAACATTTATTGTCCTAAGTTCTAACATTGACCGGAAAAGAGTAAGATTTTTTTTTTCTGTTCCTAACTTTGTTTTTATTGTCCTCTTCTGAATGAAAACAAATTGATTAAAAAAAATTCTGCTATCTATTTTTCAAAATGAAGTGCTTTTACCTCAAACAATAATTTAAATTAGAAACACTATTTCTAAAAAAAAATCTCGAGAGGCAAGAAGCATACTGAGCCAATTATTTTAAATACTCTCAGAAAATTAAAAAAAATAACAAAAATACTCTTAGATTTTAAATATTTTGAAATATGTCTTGACCACTCCATAGTGAGACAGTTTGCTTCAGTATCTGACCGCCACTGCCCAAAGTAGCACCCAAATTGCCGGTTCAGAAAATTTTCCAGAGGAGGAAATCAAATGGCACAATAAAGTGTTGTACCAGACTTCCAACACAACAAAAAATCTCACTTGAGTTTGACCAAAACCAACATATTTACAACGAAAATAGGAATGAAAATAGGGACGACTAAACATTTACTAAAAATCTCACTTGAGTTTGACTAAACATTTACTTTCCTAAGTCCTAACATTGACCTGAAAATAGGGATGAAAACGGATCGGATACGGTTCAGATAGTGGTAAAACTATATTCTTATCTTTTTTTTTTCCAGATATAGATACGGATCAGATGTTAGACGGATACGGATACGGATACGGATCGGATCGGATATTTATTAAAAAATATATAAATATTATTAAAAATATCAAAATTCATAATATATATCTAATTATAATGGTGAATAACATAAAAATTTTCATAATATATTAAATTATATGATATATATCTACTATTCGGATACGAATAATTAAAATTCCAAACCATATTCGTATCCGTATCCGTTCGGATATTCGGATATCGGATATCCGTATTTAATTTTCAAATACAGATTCGGATACGGTTGGATAATATCCGACCCGTTTTCACCCCTACCTGAAAAGGGGTAAGAAATTTTTTTCTATCCCTAACTTTCTTTTTTATTGTCCTCTTCTGAATGAAAAAAAATTGATTAAAAAAAATCCTCCTATCTATTTTTCAAAATGAAGCACTTCTACCTCAAACAATAATTTAAATTAGAAACACTATTAATAAAAAAAAAATCTCGAGAGACAAGAAGCATATTGAGCTGATTTTTTTTTAAATACCCTCAGAAAATAAAAATAACAAAATATCCTCAGATTTCAAATATTTTGAGATCTCCCCTGACCGCTCTATAGTGGAGCGGTTTGCTTCAATACCTGACCTCCCCACTGCTCAAAGCAGCACCCAAATTGTTGGTTCTGAAAATTTTTCAGAGGACTAAATCAAATGGCACAATAAAGTGTTGTACCAGGCTACCAGCACAACAAAAAAATCTCACTTGAGTTTGACCAAAACCAACGTATTTGACAAAATTAATTTATGTCGCAAGTTCACAGCAAATAAATGAAAGAGATTTGGTAAAGTAAATCTTGCGCAATCCACAAAGCACACAAGAGAAAAATTACCACGGAGTAGTGCGGTCCAAGAAAAAACACAGCAGCGAAATTCCTCAAAATCGCAGCGTGCTCACAGAGATCGTCTCAACTGGAGTTGGCATTGGAGCAATTCAAATTGCGATGCACAACTCAACGAAAAACCTAGGACAGTGCAGCGGAGCAAGTGAAATAGCGATTTTTTTTTTGAAATAAGTTATGATACCACTTATTAGAGTTTTAAACAAACACATCATATTGGAGATTTAAGTCAATTTTATGATTTCTCTCTTACTTCAACAAGTAAATTACAAATAGTTTATTTGGATTACACAAAGATGTTCAAATAAAACAAGCAAATTACAAGAAATAATAAATTTACAAATCCCTTATAATGAATTGGAACACAACAATAATCACCGTTGGCTTGTCGATCCAGGCAGTTAGGTATATAAGTTTATTGTACTGACATACCTTCAACGTCCAACGTTCAAACGTGCATGACTCAGACAATTTAATTAGGTATATATGTTTCTTTTGTTTATTGTACTGACAGATCCTATATTCATAATTCATTTCCAATGGTATAAACTTCTAAAGGTAAAAGAAAACTTTGACGGACTTACATGTGCATTAATAAAAAAAAAAAAATACCTTAGCACATTAAAAGTACTAATTAAGATGTTCTCTTTCAAAATCATAAAATATTTGAATTTTAGTTTTTAGCTTTTGAAATTATTTATGTATATATAGGCTCATTATTATTCATTTAAATTTTTAGGCTGAAATTGTTATCTTCATTTTTATATTATGCACGTAGTTGTCCTGATATGCCAACGACTGAGATTGAAAGATGAATTTTCAGATTTAATATCAGCCCTCCAATCACATAATATGTCTTCTTTTGATTAAATACATTTGTTTTATGTGTAGAAGTCTAAATTTAGTTAAAAAAAAACATACTTGACACGTACTGCTATATAATTTGTCACAATTAAAATTGAATAAATCTCTAGCAATCTGTTTTCTTATTTCTCCTTAAAGTTATCTCTGATTCTTGCAATTAAATTATTTTCTTGTACAAAAAATGAAAAAAATGGAAGGTAATCTTAATCACTTTTGTTTCTACTGGAAGAATATGTTTCTAGAGTATATCTTACAGGGGTGTGCCCAATTAAAAAATCTTAAAGAGATATTAAAAGAGAGATTAATGAGATACAAAGGTGGCTCTCTGTTGATTTAATTATTAAATTAAATAATTTTTTTATATTAATCAAGGAGAACATAATTATGAGTAAAACTAAAAATAGAATTTCTGAATAAAATTTGAAAGTAATATTTTAAATTCCTTCATGCTTATACTTTAATATAGATGTTACAACTTTATTCTATTTATCTCAAAGCAATCAAAGAAATTATAATTTAAATTTCTGATGAACAGAATACACTATTCGCAATGTAAAATTACTTTATCGAATTTAATATCACACTCATAAATTCGACTAATATAAACTATCTGAAATTAGAAAATATGCTTAAGAACAGTGCTTCGCGATCCGGGTAACTCTATTTCAACTTGATTTATTTTAATTAATTTCTAACTATCCGGATGTCATGAAAATTTATCCCAACAATTATATATTTTTAATCTGAAGAGAAAATGAAGAATATCTAAAACTTTTATATAATTTGAATGGACGAATAGTTAAATAATTTTCTACTTTTAAATTTAATTTTAAAACTTTACTTTATAAGTTAGCAATAAATTTTGTGTTTATAATAAGTCCACGTTGCAACGCACATACCCGGCACTAGTTAATTACTACACATCCATCTCACGCAGCGACCTTGTTACTTGCCTTCACGGAATTGGGGACTACCTTGTACTTCTTTCCAAAAAGAAAAAAGAAAAGTAAACGGTCACTTTTCGGTTGCCTTAGACAAGTAAAAAACAAATTACTACGCCATGTTCAAAAGAACTTGAAAAGTATGCTTGCTTGGATTTTTCTGATAGCTCACTTTTTACATCAAGGGACGGGGACTCACATGTGATCCTCACCAGTGACGTCAAAGTATTGTTTCTCAACACCTTAATTTTATTATTTTTAAAAATTATTTATTATGTCATGTAATAAGGAGAGTCTTGTATATTTCTAATTGATAAATTAAATTATATCAGAATGCACGAACATGGACTCAAGCTAGCTTGGCAGGTCTCGTAAATATAATTTTGTAGAAATAATAATGCCTTCTAGTTAGGGTGAAAATGATATAGATAATATTTAATCTGTATTCAAAACTTAGACGTGGATATCTGATATCTGAATATCCATGCGGATAAGTATATTGATATGATTTTATGTTTTAATTATCCGTATCTGAATAGTAGATATATACCATATAATTTAATAAATGTTATGAAAAATTTATGTTATCCACCATTATAATTAGAAAAATATTATGAACTTTAATATTGTTTAATATTTGTTTATATTATTTTAATAAATATCCGATCTGATCCGAATCTGTATCAGTATTTGTCTAATATATATGTCTGATATCCTCTCCATATTCGTGTCCGGAAAATGAAAAGAGAGGAGTACAACTAGGGTGCTCCTAAGTTCATCAAGTTTCTTTGTGAACTCAACTCTAAAACCTATCGAATTGACTTCTAACGACGAATTCAAACCATTGAACTCCTCCTACTTTACGAGTGATACGTCTACATGCAAAACTAAAATTAATTTTAAACTAAATTTGTATAGAGTCAAGTGGTCAAAATGCGTCAAAAAAATGAATGCATTAAAATTAATTTATAAACCTTCTAATATTGACCACTTGACTTTATACTAAATTAATTCAAAACTTTAAAATTTTCAGATGTAGGTGCTTCACTTATAATATAGAAAGATTTCAACAGTTTAGATTTCAGAAAATAAAAAATAACAAAATACCCTCAGATTTCACGTATTTTGAAATCTCCCGTGATCGCTCCAGAGTGGGGCGGTTTGCTTCAATACTTGACCACTCCACTGTGGGGCGGTTTGCTATTTTTTTTTCTGGAGATTTTAATGTGTAAAGAATTAATGTTTTGCATATAGACACTGACAGTAATTTAGTCTTACTGTTTTTATGATTTTTTCCTCCTTTTGGATACTCATATTCTTTGATTGTGTAAATAAAATATGTGACAAATAAAATACATGTGTGTGAAACTAGAGCTGAACCTTAGATATTGTATAGAACCCATCTAACTAGAAAATATACTCTTGTTCTCTTTCATAAAATATTGGTATTTTTTTAATTTTTTATGTCATTTTGTGCTATCTTTCATAAATCATAAAAAATAGTTAATTTTTTTACTATTTTTTTATGATATATGAAAGATGGTACAAAATGGCTTAAAAAAAAATTACTAATATTTTATGAAAGAGATCAAGAATATATTTTTTTGTTACATGAGTTATATACAATATCTAAGGTTCAGCTCTAGTTTCACACATATATATTTTATTTGTCATATATTATATTGACAAAATCAAAGAATATGAGTACCCAAAATAGAGGTAAAAAATCAAAAAAACAGTGAGACCAAATTACTATTAGTATCTATATGTAAAACATTTATTCTTTACATACTAAACATCTTTGAAAAAAAAGTAGCAAATCGCTCTACTGTGGAACGGCCAACACATATTTCAAAATATCTGAAATCCGAGAATTTTTATTTTATTTTTTGAGGGGTTGTTAAAAAAAATCGGCATATTGAGAAAACCAATTTTACGTATCACTTCACGTGTAGTTTATGCTTTTTGATATGTATATAACGTCAGCGGTGACGTCAGCAATGCTTCAGTCATCACATCAAATTATAAACCGTTAAACCAGCTCACTCTCTCATCCACTATATAAACCCTTGTGCACCCCTCCCCTTCCCTCCATCTCTGCATTGCCACCATCAATACATCCAACCCAAAAAAAATCCATCTGTTACTCTTTAACTCCCATCTCTTTTTTTGAAATACTACAATTAATGGCAGCTCTATCAAACGGGAAGAAAATAGCGCCAGAGGAGGAGCACCCCCGTAAGGCCTTTGGTCTGGCTGCTCATGACTCCTCAGGCGTTCTCTCTCCTTTCCCCTTTTCCAGAAGGTTCGTTCGTCCCCATCTCTCTCTCTCTCTCTCTCCATGCATGTTTCTCTCTGTACGTAGATACACGCCAAGTCCAACTGGTTTAGTTCTACATCAAATTGTTGTCGGATTTGAGCTCTCAGTTTTGTACTTGTTAATTTTAATCAAAGACCCTCCTTGTTGATTTGATAAACATATTGATTTCATCGAAAATATTTTTGAACCATCTAAAATACAAATGTTTTCTTTCTTATTTTTATTTCTTAGCATTGTTATTTGTTGTGCGGGACAAATAAAGAATGTACCCAACCGCATACAATTGTGTTTTTGTGGCTTTAACTGTACAGCTTACCATGCTGCTGCTAAAAAGTGTGAATCATCAACTATGTCCCCGGACGCCACACAAGTAGACAACACAGACAGTTTACGGAAAATCATAGATGCTTGCATTTAGACAACTATTATTATTTTTTTTCTTTTCGGAGAAAACTAAAGATAGCGATCAAGAGCGAATCACAGCCTCTCGTCTGAAATTTCGTACGAATTTTTAAAGACCTCTCTTAAATGTCATATACCCCGTTTTATACGTACATTCAGTTAATACATGGTAAAATTATACAGGTACGAAATTATGTTGCTTTCACCTTTAATGGCAGCTCAATTTTCTCTGATCAGGATATGGTGCAAAAGATTTATAATATATTTTTTTTTTGTATTTTTCTTTCGAATTACAAAACAAGTTAATTTAAGAACTTTGGGTGAACGAGCACCTTATAAAGACAATAGCAGTTAGCCATTTATTACTAATATGAAAGGTCAAGTCTTTAATGGAAAATCTTAGAATAATATAAAGATATATACTAAATATATCGTGGTGATGTGGTGCATCTTTGTACCTACATATTGGAAGTTCAATAAATACAGAGTTTTTGGAGATGTTGATAGTTGGTGCAAAATAATAAATGTGAAGTTACAGACTTACAATGTGAGGCATACAATTAAGTTTCCTTTCTTCTTTTAATTAATTAAGTAATAAATGTGATCTTCATGTCCGCCCTTCTGTCCATCCATTTTAGTTTTCAATTTCAACCACTCACAGAGTTGCCTTTTAATTCCCCTTTCATTTTTGTAATTACTTATTTTAGTTTTGGAATTAAAAAATAATAAAAGAATAATACAAAATATTTAAGAATATGTCCCCCAAGTTTTTCTCCAGTGTTTAATTGTGAAAATATTGGGGTATTTAGCAATGCCACTTGTTAGTCACTTGTTATAATTTCTCTATTCTTCACTCCAGTTCGTATTATATTGAGCATGCTATACTTACAGCTCCCTCTTTACTACTTATCATCATTTAATTTAAGCTTTCTTAGTTAACCGACATTTCTTTAATTTCTAATTTAACAGGAACAATGGAGATAATGATGTTTCAATAAAGATATTATATTGTGGCATCTGTCATTCTGATCTCCACAGCTTGAAAAATGAATGGCAGAATACCATCTACCCCATCATTCCCGGGTAAATAAAATATAGTAAATAAAGTTAATTTATAAATATATTACTTAGTTCATGACTCGTCCTTTTAACATTATAGAACTTCCTTTTTTTTTTTACAGACATGAGATTGCAGGTGAAATCACTGAGGTTGGCTCTAATGTTAAGAATTTCAAAGTTGGGGACAAAGTGGGGGTGGGTTGCATGGTCGAGTCCTGCCACTCTTGCCAAGGCTGCACCACTGGCTTTGAAAACTACTGCCCGGGAATGATTTTTACCTACAATTCTGTGCACCCAGGAGATGGCACCATAACATATGGTGGCTATTCTGACATGGTAGTTGTGAACCAGGACTTTGTGGTTCGCATCCCCGAGAGCCTTCCACTGGACAAGGCGGCCCCGCTGCTCTGTGCTGGTATTACTGTTTACTCACCGATGAAGTATCACGGGCTTAACACGCCAGGACAGCACTTGGGAGTTGTGGGTCTCGGTGGTCTGGGCCACGTGGCTGTCAAATTTGGGAAGGCCTTTGGATTGAAGGTGACAGTTATCAGTTCCAGCCTGAGGAAAGAGAAGGAGGCGATCGAGAGGTTGGGTGCCGATGCCTTCTTGGTTAGTAGCAATGCCGAACAAATGAAGGTAGTTATTTTCTTTTTAATATATGATGCATATATATCTGATTTATTTTCCTGTGTAAGGGAATGCCATTGATTTAATTCAATTGATCAAGATCTTTTTACTGTGATACTGTTAGGCTGCTATGGCTAGCATGGATGGAATAATTGACACTGTTTCTGCTACACATGCCATCCCGCCTCTGCTAGGACTTCTCAAACCAAATGGCAAGATGATATTGGTCGGTGCACCCGAGAAACCCTTGGAGGTCCCCGCCTTCGCTTTAATTTTCGGTACTTACATTTTAGCTTTTTTTTTCCTACAAACTTCTTCAATTTTACTGTCAACTTGTCGTTTCAATTAGCATGATATATTGAGTATATATGTTAAAGTTGTCTTTATATTAAAATTTCCAATTTGTCTCTATTTTTTAAGTTTACTTTAATTAATTATACATATTTAAATGTTAATAATAAAACATCTGTTGTACACTTGTATTGTTACAGGAGGGAAGACTCTGGCTGGAAGCTGTATTGGAGGAATAAAGGATACACAAGAGATGATTGATTTTGCCGGAAAGCATAATGTAACAGCCGACATAGAATTGATCGGTGCTGATTATGTGAACAAGGCGATGGAGCGACTCGCCAAGTCAGATGTCAGATACCGTTTTGTCATCGATATTGCCAAAACCTTGAAGTCAAATGTTTGATTTAGTTGTTCTTGCATTTGAAATGAAATAAATAGTTGGATGTGATGGCCTCGGTTATATATGTTATGGTACCAGATAGCAATAATTACGTCGAGTATGAGTTTGTTTTCTTTTATAATATTCTTGTAGTATGTTGAAATGTGCAGTTTTATCTGCAATTATATATAATAATTAAGATTGAAAGATATGAAAAGAGGATGGAAGAATAAGGAATTGCTCGTTGGTTTGACAATACTTTTTCATGGATTCACTAAAACAAGGACCATTATATTTCCCTATCTGATACTCTAAAAACTATAAATCATCTATTTTTCAATTAGTTAGAAATTGTCGTTGGCAGTCCTAAGATAATGCTCATATCCGATATCATATTGCACATAAAATGAATAGTTAGGAAAATGTATGGGTGCAGTGCAGAAAAACGGAAAATCCTTCAAGTGTACAGGATACCTCAGACGAAGCTGCGTCTGACCAAATCAAGAAATTGAGACCGCTTGCTCCAGTATTAGGTAGATAGTCGGTTAAATTTGATCCAGACAGTCTAACATACAAGCTCCACAACCACAGGATCATTCCATGAATGATGACCTTTAGATCTCCACATCCACAGGACCATTCCATGAATAATGTATGCCGAAGAGATCGATCTGAGCGCTACTACAGGCTACAGGACTGTTAAACTACAAGTTATACACGCACATTAAAGATGGTTCAATTAACCTAAAAACCTCATGATTAACTCCCCTAATATATCGAGACCAAGTATCAAGCAGGGATAGATCAAACATATATAATTCAAAAATCTATACTATCTTACATTATATTAAGTTTGTTAACAATATCTGTTCAGCAAAACCACAACCATTGACTGATGAATGGTGATGATAACCGTCCATAGGCTTGTAAGAGGCGTTTCATACAAGACACTGAATGTCAAAATATTTTGTTCTATTAACTACTAAAAGAAAAATACTCATGTTAAGACAGAGTTCAAAACGTAGAATAAAAACTATGACACCGTTTCATAAATGCTAGAGCTCATTATTGTATTTTGTTTAGTCTTTTAGACAATGGCATAGGAGTGAGTCTATGGTACTATGCATATAACGATTTAGTTCATAATACGAATCAATATTTTTGTTTTTAAAATTCTAATGGTCGATCCGAATCGTTCAAAATAATTTTCATATAAATATGTACTTGCAAATCAAAAAAATTATTTTTTTTGAATTTTTTTTTTACTATTTTTTAAGATAGGTAGAAAATCACTGTTTTTAGATGGTATAGAATTTTCAGATCAAGTCATTTTCTACCTATTTTAAAAAAATAGGAAAAAATTCTAAAAAATATAAAATTCAGTCTGCAAGTATATATTTATATGGGAATCATGTTGAGTAGTTCGGATTGACAATTAAAAATTTGAATATAGAAATATTGACTCGTATTACAGATCAATCTGTGATATGCATAGTACCATAGACTCACTCATAGCACAGACCCAATAAAGGCATACAGATGTCTCATATTCTGTTAGTACAAATGTTTGTAAACATTATACCAGAGGATTCACTTTAACGTGAGAGAGAAGTCGGCAATCGCTACCAAGAATTTCAGAAGAGAGAGAGAAAGAGAGAGCACAACTGCTAACTTGCTATGCTAAGGTTTTCAAAAAAACAAAACAAGAAAGAAACGAAGAGAGCACCACTGCACAACGTTTCATTTTAAATGTTACTATACATGCTTTCCCACAACACAACAAAGAGACTCCACATAAAATAACTTGTTAATTATACTAACCCTCCTAAAAAAAACCAAGAATATCAAAGAAAATCTAGGATCAAATAAAAATAGTTTACTAATACCTCCCTTTGGAGAAAGGTTTAGGAGGTGACAATGACCTAAGCTCAGGTGCCGAGCTAGGAAACAACACATTGAGCCTATGCATCAACACGTCCCCTTTAGATGGTATTTCATTCAACAAAAACTGTTGTACAATCGGTTTCTTAAACCATTCCAAAACTGAATCCCCAGGAGCTCGCAAAACCACCTTACTAACCTCAAATGGCGACTCAAGAGATTCCAAAACTTGAGCTACGACCATCTTGAGTGTGGGCCCGGTGACCAACTTAATCCGACGTGGCACAACCCCATAGTATAACATCCGCTTCCTAAACCTATGCAAGGTATGCACTACAGACACCAAAGCAGCGCCTACTGATAGATTTCTCACATCCAAAGACCATGCAATATGTTGGTCAAAAACTATGGCTTTTGGGAATAACTTGTTTTCATACGCCACTTTCCATACACACCTTGCACGGTTCATCTGTCCCATTAAAACTAAATAATTTAACAGAACATTAACAAAATAACGAGCTGCATTTTCTTCAGATTCATAGTCTATCCCTTGAAAGAATTCTCGAACAAAAGACAAAACTGGTTTTTTCCTCTGTTCAGGCCCTGTGAACAAGTCACACAAAAACTCATGTGCCTTGTGGTTGGTGATGCTAAGTATCTCCATGATGGCACGCTCATTTGCCTCCACCTGGCAACGAACTAGATATGCAAGGATCGAGGTATATAGAATCAAATCAACCTTCCCCGCAGACCCCACAAAGGTTTCAAGTAGGGGCCGGGCTGATTTGTACATACCAGTTTTCATGCAAGATTCAAATAATTGCCTGATTATGAAATTGTTGGTACGGATGCCGGCTGAGTCCATAAATCGAAGCCATTTTAATGCTAGTTCAGCTGACCCCTCCTTAACATAAACCATTAACATATCGCTTGCATTTACTTCTACAGGATAGCCACTTGCTTTCATTTCAAGTAAATTTTTTGCAGCCAGATCAATCATTTTTTTCTTGGCTAAGAGAGTAAGTAAAGAGGTGAAGGTACCTAAACCAGGTCGTACACCTGCATTGACCATCGACCCATAAGCCCGCATAGCAGAGTCCACCTGACCCGCAGCTGAGTGCATCTCAATCAAACAAGCATATGTGGCAGGTGTTGGAAAAAATCCAGCCTTCTCCATTTCATTAAACAAAGAGGCAGCAGCATCTAATTTTCCTGATTTTGCATTGGCCTCTATCATCATGGTGTAAAGGCTGAAATTAGGTCGAAATCCTACCCGCTTCATTTCTTCCCAGATATCCATGCCTGCATCCAACTTCCCAGCTTTGACCAAAGTCTGAATTATAGATGCATTTGTTGCAGTAGTTGGTTTATACCCCAAATTTTGCATCTCTCGATAGAGGCCCATTGCTGCATCTAATCTCCCAGCCTTTCCCATGGAGTCGACCAAAGATGAATAAATTCCAAAGCAGGGTTTGGTTTTGTTGTCCTCTTTCAATTTCATGTCACTAAATAGTTTCAAAGCTGAGTCAAGCCGGCCCGACTTAGCAAGAGCGGGGATCATCAATTCATAAGTCTCTGAATCGAGAGAACACTGGCTTGTCTGCATTGATTCGTATATCTCAAAAGCCTTGTAATGAAGCCCCTTTGTCAGAAACAGAGTAATTATAGAATTGAAGGTCTGTGTGGTGAATTGTGTAAAGTTGCGATCTTTCAGCTTCTTGAAGCATGCAAAAGAAGGTTCTAGAAAGGAGGCATTTGCAAGCAACTGCATAGCAAGGTTAAGGGAGGGAGAGAAATGAGACAACAGCTCCTGATCCTTCTCTCCTAATGAAATCATTTCATCGAACAGGTAAAGGACATGCTCAGAATGCGTCGACCCCTCCAATCTCTGAAGAACTAAATTGAACAGGGGCTCAGACTTGAGTGGTTCACACCAGCTCTGCCTCCTGGCCCAGTTGAAGAGGGACAAAGAAGGGGTGGGATCAGATGAAGGCAAAGAAGAGATGGACGAGAGGAGTACGGACAGAGAAGGAGGAGAGGGGAGGGAGTCCAGGCGTGAGAGGAGGTCGGGGCCCCAGGGATGGCGGAGGGCAAGAGAGGCAAGGCGCGCGGCGGCGACAGGGTGGGAAACAGGGAGAGGAACGGAACCGGCGAGGAAGGTGGAGTCTTGGCTGGGGATAACAGGTCGGGCACCGGGGGAGGTGGAAATAACCGAACCCAATTCGTCTAGGTAGTCTACAGTCTCTGTCCATTGGGGAGGAGGAGGAGGAGTGGTGGCGTAGAATTTAGATAAAACTACTGTTTCGGTGGCGAAGACGGAGGTGAGGTGACGCGACCGAAGGAGACGAAGCATGATTGAGTGTAGCTAGTCAAGGTTCTGTACAATTAGTACAAGCTTGCACCAAAGAGAGAGAATGCCCACAATTAGTCCTGCTAACTGTGAGTCCTTATCCTCTGAGATATCTCAATTTTTGCGTGACCGACGTGTCCGGTGCCTATTCGGGGGAAGCGTATTTGAGCTTTAAGATTCGTGCAGAACGTATTTGAACGAATGAGATATTCCAAAAAGTCACGCAAAGTTTGAGATATCTCAGAGAATGCGAACTGGCTAACTATCCTCTGAGATAGGAGTAGGTCCGATGGGCATCGGACCTACATTTAGGTTCAATTAGATCTAACACCGTACGATTATATTGAGATTGGTGTGCACGGAAACTGAAAAATACTTGCACGGATTTTAATGATTTCGCATGAATCATGATGCAGATCTGATGGTCATTTAACCCATCGAAAAAGGTAGGTCCGATGAGCATCGGTCTGAGACCTTTTCAAGCACGAAGAAAAAGAAGCCCAAAACTAGTCTTCTACTCGTGGGCTCCCCAAAATATTATATATAAATTTTCTCTGATCTTTGGGCCGACTTGAACAATATCTAAATGAAGGTAATTTCTGTCATCTTTGTGATGGAAATTATATGTATGAATTTTCACTATCATATAATAAATTATGTGGTTGAGAAATATAATCATAACCGTAATATTCATCAATCATAATAGATTCATGCAGATACATATCAATTGATACCTGAGATTGTTAATCGAAAAATTTGTTTACCCTAAATAAACTACGTCTAACAACAAGTGCAAAACACATTAAGCAAAAAATGAATGTCGAGTTTTAGAAAAACAATACAGTTCATATATAGTTCAACTCCTTTTGTAGTGATGATCGACAGTAACAAGTGCATATGATGATATGAATAGCAAATACGTCAATCTCTTCTCTCGCTTATAATTTGTGATACAAAATAATTGCATTTTAACATTCAACTTTCTATACAAGTCTTTACATTACCTCAGTTCAATTTCTTTTTTTTTGAATTACCTTTTTGTAACGAACGACATCTAATTGACATCAATCTATTATAGCAAAAACATCAAATCACAAAATTTCTCAGGTAATCAGCGCAAAAATGGTGCCAAATCAAACTTTGGCATTCTTTTTCTCCAATCTGTCTTGAGAATATAGAAACCAATAATCTAGAAAATGCCCCTTATTTGTACACAAGTACAAGACAGCAACTTTATTCTCTTTCTTTTGAAATTTAGAGCAGACTATTCTATTTCGTAAAGAGAACAATATTCATAAAATTATAAACTACTATATAAAATGTTGCAAAAATGTACATCTTGTCAACGCCATGTTTAGAAAAAACAATCGCCAGGGAATTCAACCATGTCCTTGTAAGATCGTGTGTAAATTTTGAAAAGCTGATTCAGCTTTGCTTTGAAGTATCTGCAGGATTCCAGGTAGAATCAGAAACACATAATTTCACCAAAAAAAAAAAAGTATGACAAAATATAATTTATATATATATTTCAGGAGTGGTTTGTTCCTTTACATTTGTATTTTTGAAACTGTATCCGTGCAGGAATTATCAATCGCTGCATTTCAGTATCTTTTCTTGAACAAATAGACCCTCCCCCCCTCCCCCCCCCAACCCCCCGTGGGCCGAATTCCAGATGTTTGCAAATTTTGATATTAGTGCATACATCTCAAGACAGACAAAGGGCTGGAAAGTCAGGTAGCAGTCAGGTGCTTAGCATATGGACATATGTGTTATGCTATCAACAAGCACCACAAGTTTCCAACCAAAGTCAAACAAAATAGTGAGAGAACGAGAAAGTACTTTTTAAGAACTGATGCGCAAGAGATGCCACAAAAGGGAAAGCATCAATCTAAGCGCCCTTTCTTTTAGCAACTTTGACTTGAAGGATCAGATGAACGTCTCTTTTGAAAATGGATCTCAATTCTCGGTTTGCTTCGATCCCAATTCTCCTACAATGACAATAATAATTTAAAATAATGAGGATGACGAGAACAACAACTGTATGATAATAGCGATGATCATAATTACAAAAACAAACTTATGTCCAATCATCATATAAAAAAAAATAAAAAATAAAAACTAATTTTCTTTTGGTACTACAAAATCTTCAAGAATCAAAATTGCTCTAAAAACAGAAAAATCATACATTATTCCTTCAAATCAAATTCTATGAACCTTGGGCTAAGTAATCTCGTATTTAAGAAATAGGAGAAGAATGTATCTGCGAGGACATTTTTATTACAGCTTTCCTGAATTGTCTTTTGATGTTTCCATCTTGGATTCTAATTTCCATATTTTGATAATTTAGAGAGGAAAATTCAGATATACATACATAGAGAGGAGAGAGAGAGAGAGAGTATACCCGATTTTAGATCCTTTCTTTCCAACAAGAATTTGACGCTGGCTTTGTTTTTGTGTTATGAAGTGTTGCTCTATTCTAATAGAGCCATCTCTAAACTCCCTCCATCCCATCAATTTATGGTCAATAACATAAGGTATTTCCTGAAAAAAAAAACAGTAAACATTCACAACAGGTGAAAAGGATGCAAGAATATAAGTTTACAAAAAAAAAATTGGTACCTGATGAATGTGATCAAGCATCCGTTCCCGAACAACCTCCATAGATATATTTTTCATCACTTCTTCTGTTATAACCTCCGGCTCTTCTTCCCATGGCCTTTTTACTGCCTATAATTATTCCATTGAAAACAGATAGTCAGTTATTATACACCTACAAAGAAATAAAAATCTTACATATAAGTGGTCTTTTCATAAAATGTTTTGAAGTTTCAGTTACGACAAAACTGATACTATAGTTTCCAATTGGTGCTGATGATTATTAAAAAAAAAAAAAAATCTTACTGTTTACTTGATTTTGATATTAAAAAAACAATAAATACACAGCCTTGGTACAAGCATGCAACTAAAGTTTACTACAGTTGAATTTAGATGTAGCAATAACTTATAAATAAAATATGCATTCAAGAGGAGAATTATCAAGTATTGCACAAGAAAAGAACAATTTAGCCCAGATACCACGAAGTACCACTTCGTACGAACATACCTGGTCCATCAAGTATTGCTCAAGGTCTTTTACACCAGCACCTTTTAGCCCAGATATCATGAAGTACCTATATTCCAAAATGACCACTTGATATCAAATCTGACTTGCCCACCACAACTATGTGAAATAACAAAGAAAGTGTATATATACGACATAAGCAAATTTACTATAACAATCAGCCACACATGTGGACACTAATTGATTACAACACAATTGCGCAGGTGCATGCACACATGGAAAAATAATAATATGTCATATACCGGTCATATCCTGGGAGATCTTCAAATTCTCTTGCAACTTTCAACAAATCTTTCTTATCGGTTACCAAATCAACCTTATTCATGCAGAGTATCCTCTTTTGATCAGGCTGCTCCTCCTTACCTAGTAATTTTATCAACTTTATCACCCTTCTATCTGGGCTGTAAAAGCAAAACAAACAAACCAACATTTAAGAACTTTATTTAATGTGTCTGCTTCTTCAGGTAGTTCAATTACTGAATACAATAATTGATAATGAAAACATTAGGTTTGTCAATCTACCATGCAAAACACCAATATACTCTGCATAATGAATACCATAAATAACTTGGATAACCCAAAACCAATGACAAACATCTCTACCTCACAATAAAGCAAACAGAACCCTCCTACAGTTTCTTTATCCTTTCCTTTTTTTCTTGTTTTATATCAACTGCTTCCAACCTTACTGTTCTGAATTCGTCTCCTCTGCATTAACGGAACGTGTGTTAATAGATCTGGACCGTCCGATTGAGATCCGCACTAATATTAAATGGCCCCGTGTGTTATAGGTGTGGGCCGGATTGGCTCCGATTCTGATCAGACGGCCGAGATGCAATAAACTCAAAAGATTCTTTTTTGAGTTAATGCAGAAGATGCGGACTCTACTATTCTCTCCATAAATGAGAAGCAGAAAGGGGAATACCTCTCCAAAAGTTTATTAACCATAGGGCCCTGAGCCCTTGAAGTTTTATACATTTGCAAATTTAGACCCTAGAGCTTCAGATTTCACATTTTGGTTCTTAAACTATCCAAATGCCTATGCGGTCATCTTTTACGCGGAAGTTGGGTGAAATCATAGTCACTGGCTCAGTGCTAACGTGACATGTGCCATTTTATACTAAGATGTCCCAACAAAATAAAGTATTCTACATCAGTGCTAAAAAAGATTTTCATTCATTTTTTTTTTTCAAATAAAAATTATTACGGGGAACCAAGGAGCACAAATTAGTACAAGTAAAAACTTGACAGCAAACAAAATGCTAGATTGGAGTTTTTGGCATCATTACTGGAAGTAGGAAATACTTAAGAATACTTCAGCAGTGACATGTAATTTATACTTCAAAGAAAAGGCATAAGGAAAAAGAGACCTTACATGGTTAAATGCCTATGCACGTCAAAAATTACAATTAACATATCATATAGGTTGATTGTATTCCAAGCACTCTCCACTCGAAATCTAACATCAGTTGCCTTAGGGTGTCCGTGGGATCCTATCATCAACCCTGGTGTATCAAAGAAACACTGCAAAAGTAAAATATAAAAAATGCGGTAAACAATCAGATGTGTGAAAAAAAAAATGGAACTTGTACAACATCTACCAGAATATTACAACATATTCCATGCCAGCTTGAACCAGGTGAATTTTCTATTTCCTTTTGTTTATGTTTTCACCTTCTTTGTTTACAAAGATGCTCCATAGATCAAAGCTAGGAACACCCACCACTTCAGGGTCAATTTCGAATTAAGCATTAACTTTAGCCAAAAAAATACGTAATACTTGGGAAGTTTTGGTCCTGTACCAAGTAATGAAACTTACAATTTGAGTATTCCCTTTGGTAATGACTCCCAAAGTTTCATGTGTGGTCGTATTTGTCTTTCTTGATACAGCTGCCACTTTTGTTCCCACCTAACATAAATGTAAACAAAAAGAGAATGGAGTGTTAGAATTGTAAATTGTAATTCATTACTGCACCAGATAGGTAAAGATATAAGCAAAAAAAAAATTGTGATTGAAAACTGCCTCCATGCATGGAACTCCAAACCAAAGAGAGCCTTAAATGTAATTGTCTAAAGATACCAACTACTGTGCAGTATATAGTGAATGGCATTAGAATGAATCTGAATGATGAATTCTGCTAAGCATCAGCCTTTTATTATTCAAAATAGACAAGTATAAATTCGGAAGGTATGAAATACAAATCAGACACGGAGTAGCCACCAAAAATAGAACTATACCATCAAATTAGTCAGACACGATTTCCCAGCATTAGGCGCGCCAATAATTCCCACCGAAAGAGACATTTGGTCTTCTTCTCTTACCACCATATCATCTCCTTCTTCCACGTTGTCAGGCGATTCCAGCGAAGCTTCTAGAAGGGATCTAGCAAGCCTAGTCGCCCTCTCCCTCTCTTTCTCTTCTTGCAATGGAGATTGCATCTTCTTACCGAAAAGAGCTTCATCAGCTCTCGCTCGGTAGTATGAGTCCAGTCTAGGATTTGATTGAGAAGGAGAGGGGGTGGAAGGGAGGGTGTAATCGGAGCTGTCAAAATCGGGATTTGGAGGAGACTCCGAGTCGGAGGCTGTCTGGGCGGAGAAGAGGCGGAGAGTCAGAAAGACAAATGGTCTGATAGTTGCAGAGGTAGCGGCGGCAGTGGCGGCGGAGGTGAGGCGGAGAGCTCTCATTGTGGGCTAGTGGAAGTCTGATAGAATCGGGGAAGAAGGGTTTTAGGAAGGGTTCTCGATTCAGTTCTGCTACAAGCACGAAAGTACTTCACGTTATTTGACGAGAATTTTACGCGTCGTTTAACAACTGGTTGTTATTGGTTATCCACGATTCAAATCCTCTCTAGACTACAACCAATACTGTAGAGATGGGCCTCACTTTCCGGTTTGAGATTAACTTCGGATGACCTAATAATACAAACTGCAACATAGAACCCCATTTTTTTTTACACATAGCATGTAAAAAAAAAACAAATTAAACATGTACATCTTTTTTTTTAAATCAGAATTTGAAAATAGCTCGACGGTTGAATTATATTATGCGGTGTTCTATTTTTTTTTTTGGATATTGTGCAGTCTTCCCATTTAAATACATATTCTTATAAAAAAAAAAAAACAATTGCCAAATAAAAATTCACATAACTAAAACAAACAATTAAAACATCTAAAAGCCGAATAATTAGCATAAATAATTTCAAACACTTTAGAATATAAAATATTAAAACAATATGAAATATGAAATATTAATAATTGATATGAAATAATAATAACTAAAAAAACAAACAATTAAAACACACACAAAAACAAACAAAAAGGTCGCCAGAAAATCTCAAATCCGGAAAAATATTTTTCGGATTCACACATTTAGAAAATAATTTTCCGTAAAGAAAATAAGTGAATCCAGAGAATAATTCTCCAGAAAGAATGTCTATATTCAGAGAATTATTTTTCGAGTTGAGAAAATTTGGAAAAATCTTGAAAATAAGAGCATATTTTGAAATTTTGTAATTTTTTGGATATTAATAAAAATTTCGGCTAGTGTTCTATCTGTTATTGTGACCTTTTTCTTTTATACAGCTCTATGTTCTAGTGGGTATGCAGTTTTATTTATTTATTTATTCATGGGTGAAGAATAGTCACTAATTCAGGTTAGTATTATTCCGAGCTACTATTTTCCATTTGGGCGTGTTTAGATTAGCAAATATGAATTATTCTTTGTTTATCTTTTGTGGATTTTTCTCACTATTTTACTAACCTAATATTTGAGTTAGCTATTATTCTCAATCTTGAAATTAGCTCTATTCTTGCTCTATTCCTTGATTCATCCAAATGTCCCCTTATTACAAAATTTAAATTTTAGGAAGTGGAGAAAGAAAAATGAAGAAAAATGGGAAAAAGAATTATATTGCCTTCCTATATATAAAAAAATGAGAGTTCAAATGTCTTTATTTTTTGTGCCTCCATCATACCTCCATTTTTAAAAAGTTTAATAACTCAAAATTTAAAAGTCAAAATAAAACAGTTTAGTATTATCTACATCATTTTATCTATGCACGTGTAAAAAATTATGACATTCCAACTTTATTTTGTTTGTCATCGAGAAGTTGTAAAAATGTATTGATGTGGATAATTTCTAGACATTGATTTTTAAATTTATTGATTCACATATAAATAAAATTGAAATGTGATAAAAAAAAAAATTAGGAGCACATAGTGAAAATAACATAGATCACATATAACGGTTTTATATTCACATTTATATTTTTAATTTTGAATTATTAACGTTTTTAAAAATAAAGACATTACGGAGAGACAAAAAAAACGAAAGTATTTAACTCTCCTCGTAAAAAAAATAATCATAACTTTTTTATCATGCTTTTTCATTTTGTTCTCTATTTCTTCCTAAATTGATAGCAGGCCCTAGAGTCTAAAGACTAATGAAATGTGCAATCTCCATAGTAATAACTATTAGTGTTGGTGTCCTAAACCCAGATCATATGTATAACATGTTTAGTTTATTAGTGAATGGTTTTATCATTTTGTACCTTGAGTATTCATATTAGTGGATCATTTGAGTCGATGACTTAAATTGTAGAACTTCACAATGAATAAATTTGTTTGCTCTTAAATGTCCCTTATCTTGGCAATCAGCAAGATACACTAGTTAACAATATAAGATAAGTGTAGTGATTAGATGATGGCCATGTTCTACAGGTTATACGATAAAGAATTATCGATCTAATCGCACATGTGCATACATGGAGATATATGGCACTGGACAGACCCAAGAATGAAATATCATATGGATTGTGTTCTGTGTCATTGATATTTCATTGTGTCTAGAATTCTTTGGATGAGATATTTATTTTTCTTACATAAGGGATGTGTATTGTTGGTACTGTCCAACGCTCTCTTTAACTAGGAGTTATAAAGACAGTTACTGCAGTGCATATAACTTATGCGGAAGAACGATACGTATCAAGAAACCATTGTCCCTTATATGTTAATATAAGTGATGATATCTCTAGGCCCTTTGATAAAGTTTGTATTATGTGCATGCAATATGATTATATGATAATCATATCATAATTAAACTTCAGGAAATCAAGAAAGAATAATTAGTAATCTTAACTGTCACACCTCAAAATACGGGTATAACAGCCTGCCGCGTATATTTATTAAGACATATATGCTAGGCAGTGGATCTTTTATATGCATTACCAATAAAACCATTACATATTAACCACATACCAAATATTTACAGAATTATCTGACAGACTACGGCAAACTATGTTTTAGAAATGCCTCCCGTATCCTGTCAGTTTCAACAACCCAAAATCCCCAATTTCATGTGGTTAGGCTGTCAGATGCAATCCAAAACGGTCTCTCTGTATCTGGGTAATAAACCTGAAAATAACCCAAAGGGTGGGGGTGAGAAATAATAATAATATTATCTCCCAGTGCGAATTTTGCCACAATTAGGGCACTGGACTTGCAATCAATCCATATCTAGAATTAAATCCTCGCAACTTGACATTATCAGTTTAATTTATATATATAAATGAATGCAAATGCTCAATCACCATATTCAATCAAATCTCAGTTCACGGAATCTCAAATGAAACTCAACAGAGATATATTTGGCATAACCTCAGATTATTAGGTCTGGTAACACATACAGATGACCCACCAACTTGTCATGCAGGTGGCCAAGCTAAACCCACACCTGCCGGTACTCAGTACCCTCCACTGACCCTCATCTGATGTGTTTAGGCTTATACCGTTTATTAATGTCTGGTTCATAGTCAGATAATATTTCGTATGCAATAAACTCAGAATTCATCATTCTCAACACATTAAACAAAACTGTCATTCCAGTCCCATACTGGATATGACATCAGTAAGACGTTTCTTTAAAGTCACCTACAGTCACCGTCAGAATCAGAATCAGAATCAGATTCCCCCTCCCAACCGGTACTGGGATTAGCGAGGGCCGTTCACCATATGCGCATAAGGATTCCGTAACCAAAGTCTAGTCTATAGCCCCTAGACTTTGCAGAGCTCAACAGATTTTCTTAAACATAAACTTGTGGTGACTCAACCATAATTCCGAATAGGAGATTCATACAAATGGTAAACCGTACAAAATGATAGGTCAACAACATCACACAAAATTCAGTTATAATTTGATTGGGCTATGCACATGATTCACACATCTCAAATAATGCAACAATCAATCGTTCGACATGAAAAACGAATAATAATTTAATTCTAAAAATGTAATATCAAACAAGTCAAGTAACCCCGCACCTGTTAACGCATGGTACGATGTCATTCGAAGCGCAATTACTATCTTGTAGGCACATCCGACAAGCCAGTTCGATTCGAATGGTAGAATTCATACCTACGCCTATAGGAAATTTTGATTCAAAATTAATATTCGATTTTAGTTAGTTAACCCATTAATCCTCTTTAAGATGCTCACATGTAGTAAAACATTTCTAGCATATATATACATATACTTATGCAAGTTTATACCTATGCATATTCATTATAGCAAATAATTATTTTTCACATCAGAATCTCATTAATCTTTACTAAAAATAATATTTTGTTAAAACCACAGTAGTCAAGTCATAAATGAACATAGAACTAATATCATACTTTAATCGTCAAAGTAATTGTACCCATCTTCAAAGTAATTTTGCAATTAAGCTTTCTCCTGAGTTTCTGTCTACCAAAGTTAACTTTGTACTGATATCCGTAAAATATATATATATTAAGACTATCCTTTTAATCGTCGAACTGCTTAATTAGTTATCAAAATTTTCAGGAATTTATGAAACTACTATCAAATCACATAAGGAAATCCATGTGCGCTATTACACCATGAAGTAGAAGTTTAATTATTCTTTCAAAGATATAACTACTGAACTAAGCTTAATTATAAAGAAAACTTGATAATCTAATTCGACAGTTAAACTTTCCCAAAGCTCACTTTATTTAATCTATCAGTAGGATAAAATAAGAACAAGAGAGAAATATATACCAAGTATCTTGATCGCTGTGTGTTGGTAAATGTAGAGAGAGAAATCGCACATCAAATAAATCCAATATCACAAGTGGTACATAATTTTCTCAGATTAAAACACACAGACATAGGAGAGATAAAGGCGAGAGATGAGGTTTGAGAAACAACTTATTAAGTAGAAGAGAGATATTGAGTACGGTAGAAAGCAAGTACCTCTTTTAATTAGTCATGCATGTATTCCAATCACTGTGGAACAAGGTGCTTTTGCCACGTACGTAGGTGAGAGAATGAAAAACTAAATTAATTAAACATAGATGCATGCATGATGTTATAGAGGATGACATGGGGTCCCTCTTAATAATATTCATTCTTATATGTTTGCATGTTTTGTGTGAAATATTTCAACTAAATAAATTGTTGGCATTTCAATCTATTAAATTGTTTATTTTCATATTTTTACATAATATAACATATTTTCTTAATTGATCATTCAATCCAAAATTATTCGAAAGAAGTTTATTAAACACTTATTTATAAAAATAAAAATGTCTCTTCTTGTAGTTTCATATGAAAATGAAATTAAAATTTTGGATCCCACATGTTATTTTAAGAACTTACATCCTTAATTGATTAACTAAATAATTATTATAAATATCCTTTAATCAATATCTACATTATTAATCTTTGACAATTCTAATTAATAAATACTACAAAACTCCAACCTTAATTAATATTATACTTGTTTTGTTTCTTCTTAATGAACTTTTAGATGATTAATTTAACTTTAATTAGCTTCAAAATAATTTAGCTATCCCATTGATATGTACAAGAATCAATATTGGTTCTTTAAACAATTGATATTTTACCAAACAAATACAACAATACATACAAACGTTTTGTATTTTCATTTTGTTATTAATATCATAAATATATTTTGCAATAATGTTACAAGTAATAATGATACATTTCTACCTTACAATTATTTGGATATCATGTGGCAAGGAATTGACACAATAACATTTTTAATGTTATAGGGATCGTGATTTTGCATTGTGCTTTTCATCCACATCATTTGGGTAATCAATATACCATGGCTAGTTGTATCATTGATTTATGGAATTAAAATGTTTAATTCCATTACCATAATGATAGGATCCCATAGGGTCACACCATATGAAAGATTGAAAGAAAATATATTAATAAGGCATATGTGATATGTTAATTATAAGGAGTTATAATTAATTTGTACAAATTATATATTATTAATATATAAAGAATTTTATGACATGGATATGTTATAAAATAATCCTAGTAATATTTAAAGTATGTGTGACATATTTTAAATAGCTTTAGACACATGAGAGATGTATATAAATTAATATAGAATATTAATTTATATGTTGGTCTTTTAAAGTATGGGATTGTGGACTTAATTAAATATTAATATGATTAATATGTTTAAGCCCAAAACCCAAATACATTATATTTCAGCTGGGAAGAATTGATTAGTAATGGCATGATTTAAGAAATATTTAAATATGTCATTAAACCTAATCAATTTCATAAAAGAGGAGAGAAATTTCGGGACAGTTTTTGAGGTAACTTTGAACAAAGATTTGAAAGTGCAAACGTTAACTATGTTGGACGTATGACCTATGGAATTTGAAGCCCTTGGAGTCTAGAATCCAACAGTGAAGGATTCAAGTCGTTTGGAGTTACCTAAAAAAAGATATATCAGTTTTAGTACCAAAAGGTCAGAAATTCTGTGTATATTCTCTCGGCCGAAATTTGTCTCTCTCTCTCATTCTCTCCCATTTTCTCTCATGTGTTGAGATCTAGAAATCCTCTAAGAATATTTCAGAAATTAACAAGAGGGTTAAACTAGGATTAAGGTTCTACTTGTTAATCTCTTACTAGCCTTAGAGATACAAGTATTTCTTTAATCTTTCGGTGGATACCTAAGGAAGCTCGTCATTTGAAAGGCTAAAACACAACCACCGTTGAGAGAGAAAGGGAATAAGAAGTTACTAAGCGAACAACCCTTCTTAATTTGATTTGGAGATCAAATCTAAGGTATTATATTATTCTTTTCTTGATTAGGCTAATTAATATTGTTTCTTGCACTTGCAATAACTAGATCGTTTGTTTTGAGTCGAATAATTTTTTTGTTTTATTCCTTGCTATCTAAGCATCAAAACTTTCAATAACACCATCTAGATTTTCAATCTTTGTTAGAATATTGTTCCCGTAAAAGAGTGCAAATCAACAAAAATGTTTCTTTAATAGTTTTAGTCTATGGATTTGTTTTCACAAAAGCCTATTTTTTTTTACTCTATCAATATATTGTTGTTGTTGTTGTTTTCATTGGTGTTGTTGCTTATTAGTAAAATTATATAACGATTATAAGATAATAATTAAATATTGATCTTTAAAGGGCATGTTCGGTTGTCACGGAATATATTATTCTAGATGTGATTTCACGGGTACGCAGAACCCACATATTAAATTTTCACAAATCCATATTCATGGTTATGCAAGAAAATGGTTATCAGAATATACTGAAATAAATGTTTGGTTATATCGGGAAAATAGTTATGAGAAATAATTTGAGAAACATATTCATAAGAAAGAGAGACACGGATTAAATTAGATAACAAGTAAGAAAATTATTTATGAACTAATATTATTTATTTAATTAAATTAGAAGCAAAATAAGTAATCTGAATATTACTACAATTAAGAAAATTATAATTAATATTGCTTTTTTTATTATCAAATTTTCTCTGCAAAACCAATTGTGTAAATCAGATGCATGAATGCATCGAGTTAATTATAACTCAATCAAATATTCAACATTTTTTTCTTGCTTCTTAAACGTGTTGTATCATGAACAGATTAAAACTCCAATCAAAATTCATGATGTACTTGAAATGTAGTTCACCAATTTCTCTGCATATAATTGGTGGATGAAACTTTTATCTTTTTTTGTCTAGACTCATCTTGTCAATAAATTTACGTCATGTCAGAATGCCAATTTTATTTATGCTAAATATAAACTATACACAAATTTAAGTTTCATACATGAATTACTGTTCCCATTAATTGGTCATCCCAAAACCTACTTGGATCTCATATTGGTTGCAAGTTCTAAACTTAAATGAAAAATTAATTGTAAATACTTAAAAGTTGAAATATTTGACTCTATTTTATTTAATTAAAAAAATAAAATATTTTAATTTTCGGAATATTATACATAGCTTTCAATCTCTCACTCCCTAAATTAAAAGTCGAAGAGATCTAGATTGGAACTAATTGTCTATTTCCATAACTCTGTCAAACCCGAACACTTTGAAAAAGTTTCCAAAGTTTGGACCAGAGAATCAAATTCTTGATTCTTAAATAAGGTCCATTGAAAAACGCATACGAATTATGCTTTTTTTTTATCTGATACCTGCCCATACAACTCATCTAGTCCACAAGCGTTTGAGCTATGAACTAAGCATCTGTACTTAAAAAGCATCCATGTCTTACAGTGAAACAAAAATACAATTCATAGGCAGATGGTATGACAATTCCTGCAGTAAATTAAAAATAAAAATTTCATCCTCACGAGTTTCTTTCATTTCATTTCATTTTACAACAAATAATCCAAAAAAATTTGCTAATTTAATTCCTTCGTATGCTAGCAAATTCTCTACATTGTACTTTTTTGGAGACCCAAAATGGCAAACAGATTCTCTAAATCAGTTATAAATGTGAAGAGATAAACAAAATACTTTATCATCTTTGATTTCACTAATTTAAGCGGGTAAATAACAATCAAGAGAAACAAAAAAAATTTCTTTTGAAAACGTGATTCCGCCCAAGATACACTTTGCCATCTAATTCCATAAGCTATGTTCTTTTTTTTTTCCAGCCCATACAGAACAATACTACAAACATATGAGAATAAAGTACTTCAACAGTTGAACCCATCCCATCCCTTGATCCACAAATGCCAAGATAATGGATTCTATTCTTCTTGGAGGAGCAATTTGCTTCTTAGAACTAAGATTCATCCAAGACCCAAAAAAAAATCTCTTGGATTTAACCAATTGCATCAAGGACCTTAAATTTGTTTATAGCTACAGTTTTGTCCCTCCCTCTACATGTTCAAGCCCATCTTGCAAGAAGGGACATAAGACCAGCACCAAGTAAGAGTGTGATGTGGGTCCCAAATTGAAGTCTCCCGTTAGTCTGAACTCTTGGGTGCATGAAATCAGCAGCCAAGAGGTCGACTAGTGCCATATAAATTAAAATACCAGCTGAGGCCGCATTAAATACCCCCTCGACTATCAAGGCTGTTGAACTGTTCTGGTCATAGATTGATGAGACACCGATGCCTAGTGCAATCCCAACAGGAGTTGTAAGAGAGAAAAATGTTGCCATGATTACTGTTGCTCTTGCCTTGAAATTGGCCTATAGTTAAAAAGGCAGAGAGAGATTGAGTGTTATATACTTATATGTAATAAATTAATACTCTCTGGTGAATTAGCTAGCAGTGATCAGGTAAAAATTTGCCAGCATGAATGAAGTTTTATGCATTAATTGAAATTCATATCACACTATTCTCAAAAAATTTGAGAACTCAATCAATTTGTATTATGAGGGAAGTTTACTATATAAATTCAAATTCATGCCATTTTATTCTACAAAGTTTTAGAAAACTCAACAAAAATTAACCACTTAATTAAACTAGCCAACATTTACTATTACGAATTGAGTGAAAGAGACATTTGACTTGTAGTTAATATGCATCTGACAGTTCTTGTGCACCTCCATTTTTAAAAAATTATAAATAAGACAGAATTCTTGTACACCTGCTAAATACACAACAAATTGCATGGAAGCGATGTGACTCAAGAAGTTATATAGTACCAAACTTTATTCATCTGTATGTGACAAGATATAGAAGAACCTGAACAATGCAGCCACCAAGCCCAACACCTTCGAAAAATTGATGGAAGCTAAGTGCACCAACAAGAGGCCTAATAGTGCTTGGCCTCAAAGAAGCACCCAAAGAGACTCCAATTATCACAGAATGTACCAATATTCCCAATTCTAGTACCTGCATTTGTAACAAATTTCATTATCATTGATTAAAAATAATCAAACCAACGAAACAATACCCTGCACAAAACATTTACTAACAGCAAGAGTTGTATGCAATATCTGTCTAATTAATATCACAAAGACCAAAAATCAGCCCAATTGATAGTCGATAGAGACAACTTGGTCCAGGGAATGCCAGTTTGAACAGCTGTCTTTCCGTAATAAATGGATGGACCACAACAAAAATGCACATATTAACTATGTAAAGGAATTTGCAATTACATCAAGCAATAGTTATGTGCCAACCACTTTAGACACCATATTTTGAACAAATGAAAGTGATACAAACCAACATGAAAGTTTAGGCTGTTTAGCAGAACATGGCTTGGAAAGAACCATCCAATAGGCAACAAGTGGTCTTGATGGTGAATTTTCCACTTGTTGGAATTATCAAGCCCAATCCACATAATGTTCTTCAAGGCACGCGCACACAAAATATCTCTCCAAATAATACGGTTCCTATTTTAGTCCAAGTTGTTATCACAAGGCTTCTTGTGGACTTGTGTACCACAAATATATTAATACTGAATAACAATGATTAACAATCTGGTATTATTGCATTATGATAATGACACAATCAACTGTTGAGTGAGCTTGATGTGAAATGACTACCACTGAATAAAATTTCATAATTTTCTTTCCTATAAAAAAAATCATAATTTTCACACCAATACATCTGTGCTCACTGTATAAGATAACTAGCAACATAAGAAAGTGATATGCATTTATAATAATCATTAAATACTTTCTCTTTTTCAAATCGTCTGGCTAAGATTAGATAAAAGTAAATTAAGTAAAGTCCCATACTGGCATTCCAGAAAGATGAGCTATGTGTGATTGGAGGAGTGGAGGAACTTATAGGGGTCATGTCACAAAAGTAAGACATATTCTAAGCAGAGTGGACCAAAGAGTGATCTATGGAATAAAAGAAATCGCAGTTTTGTTCAACCCAGAATAAAATAAATGTCCAGTCGAAATTATAAGTTGGAAGCATGTGTTGAAACCGTTAGCCACAATGGGTACCTTTTGTCCAAGTGGACCTAATGAAAGAGAACTCTATAAAACGAAAGGAATTCTAGTCCTGCATGATACACAAAATAATGCCATCCAAATTATACGGTGGAAGCATATGTCAAAACTATTAGCCACAAAGAATTTGATTGAGCTCTTTTTTTGTCACATTTCCATGGAAAATGACAAAAATAGACTACTCGGCTTGCAAAATTCCATGATTCTAATGAAAATAACAAGACCAGGTCCTTTCGATTGGCTAAATTTCTATTTATTTTGATTTGAGGCCTCAAGATCTTTTTAGATTGAGAATTAGATTTTAAACTCCAAAAGGATTCTTTTCCTTAAATGGACAGAAGTTTTTACCATTGGCATGGTACTGTAGTACTGAACCTTTGAGAATGGTATTGGACAATCTTTCACAATACATACTTGATTTATTTGTTCCTGGCTATCTAGACCTACCTACATGAACTTCACTGCTTTGCATCACTCAGATTGTCCAGTATACTTTTACAGGATAAAAGTTGGTTGTTAAAAAGAATGCACTTGCTATCTGACAAATCAGGACAACAGAAACATCAGAATTTTTGTCACTTTCCACAAAGGATCAAGGATTGATAAAAATAATAATGTTTAGGCTGATGGTGGGTGTGATATTTAGCAAAAAGAAAAAGGAAAAAAAAACACTGAAAAAGACCTCTGAATATCAGCCTTATTTTTTACTAATTTTTGTTTTCTTTAGTCCTTCCACCAATATTTCAAATTCGGACCCTCTTCTTTTTCACTTTGTCAAATCAATGCCTGCACTAGAGGACTTCTATTGAAAATAATTTTTTTTTTGAGGTGAACTTCTATGGAAAATATTGATGATACATATATTCTGAACATGGTGGGGACCAAATTAGATACCTAAAATAGCCTTGGAGCTTAAAATGGGCAGAAGTATATGGATCCTTTCTACGTTACCCCACAAATAGTCCTGATGGAATTCGTACATCCAGCACTTAATTAAATGGATAAGGTCGATTCCTCCATCCAATTGTGTGAAATTCATGAACCCCTGAAAGTAAAGTGCTTTGAGGGGTCATCCTGCCTATACAAAAAAAGTTCTCTTCTAACTGAATAGCTTTGGCCCAATCAATTAACAAAATATCTTAAGAGAAACAATTTGCTGATTCTAAATAAGTGTTTGGATTCCTCTCCTTTTACTTTAAGATTAGAAGACCAAAGTTAAAACCAAGACGAACAGAGCATCAAGAAGCAATTAAGAACCCGCATTAACAAGAGAGTGGTAACATTTACCTGAGATATAACTCGGTGCCGCATTAGCGTGTCATCCGTCGACCCTTCTGGCAATGACCCTCCCACCATGTCAGATTGACCATGGGAGTGTACAGGCCCATGTGAATGCCCGTGTGTCGCGTGCACGTGCATGTGCACATGGCCAGCATGAGCCCCTCCTGCCGGGTCCCCCTCCATCTCCTCTTCGTCCAACGGTCTTGCTTTGCTGAAATGAGATCGCTTGTAGTAGCTTGTCGCAGCTGAGTCAATCATCATTGTTACTATTGCTGATGCCATGGCCACAAAGCCTGCCACAGGGAACTTGTGCCATGGGCCATTGCTGAAAAATGGCAATGTTATTGTTGTCAATTTTAATTTTTGGTCTTTTCTATTCACAAAGAAATAAGTAACCTATGAATTAAGAGGGACCTGTTTGTACAATGTCCAATTTTGAAGTTTCTCATATTAATCTAGTGACTCGAATTAAGGATTTTTTGTGACCTAGAGCAGTCAAAAGCAAAGCCATCCCGTAAAAGAAAGGAGGACGGATCTAATGCCAAAGTTAGTTCCAAATCGGTGCCAATGAAATAAATTTTAAATTATTATTTTAAAAAAAATTGATAACAAAACTAATTGATTCAATATATCATGCATATCATAATCTACACATATGTAAAAACAAAAAAAAGGATCACATCGATTTTGATTCGGCAAGCATCAAGAGCTAACAAAATTAATGAATTAAATTTTAGCAATTTAAACCCCCTCATTCAAATCATACAATTCTTTTACATGCACGTGTGTAATTTGAGATGATACAAAACACATTCAACAGTTTAAATTTTTCAATCTAAACACGAATCTAAAAGTGGTACTGTTTGGCACCGATGACTATTGACATTGAATCTTGTCTCAAAAGAAAATTATGTCATGTGGAAAACTAGAAAAACTATCCCTTTGTCTAATTTATCCTCAATTGAACTTGCAAAACATAATATAATTCAACTATTTAATTAACAGCTTTACATATCTTGAGCATCCTCATTTATTCTCCTTCAACAAAAAGATAGATAAGACTTAATATCCAATTACTAAGCTGAAAAATTATTTTGTTGAAGGCTACATTTGTGGTTTCCACTGGACTATTAATCCATGGCTATTTTATAATTACATATCGCTATAAACATAAAAAAAAAATTATGCTATGCATTATATAAGTACCTTGTCTCCTTGACAAGACAATGTGAGGTCAACCCATTAAATGCGTCGGGTAGAATATGTACCATCCCTGTGGCCAAAATAACACCAGCAGCAAAAGATTTCACCATGAAAAAAATGTCGTTTTCAGGATTAAATGCTCGTACTGATCGGCCGAGAATTGGAATCAGAACCCCAATTGCGCCAGCACAAAGAATTGAAGCTATAGATATGAGTTTCAATTCCAGGGCCCGTTGGAAATCTCTTCCCTCAGCGGTTTTGGTGCAATCACAAGAGCAGAGCGCTTGGAGAGGGAGAAGCGAGAGAAAGAGAGCAAGGGAAAGGAGGCTTGGGTTTGCACTTCCCATGGCGAAAGAGAGGAGAGAGATGAGAGAGCAAACGGAAAAGGGGTTTGTGCGACTGAAGCAGAGGGATGTTTAAATAGGGGGATGGTGAGAGAGGGAGGGAGACTGAGAGTGTGGAAACTGTGAGCTCATTCGCTCATCTTTTTTTTTTTTTGGGAGGAGTTATTATAAAATAAAATAAAAATTACAGGTGTTAACTATCTCCTGCTTTCTCCTCTTTAAAGTCGGTTGAAGCATCCACAATTGATGAGTGATGCTTTTAAAAATATATTTACTGTTAATTATAATTGGCGTGAAAGAATATATTATTTAAATTTAATCTTCAGTTAGGTTTGATGTGAAACATTTTATATTATTTAATGTAATTATAGTGAATTAATTAAGTTGAATTGAAAAGTGTACTGAAGAAAAAGAACGGCTAAAAGTAGAGATTGAAATAATCTGATTGAACTTCAAGAAGAAGGAATCAAAGGAGAAATGGGTTTGAAAAAGTTTCAAGAATCTATTCCAATTAATAATATGATAAATTGACCTTTATATTTAAGAAAAGAAAAAAAGAAACATAAAATGTGAGTCACATCATAATTTTTGTTATCATCTATATAATAAATTTAATAATCAATTCTTTATTTTACCTCGTATAATGACATGAAGAATATTTCTAAATATAAGTTATTCCTCGACATTTTAAGTAGAACGAAACATAAAATATATTTACTGTTAATTATAATGGATGTGAAAGAATATATATTATTTAAATTTAATCTTCAGTTAGGTTAGATGTGAAAGAATATATTATTTTATGTAATTATGATGGATTAATGAAGTTGAATTGAAAAGTATATTGCCGAAAATGAATGGCTAAAAGCAAAGATCGATTTACAAGTAGAAGGAATCAAATGAGAAATGGGTTCAACAAAGTTCAAGACAAAGTACAAGAATCTATTCCAATTAATAATATAATAAATTGGCCTCTTTTTAAAAAAAGAAACATAGAATACAAGTCGCATCATAATTTTTGTTATCATCTATATAATAAATTTAACAATCAATTCATTTTTTTTTACCTCACATAACGACGACGTGAAGAATATTCATAAATATAAGTTATTCCTCAATATTTTAAGTAGAACTAAAAAACATGCTACATAAACAACATTATTTTTAATGCATCGGCCTTTTGACATCCTGATGCTTTTAAAAAGAAAACCTAATTCTTTTTTTACTTTTCATATATATATGCATGTTGGAAATAAATAAATAAAAACTAAAATCTTATAAGTTATATCCACTTTTTTTATCTTAAGAAAAAAAAATTTATAGGTCAGTCATTAATTTCTAATATGATATTTATGAGGCACGAATTTTGGGGCATTTATTTGTCCTATATGTGTAAGTATGCATCATTTTCGGGATAGTTTAAACTCTAAAGGAGTGTAAAATAAAATATGAGAGTTCCAATACCTCATGCATTTCATACCTCATATTATATATCTTCGTTTCCATAGTTCAAATTGTTGATCCAAACTAAAATATACTTGAGGACAAAACTTTATAATTTTTGAATTTTTTTTACAATTTTTAATATTAGTAGAAAATCAATATTTTTGAATGGTCCAAAAACAGTGATTTTTTATTTTTTAAAAAATAATAAAAATTCCGCAAAAATTATAAAACTTTATCCCACACATATTTTCCTCAAAATAAAACCGTGCCTGTTTGCCAAACCGTTATACGTGATGTGATACAAAAGTATCATTTTCAAGAAATTGGAGATGGCTAAGAAATACCCTCTTCAAACTTCAAAAGCAATTATGGCCGGGTTTAGATGGCGTGTTCTAACTTGTAGCGTTGTAGAGAGAGCTAGGGAAACTACAAACTACCAGTGTTGACAGAGTGTTGACATCCTGGAGTAATTCCCTTCTCGGTGCGGTTCTCTGTTGGTTTAGGATCCGCATCCGAATGAGAAGGATACTGGATAGTGTATATCAGTATGTATATAGATGTTTAATTCCTTTAGCGGGTTGTATTGTCAGATCCTCCAACCCGGCTCGCCCTAGTTAATTTCGCCCGCGCTCTTTATGTTGTTATTTACTAAATTTGTATTTTCTTTTTTGATACTTTATTGCTTGTTGGTTTTCTTACATAATTTTTTTTGGGTGATGTTTGGCATATCTTGAGTCTATAGCATTACATGCATTAAAAATAATGTTTATTTTGACAATTTTATTTTTTTCACATTAAAAAAAAAGATCGAATTAGAAAATATATTAACGGGTATATTGTTGGATATATAAACATGTTAAATCAAATTTCATGTAACTTAAGTACTATTTGGCGATGCATCAAAAGCTGTGAGCGCTAAAATATGTACTAAGGTTCTCGCTTTTTTTAGAGTCTGCAACAACAAATGACAGCCTCTAAAAATAGAGTCACCATTTATCATTGCGTCCTGGTAAATATGAAATTCCTCAGTTTCAGAGAATTTTTTATTTTGGAAATAGTATCAATAAAAAATTTGTTTTTTTTCATAGCCCTATAGTATTGAATAACTTTAACATTTTTTTTATGATTATCCATATCATCAAATAATCTCTCCCATCTAATAATTTTTTTTCTAAAAATCTTGAATTATAGAAATACTTAAATGACAATAAAAAGGAGTTTGCATGTCTAAGAGTTTCAAATTAGCATCAATAGAATGACAATGCAATGTTACCATGATGCACTTATTTTGTTATATTGGAAAACGACCGAAAGTGAGGTTGACTCGAGTCTTACATCCGTGGGACCCGATTAAAAAGGGTTGTAGAAAAAATGGGAACGAACAGCTTTCTAGGTAGAATCCGATCCATCAGAGCAACGTCATCTAAAATAAATTTATGTCGAGCATTGATCACTGTACTAAACTACTAATTGTACTGTGATTCGTGTATTTCGTAGCGAGAGCAAGTTTGATGGATTCAAGACTTCACTTTAAAATTTGTGCGTATAAAATTGATGCGAGAGAGCATGACTTAAAACAGAGTGTGCAAGTCTTAAAGTAGATCGGACAGTTTTGAAATTCATCAAATCGGACCTACTCTGTAGTTATCATCAAATCTAACTACAGGTAGCATGCCATTCTTTTCCGATATGTTATTATTAATCTATTTTATTTATTTATATTTATATTAATATTAATACGAATAAATGTATTGAATATCAAATATCATAGAATGAAAAATAAAAAAATTCATAACTAATTTTACCACATTTTTATAACTATTTCAATGCATTTTCATGTACAAGAATTTTCGTAAATTAATTTATAAATTATCATATCTTTAAAATAACACACTGCATAATTTGGTAACAATCAAACAAACTCTTAGAAAAAAAATATATCTTAATACACAACACGACACAACACCTCACGTAATCACGCGAGCTGCGGGTGATCAAGATAGTTGATCTTACAGGCTAAATTTAATCAAATTTGAAATATCTACTAAAAAAAAAAGACGGATGAGTAGACTCGTGATTAACTTGCCTAGTTGAGTGCTTACATCAGAGGCCCCACGTGCTTGGCTGAGGCTTTTGGAATTAATTAAATTAATACCCGGAGTTCTTTTTCCTTGACAAATTTTTTTTGGTTGAAAACCTACAGACCACCACACCGATAGAAAAAAATATAAAATAACTGTTACATACATGTAAATAATTTTTTATCAATGAAAAATCGTAAGATGGCACGCCCTTAAAAAAAACTGTTACATTAGACAACTAACGAGTATTTATGAAAATATACAGCTAAATAAAATAAAAAATGCGCAGAATATATGCATCTTTGTAAATTTGATCATTCTTACTTAGTGAGGTTTCGCATATCATAGCTGAGAAGATCGGAAACTGAATTGACTGGATCAAAATAGTCACACATCAGCTGATAAAGAATTGAATCAAACCAAACTAGAAACTAAATTAACCAATCTACGGCAGTCACCTTTAAACATAAAGAGAAGAAAAAGACATAAGAAAGCAACACACAAATATTAAACTAAAAGAAGAAGAAGATATACCTACTGTACACAGATGGGAGATCACTCAAAGACAAGAAGGCACCTACGATTGAGATGTCCATGACTTTTTTTCCTTTCCCGATCGCCTCAGATTGCTTTTCTTATCTCGCCCTGCTTTTCCTTTACTCACCGCTTGACAAATTTGTTAAACAGACTCCAGATAATATTTTACCACTTTCGCTCTAAGGAATAAAAAAACAATGTTTTACGATAAATTTAGAATCGAATATCAACTCTCTGAGAAAATATTTTAATTTTATATTTTTTTTATATTTTTTTACATGTTGAAGTCTAAATTTATTTAGATATGTAATCATCACATGTACTTTTATTATTTTTATATCATTTGAATGTCATTTGTAATAAGTAATAAGTATGTCATTTAGTTTGAGATTTTTTATGAAAATATGTCAAAAAAATGTGTGTGCCATTTTTATGATATTTTTTTTGTTTACTTATAATATACATCCGTTATAATGCACAAACACAATACTGATAATTGCCATGATACATCTAAATCAAAAAAATTTGCTTCAGATTGAGAAATGGTTTTGCTAACATTGTAAAGAAACCCAACAAAAAAAAAACCTTCTCAACCATTTAAAATATGAAAATAAATATGTTGTTATTCCTTGGAAATAATAAGAACTTGTTTTTCCGATTCTAACTGTTGGTCTTTGTTGAAATTAGTGCATAAAATAAAACAGATAGTTTTTTTTTTATGCACAACCCAAAAACACAGTCATATGTCTTTTTTTCTACTGTGAGGAATTGTGCCAGATTTTTGCGGTCATTATCAAATTGTACGGAATATTAAATACATGCAATATTAAAAAAAAAATGCACTAGTAACTTCATCTTGATTTTGTAATATGGTTAATGAAAATATATTTATTAACGGTATTTGTTTAGACATACGATGAATCTTAAGATTGCAACTAACTTACTTGGTGACGTTGTAACATATTCAAGCAAATTTATTAGGGTTTAGAAACTAAAATATTACGTAGCATTGAATATGTTTCCTATTTCGATTGTTTTTTTTAGAATCAAATTTTCTACCGAGCGCTACGCAGACGCCCATCAGGGGCTCAGATTCAGGGGAATTCTATCCAGTGAAGTAACTCAATTTTTAGATTTTAGATCTGGACCGTCCGATTTGAATCCGCGATAATTTATTCTGAAGTGGAGCACACACAATTCAAGCGACGGATTTGAATCTGTCATTCTCTTGAGTTGTGTATGCTCCACTTAGGAATGGATTGCCGCAGATTCGAATCGAATGGTCCTGATCCAAAACCCAAAAATTAGGTTACTTCAGGGGATTAGGGTCCGGAGCATAAATTCGGATCATGAACTCAAATTTTTAATTTAAATCCGGACAAATTCAATTTGTGGTGAAATATATGGAATTCTATAATATTTTTACCCGTGCAAATCCAACGATCCGATCTAAACTCAAAATTTAAGTTACTTTTGGTGATAAATTACCAACCACAAGATAAGGCCCATTGACCGAACGCCATGTGTAAAGTTGGAAAAAAAAAAAAGCCTCTATTAGTTTTTTTTTATAGTTGAAGGTGAAATACCGCCAAAATAGGATTCAGATCCGCTGAAATTCAAAATTCATGAACAGTAATTCTGAAATCTCTGAAATCTGTGATCCAGCTGTTCAATTTTTTATGTGCACGCATATCAAAATAACTAATTTTTCTGTGCGTGGCATCTCGAAACAATTCAATAACTAGATCTCGAATTTCATAAATTTCAGGATACTGTTCATGCCCATGAATTTCAGCAGAGTTGGATCCGCCAAAAGATGGTTGACACTTGACAGACTCCATTAGACATTAGTTATCTTCATTCATTGCAAATTCTATCAATTTCAAAAAATGCCGAAGTATTTATTCATAGGAAATAAAAAAATAGAAAATAACAGGGTAAAATTTTATTAATAAGAAGGCAAAATCATAGATTTGTGTCCCTAGAAATCATACTGCAATCTCTGCAAAAAAAAGAAAAATTATAAATGTGAGACTTCAAATGAGAACAAAATCCTAAAAAAAAAAATCTAAATTTAAGACGTCAAATTAGACAAAAGAAATACTCAAAGAGGAGGAGGCAATAAGGTGTAAAAAAAGAGCAGTTGATTATTCTTCTGGGATAGTGATGGGAGTTAAAAAAAAACAAGATCATGTGGGGGTGGGGTGGGAATTTGACGTCCACTTAATATTTTTGTATTGTTTTTTTTATTTGTTGTCTACTTTGGAGTACCATTTTTTTAATTTTCTTTTTCCATTTTTTTTTTAATTTGGTGTCCCACCTTTAGTTTTTTTTTTTTTTTTTTTTTTTTTTTTTTTTTTTTTTTTTTTTTTTTGCAGTGGCTTCTGTATGATTTGGCGTCCCGTGGGAACACCAAACCGTGATCTTGTCTTTGTATATATAAATCCACCATGTCGTTTCCTATTTTTTTTTTTTATATTTCCCGTGCATAAAAATTTTGGGAAAAAATAAGCACAGTTTTTGAATTTTTTTTTCCAAACAACAATACAAAATTCAGGCAATAAGTTTGCTTTCTTAGTTCCAATATTATTTTTGTTATAATTTTTCATATATACTTTTGCAATTTTCTGATTTTGTTTTGTGTACTAACTTAAATTACGAATATAAGTATTAAATGTGATAAAACGTGACTAAGATATCAAAATTATGGTACGACCGTTTCTTGTTATTTTGATCACAACACGTAAAAAATTAAATTAATCACGAAAACAAATCTAAGTTAGTATAGTGAATTAAATTAATTCACTGGTCATTAGCCGTCATTAAAACATTGTTGTTCTCCATCCATATATTCTTGACAAAACAAATATTTGTTATATAGGGAATAAAATATTATTTGTTGACTATGTTATTATGTTAACGAATGACGGATGAGATAACTATTTCATGATAACTCATATTTATAAAGAGGTAGATTCAAATACATTTATTTTTTATGTCTCAATTTTTAGAGCTATAATAATTTAAAATTTAAAATTTAAATGTTAAAATATAACTGTTAAATATGATACATATTATTTTTATATATATGTACAAGTAAAAGATCACAATATTTTGATTTGTTGTAATTAGCATCAAAAGCTTATAAAAATACACTGTCACTGATAAATCTTGAACATTAATTTGTCAATTTATTGGTTCATATAAAACTAAAATAAAAGTGATAATTTTTTGTGTATGAAAAAATAACAATATATAGTTTATCTGATGATTTTATTTTAACATATAAATTTTAAACTTTTTGTTATTAAAAAATTAAAAATAAAGAAAATGAACGCAAAACAAATTGAGACATATGAAGCCACCTTATTTTGAAATATCTTTGGGCCGATTTTGGTCTCGGCTTGGAAGCTTCATTCAAACGAAGCCTTTGTGAAACAAATGGGTTGTGCGGAACAAGTCATCATGAAGGAGCTTGATATTTATTTTCAGGTAGAGAAAGCATGAATAAAAAATTCATATGTAAAATTGTGTCAGCGTTTTTAGTTTGTTTAGCTCTGTGTGTTTTCTAAGAAATACAATGTAACAACTAGTTTGTAATTTTTTAAATTAATAAAATTGCCTAGGGTTTTTACTGCTAAAAAAATTAACGATGGGATTTTGAAATTTGGAGAGGACTACACATTTTATCACAGAATATATATTCGACTATTGTAAAAATACATATTCGTTTATTTAGTTTAAAAATAATTAGTGACAAGCTCTGAACCGCTTCACCTAGGAAACCCCCGGAAATCAGAGACAGTGCTGAGGAGATTTTGAAGACGAAGTTTTGAGAGTCGTCCATCCGCTTTGCTTCTCCACCCACCACTTGCCCCCCCTCGTCTGCCCGACCTATCTCGATTCGCTTCTTTCGAGCGGATGATTATGTTGCCGTTCAACGCTCTGTCTCACTTCGTCCGAGCAAGTGCTTCCGTCCAACAGATCTGGTCACTGCTCTTCGATCCGTCTCGACTATCCGGGTTCGACTGAGGGTGTTGTAAATTCGTTTCGTCCGTTGTAGCATCTAATATAACTATATATGAATAAGGTACATTTATGGTTAATGATGAAGATGGTGCATTGATAATGACTCTTTCCTCTTCCTCCTCCCGTTCTTCTTCTTCCCCTTCCTTCTTCTTACCTCCTTCCTTGTCTTTTCTTTAAAAAAATCAGGCACAAATCTTATCTGAGCACGAAGGCTCCCCTGGATACCCCTCTCGCACTGATTACAACAGCGCCGTTTGGTGCTAACGACAAAAAAATATGCAAGCTCACAATCTATCAATCTGAGCACGAGCACAGAAAATCATGCAGGCTCAATACATATCTACCGATCTGAAGCCGAAACTTTTGATTCTGCTTTTATTTTCTGATTTTCTTGTCTACTTTTTGTAAAGGGGTTAAGTTGTAATATTTTATGTACTGGTACAAATGATGTATGTACTCGTATGAAACTGTGTGTAATTAGTTTGTCCTGATTAATAAAAATACCTACGGGTTTTAAATAAATAAAAATAATAATTAGTGACTGCCGCAATGTGTTTTGGAAAAGTTCAAATATATTTAAACAATTATTTTGAACTTGTAAAGTTCTCATTAGAATCAATCAAAATACACTTCACTATTATATAATATATATTTGACTATTGCAAAATATACATAGTAGGTACAAACTTCGAAGCGGTTTGTAAATGGTTGAAACATTTGATTTCGATGAAGTACCAAGTCAATTGGAAATAAATCTGCTGCGATTCTCCGCAGGTCTCTGTCTTTTCAAATTCAATTATTTGTTTTTTTTAAAGCACAAATTAAAAAAAAAATGATTTTTATATACGAATTTCAAAACAAATGAATAATTGAATTTGAAAAAACAGGTTCTTGCGATTCCAAATAATCGCAGCAGATTTATTTTCAAGTCAATTACCAATTACTTTTCAAATGGGATCGAATTCGATCTCAGCTCGTACAATTGACCTAACATAAAGGACACCAAAAGCCATACAAGTGCTCAGCGAACCTGATGAATAAGACTCAATTGGACTCTGAGAGTTGAGGTGGTGAAATTTGAGTTGAATTGTGAGTGCTATGTACCCCACTTTGATTGGTGACCACTCGTTTATTGAGTTGCGCATGCATCTTATGTTCGAATAGTTTGAGTTGTACCTTAAAAAGAAATGATCTTTTTAAGAATAACTAACTAGTTTTTGATTCAGTGATAAATACACATAATCTCTATGTGAGAGGTCATGAGTTCAAAACTCAGATGAGAGTATTTTTTGTTGTTGTACAAATAAGAGTATTAAATAGCTGGATGACTTGACCTCCAATCTTTACTAATAGAAAAGAAATGTTTGCGCCTTCCATTCGAAATTTTTAGTTCAAATCTTTCAATCCAATCAAACTTGAAATTTTTTCTTATACACTTCACTAGGATGTTCATCGGGTCCGGTTAAATTAATTTTAAATCAAACTGAGAGAGTTCGGTTTAAATAGTACGGTTTTTTTATTAAATAAATCGATTCGGTTTATTTTTTAAAATTGGTTTAATAATTTGGTTTGGTTTAGAAACTTTAAAACAGATTAGACCGAATCGACCGAAAATTTTAAACTCATCTCCGTCTAAATCAAACATTTAAAAGAAATTCAAAAATTACAACATAATGTATATTGCTTTGTTCGGTATAAAACCAGTTAAACCGAACCAAACAAAAATTTTAAATCCATCTTTAAAAAATTCAAAGAATTAACGAAATATATATTTATTTTAATAATTAATATCTTATTTCGGTTCAATCGAACAAGCTGAAATTTACTTCAGTTTGTTCAGTTCGAGTTGATTTTTGAAAATCGAATTTTTTTTTTGAAACGAAATATGGAGGTCTAGCCTCCCGATTCCATTGATATGTTGACACCAGTGGTGTCAAAAAAAGTACATTTTGTTTTCTAAATTAAAGGCAAAATAAAACAAAATTACAATAATTTAACAGAAAAAAACAGATAAAGATTTTATTTGTAGACATTAGCTCGTCCTCTCTTCATGTGATTCCAAACCAGCTCTGAGCCTCTTGTGCGATTTCTCCTGCCAATATGTCATACTCCTTTGCTTTATCTGTAAAAATTCGTCTACATCTTTCTCTCCAAGTGACAAAACAGATGACCACCTGCATTTGTCTTATGCTTTTCTCCTCTGTCCGGCAAACAATACTGGCAGGATCTGATGCTTGGTACCAGTCTCGGGGGGATAGTGAAGGTAACATTCTAGTAAGATGTCTCTTCATTCGTGTTATATACCCACATTCCTGGAACAAGTGCTGTGCTGTTTCCGATTGCATTTTATACATGGGACACATATTTGGCATTTGCCACCCCCTTTTAATGAGATTATCTATGGTTAATAGTCGGTTGTTGTGCATTAACCATATAAATATCATTACCCTTCCCGGGCCTTTAATATCCCAAATATATTGTGCATCTGTATGTGCATCAGTTCCTTGTTCCTTTTCCATTTGTATGTAAAAGGATTTTACTGTGAAAATACCTTTGTCGCTCCATTTCCACTTCACTTCATCTTGCTGGCTTTGATCGGGTGCGTAGTTTTGCAATTCTGTGAGCAGCTGCTGATGTTCCTGTTGTGCCCATACCGACATCAGTTGCGGTATCATTAACTGCCACTGGTTGCCCTGCCTTGCCTGCTGCACTGTGATTTTTTTGTTTTCTGCATACTGGTACAGTGTGGGGTACTTCTCACATAATGGTTGTTGAGTCCAGTTATCTGTCCAGAATCTTATCCTATCTCCTCGGCCTAGCTTGAATTGGATTGAGTTCTTCATGAGCGGTAGTATTTCTGTAAAGCTTTTCCAAAATCTTGAAGGGATTGAGATTTCCCAAGGCCTGACATTTTGCCTTACCACTATCTCCATCCATAGCGGTCTCTCTATCTGATGCCACTTCCACATCAGTTTTGCCAGTAAAGCCTTGTTCATTATGTATAGGTTTTTGACACCTAAACCCCCTGATTTCTTTGATCTTGTCACTAAATTCCACGATGCCAAACTCATGTATCTGTTTCCCTCCACGTGTCCTTTATGACCATGCCACAGAAATTTCCTTCTGATTTGATCTATTTTCTTGATAACCCATTTGGGCAATAAGAAAACTTGCATCATGTATATAGGTACCGCTGTGAGTGTTGCGTTTAACAGTGTAATCCTTCCTCCTATAGAGAGCATGTCTAGTTTACCTATTTTAATTCGGTTTGAACCGAAACGATGAACACCCCCAGCCTTTTTTTATTCATTTTTTTTCCTTTCTACCCTGGCATATAATTAAAATTTCTTCCTTCCTTTCTCTTATACAGTTGCTATCTATCAGATGCTTCTCTAATTTCTCTCTCTCTCTTCTCTCTTTTTCCTCTCCCAAAATCGGTAAGGTAATGGATAACCCATAAAAATGTCTCCTCGCAATTTGACTGGAGTAATTGCCACCTCCGATGATCTTTATAAAATACAGAATCATGTTTCAGACCACAGCTAGCGCGGCTCAAAACCTTGTTGGCTTCACTACTCATAATTAAATACATATTAAGGCATTATTCTTTAGGTATTAAGACCTTAACCACTTTTATTATAGTCATCTCTCGATACTCCGTGCTCCCGGAGTTTACTGTCGTTCATTGCTTCCTATTGTCAACCCTACGTAGTGCAGCTGGTATGACATCAGGTTTCTCCACAGGAGAACCTGAGTTCAATGGGACAAATTTGGGTCTGATGCCCATTGGACTCAAATTTGAGTCCGATGGATAGCATAACCGTCCGATTTGCTTTAATAATCATGTGCACAGATATTAATGCAAATACACAAGGATATTAAAGTAACATGCATAGATCTTAAAGAAGATCGAACGGTTATGGAACCCATCGCACTCAATTTGAATCCGATGGACATCGGACCCAAGCTGCTCTCGAGTTCGATTCATGGCTAGCGCAAATTTTGTATTGCATTTATTTTAAAATTTAGGACAAATTTACATAAGTGCGCAAATTAAATTGCATGGATTAAAAAATATTAATACATGTAATTAATAATTTCATACAATTAATAATTAAGATATTCATGTGAAAAAAGATCACTGCTCAGACCCTTTAGCAATGGATGTCAAATTGTCAAGTGGGTCAATCTTGATCCAGTTGACTTGAATAAAGCGTTGCGATAGACTTGTCACTATAGTGCCAGTAAATTATCTTTCCACGTCAATAAGGGTTGCTACTATGTCAAAACTGAAAAATATTTATTTACATTATTGCAACTTTATATTTTATTTCTAGAATGATATAATTGAAGTGCACTGATCGAATGGTTGGTGCATCTTCTAAAAGAATCTAAGATCGTTGACTTGATTTTATAAATATTTGGATCGGAATATAAGTATGGGGGAAAACAGTATGAATAATATTTGATCCGTATTCAAAAACTTAGATGTAGATATCTGATATCCGAATATTTGTGTGGATAAGAATACTGATATGATTTTGCGTTTCAATTATCCGTATTCAAATAGTAGATATATACACGGTTTGTTTATGAAGGTTGTTGAATCCGATTTATTTATTTAATATCCTGTTTAGAAGAGCTACACGGATTTTCCTCGTAGGATTTTTCTTTTTCTTTTTTGGTATTTTTTTTTGGCTAGTCTTCACTTTTGCTAGCCAATAAATATATGCAGATTTCCAAAACAGAGGTAGCTTTTTAAAATAATCAGATTCTCAAAATATAATTCTAAACACTAATTAAATTATATATATACTAATTAATTTATACAAATCCATATTGTTCATTACAAAATTTGGTAGTAAATCACCTTGCCCACATATCTCTCATATCGTCGATGTGCTCGCTGGAGTAAGAGTCCTCTTTCGATATCCGTGTAGGATTCTTACAGATATTTTAAGCATTGGAAAATCCTATTTGGTACACGATTTTATATAAAACAGAGAAAAGTCGTGTACAATAACAGTGTAGGAAGCGTTTTTTTGTAGTAGTATGAGATGGTTAGATATCAAGTCATCCAACATTCTTTTCAAATTTTTGAAATTACAACAAAGTAATTTTTCATCTGGATCCCGAACCTACAACCTCTCACATCATCTCACATATTTCTTTATCACTAGATTAAAAATGTTAGCTAGTTTATTTATTATTATCCAATCAACTTTAGTTATTTAAATGAAATCGATTACCTATGTTTTTTTTTCTTCGTTTTAAAGTTAAAGCCCCGTGAAATGTGTAATTATATGGGAATGTGTGTGCTTTTTTTAGATATTCGTACACTTTCCTAACAAAAAAAAATACAAATAAGATCAGACATTGATTGTTTTAAAAATTTTAAGTATGTGTACCTTCTTTTATAAATTTTACATTGAGGTAATTTTCTTTCTAAATGTTCCTCTAATTCGTGCGTGGAAAGTGGGTCAGTATAAAGTATATTTTAACGCTGAAAATATAAATATCGAGGCAGAAATTTAAAAATTTTGTCCGCAAAACAAACTTTTTACTAGAAACCGGGGTTTTCGTAAGAAAATAATATTGGGCCAGAAAATGGGCTTGGGAGTAAAGTTTTATATGAATCAATTTAATAGTAGCCCGTTGAATTACTTTATTGCTTTGTAGGCAATAATTCTAACTATTTGAAACGTAAATCAAAGATATAAACAACATTTTCCATTTCATTCGGCCCAAAAAAAAAAAATTCCATCTCTTCAAGTTTGTTTCACCCACTCATTTTTTTTCCTCTGACCATTCTCGTCAATTTTTCTGACGATTTATGATAAATTTAGTGAATTTAAAACTATGAACGTCTTCTACTCGATTTTCTCTTTTGAATCAAATATATGATAAAGTATTTTTGAGTTATATTTGTGTGGTTGTATTTTTTTCTAATAGTAAAAGCTTGTAGGTACTTTAGCTTTTGTTTTCTCAAACCTTCAAGTCTTTGTCTTTTAAATTACTCATGTAAAATCTTTAAACATGTAACTTATCAAATTTTTATTTACAGTAAAAATTTGTATATACTTTAAAATTTGTTTTTCAAGCCTTTAAACATATATCTCTACAATTCTGTAAAGTATTTTTGTCAATTCTTTAAAGTTACATGTAACTTCTATAAAAAAAAAAAATCACAACAAAAGCCTATAAGCACTTTAAATTTTATTTCTCAAGCTTTTGAACCTCTGTCCACCATCCTTTAAAGTACTTGCGTCAAAACTTTATACTTATATTTAATTAACTTACCATTTTTTTACAGTAAAAGCGTGTAGATACTTTAAAATTTATTTTCAAGACTTTAAACATATGTCTACAACATTTTAATGTATTTTTTATCAAGCCTTTAAATCTTAGATGTAACTTGTCAAAAAAAATTACAATGAAAGCCCGGAGGCACGCTAAATTTTGTTTCTAGGGCTTTTAAACCTCTATCTACAAATATTTAAAATATTTGTGTCAAGGCTTTAAACCTTACACATAACTTATACAAAAAAATTGACAGGAAATACTTGTAGGCACTTTAAATTGTTGTTTCTCAAGTTGTTAAATTTATGTATACAACCTTTAAAGTACTCGTGTCAAAACTTTTAACCTTGCACATAAATTATCAAAGTATAGTCCTTATATATAGCATATGAAGCTTTTAATCCCACACGTAAAAAAAACCCTAGTATATTAAGTTTTTATATGTAACATATATGGAAAAAAAAACAATGACACGATATAACTCAAATATATTTCATCATAGATCTCATTTGGAAAAGAAAACTGAGTAGAAGACATTTGTATTTTCATATTTGCAAAATTCATCATAGAACATCAGAAAAATGGACGAAAATGATCAGAGAAAAAAAATAGTGGGTGAATTTTATTTATTTATTTAGAGATAAATTGAGAGTTGAACTAGCAAGAGTCATTTTGAGCATAAAGATTTCGAGGACAAAACGTTTTCTCTTTGTAAAAACATAAATTTACAAATAAATTATACTTTTTGTCGATGTTATACACAGAAATGAAATGACCCATTCTTATTAACTGAGTTAACTTGACAAATCGGACCCTAGATTTTTTTTTTTTTGAAAGAGAAACATGAGGGTTCAGCCCTCAAATTCCATTGATTATCATACCAGTGGTACGGTTTTAAGAGTCTGTACAAGGTTTTTACAAAGCACAAAAAAGAAAAGAGAAAAAACTTAAAACAAAGACAGAATGACAGTAAGGTACTACTCAGGAAATCATAGCCTAACATCTTGGACTACATCCCAAGATAACTGAGTAGGAGTTCTACTCACATCTTGAAATATCCTTCTGCACCTTTCTTTCCATATAGCAAAAGTCATGGCCAATTGAGTTCTTCTCACCATCATTGACTTTGATTCTAGTAGTGCTTCATGGCAGCTCCCTTGAACAAAGAATCTGCATCGACCTAAACCTGGATTTCTAGCCTGCATCTCGCTTCTGACATGCACCGCAAATTGGCAATGCTGAAATAGGTGCCTTACCGACTCTTTCTGCCTCTTGCACAAGGAGCAACGATTGACTATGCACCATCCTCTTCTGACTAGATTGTCGATTGTCAGTATTTTGTTGCTTAGCATTAACAATCCAAATATCATCACCCTCAGAGGCACTTTAATTTGCCAAATTTCTGCCCGGTTGGCTCCAACATACGGTCCTTCCTCATATACTCTATAAAAGGAGCTCACCGTATACCTACCTTGTTCTTCTCATTTTCATATAACCTCATCTTTTTGCCGGTTCATTGCCACCATTTGTCTCTGTGGCAGTTCTCTCAACAGAGCCTGCTGCTCTTCCAATGCTAGAAGTGATGCCTGGTTCGATATGTGCAGGAGCCACTCCCTCGCACAAAGGCTTCATCAACTGTCATATCTTGTCTCTCAGCATAGGTACAGAGCAATTTGTATCTATTCTTATTATTCATATAATTTTTATGTTATTGACGATTAGCACATAATTTTTTATTCATAGAAATATTGACAAATTAATAAGGAAATTAATACAACAAACCTGTGTTTATCAATAACAAATGACTCAAAACGTCTCATGAAAGTACGGCTTACATGTGACATTGTTACCTAAGTCATATAAACGAGAAACACATCAAGAAGTTACAAGAAATTGGACTTCTTGGCAAATTTGATTTTGAATCAATTAACACGTGCGAATCTTGTTTACGTGGAAAAAATGACCAATGCTCCTTTCACCAAAAAAGGCGAAAGGGCGAATGACTTATTGGGTCTTATACACAATGATGTGTGTAGACCAATAAGTACTTGTACAAGAAATGGTGATTACTACTTCATCACGTTTACTGATAATTTCAGTAGATATGGTTATGTCTACTTGGTGAGACATAAGTCTGAGTCATTTGAAAAGCTCAAGGAATTTAAGACTGAAGTAAAAAACCAACTCGACGAAAGGATCAAGGCTTTAGATCTGATTGTGGAGGCGAATAATTGAGTCTTGAGTTTTAAAACGTACCTGAAAAAATGTGGGATAGTCTCACAGCTCACGTCTCCAGGGACACCGCAATAGAATGGTGTTTTCGAGAGAAGGAATCAGATATTGTTAGACATGGTTTGTTCTATGATGAGTAATGCTACCCTTCCAAAATCGTTTTGGGGTCACAAACTAGAAACTGACGCACTAATGCTAAATAGGATTCCATCTAAATCAGTTGAAAATACTCCGTATGAATTATGGTAAGGAACGGTTCCAAATATATCTTTCTTAAAATTTGGAGATGCAAAGTTTTTGTCAAATGTAATAAAATTAGGTAACCTCCATCACAAAAAGGAGCTACACCAACAATATGTGGATGTATTATTTATATTTTTTATGTAGTTGAACCAGTGTTGTAAAAAATGGTCATGTAGTCCGATTTATCGGCCGATTAGTCATTAATAGTGATTAAACCGTTACAAATTGTCCGTTTCCATTTATATGATTAATTAGTTGGTCATTTTTATTATTATTTTTCTGCATTTGTCTGTTACATTTATATGTATTATACTTTACTTATCTGACCTTTTTTAAAAACAATTTCATGAAATTTTATTCATTAAAAAAACTAAGTAAAAATAAGTTTATTTGATAAGGTTAATTGATGAGTTAAAATAAATATTTTTAATAATTATAAGTATATGTACATAACTTTGATGAAAACGTAAAATTATCCGTAAAAGTTCCGATTAATCGCTTAACGATGCATATTGTTATTTACAACACTGATCTGAATTATGAACTCATTTTAGTATAAAAAATGATCCAAAAATTATAGATTTTTTGACAACTTTCTTTATTTTAATTGCCTGCTTGATGTTATACATATCTGGCAATAACTGCCATGACATTAAAAAAAAAAAAAAAAAAAAAAAAAAACTGCCTACTTGACGAAACTTATTGTTTATTTTCCACGGAAATTAATTCCAAAACAAAATTAGCAAAAGGAAAAGGAAATAAGCTACCAATTTTATTATCATGAAAAATACATCACGCGCGATGAATTCAAATCGAATGGTCAAGTTAATTACCATATGTTCCGTCCATTTAAAATCATAAAATAGATGCACACAAAATTAACTGTGATGCATACACGTCCTCATTTTAGATTGTTTTATTTTTCAAACTTGAATCAATAAATTGACATCCATTGCATCAAAATTCATTGGCATCGGATGCCTCTTCCTTTTCAATTTGATGACTCTCCTGCAACTACTAGTCTACTACACTGGGGCATTATGGCGGTTTTATTTAGCTCTCTATAAATCTTTGTTATTGTTTAATTAGCTGAGAAGAAAATAAGCACTTGGCTACTTGGTTATGACTTATGAGTTACGACTTTTGGAGCAGGTAACAGAGTGCTTTTTCGTGACCGACGTGTACGGTGCATATTTGGAAATAGCACAGGGCAGTATTATTCATGCTTTGAGATTCATGCAGAACGTATTTGAATGGTTGATATTTTTCCAAAAAAACACTAGACTTGTTCGGCCTCCAATTGAGAATGGGTATTGGCACGGAAATTGAACTGAAAAGTACTGTTCACGTGGGAAAAAAAAATTACTGAACTGAATTTTTTTTTCCACGTGAAAAGTACTCTGAACGAACAGGCCTTAAGGACATGTTTGGCCTATAGACGAAAACAGAAACGAGAATAAATTTTGAACTGATTTTTACTGTACATGTGAAAAAAAAAATCCACACACAGTAAAAACACCGAACAGACCCTAAAAATTTGAGATGTATCAGAGGAAGCCAGGTAACATGGGCTTGGACCTGCACATGGAATTATACATGTAAAGCAGAGAAAAGTAACCGAATAGATTAGATGCGTATTTTCCGAAAGAAGGATAGATTAGATACGCTGCGACAATATTTTATCTTAGAAATAATACAAAGCCCGGAAGAATACAAAGCCCAGAAATAATGGAATCGCATCCTCTGCGGAGTTTTTACCTGCGGAGCTGTGCAGTTCTTTTAATCTGGTCTGTTCGTTTTTTTTATCAGACGGATCAAATAAAATTTTAGCACGAATTTTAAAGCAAAATTAATACTGCCTCCTCCATCATCCGAGCACTCATCAGCTGAGATTAAATCTGGGCTGTCCAATCAGCTCCGCACAGCTCCGCAGGGGGAAAACTCCGCAGAGGATACTGGTCCCAGAAATAATATGTACAAAAGGAAAAGCATTTGATTCGATTGAATATCTGGTCCTTGTAACACAAATTAAAGCCATCTCAAAAGATGAAAAGGAAGTGAAAAGCATAAAGAAATCCCAACAAACCCAATAAAGAAGAACAATTCAGTTTCACATCGCGCTCCATTTTCTAAAACATTGGAGAAATCCGTTTCTCCTGAGCATTTGGACACTCTCTCCTAAGAGAGATTTATTTTTGTTGAATAACGTTCGTATGCATAATAAGAGATATATATTTCTGTAAACTTTATAATGACTTGAAATTTAATTTAATTTTTTTTAATAAGAGTTTCTCTAACTTAGATATCTATTGTTCGATTATGGACAGGAGACAGCAGACCTCTCTGGATTTTGAGTTTTATAGAGATCTATCAGTTCCGTTCGACTTTGATCCCCCCTGAAAAAAAAACTCTCTCCTCTAGATGTTTGATTTGTAATTTGGGTTAAATTTAGAGTTAAAATTAATATAAATTTCTTGAATTATAATTGGTAATTAGAATAATAAGTTAGAGTATTAGAAATTACAAATCAGAGCATTGTAAATTATAAGTTAAATCATTGTTTTTTATAGAATACCTAATTAGTTAATGGATTTAAACTGGCTTAGATATTTAAACCCAATTCGATATATTTTGTCCTCTCCTGACGAAAATCTTGGATTCACCCTGATTGTGGATTACTTGAATTTTGTACGTATACTTTTTTGTTTTGTGATTTATCTCGTTGCTGTTATTGATGTGCATTGAATACTAGACATATCTATATTTTTTTGAAATGGAGGCAATATTTTTCTCTTGAGAGGCCTGGCTAAGGTATATGAGGGACCAGTATCCTATACAGAGTTTTTACCTGCGGAGCTGATCGGACGGTCCAGATTTACTCTTAGCCGGTGAGTGCTCAGATGATGGAGGGGGCAGTATTAATTTTGCTTTGAGATTCGTGTCAAAATCTTATTTCGTTCGTCCGATCAAAATGAACGAACCAGATTGAAAGAACCGCACCTGTGTGCGGAGATGTGATTCCGTATCTGAGTCCGTCTCCCCATAGACCAGAGGCAATCTATATAAACGGACGGCTCCAATTAACCCCAACCAGATTAAACTCAATCTGATACTTATGAAAATTGTAGTGGTGAGTTTGAGATTCGTGCGAGGTTAAAGAACGGTCCAGATTTAATAATTGCACCTCTGGTACTTGGGGATCCGAATTCCTGCCTGAGTGCCTTGTGACGGCTCTGCACTTGATTATTTTTTAAAATCATGATTAGAAAAAAAAAGACAATTTAAGAAATTGTAAAACTGAGTGGTACCAAATAAACTATTAAGTACTATTTAAATATAAATGAGAAGTACCGAATAGTCTATTCAGTATTCAGAGCCGGCCCTGAACATTTTGAGGCCCGGGGCGGGAGAAATTTTTCGGTCCTTTATATATACAATTTTTTTTATAAAATAGGCTAATATGCTTCTATATATAAGACTTCAACACTATGTGTTTATAAGTTATTTTTATATTTTCAAAGTCCAAACAGTTGATCGGAACCGTTCAATATGATATTCATATTAAAATGTACTTGGAGACCAAATTTTACAATTTTTGGAATTTTTTTTACTATTTTTTAAGGATAAATTTTGCTGAAGGTCACTAAATTTTATCATTTGTCGAGGATTAAAAACTCGAGTTTGATTTGTCTCTCTCTAGTTATTCAATTTTGCCATTTGTCCCAATCAAGTCACTTTATTCCGTCCAAAATGCTAGCATAACGTACTCATTCTGTTAGTATTTTTGAACGAAATGAGCATATTCCGATAATATTTTGGACGGAATGAGAATATTCCGTTAAAATTTTGGATGGAAAAGTATAGAGTGATTTGATTGGAACAAGTGACAATACTGAGCGACTAGAAATGGACAAATCAAATTTGAGTGACAAATTCGTAATAAATGATAAAGCTTAATGACCTCCAGCGAAATTTACCAATTTTTTAATATAGGTAAAAAATTCATTGATTCAGATGATTCTGGACCATAAAAAACATTAAAAAATAGTAAAATAATTCAAAAATAGATAAATTTTGGTCTCCAAGCAAGTTTTAATATAAATATCATCTTGAACGGTTTGGATCGACTATTTGAACTTTTAAAATGCAAAAACGACTTAGAAGCATATGTTGTTGAAGTACTTATTAACCGGTCTTATTTTTTTATTAATATGTCAATAGATCATATCTATTTATAGAAAAATTAAAATCCTTTCTATATATAAAATTGGAGCTATAATGTTTTATTTATTTTTAATATATACAAATTTTTTTTTTTGGGCCCCTTAAATTTTGAGGTCCGGGGCGGTCGCCCTGGCTACCCTGCCTAAGGGCCGGCCTTGTCGGTATTTATAGTTACCAATCAAATTGGTTCTTAAATTTACCTTTTTTATTTATGGTTTTTGAAAAAAATTCTCTGCACTTGCTCTGAGTCCTAGCCTCCTAGGACCTTTGGCCGTTGCAATTAAAATCACTCATTTACTCCACCATTTGCGCAAGAATCGATAACTACCAGTTAATATGAACCGGATCTTCTTAACTTTCAAAATAGGCGCCTTCAAAAAATTTGAGTCAACTCGGACTACAACTAAAACAGTGCACCGTTTGGTGGTGAAATAAGAAACGGCAAGTGAGGTGTAATTTGAAATTTAAACTATTTAGTTCTTGTTCGCACAAATCCACTATCAGTTTGGTATATGATGAAATTTTTTCAAAATAATTATTTTAACTTAAGGTATATTTCATGAGGTCACTGAATACTTGGTCGTGAATTAATATTTAAGTTTGATTTATTCCTATGTAATTATTAAACTTTCTATTTGTTTTAATCAAATCACTACGTATTGTGTCTAAAATTTCAGTTAAATCTCGTTTAAATTTATGGAATATAAATTTCAGTTAAATCCACCTCAGTTGATTCTCTTTTTTCTCTACTTTCAATTCGAATTGTGACTGGAATTATTTTTTCTCTCCACTATTGGTTTGGCATATGATGAAATTCTTTAAAAATAATTATTATAACTTAAGGTAAATTTCATGAGGTCACTGAATACTTTGTCATGAATTAATATTGAAGTTTGATTTATTCCTATGTAATTATTATTTATTTATTTATTTTAATCAAATCACTAGATATTGTGTCTAAATTTCGGTCAAATCCACCCCATTAGATTCTCTTTTTTCTCTACTTTTAATGTTAATTGTGTTTGGAATTTTCTTTCTCTACATTATTGGTTTGATATACGATGAAATTCTTTAAAAATAATTATTATAACTTAAGGTAAAATTTAAGTTTGATTTATTCCTATGTAATTATTATTTATTTTAATCAAATCACTAGATATTGCGTCTAAATTTCGGTTAAATCCACCCCATTAGATTCTCTCTTTTTTTCTCTACTTTTAATTTTAATTGTGTTTGGAATTTTCTTTCTCTACACTATTGGTTTGATATACGATGAAATTCTTTAAAAATAATTATTATAACTTAAGGTAAAATTTAAGTTCGATTTATTCCTATGTAATTATTATTTTTTATTTATTTTAATCAAATCACTAGATATTGCGTCTAAAATCTCGCTTAATCTATCTAATGTAAATTTCGGTTAAATCCACTCTAGTTGATTTTTTTTCTCTACTTTCAATTTTAATTTTGTCTGAAATCTTTTCAAATACTATCTTTTGACTAGAGCTGCACAAAAAGTCCGTAGCTCATAATTTGATTTGAAAAAAATTCATAATTAATTCGGTTTGAAACTGGTTCGTTCTGAAACGAATCAAATCAGCTCGGTTAGAAATTGGATCGAATTCGAACTCAAACTCAAACTTAATTAAGATCGATTTGAAACTCTTCGTTTCAGTTCTAAATCCTGCTTCAATTTCGAACCAGTTTCAAATCGATTCGAATCAAACTTGAAACTCTTCTTTTTAGTTCAAAAACCAGATTCAAATCAAACCAGCTCGGTTCGAAATTGGTTCGAACTCGAACTCTAACTCCGGTTTGATTCGTTTGCAGCCCTTAATCCGAACGCAAAAAAATAATACTCAATAAAATATCAAATGCCCCCATCCCCACGGATCCGTATCCTCTCTATTACTACAGAGGATGCGCATCACTTTACGGTTTGAGATTAAATCTCAGCCGGTTTGAGATTCGGATAACTGTAGGGGGCAGTATTATTTGACTTTGAGATTCGTGCCAAGTTAAATGAACGGTCCGGATCTATTCAAAAGAGAATTATTCTAAAAGATTCCCTTTTGCGGTACTACACCGGATACGAATTCCATCCCCACCCCTAGAGAAGGAAATACGTGACACGCCGTGACGTGACGTGACAAACACGCCGTGATTTAGTAACGTGACGTGACGTGACGTGATCAATTTTTTTTTTCACGTGACGTGACGTGACGTGACCAAAATGGTGGTGGAGGATCACGTCACGCGAATTGTCACGTCACGCGTAGTCACGCTGTGACCGTACGTGACGTGATCACACGTGACGTGACGTGTCGTGACGTAAATTAGTAATGTCAATTTTTTTAATATTTTAATTTAAATTGTTGAAAATTTAGGAAAAAGTTATAAAAAATTCTAAAATAAGTAAATAATATTGTAAAGATTATTTTTTTTAGAAAATGTTGCATCTGACATTACTTTAAAAATTCAAATTACAAACATTCATTAGACTAAACTAAAGAAAATAAAAATCAGTACTATATTAGTACCAATATCACTGAACTTACACTATAATAAAAATCTGAATACTCTATATATATAAAAAAAGTTGGATACTCTATGTTTCATACCGTGACGTGACGTAACGTGATCACGTGACGTGACGTGACGTGACTGGTTCACGTGACGTGACGTGACGTATATTTTTACTAGAATGTGGTCACGTCACGCGAATGATCACGTCACGCGTCACGCGAGTCACGTCACGTAATCGACACACGTGACGTGACGTGACGTTCCGTGACGTAACTAGTCACGCCGTGACAAATTTCCTTCTCTACCCACCCCAGTAATTCGGATCCGTATCCTCTGTATTACTACAGAGAATGGGCCCACTTTACGGTTTGAGATTCGGGGAAAATAGGGGGCAGTATTATTGTACTTTGAGATTCGTGCCAAGTTAGAATGAATGGTCCGGATTCAGTAATGGTAAAAGATTCTCTCGGGCAGTAAGAGAGAGGATGTGAATTCCAGTAATTCCCCTGTACCTGTCACCTGTGACTAGGCTATGAGCATCTGACAGAACAGAAGTCGATACCTTCCTTTAATAGACCCTGTGCACTTAAATCATTTAATAAATAAAGGAAAGCTGACACATGTGCAAGAGAAAGATTACTTTTGCCACCTGTCGTTATTAACTTGAATAAAAGATGAATTATTTTCGAGTTCATCGGACCTACCTTTTTCGATGGGTAAAATGACCATCAGAACTGCATCAAGATCCGTGCGAACTCATTAAAATTCGTGCAATTATTTTTCAGTTTCCGTGCGCACAAATCTCAGTTATAATCGTACGGTGATAGAGCTAATAGAACCTAAAAGTAGGTCCGATGCCCATCGGACCTACTCCTCTCTCTCTTCCTATGGTTATATTCTACAAAATGTAACCCCCACTCTATTTCTCACATCATTTCATGACCTTTATATGCAACCAAACTTTTGTTCCTTCTTTCTACCATGTCCTCTTCACCCCAAAACAAACCAAATGCATAAATATAACGACACAGGCAAGTAGAGAGAGAGAGAGAGAGAGGCATCGAAACCATAAAATATATTTTCATGATGGTGTTTAAGAGAGGAGGTGGTGGGTTAGAGAGAGAAATGGTACTTATTTGGCTAGTGGCGTTCTTGATTTTCTTGGCATTGGGTAGTGTCAGTGCGGTACCGGCGGTGATGGGTGGCGGGTCCCTCATTTCAGGTCACCGAAACCATATTGAGCGGAGATTGGATAATTTGAAAGCCTCCTTAGCTGCCGCACCGGCTTCTTCGCCCGGTTCAAGCCCAAAGGTTCCTCTCTCTCTGTTTTCTCTTTCTCTATCTATCTATCTCCGTGTCTCTCTCCACGCATTGAAATTGGATTCATACACAAGTTCAACTTCAACACCAGCGGGCGATCTCATGTAGCTAAATATGTAGTGCCATTTGATGGTCAATCAGCACATTGCTGAGATCTCTAAGTCGGAATTCCATTACAAATGTTACTTGTTCTCCTGATCTATTTTAGTGCAAGATGAAATTTCTGCGTGTTCTCTTTATGTAGCAATTAAAATTTGAGTCTGTTCAAGTCGAACTATTGCAATTTGATATTTGAATTTGTTTCGAATCCAAAACCTTCTCCCAGAGTCCAAGACACTTTTCTTTTTTCTAATGTTCACTTTCTCCAATAAAAGAAGAGAAGAATCAACTCATAATGCCGTTAAAACATTTTTGTATATTTAATTTGTAACATTTACGAACTTTTTATTTGGTCTTTAATTTCTTAATTTAATTTTATTATTCGCATCGGGAAAACAGGGGTCAACAGAAGCATCGAGCTCACGTGTGTATCACGTGACATCTTACGGCGCGGATCCCACAGGAAGCACCGACTCAACTGACGCCATAAATAAAGCCATTTCAGACGCCTTTCATTCACCGTCCGATCGTACATTAATGGCTGGGATCACAGATCTCGGCGGGGCCGAGGTGCACTTAGATGGCGGGACCTACGTTGTCAGCTCTCCAGTGACTCTCCCCTCCAGTGGTGGGGGCAATTTCCGGGTATGTTCATTTATGAGGATTTGAATAATTCATATAAAATTTACATGCATGATGTATCAGTAGAAAAAAATGTTTCCTTTGAAATCTCGTACAATTTTCAACATTTCTCGTTGAAGGTTTCCTCCAGTTGTTGAGATAAACCCCACTTTTTCGAGTTTTCAACATAAATTTATATTTGTTTTGACAAACTATACTTGCCTTGCCTTAATGAATAATGAATTTGCAACATCCTATCTATACATTACCAAACAAGAAAGCGAGAACCTATTTCTACTGGTTTATCACAAAAAGAAACAACAGAGCTCGAGAAGTTTGGTACATAATTTTCAAATTGGAAAAATATATCATCCGTTGAACGGTTGAACCTCTCCTTTATGTTGGGGCCCACCCACCCATTCCCAAACATCTATTAAAAATCAATTCGATCTATTATACTTTACGTTGTATGCGTAAAAAAAAAAGCTCCTGTGTTTTTCTATTATACATTTAACCCAAAAAAAGTTGGTGCAACTTAAAAAGAGAGGTATAGAAAAGGACAATGATATAATGCTCCCGACGTTGACACCAACGCACCAACACACTGATAAAAGGCTCTCTTTGTGTTGCATGCTCGTGTGGTCATTATCTTTATACAGAATCAATTCTGACTAATTAATTTTCTTAAATAAATGCAGATAATTGGTGGTTCATTACGCGCGTCTGATACCTTCCCCACTGATCGCTACCTGATCGAGCTGAACTCTGACGCATCCAGCTCGAGCTACAAGTATGATTACATAACACTCAAAGATCTCTTGCTCGACTCCAACTACCGAGGCGGCGGCATTGCTGTAATTAACTCCCTACGCACGACAATTGACAATTGCTACATCGTACATTTCATGTCAGATGGCATTAAGGTGCAGGGCGGACATGAGACATTCGTCCGAAATTGTTTTCTAGGTCAACACATCACGGCTGGTAACGACCCCGGCGAAAGAAATTTCACTGGGACAGCCATTAACCTAATGGGAAACGACAATGCAGTTACTGATACTGTTATATTTTCGGCTGCTACCGGAATTTCGGTCACGGGCCAGGCAAACACCTTTTCAGGTGTGCATTGTTATAACAAAGCAACCGGGTTTGGTGGGGTTGGGATCCACTTGAAAACGCAGGGTCTGATTCAGACCCGCATCATCAATTGCTACATGGACTACACATCGATTGTCTCAGAAGATCCTGTGCTTCTCCATATTTCGGGGTCTTACTTCCTTGGGGATGCTAATGTGGTACTTAAATCAGTGAAAGGCGTGATAAAGGCAGTAAATATTGTGGATAATATTTTTAACGGGGGCGGCAAAGGGGTTGATATCGTGCAATTAGACGAGTCAAATGGTAAATTTACAACTGTAGATCAAGTTATTGTGCAAGGAAATGTGGCACAAGGGATGGTTGTGAAATCAACGGCTGCCATGGGGTCGGTAGAGGCGAATGGTACAACAACATGGACAGTCGATTTCTCGTCAGTTTTGTTATTTCCTGATAGAATAGGTCATGTACAATACTCATTTCAGGCTGACTCATCATTTCCTAACCATGCTTTGAGAAATACAACAGGCAATCAGGTCACGATCGTGTCTGACATACCGGTTGCGGCTAAAGTACATGTCGCGGTTGATCAAAATGGTGGTTAAGAACAGAGAAACAATTGGCTATATAATTTTTTATTTTTATTTTTTCATTTGTTGCTATTTAAAAGAATGTTGGAAAGGTGAAAATTCAAGAGGTTTGATTCAAATTAAAAGAGTCAAGCAATGGATTTTTTTTTTTATCGAAATGGATAATCCCTTTTTGTCATTTATATTTTGTTGTTATTTTCTTATAAAACCCAGAATTTGTTGCGTAATAAAGGAATTATCTTAAATAACTTGTCCTTTTAAGAATTTGGTAAAGTTTGGTTTGAAGTCATAGTCAGTCAGTATGAGCATACGACAATACTGAACATGTCTCTTTCTTCATGAAATTGAGATAGTTATTAAATTCAAAAAAAGTTCTCTTTGGAAATGTAGTGTCAGGTTTGAATCCTTCCAGCGTATGATGTGCACATTTGAGATGACCAACTATTGTTTGTGAATTTTCAAAGACACTTGCACGGTTACACCATTTTCTGGTGACACCAAATTATATCCTACATTTTCACAGGCTATGCCTTCTCTGGTGCAAAAACAAAATTGTAGTAAAAAAAATTTCTTAAGCAGGATCTCAAGCTTTTCAGGGTTGAACAAGCACTGGGAAATAAGTGGGTTCAACCAACTTGGTTTTGTCTCAACAATTATACAATGCTTTATTAACAAAAGGAGAGGAAAAAGGGGAATGACAAAAGGGACGATCAAAGAAATTATGTGGATTTAAATTATTGAACTTGTGGCACCTACTTTTGGAACCAAGTCTTCGTCATGAAGTAATGTTTAGAAAATAAAAAGAGAATATGTAGAAAAGAAGGAAAACCAAAAGATGATGTACTTTACAATAGAAGACTAATCAAATCCGCTGAATCTGAAATGGTAGCAATTTATTTTGGTACACCTAATTAACTGCTTTACCTTGACTTATTAGCACCGTATAAATACCTATCTCTGTTTAACTACTACCTGAAATTGGTCAAGATTTATATTACATTAGCATCATCCATCATACATTTGTCAAATTCTTACACCTTTTTTGTCAAATATCATACTGAAATTAAAAAGGAAAACGAGGAATTGAAAGAAAAAACGTGGATAATATGGCCCCTATCTAATCAAATAATCAGATGATCGGAATACATACATTACCAGTAGAGACTTCTCCAGTGCTTATAGAAATGGAGAGGGTTAAAACTTCTCTTTATTTGAACGTGTGAGTGGTTGACAGCATAAAGTTGTCAATAGGAGCTATACGGAAGCACATGATAGTATGAGATGCCATCCACATTTCATGATGATTATAGTTGGTGAGCTACAACAGCAACATATATTTATCTGAAAGGAGGACTATATAAATGATATATATACTTTTGTCGCGCATTGAACAGTGTAACCTAAACTAGGAAAGGACCAGTAGTTTGTGCATTGAGTTAATATTTTTTTAATTAAGTTTTTGCTTAAAAAAACAACCACCATGATTATTTTAGGTGGTTTTGTAACGGCTATCAGAGATGAGCTAGCATCTAAGTGGTATAATTTTAGAACGGTCAAAAAGCAAATTGTTAATGTTTGATTGTTTGCTATACTATACTTATGGTCGGTCCCTTGAAGCATTTGGTTGTAGGTGTTTCTGATATTAGATATTGTTACAGGAAATTTAACAGAAATTTGAGATGAATGTACTGGTGAATAATTGGGACAGTTCAATTGTACATACGACCGTATCAGTATGCTAATAGGCTATACATGGTCATTGGTTAAGGATCTAAACTAAAAAAATGGGCTGTTTAGGCCCATTATAGTTGGGCTGGATGGGCCTGATGCTGGTACGAGCTGATGCTTACAGCAGTCCCTACATCAATTTTAACAAAAAAAGAGAACAAAAACTTCTGTTTTTTTTTTTTATTGATGATTGAAGTTATATGTAAAGCTCAGCCCTTAAAATTTTAAGAAGAAACATTGTTACATTGGCCGAGGAACACTTGCATCACGTCCTACTCTAGCCAGCATATCATTCTGGTACCAAAACGATCAGATCAGTTAACTGGCTGTTGTGCATATCTTGGTTGGATTACTAGAGCAGAGAGCACAAACAAATAATGTCTAAAGACATCTAAAAAAACATTTATATCTAATTTTTTGGGTACCTCTCCACCAAACATGTATTAAATTATTTTCTTTTTCATTATTTTTCAAAATAAACTATCACATAAAAATTGTTCAAAGGGTAGCATAACTAAATCAGTGATACTGATACCTATATCATGTGGTACATTGATGAAATATAACTATAAAGAATCACCACACCTATATACACTTCTACAGATCCGCTATGAACAGCTAAGCAACCCATCTAACCGCATTCCAACCGGATACCTCCCTCCCCCCTCCAAAGTCCCCTTAACCTTCCGATAAAGCTCCACCCAAGAACAACCCTCAGTCCAATCCCTTTCGTTCAGAAAACCTAGAGAGGGACTCGCAGGGCATGGGGCGGGCTTGGCCGTGACTAGATCTAACACTGCAGCTGGGCCTGGTACAGCTGCTTTTGGAAAATTGATGGCTAAATTATCAACCTTATGCTCATATATCTTCCCATTTCGATCTAGCTTGTACCGGGAGGTACCTTGGAAGGTACCGTGAGCTTCCCAAGGGACCCGCGGCGTGCCGTGAAGCTCCCACCTTATCACTATGGTGTTCTCTGACAGCTGCCAGATGCGGGAAATGTCTAAGCCGATGTCGTGGAATAGAACTTTTCCATGAAAACGAAGTGCCCAAAATATTAGCTTGTAGTTCTCTATTCCTTGAAAGGTGTTCAATGGATCCACAAAGGTTATGTCATCACTGGAAACAACAGGAAAAAATGATATTATATGAGAGACAGTTCACAGTTCTATTTCATTTTTCTGTTTTCTATTCAAGATTAATTTAACTTTTAGTAAGATATCAGAGCAGTCCATGACATGAGTTCATTACATCTATTTTCCTTTTTATTACTTCTGCCACAGTAACTATAACCCTGATTGGTATAGTACCAGTTCAAAGTAGACTGTTATAAGTTATAAGCTATAACTATGACAATTTCATGTTTGACCATAAATACGACTCAATTAAGACAAAAGGATCCAAGGAAACAAACTATGATGGTTATGAGCACCATTCCTGTGTGTATAAACTAAAAGATAACGGATGTCAAACTGTGATATTATTGGTGAATGGAATATCATATCAATTTAGGGCATTTTTCAATTATAACATTTTCAAAATAGTATATAAACATCAATGACTTGGTGTGTGGAGTTCGTACTGATAGATATCATAGTTGAGGTCTCTTACAAAAAGAGAAGGAATATCATGTCATTTTTGGGAATTTTTCAATTATTACATTTTCAAAATAGTATATAAACATCAATGACTTGGTGTGTGGAGTTCATACCGATAAATATCATAGTTGAGGTCTCTTACAAAAAGAGAAGGAAGATCATCTCTTAAGGTTCTCACTGCTATACCAAGGTTGAGATAGAAATCATCCTTTTGGTTCTTGTTATTTCCCTGATTGCTCTTTTTCTCTGGTGATTGAGTGAGATAAGGTTTCTCTTGCAAAACTGTCGGCTTTCTTTGCAGATCATAGGAGGGAGAGGAAGATGAAGAGGCAACTACTGGATTTATCAGAGGGGTTTGTGAAAATTTTGTATGGTGGGAAAGGAGAGACGAGGTGGATAACTTCGGAAGAAGAAAAGACATTTTCTGTACGGACACTATCTTATTCTTTCTCTCTCTATATTCACTGCAGGGAGGGAGAAGCCATGAGAGAGAGAAAAGGAGGAGAAAAAGGGAAAATTACACAGCAGCCACTGCTAAGGTTTTTAAGAAAAAAAAAGGAAGTGAGAGAGGAGGAAGTAAATTTTTGTGGTATGGAATGGTACAACGAATGGTTTGTGGATTCTTCTGTTTTGATTTGATCTTTAATTTCGCCTCGGAAATTTTATGGTGCGTATTGCATCGTAGACCATGGATTATTCGGGAGCAGCTTGCGTCCGATGCCCATCTGACTCAAACTGAGTTTGATGGGTTCCATAACCGTCCGATATGCTTTAAGTTCCGTGCGCACAGATATTAAAGCAACTCCACAGATATTAAAGCAGATCGGACGGTTATGGAATCCATCGAACTCAGTTTGAGTCCGATGGACATCGGACCCAAGCTGCTCCCGGATTATTCCAGCTTGGATCCGGTCTTGCGCAGAATATTTTGTGCGCAGATTTTGTCCTTTCATTTATTTTGAGATCCGTGCAGATTTAATCGTGCAAACTTCTTGGAATAGTGCAAAATTCGAGCGGGAGAGAATCAGAGAATCAGTCAATCAATACTCTGGATTATTCTGTGGAATGAATTTCGTACCTTCTAAACGAAGTTTTAATGACATAAAGTCAGATTGCTCATTTTTTACATGTTCTGATTTTTTTTTTTTTTTGTAATTATCTATGCATTTATCTTATAGATGATTACCAGAAAATATTTTACAGATAATTACTGGGATGTATATGACAACGTACTGGTAGATATATAGTAGCGGTTGCAATATTCTGTACTGGAAATGCTGCATAAATTAACCAATTATAACCGTCATTTTTATTCATGCCCAAATTTGTATAAATTTCGCCAACTCTGCCCATCAAACTCGGATTCTATCAAAAATGTCCAAACCGACTTTTAAATAGCCGGTTCCTAATTTTTATTAGGAACTGACTATTAAATAGCCGGTTCCTAATAAAAATTAGGAACCGACTATTTAACCGCCAGTTTCTGTGAAAAAATAGTTTTTTTTTTATATTTTTTAAAATCTGGACGGTTGATATATAGTTTTTGAGTAATTTGTAAATATCAAATTCGCTCTGAATAATTCAAATATAATTTTGATGTATATGTTACGAATCATTTGAAATTCTCATTTTTAAGACGATTAATTAACAAAATTTGTTGATTGATTTATTACAATTTGGTATTTTCCAACTAAATTTATTATGATTTTAATGAGAAAATTATATTTTTGACATTTATATTTTGTTAAAAATTTATATTTTTAACAAAATTCAACTATCTCTACCTCCAGCCATCCTAATTTCATAAATTATGGTCAGTTAAATTAATTTATGATCAAATTGCGCTTGAGTTGCACTAAACTAACACTAAATTGTGCTAAAATGCACTTAAATATGTTTAAACGCGCTTAAATTGCAAAAAAACGTGTTTAAATGCGCTTAAATTGTGTAAAAACGCGTTAAAATATGATAAAATGCGTTAATATACTAATTTATGATAATTATACTATTTTATGCAAATTATTTTCAAAATATGCTAAGTTATATAACTGTACTAAATTATACAAAATTATACAAAATTTTACCAAGTTATATAACTATACTAAATTATACCATACCTTATGCTAATTATACTATTTTATGCAAATTATGTTGAAATTATGCTAAATTATATAACTATACTAAATTATACAAAATTATACCAAGTTAGATAACTATACTAAATTATACCCTAATTTATAACAAACCGTAGCAATTTTATAACCATTTTGACCTAATCACAATAAATTACGATTACTTAACACTAATCACAATTAATTAGTACTAAACAAAATTACATAATGGTAAACCAAATTAAATTTTTTTGGAACATTCTTAATGAATTGGATCAATTTTATACCATTTTGGCCTAATCACAATTAATTAGTACTAAACAAAATTATATAATGGTAAACCAAATTAAAATTTTTTGGAACATTTCTAATGAATCAGATCAATTTTATAACCATTTTGGCCTAATCACAATTAATTACGATTACTTAACACTAATCACAATTACATATTGCTAAAAATAAATTAAATAAATTTTAACCATTTCTAACAAACAATAGCAGTTTATAACAATTTTTGGCCTACTTAATAATATAAAATAAAATATAGTGACTTACTTGCAAAAACAGAAAGAGCAGGAGAAATCTGGGAGAAAGAGAGAATGTGAGGAGAGATAGTATGAAATTTGATGAAATGAATTGTGAGGAAATTTCGGAACAGTGCACCCTTATAAATAATCGAATTTTCAGAGGAAACCGACTATTAAATAGGCGGTTCCTAATTTTTATTAGGAACCGACTAAAAATAGTCGGTTTCTAATAAAATTAGGAACCGGCTATTTAATAGTCGGTTTGGGCATTTTTGATAGAATCCGAGTTTGATGGGCAGAGTTGGCGAAATTTATACAAATTTGGGCATGAATAAAAATGACGGTACCAATTCTCTCTAAATTTTAACAAGTCATACTCACTCGGAAGTGAATCTGCTGCCATTCTTTGGAATCGCAGAGTCTTGCTTTTCCAAATCCAACCATTCATTTGTTCTGAGATTCGTGTATAAAAATCAACTGTCTTTGGGATTTGTGCATTTTAAAGAATGAATGGTTAAATTTGGAAAGACAGAACCCTGCGATTCCAAAGAGGATCGCAACAGATTTATTTCCTACTCACTCTAACAAATCGAACGATCGTAGCTAGGTCATTGAATTGTGCAAATTAAGTAGGAGAAATTCATGGGTGCAAATAAGTCATACCAATTCTTTTCTTTTGTTTACACTTCTTAATTTTATTTTATTTTGGATAATGTCTCTGATAGGGTCATGTACTAAAGGCCCTATAAAGACCACTTAAGAATGGATCTTAGAGGCCCAAGAACAATAAAGCCCAAAAGAAAATATAGATCAAGGGCCCTTTCGGGACATCAAATGCCTAGCCTTCTGGAGACATATCAGAACCAACTGACCATGCCCCGAGATGAGAGGAATCCCGAATCGAGGTAGGTTTGGAGTCAGTCTGATGTGTCCCGAATCAAAGCCCAAACCGACCTACATTCGAGGTATGTCACTGATGGCTCGACTCGGAGCCCAAACCGACATAAAGGCCTATAAATACTCAGAAGTTCAACAAGAAAGGGGACGATAAATATGACACATAAAAGGCATGAATGGGATAGAGTTGCGTGCTTAAGGAACCCGAACTAAGTTTTATTTTATACACTCACACACACTCCATATATTAATCATCTTGAGCTATTCTTCACCTAAGATAGTCCGTATTCTGATCTCTCATCCTTCTTGTTTCTCATCTTCTACTTTTTTATTCAAGCTCACAATATCCTTTCTTTTATGCTCCTATATTTTTTTTCTATGATCTTCCTCCATTCACTGTAATATCCTTACTACTCGAGTGACCGTCTCTCTAATGACGATTTCTCTGACTAGTAGGGTAGATGTTGTCTATTGCTAGTTTCAGACTTCACAACTTCTAGCATTGTCTTGCTAGTGTGGACATGAGATTAACACCTTGTTTGGATGGAGAGTAGAGGAAGGAAAGGGAGGTGAAGAATAAAAAGGAATGTAATGAAATAGAAAAGAAGATTAACATATTTACCATTTTAATGTTTGGATGATTAATGAGAAAAAATAAATTTAATTTTTCTTTCCTTCATATTCCTTGTTTGGTTGATTAAAATTTAGAATGTTAATGAGAAATTCGGTAGCTGTTGTAGGTTTGTGACAAAAAAGCTTGTATGAGAATTATATAGGTTAGATGTAAAGTTAGATATTTGTGTTATTTTTTCTGACAATATTTGCAATAAAATTTATTTCCATTCATTACATCCCAAATTGAGAGGAAAACCGATTCTATTGATTATAATGATACAAGGTTAAACCTTTCACCTTCCGTATCCTTCACCTCTGACATAATTTTGTCAACCAAATACGATTCGACGGAATGTTTTTTTTTCTTTCCATTTCCTCCCTTCCTCTACTCTCCATCCAAACAAGTTGTAAGTGTGAACACTCATGCCAATGTGACTAGGGGCTGAATCAATGTGAACACTATTGTAAGTATGAAATAGGCTCTAGCAATATGTTCCTAGCTCATGCTGGCTTCGGATCTTGGTGCCACGTATTCTCAAATCGTGGTCAACCAATCTGGGCAATGCAGCTTGGCTTCATCTTCAAGTGCGGTGTCAGTCTATGTAGGTTTTATGGTCTTTCACTACTGATTTTCAGCACATCTATGTTGGGCAGGCAGAAGGCTTTTACTTAGCTCATATGTTGTCAGTGGCGTAGTCAGAATTTGAATTAGGAGTGGACAAAAAAAATTAACAATTCAAATTTCATCAAAATATTAAAGTACAAATTTGAAAACTACAGATTTCTTCCATAATGATATAATTAATTCTAATATATAATATTTTTTTCATCCAAAAAGAAATAAACATAACAATACTAAATTTTCAAGTCTAGATTAAAGACTACATTATTAACATATTAATAATTACTAACATACTTGTAATTATTAATTAGGGACTAAATTGCTAATAAATTGATAATACATATCTAAATTACGAAGTACATCACTAACAAATTGGTGAATGAATGAATGTTATTAAAGAAACTTTTAGAATGCACACTCTCATTAGCATCACACATCTCCCACTCCGCTTGCCTCCACTCGATCGAGCTCATTCATCGCCGATCATCATTTCTCCTATCTTCCTTCTCTTGAATCGCTTTGCTCCATTGTTCTTTTTTTTTTTTTGTTGTTTCAAACTGTTTTTTGTTCCTCTGCAAATCGGCGATCCGGATTTGCACCGGTACAAATCGCTAACGAGTAGGATCCGTGACTCTGCAGGAGAGTGGGCTACGAAAAAATAGAAAATTGATTGCGTTGGAAAATTTGGACTTCACAGGTGGGACAAGAATATAATATCGCATGGGTTGAAAAAAAATTCAAAATTCAAAGTAGAGAAGATGTCCAATCCTGAACTATAGTGGTTCCGCCATTGTTATTATTGGTGTACTATATTGATGTTTGAATAAAAGCCCATGGACTAGTATAATTTTTTTTGTATTATTCTGACTAGTATAAAATTGATATCTTTATCATTTATTTGAAATTAGCATTCATCTTGCACTATACTAGTATAGTAATAGTCTATACAAATAACATCGCTTATATAATCTCTTTTTTGTTTCAAAATTCAGAGTAGAGCAGATGTCCAACCCTGAACTACAGTGGCTCTGCCATCTTTATTGTTAGCGTATTATATTGATGTTTGAATAAAAACCCACGGACAATTTCGCAAAAAAATAATAAATTATATTTTCGTTTGAATGATATTTTTATATTAGTACTATTCGATTAATGCAATCTATTTTTTGTATTATTCTGACTAGCAGAAAATTAATATCATTATCATTTATTTGAAATTAGCATTCATCTTTCACTATACTAGTATACTAATAGTCTAATAGTCTATACAAATAGGATCGCTTATATACTCTCTTTTTTGTTTCAAAATTCAGAGTAGAGCAGATGTCCAACCCTGAACTATAGTGGCTCCACCATCTTTATTGTTAGTGTACTATATGGCTCCACCATCTTTATTGTTAGTGTACTATATTGATGTTTGAATAAAAAACCACAGACAATTTCGCAAAAAAAACAATAAATTATATTTTCATTTGAATGATTTTTTTAGATTAGTACTATTCGAATAATGCAATCTATTTTTTTTTGTATTATTCTGACTAGCAGAAAATTAATATCATTATCATTTATTTGAAATTAGCATTAATCTTGCACTATACTAGTATACTAATAGTCTAATACAAATAGCATAGCTTATATATCCCTTTTTTGACGATCCAAAGAAACAAGGTTAGAAAGATATATATTTTTCTAAAAATGCAGTGCTACTTGGCATAAAAAAAAATCCCAGCTGTGCTATTTGGATCAAGAATAAAATAGCACTCTTTCGGTATTGGGTGGATAAAAAGAGTATGAAAAAGAAATAAAATAGCACTCTCCAACTTATATGCTGCCAAGTACTACTTTTAGCACTATTTAAAAAAATAGCAATACAGTTCTTCCACCACTGTGTCGCATATTATTTCACCGTACTCTTTCGAATAATTACTATTTCATCATCCATCTGTGATTTACTAAGCAAGCATTACATAAGTAAATAGCAACGAGAACTAATTATCTGTAATAATATGAAACTTGATGTAATTAACACGATGGATGCAATAACATGCTATCCAATGTCATGAAAATAGAATTTATGTAATGACGTATATATCACGAAACTTTTTTACTAGTATGAAAGTAGAATTCATGCAATTTGGATGCATGGGTCCCTTTATTATACATTCTCTGGAGAACCTGAGCTTAATTGAATTGATCTTTGACCTTTGATTTATTTGAAGTACCTGATCTTTGTCGGTATGATCTTGATCATTGATTTACTTTTAATTAGAGGTTGAAATTTACGAACAAGTCGGCTATTCAATGAATCCCCATCCGGTGAAATACCTGACCGTGTAGAATGTCATCTGAATCGTCTGTATTAATCTTACACGAATCTCTAAGCGGACAAATAGACACTGAATTGAATTTGATCCGGCTGTGAGTATTCTACACACGTTCAGGTACCATAGAGGAAACTATTTCCTGTTTAACGGGTCGGAATCCATGGACTCTCTTTATTGGGCTTGACAGGCCGAGTTTTTCGTTTTTTCCAGGCTCATTTTAGCTCGTAAAAGAGCCCGTTGCGTGACGACCGAGTCGAATTATCGTTCACATATTTAATGGTGCTCCTTTTAACCTTTTGACATCTAAATATATATATCAAAAACTTCCCTTTAACACTAGGGTTTTGTACTCGCTCGTCTTCCCTTTCCAGGCGCCGCCGCATTCCTATTCTCTCAGCCTGCTTCCGATCTCCTTTCTTCACAGCCATGGCGGAACAAGTAATAATCTCCCCTTCTCGAATTATTATAGAGCGTCGTTGAATCTGTGTTGTCGAGATCCTGGATAGGTTTTTCAAATTCAGACCAGAATGATGAGGTTTATTAGATGTTCAGCATTTTGTATTCTTCGTTTTCATGAGGAAACGGGATCTCTGTATGAGAAAAAACTTGCTCACCGTGCAATTTATTAATGCCGTTTTTGTATCAGTTAGACGGTTACTATATACTAGATATAATGTGGCTCGTCTTCGTTACAACTAAAAATATGATTAGATAAGATGCTTGATTGGTATCCCATAAAGAAAATAGTATCTACCAGATATGAAATTTTTACTTGTGTACTCAACCTTTATGACAATTCTGTATTGTTTAAACGCATTTGTGATGTTCAAATTTTGATAAATCTCCCAACTTGAGGGCATAGGTTTTGAACCAACTAGGTTTGTATCAATGGAGCTGATGTACCTGAATTTATTTTCTTCATTGCAGACTGAGAAGGCCTTCCTCAAGCAGCCGAAGGTTTTCATTAGGTGAGCATTTTACATATTATATCTTCACTTTGTTTAAGTTCCTTTACTTTGTCTAATAAGAAATTTAATCCCTTAGCTCTAAGAAATCTGGTAAGGGGAAGAGGCCAGGGAAAGGTGGAAACCGCTTCTGGAAGAGTATCGGCCTTAGTTTCAAGACTCCCAGAGAGGCTATTGAAGGTATTTATTTGAAACTTGTTAACTTTGTCTTCAATTAGGGCTATTTATACATCTGTGTTGCATGAAGTTTGGAGGAGAATAATTTAGATTAGGAGGTTAATTTTATTTTTATCACTGTTTTTAGTTATTTATATATTATTACGGCATTTCCATGTACATAAATTGGAAATGACTGAACTTCAATCTGATTTGGTAATTTGGAGTTGATATCACAATAATGACAGCCTTTTCTTTATGCTTGATAAATGCAAGTTCCTATAGTTATTTTCTCAGTATGAAGTGATCATTACACCCTTTGTGTAGGAACTTACATCGACAAGAAGTGCCCCTTCACTGGAGGTGTGTCAATTAGAGGGCGTATCTTGGCTGGTACGTGCCACAGTGCCAAGATGAACCGTACCATCATCGTCAGAAGGAACTATCTCCACTTTGTCAAGAAATACCAGAGGTTTATATAGCAAGACAGTATATATTTTATCTATAAATCTCTTTTATTTTATAATCAGCAAGTTCTTTTTACAGTCTTATCTCTTACTTTTTTTCCCTTATAATAATGTCAGGTACGAGAAGAGGCACTCCAATATCCCTGCTCACGTCTCGCCATGCTTTCGTGTGAAGGAAGGTGACCATGTTATCATTGGCCAGTGCAGGTATTTTCTTTTCAAATTTGTTTGTTTGGTATGAGTCTCGTCCTTGTCAGGATACCTAACATATCTAGTGGTGGATTTTTTTTGGTGTGTTACAATTTTTGTCCAAGCTGAATTTAACGTTGCCTTTTATTTTGTTCTTGCCAGACCCTATAATGATTTATTGAGCATCAGCTGGTATCTTCATCCAGCAGTTGAAATTCTTAAATTGTATCTAACCTAGGATTTAAAAATAATGGCAGGCCCTTGTCAAAGACAGTGAGGTTTAATGTTGTGAAGGTTATCCCAGCTGGATCAGCCGGTGGCAATGGAAAGAAGGCTTTTACTGCTGTCTAGAAAGTAGAAATTCTGCACTAAAGAGGGGATTAATTCATTTGGTAGTTTCTGATAAAAAATTTTGTTCTTAGTAATGGGACATCAATTCAATTTTAGTCAGGTTGTTTGTTTATTCGGTGTTTTCCTGTTGCGGACATTCTCTTGATATGAATATTTGCTTTTTGGCAGAGGTTTTTTTAAGTACTATTTTCTAGTAAATCTTTCTTTCTGAGGTGTTTTGTTTGCTTTCCATGTTTACTACGTTGGTCAAAAAAAGAAAAGAAATCAGCTAAAATCTTGCACACAATTATTGCTGATCTGTGGTGGTTTGGTGTTATGCTATGTTTGATCACTTAATGCGTACTTGGATCTATATTTATTACCCGGGCTCGCTGTTAATGTTTTGGTTGTGCCAACCAGAATATGGACCTTAGATAATAGGATACGGTTCATTATCTGTTTTCTCCTACAATTTTTGTCCTCCTACACATGATTGCTTTTAATCAAAGCAGTCGTTTAGCATCTTTCAAAATCTAAGGATTTCACTCGTGTGGTAATATTGCGATTGAGACGCGAGTCCAATATTTTATTCTACTTAAAATCAAACGAAAGCATATTATGTGTTAGGTTGACTGACATTCCATCCTTTAAGAAAGTTCTTCTCTCGTTTGCAAGGCATGCTACAATAACCTTCCTCTTCAAGGCATACTACACCACTTGCTATAGTGCTGATATTAGTCCCCCCTCTCTTAAAACTTATCTATTTTTCATAAAAAAAACAATATATATCTATTCATTAATCTATGTTTCTCGCTCTATACCAACCTCACCTCTCCTCCAAACCCACTCACCCAACAGAGAAGAATGCCCAGAGCTCTCACATTACTCCCTCTCTTTGTTGCTAGTTTAGCTTTCCTCTCACAAGTAATGGTGCACAATCCAATATTTTCCCCATCTTTAATCAACCTCACTACACTTAAACAGAGCTTCACATCAATTGTACTTTCAAATGGCATTAGATTCTTCTGTCACCGACACCACCACCATCATCACCATCACCATCACAATATTTCCATTTGTGATGATTTTGCACCAGATCTGCCTCCAGCAGACACAGACACCGACGTGTTCTGTGTTGATCAAAATGGATGTTGTAACTTCACGACTGTTCAGTCTGCAATTGATGCTATTGAAAGTTTTAGCTGGAAGAGGAGTATCTTATGGATTAATGCCGGCATTTACTAGTAAGCTTCAACTTAAATCTTACAAAATTACAAATGTTTGCTTCAAATGAGAACTACACTTGATACAATTAGCTAAGAAATTTCTCTCCGTGTGAGGGGCTGCAAGTTCAAAACCCAATACACTTCTCTAGAGGTTATTTGAAGGCTTTGATTCTCATTTGATACTAAAATAAAAATATTGGCTTGCACTTTATAATTTCATCATCCAACGATCACAACAGGATTACATAAGGATACAAAATGTTTCCTACTGCTAATCATAAGCTGTTTGATTGTAGTGAGAAGGTTTCTGTTCCAAGAACAAAACCAAACATCACATTTCAAGGGCAAGGATTCGAAACAACTGCAATCGCATGGAATGACACAGCAAACTCGGCTAATGGCACATTTTACAGTGCATCTTTTTCTGTGTTCTCAACCAACTTCATCGCAAAGAACATAAGCTTCATTGTATTAATTTCTTTTCTTTTAAAAGAATTTTTTTTAATACATTGCGGTAGGGACCAAGAGATGTGGCCAATATGTTGATATACATTCTTTCAATATTATTGGAAAAGAAGTGAAATTTAAGATTGAGCCTCCAGTACACTAAAAAGTTTATGATAGGTCATTATCGATTTAATCGGACCACAACTATTTGATAAGAAAGATTGCTAACAAGGTATTACTGTAATTATACATCTTTTATAATATCTAATGAGAATCAAAATTAACTAAATATTGAATATATCATTCTCTTATCCTATCTGTAAGATTTGTTATAAAAGGAGTTTAAATCTTTGTATTTACTTTTTCATTATGGTCCTTATATTATTAGATAGTCAAAAATAAATTTAGAATTTTTTTTTACTAAAATATGGTGCCAAAAATAAATTTAGAAGTTTTCTTCACTGCAAAGTGATGTACTCAAAGAAAATCTCTATAAATAAAGTATTTTCATGAAAAATCCAAGTCTATCAAATACCTGCACAGTACCCGTTAAAACGCACATTCTTAACAGTTAATTTTTATATTTGACACCAGAATGTCGCACCGATACCAAATCCTGGAGATATGGGAGGACAAGCAGTGGCGATAAGAGTAGGTGGCGATCAAGCAGCATTTTGGGGATGCGGCTTTTTCGGCGCGCAAGATACACTTCATGATGACAGTGGGAGGCATTATTTTAAGGAGTGCTTTATTCAAGGGACTATTGATTTCATCTTTGGAGATGGCAATTCTTTATATGAGGTGAGATGATATGTAGTTCTTCATATCAGTGGGCATCTTAATTAACAAAGGGACTTCCGAATTCCAAGCGACTTGGCCCTGTATACAGAAAATAGCTGTTGTCCTTTCCAAGCGACTTCCGAATTAATTAAGTTTTTCATTGCAAGTTCACTTTTGATTTATTTTTTATTGAATGACATTTACATATCTTTACAAGGATTGTAGAATAATATCCATAGCTGCTTCCATGCCATCGGGAGCAAGCTTCATAAATGGTGTGATAACTGCACAAGGCCGGCCTAACGGGAATGAAAACACTGGATTCGCATTTGTGCATTGCACCATTGGTGGGACAGGTTATATCTGGCTAGGCCGGGCTTGGCGACCCTATTCGCGTGTCGTTTTTGCTTACACATCAATATCTGATATTATCTCCCCTGAAGGTTGGAATGACTGGAACGACCCTAGTAGAGATCAGTAAGAATTCTTAGTGAAACTGACTGTTACATAGTTCCATATATCAGAAATTTAGTCATTCATACCTTAATTTAAGTTCTTTGAAAGAACTTAACCGTGGGTCGGTAGTTTGGTACCATCATTCGCTGCCGCAAAACCCAGTATCTCAGTCTTTATTATTAATAATATTAAGCCAATGGCATTTACTTTTGTGTCAGTAGAATTCAGGCCTTTCTCGAACCGTATTGACTGATTTATCACATTTTTATAGTAGTTCCAAAATTATGTCCTTAATCGAAAACTATCTATATCTTTATCTCACTTCGTTACATTTTTGTGTGTTGACAGGACAATATATTATGGGGAATACAAGTGCACTGGACCTGGTGCGAACATGACCTTTAGAGCGCCTTTTGTGCATAGGTTAAATGATACAGAAGCAGCTCCTTTTCTCAATACTTCTTTCATTGATGGAGATGACTGGTTAAAGCCATACAGCTATTGATCTTGCTAATTCTAATGAACCGGTTGAAGATATTATTTGTTTATTTGTTTGCTTGTTATTTATTGATTTGTCATTAGTTGCGGTGCCAATTGTATCTTTCCCATACTTTCATGCTGGGATACAAAATACTTGTACATTGAAGAGAGCATGCATGGATGCACAAAATAATTATAACCCAAAATGTCCAAAATGGACTTAAAAGGCTTTTGTTGTGATGGCATGTTATGACTAAAGCCCAATGCAAGCTCTCTGGTTTTACATAGAGTAGGCCTTTATACAATCCGAACAAGATGATTTTTGCTTTAATTTTTTTTATGGCAGCAAATGTAAGTTCCAAAATTTATACTGTTTGTTATCCAAGAATTCCATATAAATTAGCAAATAGAACAGAACACTGGTCTTTCTTCTCCATGTCGTCTCCTCTCTGCCGAACCATGAATTTATCTTTCTCACTTTTGTTTTCTCCTTCACAGTCCATTTGTATTTCTCCCGCGGCTGATAAACAGAGTTGAAAGAGTGACAAAAATAAGATTGTTTTCGCTTCTACATTTTTTGTTAGACAGAAGTTGGGAGCTGATCGGGACACAATAATTCAGCTCATGAGGAACAATTTAAAGTTTAGTAGTTTATTAGTAACATTGTCCAGAGTTCACCAACATGCAACGAAAAACGAATTTGCATCCTCTGCATTAACTCAAAAGAGAAACTTTTGAGTTAATGCATTTGAACCATCCAATCTGTTTCAAGATCCGTGCGAACAAAATCTGCACTAATATTGAAGAGACCCTGTGTTAAAATCAGACAGCCGAATTAATACCGTTTAAAATTAGACAACCGAGATGATTCCCTTTTGAGTTAATGCGGAGGATACGTGTTCACAAAAAACATTCTTGTAGATACAACTCGAAAAACATTCTGCGGATATCAATTGCACTTTTATCTGATATACAGTTAAATTATTACAAATAGTTAAGAAAAAAATTACAAGAAGAAAGGAAACTCTCAATACAAGACCAAGCAAACCAAAACAGAAAATTTAAACTATTAATTTGCACAAACAAGGGGCAAAAGAACAATAAAAAAAATACACTTAAAATGATATTTCACTTGGTGCATGAAATGTCCTGCCACGGCAGATTGACTCCAGGTTCTCCCCAGCATATGAACAAAGTGGAGATACTTCCACACCTTTTCCAGTAGATAAAATAAAAGGTATATTAAAATATGATAAAGTTGAAAATGTAGAAAATTATATATGTTTGATTCATGAATCATGTTATAGTTCATGAGATGACCAACGGATTACTGTAGTTGGAACATACTATGATCAAGCATGCTGATTTGGGTAAATTGAACAACTTAACAATCTGCATTTCAGAAACTTCAATTCAAACTACATTGTGGTCTCTCAGTCCTGGTCACTGAGTACAGGACAACATACAGAAATGTAGGTAAGACTTCAATAGGGACCAAATGAGAAGTAGGATATGTACCGGTTAAATAAAGTGGTACAGAGTGGGTTAAAAAGCCACCAGCCGCCACAACCCAACGGCTATGGAGGCGAAGAAGCATTAATCGGGCAGTATCAGGTGTGTCATAGCTTGCTCCATTAGCATTCTTAACTGGTGCAAATTCCTCTTCCCTCAGTATCTGTTTGGTTTTAAAGCAACAGTTAGAATAGTAAAATATAGGGTAAAATGGAAGCAAGGAAAGGATAAAGAACCTCAAAGAGAGACATTGATGGGGCATATGCAAATGCATCAAATATGAACTGCTCGAGTTTTATCCCATTTGCGAAGCCATGGATTGATGGGATCTTTTTCTCTGCTATGTGGTAACTGCTCAAAACAAAAAAAATCAATAATGACAGTAATCATTATATAAAAAAAAATTCAAATTTTCTCTCTGCTCATGTGATTAACAACATAATTTTTTTCATGCGTGACCCTTGAAATGAGAAACATGTCATATGCCCCTGTAATATAGGGAAAAACTGAATCTGCAACTTTTATTTTTATAGAAGAAAGAAGCAGTAGGTTGAGCAAAAGCTGAGGAAACAATATTCTGTTCAGTGCTTTCAAGTTCAAAATGGGAATGTTTTTCATTCATGTTTGCTGGAGATATGCATATAAATACAATTTCTCGCATTTCCAAACAAAAGATGGAACTCTCTTTGCGAATGTATCTTAAACTATAAAGTATTAAACATTTTTAAGAACAGATGATCAGAAAACTTACATACTATCTTTTTCAAGACTGTTTGCCACATGACTTAGAAAATCCAGAGTGAAAATATGCAGGCAGACCTGTACAGTATAAGAAATAACGAAGTACTTTTTTCATTTCTCTTATGTGAGAAGTAAGATACATGATTGAAAGGAAAAAAAAACAGCACAAACAATCTAATTCAGTGTTTCTTTCTAACAGAGAGATTAGAGATTTGTTTCTTTTAAACGAGTGAAGGATGTAACAGTAAGGAAAAAATTAGAAAGAAACATACATTACTCCAGCAAAAACAGAGGCGCCCTGTACTTTGATTGATTTCAGAACACATGTTTTGATCCATCTCACTATACTCTAGCACACCAAGGGGTCCACCTTTACCCCTTTGCACAAAAACTCCTACTTTCTCTTGTGGATATCCCTTTGAATGAAAAGGTCAATAAATATGAGTTAAAATATTTAGGAGCAGATAAAATTACACTATTAGTTATTGTCTGCAAATTTTTAAGAGATGAGCTTAAAATAATAAGGGAAATAAAAAATTAATCATGACATGAAGTGATTTAGAAGAATCTAAATCTGACCTTGAATGAAGAGAATTGAGAGATTTGAAAGAGGAAGAAAATTAAATCTTTTAAAAAAAGGGGGAAAGCTTATATTTACCTTGCGTACAACTTTAGCAGCAGTAGCTACACCTTTCTCAATAAAGTACCCCAAAAAAGTGGGATCTGCAACTCGCACCTGCCCTGGGGAGATCAAAATTAGAGAGAGAGAGAGAGAGAGAGAGAGAGAGGAAGAAAAGAACTAGGAATTTGATAATATGTTGGTAATTACCAGAGCATTATCAACACCATAACAATCTACATACTTCACACCTCTATTGGCCATATCTTCGAGTAACTTGTGTGATTTCAGAGCTAAAAATATGGAAACAAAAGGTAAATTATGTTTTCCGTGACCTAAATAGATATTCAAATCAAGTTTTTGAGTTGAGAATTTATATAATGTAAATTTGAAATGATACCAGCATATACACCGCCATTTCCATCAGGAGCCTTCGCTACCTGGTTAACATTACAGTCATTCAATTGTAAAACACAACATTCATCATTTTTTTCAGTTTACCCTTATTTTATACACGTGAAACTGAGAGGGTGAAAGGGGATTACCTTGAAAGGAGTCTCCATGATAAATTTACCCTCAGGAGAAACACAAGGAAGCGTGCCTTGTTGGAAAAAGGTTACCTGGGTCAAGTCAATACCTCAGTAAGAAAAAATATACAAGGTAAAGTGTACTTTTATGAGAAGTACAAATAAGAATCTTATAATACCGAATTATATAATATTTTCTTACTTGGTCTGGATCCAAGCCAAAATATTTGCGGCTTTGAAAATACTTTCGGGTAGCTTCATCGGTGAAAGGACTGGTCATTATGTACCAGTGGATAGGTGCGACATTAGTGGAACCTGCATGTAATATCACAAGATACTAAATAAAAAATTAATTAATTATCAGTATCTGACAAGATGCAAAAAAAAAAGATGTATTGCCTTCAGTTGTTTGAGCTGCAAGCTTTTGAATGGAGAGTATTCTCTCAGCTTGAAGTTGAAAAAGCGACTTGCCAGACGGGAGCCCTATACCTGACAGATATATAAAGAGATCTCGTCAGATGAGCAATAAGCAAAACTGCAAAACATCCTTCTAAGACAAAATTGCACAATGTTCACAGTATGAAAATATAAAAATGGAGGAAGAGGTAGTATACGTACTGAAACAACCCTTGGGATCTGAACTACCAAGACGCGTCCCCTATCCAAAAGTAAAACAAGACAATATATAAATATAACAAAAAGAACATAATATCTGAGGATGGAAGTAAAACAATAACTTGAATAATGAATAGAAAATCCGAAGGAGAATATGGGGAAACAAAACCAAGGTATGGAACTAAAACAGTTACAGTACCTAGCAGCCAATCCCAGTGCATAATTTTTCCAGTGATCTCTTCTCGTTTTTTTTTTTTTATTGGGTTCTTACTTCTTGATGAGTCTTAACTAGGATTTTACGCCATATACTTCCTCATTAACAGTCAGTGTTGGTGCCCATAGACTGGTATTGATACAGGCCTCCTTGTTTGTAGGGTTTTTTACTAGACAATCAAATAGCTATGGGAAAACTACAATGCAAAGAATAAGATGAAACAAACATTAAATTTCGTACTTGACCACCAGCTAAAAGGACAACAGCTAATTTCCCTTCAGAAATAGCCCTTAGCCCTCTTTTCCACCACTTTTCTTTCTCTTCAGCTGTTCTATCTTCTACAGTTGATACACTCAACTCTGGTACTGGCTCAACCGACTGTACTGCCATTCCTGTGTATAGTATTTTTTAACATGTTGAGAAATATTTCACAATAGCATCATTTTCTATAACATGATAAAATGCATGAGGGAGAATTAAGAGTACACCTCGTGATCCAATCGACCGTCTTATGATCCGATCAATCCTGGGAAGGTCAATGCTCTGTTTAATTTAAACAAAAGAATGCTAAAGTTATTCTCAACAATCAGTAAAGGTAAAAGTCCTCCATCAAGGAATTTTGCACCAGACCATTTTATTCTGTACAGTCATGGCAAGTAACAAACCTGGAGTATATTCTGGTCAGACTGAGCACATTCTAATCACACTGAAATACTAACACCAAGAACAATATGCCAATAAACAATTCATGGTAGGTGCTGGATATGCACTGGTACAACAAAATTAATAATTCCTATTTTTTTTCTTTATGAATCATAACAACCAAGAACAATATGCCAATAAACAATTGAACTAACACCAAGAAGTAATTATGCCAGCTCATTCTTCAACCAACCATCAGGTAAACCCAGAGAAGTGTAAAGTTAAGTAACCAAAAAGAGCAACAAAATGCCAACTTGCTATTATAAAAATAAAGAAGAAAAAACACTAGATATAAAAAAAAATTCAGATCAGGAATGGGAAAAAAGAAACAAGGTTATCATTGTAAAGATCACCATTATCTATAGTTCAGATAGCTTCTTTCTTCTTCTTATTATTTTTTTGACAAAAAGGCCGAGTAGCCCAATTTCATTATCGAAAACTTTAAATACAATGCAGATAGCTTATTTCTCAAAAATTGGTGCAATTTTATAATCAGTTGGTCATCCATCAAGTAATTTGAAAATTAACAGTTTAGTTCTATCATCACTTTATCCGCGTACCAAATTGATACACGACCTTATCTAAAATATAGAGAATTCTTACAGTTCTTTTTTTATTTTTGAGAATTTTTCATCAGTTCGTAACAGGGTTGTCATCCTTTCCCAAGAAAGGAAAACGTACAGAACTATCTTTTGCTAATGATATAACATTAAAATAGAAACAATTTTATAATTCATAGAAGTTAACACCAGAAAAAACTAATTGAACAGATTTTATTTCGAAAAAAGAAAACTGCTACGATCCACAAAGTTGAAAGATTGTCACTTAAGTGAACAGAGTCTGACAAAATCATAAAATTCTCCAGCTTTCAATTGTAAATGAGACGTAAGACTGATTTTAAGAGATCTGCATCGCTGAAATGCAGAGATATCTATAATCAGCTATGAGAAATCAGTTTAATACCTACTAAAATGCAACAACGAGTTCACTCAGGAATAAAATTCAGATCAAGTCAGATCGAGCTAAGACCACAATTGAACAAATTCCAACGGAGCATAATGTAATACCGAGTACAGTACTGTTCCCAAGCATATCCTCGTCACCAGAATTCAACAAGGAAAGAAAAGAAAAGGCACTATTCACCAAATGGTCAAAATAAATGGAGAAAATTCTCGCAAAAGATCTCCCTATATTGGAAAAATCAAAGAGATCTTGGCATAACTACGCAAATTAATCCTTCTTTAGTTTTTCAACTCACCTCAATGTCTCTGTAAAGGAGCTCTCTCTCCTCAGGCGAGATCTCGTCCCAGAGAGAAAACGACCCCTCCTGGCCGTAATCCTTCAGCCTCTCCACCATATCCTGTGGCGGAGTGGGTCCCAGCACCACCGCCTCCGGCGGCGACGTCGACCCCTGCCTCTCAATTCCAGCCAGCGGCATCACCGAATCAGACCTTGGGCCCACCATGATTATCTCCTTCATCTATCTGACTCTCTCACTTTCTGTCCCACTTTGTTAATAAATACACACCCAGACACACAAACTGTATTGTTTACTAGTAGATATACTGAGTCGGGATAAATTCGATAGAGAAGAACAAGATCGAGATACAGAACAATGGAGGTTGCTTGAAATGCATCCGCAAAGAATAATAACTAGATAAATAATTATATGGACCGAATAGCTGATTGTGGGGACAATTTTCAGTGCTAGGTGTGGGGCCCAGACCCAGAAACTGGAAGTTTTATTGGACCACGTGTAAAATTAATAGACCTGGTTCAGGATGTCAGTGCATGACATGCCACCACATTCACTGACAAACGGAGATTTTGATGATTGAATTCCCCTGCTTCGATACCTACGAGTAAATGTATGTAGCAAGTCAGTAAACGAAATATTTAATAACTCGCTTCATAATTTCTTAGAAAAATATAAATTATAAGAGATTTGGTGTAAGACAGGTGTGCGATGTCGGTGTACCGGAGTGCGTATCCTCTGAGATATCTTAACTTTTGCGTGACCGACGTGTCCGGTGCCTATTCGGGGATAGCGCAGGGGACCATATTTATTTGTTCATTACGATTTGTGCAGAAGGTATTTTAACGGTTAAGATTTTCCAAGAAAACACGCAAAATTTGAGATATCTCAGAGGATGCGAATTCGGTGCACCGAGGCTGATTTGCTTGTAATTGTTATCTGATGAGAGTAATTATAGCAAGTTACTGCTCTAGTGCTATGGACCGATGGTCCATATGACAGGATTATTATGCAAGGCGGAGAATCTGAAGTCTTGGGTATAGCCGTATAGTGGTATACTGTGTGTAAAAGACCCGCCAAATTGTAAGATTTATAAAAATTGTTATCAGGAAATGCATGTGATGACTGATGACAACATGGTGTGCCAGAAATTGAGGTGCCCCGTCCGGGAAGCAAGGGAAAAGCAAGCACTCCAATATCAGAAGCCCTACTGACAAGCATAGTGATAAATCAATTATTCGAGTTTGGTTCGGCGAGGTTAAAAATTCGTAATTTGGGAATAATTTAGGTATAATTCGAGAATGATTCGGTATTATTCGGATCAGAGATTTCGATTCTGTAAGGGAGCAAAAACAAAAAAAATAACTAAAAAATAAAATTCTGAAAAAATTCGGGAATAATTCGGCGTTTGGATCGGCATAATCAAAAAACAGAATAATTCGGGAATGATTCACGAATCTTGTCACTATACCGACAAGCATCGCAGTGGCAATAGTTCAGTTTAATTTTAATTTTAATTTTTCTAGATTCTTGGTTTTTTTCTCTCTAGATATTTTATCTTAGTTAGCAAGCTCTTTAATTTAGATGTAATGTAATCCAAACGTTGTTTTAATTCAATCAAAAGTGCCTACGGGCTTTTCTCAAAAAAAAAAAAAGAAAAAAAAAGGAAAAGCAAGCACTGTCGAAAGGGAAAATAATGGAAAACGGGTTGGATTTTTTTTTATATATATAAATGTAGAACTGCCCGTATGGATATTAAATTGGATCGTTTAGGTATACATACATCTCCACATGGACTCGTTCCAAGATTAGTTTTTCACTTTTTCTGTTGGTATAATCTTCATTCTCAAATAATTAAGTAATATTTAAAATAATAATTTTAAGTATAATACGGATGCAGCTCAAAAATAATAATTCTGTTAACTTTCCAGAAGTTTAGTCATAGCCTCATAGGAATGCAAGTTTATGTTTATCATTACATAATTTTGGAAGCATGCATGTCATGCCACAGTATGGAGGGATTTTATTTTTATATGAGGGCAATGATTGGATTCATAATTAATTATGATACCTTTAATATTTAAACATAAAGTTTAATTAGTACTTCAATCATGCTAATCAGTAGTTCATAATTAGTGTACTAACAGAATAATTGTTCAATGGCATCATACTCCTGATGATTTGGAACTTAAAAAATTAAAGCGAAGAGAAGAAAATAGAAAATAGAAAATAATTAGATTATTACCTCCACACCAAATAATAAAAAAATGTGTACTCTCAAATTAGAAAAAAAAAAAAAGACACTCGTCGTTCAGCCAATTTTTTTTTATATATTACCGATTTAAAAATATTTAATAACTTTAATAACTTTACGTCTACTTTTTGAACTCGTGTTTACGGTTCATATCAAATTAGTGCATTCAGAAAACTATAAATTGAAAAATATTAAAGAGAGTTTTTTCCAAGTGCTTGAACACAGAAAACAGTAAATACATGATTTTAATATTTTCTGTGTTCAAGTGCTTGAAACAAAATATAATCGGTGTTTTTTAAATTTTTGAAACACGTGAATTTAGTATACGTACGCTATGAATTCATGTGTTCGTACAGTAGGAAAAAAAATAACTTCATTATGTAGTATTGTTAAACATTTATAAAAAAAAAAAAAAAAAAAAAAAAGGTCATTTCAAGTTTTCAACACCTCTCTTTCCATTCAAGTACTTTAGTTACCCTCTCATTTCTTTATATTAATGAAGCACAATCATAATTAAGATATTGTCTGGATCCGATCTCAAGATCCAATTTAGAGGAGCCTATTGGGAGTTGGTGCGGATTTTAAGGGGTTAACGGGTCAAGAGAACTGTGATGAAGTACAACTTGTACATATTGTTATAATTAATTATTATTTTGATCTTTTGAATATAAAATCAATTAAATGCAACAACCGATTGATCTGTTTGATCTTGTGCGGCTGTTGGCTTGGATTATAACTTAAGCAATGAAGCATTGTTTTATTATTAATTTTGATGCTAATACAGTAATCCTAGAAATAAATATTTTTATGACAGCGCCGAAATCTAAAAGAAATTGGAACACTAAAAGAGTAGAAGTAGATAAGAAATGACAAAAACAAAAGTAGTTATGTGCCAGGATTTTCGTGGCAAAAAAAAATAATGAATTATGAATCAAATTTAAATAGTTAATCGGATTTAAACTCGTCTAATTAGATACTCGATAACAAAAAATACTTTAACTTATATTTTTAATACTCCGACTTATAATTTATAATGCTCTAAACCTCTAACTTATAATTCTAATTACCAATTATAATTTAAGAAATTTATTTTAATTCCAATCTTAAATTTAGCCAAAATCAGAAATTCAAGTAAGGCAAAGTTGGTCAGGATCGATAAATCTCTATTAAAACTCAAAATTCAGGGGGAGCAACTGCCCCCCTCCTCTGATCTTATGTGGGTCCGTCTCTGGTTATGTGAGAGCACATAGGTACATTATATTAAAATCAGGGAAAAAGAGTGTCAGACAAATTCAAACAACAACATATTTTGTGTTAATGACAATAAATATTTAGAAGAATATTTGTTAGAGAAAACAAACCGCAAAAACTGCTGGCGCTAGAAATTGTGCAGGAGATTGAGAGTTAATTTGAAATAATACAACGAGAGTGACATAAGTTTATTGTAATTTCACATTTTTATTCTTTTTCCAGTGTACTTTGACACTCCTGGTGTATATATACCAATGAAAATGAAAGCTATACATCAACATTTATATTTCAATAAAAAAAGTTATAATTGTGATTTATAGATACATAATTCTACATAAAATTAAAAAGGACAATGATAATTATTTATCTCAAATCTATTAGAAAAATATAACAAATAGTAAAAAACTCGCAGTTTCGATTTTCTCTTGATAAATACAAAAGCTGATTAATTATTAATTTATAAATTTCAATTTTTCATAAATTGCCAGTGTGGATACTAAATAGTTTAATGATTTGATTTCCAACTTTTACTCAAAGAAAAAAAATTCATACCATGACGGTAAAAAATACTACTTACCAGAAGTCATTATATACTTACATTCAACCAAAAAAGCTATCAACAATTACAAATATACAGTTCATTATTAAATTAGTAACAAACAAACAAATATATAATTCATACTGTGGATTCCCTTTAGTACACTAAAAAATTTCTGGTGTGAAGGCAAACTCTTTGTGCCGACCAAATTAGAGGATTATGGTTGTTGGGGCAGATCCAAAACCCAACAACATCTCACTCTCTGCCTCTCTGGTAACAGTAACAGTAACAGTAACAGTAACAGCAGAGAATACTATTTGGATCCGATAGCACCGGTGCCTGTTTGGTGGCAAAGTGCACGTTCCCACTCACACTGATTGAGACGTTTTATCTTAAATTGCTTTAGGCTCCAAAACTGAGTTTAAACAAATCGCTTAATAATTGGGTTTGTTGTAGCAACTTGCTGGTTTAAATGCTACTTTATGATATAATTAATATGTACAAATTGTCACAAAAGAATATGGATATTTCATCAAAATATGCACAGAATCACATTATTGGAGTCTGATTGCTTATTAAAATAAGTATATTTGGATGGAACGGAATTCTCTGCCCCCCAGGGAGCAGGATTTTTCTGCTTCTGAGTTACTGACATGTGAGCCAGCAGCAAAATTAAAACCAATATTTAAATATTTAAACCCATCTGGACCCAAATGTCAGCCGCACTGGGGGTAAGTGATCTCTTTCCATATTTGGATTTATAAAATAAAAGATTAACAAAGATGTATATATTTGTTGATGTTCAGAATAAATAATAAATACAAAAAATACAAGGAAGCTTCAATAAAAATGAAAAATAACAGAAGTTAAAATACATAAATAATTTTTTGGACAAATTAATATTGTTCTATAAATGAAAATTTTGTAGCATTTATTGTTATTATGAATTTAAACATTATTTGACAATTCTAACCTAAATTCTTATCCGGATCTGCATCAATTTTTATGAATACATAATGAATATAACTACAAATAATTTATGCAAATAAATTGCATATTTTAGGATGCGAACACGAATAAATATTCTATTTATAACTCATCTGCCCGAACCTTAAGACACACTTACTCTTTTCTTTAGCTTCCTTAACTTTTATTCAAAAATTAAGACAACTAAACATCAATTCCTTAATGTTCTTTAAGCTCTTAATCCAATACTCTTAATTCCTCTCAGTAGGGCAGAACCACATTGATCCAAGAGTGACACTTGTGGCTTCTTGATTCAAAATAATTTGATACATAAACTTCTTCTTAATATGTTTTATTAAGTATTTTAGATAGAGTTAAAAAATATTATTATTCAAAATAATTATAAAATTATATTTGGCTTAAAAAAATCATCCTATTACAATCCCAACTCTGCCCTACATCTTAGCAATCAGTGCGTTTTGACCGTCTGATGAGTTTGTTCAATTTTTCGATTTTTTTTTTTTTTTTGGCGAGCCTCCCCAGCAATTAGCCGTTTATATTTATTTCTTAAAAAGGAAAATATCTATCTCATAAACGAAACTAATCAAACGCTTAATGGGATTTGATATGCTTTCAAGCAAAATCCACGAGAGGACCACAAATTAGTTCGGAGATAACTTTATTTGACAAAGAAATTTCACCCAAGGCACCTACTACTACTAGACTACTATAAAAATACTCCAACCGGAATTTTTTATTCATAGAAATTATTAAATTTAGACGTACATAAGAAGAGTATTTTTTTTCTAACAAATATAGAAAAATCTGACTCATTGAGTCCGATTCAAAATATATAAATCTGACTCAATGGTCCAGATCCAAATATTATGTTCTTTTGGAATCATATGTGGACCAAATATTACGCTTCTATAATCGGACGGTCCGGATGCAAACTAAAAAAAAAAAAATATAGATCTAAATCATTGAGTCCGATTTATTATATTTTAATCGGACTCAATGAACTAGATATTTCTATATTTGTTAAAAACGAGATACTCTTTCTATTTCTGTAGATCTGATTTTAATAATTTCTACGGATAATTTTTTTTCCAAAAGGCTGCCGATCTCTACACAGTCTAAGCGCACTCCCGGGTGCAATAACACTTGCGCCAAAATCCTCTGCAGCGGCCGCCCGTGAAGCCTTCGGTGTAGCATACCACTGCACAATTTTCGTCATGCAAACATGTCCCTTTGAACTTGTGGCTTTGTGACTCGCACAGCCGCGCATCACCCTTCATTCCAACATCTGCATTATCACAGAGATTAACGCATTATTTTGCAAAATTTAATGCAAAGGGATAAGAACCACATCAACATTAGGCATAACAATAGAATACAAAGCCATAATTTTGACAAACAAAAGAAGAAATAAACCCATTATTTGGGAGCAAAAAATTCGTAGGTGTCAACGAAAATATAAAATGAGCAACAATTATATCGCTATACAGCGATTGCTGTAAAAAAAAAAAAAAATTCCATACTTGCAACAAAAATTAAGAGCGCCAAGAAGAAGAAGATGAGCTTGTTTTCCCTGTTCATCTTGCACTGATTTTCTTCGAAGGATCAGAAATTACATTACAAAATAATAGTATCAATGGAATTATACCAATGGCCACATATTAAAATGTATATTATATTATATTATTAATTCATGTAGATAGAAGGGACTTAATTTTTTCTTTTTATAAGCGCAAGAGAGAACGCGTGGCAACGAGACTTCACCAAGTGTCATTTGGTGGCACATGTTACATGCCACGTATTGGTGCTTTGCTTTAACAATTATTATTTCGCAACAAACACCAAAAATAAATTATATTTAGCAAATGATGTTATTATTTAATAAAAACTGAATTTCATAACAAATGATGTAGGAATGATAAAAAAAAAATTCATTCCTACTTAATTTTTCGGATACAAATACATAGCAGTAAAAGAATTCCTGAAGTAACTCTAAATTTGAGTTTAGATATAGACCATTCAATTATAATTAAGACTAATTCAGTATTACGGTACGTTTGGATGCACTCTAAAATAGCTATAATAGCTACTATTTAGAATAGTAGATATGAATAGTGAAAAAATAGTGATTTTCATAATAGTGTGAAAATGCTGCTGTTCGAAATAGTAAAAATGTTGTTTGGATTGTACATTTAGAATAGTGAATAGCTGTAATTGATAAATAATAGTGTTAACAAGGTGCTTATTAAGAGCAAAGATAGGCAAGTGGGGTCTCAAATGAATTGTCACGACGTAGAGATAAAAGAAGCAGTGTTAATTTTGTCATTTCAGGACTATGTTGACGGTAATAAATATTTTTTTTGTCTATTCACACTTTTCAATAGTAGCTATTCCAACATTTTCATGGAATGGAGAATAGCAGCTATTCTCACTATTCTGAATAGCAAAAATATTGTTTGAATGCACATTGCTATTCCGAATAGCTCCTATTCTCGAATAGCCTCCTATTCTAGCTATTCTCACTTCATCCAAACATATAATTTGCGGAACTCTTTTATTCGTAATGCAGACTCAAACTTGACCAATTCGGCATATAATTTACGGAACTCTTTTATTAGCACAGATACTGATCAAACAATGCATACTCAAACTTGACTAATTCAGCATATAATTTACGGAAACTCTTTTATTCGTACAGATACTAATCGAACAATGTAGACTCAAACTTGACCAATTCAGCATATAATTTACAAAACTATTTTATTCGTACATATTCTAATCGGACAATGCAGACTCAAACTCAAAATTTGAGTTACTTTAGAGTATCTGATTTCGAAAGAAATGAGGAGTATGAAGACAATATTACAAAAATTATAGTGCTACAAAACAAGAGATAAATAGTAATTTTTATGTTATCAATCCTTATTTCTCTAGAGCCAACATGTGACAAAAAAAGATGAATAGTGAACTACAAAAAAGACAACCTGGGATGGGACCAATTCAGGTTGTGATGATTTTGTTACAGGGCTGAATTCCAAAAGCATTAAAATTCCTCTGCTTATAAAATTGTCAGCATAAATCAGAAATATTGAGTAGCTGTCTGTTTTGTCACCTGGAGAGAGAAGTGCAGAAAAATCTTCACTGATAATAAAAAACAGTGATCTTACTGGTCCTAGAAATTAAACATGAATTTTTGATGTGTTTCAACATTGAAAATAAATCTGCTGTAATTCTCGGCGAATTATAGGATCCTGTAATCCCGATCCCAATCGTTGATTTTTCTTGAGATGTGTGCATAAAAACTAATTTTTTCAAGAAAGTTTTCGAGATTCGTACATAGAAAAGTTTGAACAGTTAATATCGGAATTTCAAGATCTTGTAATTCCTCTTGGAATTACAGCAGATTCTTCAACATTAGATAGAGGAGCGGTGCAAATGTGTATCTTTATTTTGTTTTTGTTTTTTGTTTTTTTTTCATTTCTATTTTCATTTTTTTTTCCTTTTAATATGTAACAAACTGACACTTTTTGTGTCTTTATCAATGAAATCTGGAGGCTTGATTTCTACATTTCTTTGTTAAAAAATAAATCAGAAATATTAGTTGTGATGACTGAAATGTAAAATATATAACGTGTGATGATTTTGTTAGACGGGTTGAATACCAAAAGCCTTAAAATTCCTATGCTTATAAAATGGAGAATTTTACAAAGTGTCATTCTTTTTCAAAACATAAAATAAAATATCCTCCTTTCAAAATTCTTAACAAAATATCCTTGTGGACCCCACTTGTTCCCTCTCTTCCCATTCCTCTCGCTCACTTTTATTTACTCTCATTTATTATTTGCTTAAGTGAGATATACATTGTCATTTTATTCTTGTTTTGAATATTTTTTTAATTTTTGTGTGTATAAATGATTTAGAATAAAATATTAAAGTGTCAAATTTTATTTGTTTGAACCAGAAAGTATAATATTAGCATAAATGTAGAATATTTCCAACATATGGATCTTTTAAAAATATTATATTATAAGACATGGTTTTAACTTATTTCATAAAAAAAAAATCTAACAAATAAATGTTTTTAACATACGTATTTTTTTTATTGTTTATTCTATATAAATTTTATATTCTTAGATTTCACAACAATAAGGGATTTTATGACATTACAAGTTAAGAACAATTTAGTGACGTACTTATACTTCAATAAAAAAATATACTAATTATATATTTGATATAATCTTAAGAAATTAAGAAATAAATAACAAATGCAAGAAATATTGAGTTCGAATACTATAGAAATGAGTGATGTAGATGGTTTGGGATACATTTTTTTTATACTTTCGAAGTGCATATATATATAGTCCGATTAATTACTAGATTCATCAAAGTTTAATTTTTAATTTTCACCATAATATATTCACTGGCGAGTCGTATTACTTGCATTGTAACTGATTCAAAGTTGAGGCATTATTTATTTCTTAATTTCTTAAGATTATATCTTATACATAATTAGAATATTTTTTATTGAAGCATAAATATCTCGCTAAATTGTTCTTAACATATGATGTGGTAAAATTATTGTAATTGTGAAATTTATACCAAATAAACTAGATAAAAATACGTATGTTAAAATTATGGGGAGTGCTATACTGAGTGCAGAGATTGTGATTTTGAGAGCTGAGAGAATTTTTTTTCTCTAAATACCTATTTTATCCTTCTACTCTTTCTTATCTATCATAATTAATTATGTCATAATTAATATCAAAATTAATAAAGGAAAAAAATTATTGCATTAAAGTATCTCATACACCTTCCTTATTTTTCTCATAAAATATTCCTGAAGAAGAAACTATCACTGTTTTTTCTTAATTCCAAATCCATAGGTATATTTCATTGAATCAGTAAACATATTAGATATTACGAAATAAAATTGAAACCACTAACCCGACCCCACTGATCCTTAAGTGATAATAGCAAGTTCAAAAGTGGTACCATCAACTAATCAAAGCTGTACCAATAAAAGTTCAAAGTGGTAACAACGAATCAAACCATGACATTATAAAGTTGAAAATGATTACCCTAAACTATTTTAAACTGTCTAAACTTAAATCAGAAAACAAAAAAGAAAATTACCCTACAACAATCAAATGACTAATATAAATTAAGCTAATCTCCTGAAAAAGGGTACTGTAGGTTTCATTATGTTTTTCCACACATACAAGCTATTTTTTTTTTTCAATTCTGATTGTTTTTATTTTTATTTTTGTGAGTGTGTGTTTAGTTTCAGTGTTTATATGATCATGCTGCTTTGATTGTAATTTTTGAGTTGATGATAGATTCAATGGTTCTAAATAATTTGTAAATAATTCAAATTGTCATGGTTATTTTTTTTTTTAGCGTAGTGAGATAATATTTCAAATATTTTTCTTTTAATATCTAACTTTTATCATATTGAGATCTAAACTGTATATATTTGCGCCCCCCCCCCCCCCCCCCCCCCTCCCTACATATACTAGGGGAATACAATTTTGTTTCTCACGGGGAGAAAAGAAAATTTCATTTAAAGTAATTTCCTTATTAGTTTTTTTTCATTAAATGAGTGAGAGAAATTGAAAGGATAAAATTGGTATTTAGGAAAAAAAAAATCAGTTAGCTCTCAAAATCAGAAACGAAGCCCTCAGTATAGCACTCCCCTAAAATTATTAATAGACAAGAAGGATGAAGTTAATACCATTGTCTTATAATAATTTTTAAGAAGACCAATATGTTGAAAATATTATATATATACACTAATACTATACTTTCTAATTTTAGCAAATAAAATTTCACACTTAAATTTTTTATTCTAAATCATTTATATACATAAAAAATAAAAATTAATAAAAATATAGATGAGAGATCACAATTGTATATTTTACTTAAGAAAATAATAAATGAGAGTAAATTGGGAGGAGTGAGAGGGAGAGAAATAGAGAAAACAAGTGGGGTCTATAAGAGCGTTTTGTTAATAATTTTGAAAGGAGGGTATTTTGTTCTATGTTTTAAAAAAGAAGTGCTCTTTGTAAAATTTCTCCTTAAAATTGTAAGCATAAATCAGAAATATTAGTTGTGATGACTGAAATGTAAAACATATAATGTATAATAATTGAGATCTGAAGTTCTAATTACTAATTTACAGTAAAACTGTACCATATAAACAATTTTAAAAATTATAAAATATAAAAGATAAAATTGTTAATTTGTATTTATGGAAGTGATTTAGCCACCTCTGAGCTTCCTTCAAAATCCGCCTCTGTTTGTTATGATTTCTTATGACATGTATGGTGGTGATGTAATTTGAAAATTCAAATAATAGATGGTAATTACATATGTGGTATGGGATAATATGGTTAGCACTAATTCAATCTTTTTTAACGATTTCCATATTTTTTTTTTCAGTAGTAGGACTAGGGTGTTCTTAAGCTCCTAAAGTTTCTTTGTGAGCTTAACTAAAAAATCTATCGGTTTGACTTCAATCGATAAATTCAAACCGTCAAAATTAATCTACTTCACGAGTGATACGTATACATGTGAAATTTATAAAATTTCGAATTATGTATAAAGTTCAACGGTAAAAAATATATATGTTATAAGTTAATTTTAATGCGTTCACTTTTCACCATTTTTGTCCGCTTGACTTTATACTAAATTAATTTGAAAATTTATAAATTTGACATGTAAACGTATTACTCGTGAAGTAGATCGGATTTTAATGGTTCAGATTCGTTGTTTGAAACCAATCCGATAGATTTTTGAGCTATGCTCACAAAGAAGCTTGGTGAGCTTAAGAACACCCTAGGTCTACTCTTTATTCAATATTTACCTAAGTACTGAAAACATAATTCAATTGAATATATTTAATTGAATTCATAGTTTTAAAAAATACGTCATAAATTTTAATTACTAAATTTTCAGAAATACATTAAAAAAAAAAAAAGGAAATTTGAACAATATCTTGCTGTATTTATAATAGTTTGTCGAACTAAAAAACAATATTACTTATTTGAATCGAGCAATTACATGAAAATAATTTAGTAATTGGAATGCACTAAGCTAAAGAGGCAAAGAGGTATTAGCGCTCGAAAGTATATTATTTGCGCTCGTCGTTTCTTTGATGGTCATAATATTTTTAAAATTGCATAATTAATTACTTCTTGAGTTAATAAATTTGATTTAAAAAAAATAACTTATCCCAGCTCCTCATGCGTTACCCAAATGTTGATTTATTAAGTCTGATTGACTCTTAATTTATTTTATATAGAATTAGTTTGAAAAATAAATTTATATTAATTTAAAATATATCAGATTTTATTAAAATAATATTGTTTTAATTAGGCTTTCAATTAATTCTATTTATATAGTTGATACTTTTTTCAATTAATAATTATAGTCCGGTGGATCCTAAAGAAATTAGGATAAACTTTTACATCTAATTAGATCTCTTAGAATCGTTTGATAGTCTAACAAAAGATAATAGAGCTGAAAAACATAACAGGTCCATCTTTCCCTTTAAAAATAAAAAAATAAAATATATGACAGGTCGGCCGGACTTAAACGAAAATATAACATGATGAGATCGGACCTCTTTGAATTCGTATCCTCTGCATTAACTCAAAAGATAATGTTTTGAGTTAATACATTTGGACCATCTAATTCACTTTAAAATTCGTGCAGAATAAAACTGCACTAATATCGTCTTAATATTAAAGGATTTCTATGTTAAAATCAGATGACCATATTGATTATATTTAAAATTAGACGGACGATCGAATTAATTCCGTTTAAAATCAAACAGTTAAAATGCATTAACTCAAAAAGTATTTTTTTGAGTTAATGCAGAGAATACGTGTTCGCTCAAATTTTTGTGCCTGATGAGTCACGAGGTGTCAAATTCGGATCCGACTCTGCTGCTTTTTTTAGAGAAAAGCAGAGTCCTGCTTTTCCGATTTCAACCATTCAAAATTTTTAATTTGAGTATCTCGATAAAGAAACTTTTTCATGCACAAATCTCGACGAATTTGAATGGTTAGAATCGGAAAAGCAGAATCTCATAAAAACAGCAGAGTCTAATTCGTCAAATTCAACCTTACGATTTACCCCCACCATCAATATAATATGTTGCTTTTTCTTTTTTTCAACCACGAGGTATCAAACTCAACCTTACAATTTACCACCACCATCAATATCACATAATAGAATATGTTGCTTTTTCTTTTTTCAACCACAAGGTGTCAAATTTAACCTTACGATTTACCCCCACCATCAATATCACATAAGAGAATACGTTGCTTTTTCTCTTCTTTTTTTTTTTTGAAAAAAACGTGATTCTATTTTTTCTTACGGGCGTGAGAAGGGTTAGATAATATCAAATCGCTTGTTTCTGAGATCTCGTTAGATGTAATCTATTAAAATCTGCTTGGAGATCTAATTTTATATTTTTTTTTTTGAATTTTTTTACTACTTATTATAAGTCACTTTGAAAATCACTGATTCAATAGTGTATTGACCAAACAGTAAAATCAGTCTGAATCATTGAATATATATATATATATTTACTTTTGTGGTTGGGTCATTTTGAGATTGTTTGATGTACTAATGTAGAAAAAGAAAAAGAAATTATCCAATGCAGAAATTAAAATCTCACTTGAAGTTAAAAGGAAAAGAACCACAAAAAGGTCAGGGCGTACACAAGCGGCTTCCTCAAATCCACTGTTTCAGACAAAAATTTCAAAATTTCAAAATATATGATTTTCTATAAATCCAAAAGGGACATAAAGCAAACAGATTGAATCATATCTAATTTATAGTCGGCAAGCATAGGAGGTGCCAGGGTGCCACCACACCAAGGGAACGTCACACGTGCAAGTGCTCATCGTTGAGACGTGTCAATCCACAAATTTTCGCATGTTCATGTAATTATATTTTCTTAGCTGAAATGCAAATAATACAATGTAGGTACATCAGTATATCTCAGTAAATTCATGATTCAAAAATAATTCAAATATAATTTAAAAATGATTCAGAATTATTTAGATCAAAGATCAAAGAAGCAAAAAAAAGAAAAAAAGAAAAAAAAATTTTGCAAAAAAATCATAAAATTTGGAAAAAAAAAATCATAAAATTTGTGAATTATTCGCGAATAATTCAGATAAAATTCGGTCAACCGAATAATTTAGCGTTCGGTTAGCCATTGCAAAAAATAAATTATTCATGAATTTTGTGACTATGATTGCTACTAATTTAAAATTCGCAATTATTGTATTCTTGAGATCAAAATACAAGTTTAATAGCAAATAACAAAAATATTAAAATTTATAATATTTATCTCATTATGACTGTGAATAACATAAAATTTTCATAATATATATTAAAGTATATAATATATATCTACTATTTGGATACGAATAATTAAAATATAAAATCATATCAATATCCTTATCTACGTGAATATTTGAATATCGAGTATCCTGTACAATCAAGTCTGTGAACTGTGATCTGAAGTGGTATACTGAGTACATCTGGTACTATGTTCTTGATATTTTACAAAACAGTCAACAATATTATCAAAATCACATGCTAGTCCACATCGAAACATGGAAACAACCGAACATACAAACACAAATACTGATATCATAGTATCAGAATAAAACCAACTAAACTAAATATTTTACATCTAAAAGGTACAAAAATAAACCAGTAAATATGTGCCTCCTCGTATCAATATATTTTATTGTTTAGAAGGATCACAATTATTTTCTAGTACAAGTAGCTACAAATTTTGCTATGACAATCTGTAACTTTTTATTATAGTCCTACTGGTATAGAAGCTTTCTCTTCGGTTCAATATATAATAACTGAGACCAACTTTTGCTGGTTAATTCTATGCATATTTCGTGTGTATCTCACTGGTGGGTTTAAAAAACCCCGCGAATTAACTTGGATTACAGGTGTAGTTTTGACTGTATTAATGACATCTTTTGATGTAAGTAATTATTCTTTACCTTGGGATCAAATTAGTTATTGAACAGTCAAAATCGTTATTGATGTACTTGAAGCTATTCCACTAACTAATAAGATCTTCTTTAGTGGAGTTATTACGTGGAAGTGCTAATGTCGGCAATTCACTTTAACTCGTTTTTACAGTTTAAAGTACTTTTGTATGGCTTCTTTTATAGTTTAAATCGTTTTTACAGTTTAAAGTACTCTTGTATTGCCTCTTTTTACAGTTTAAAGTACTTTTGTATTGCCTCTTTTACAGTTGGCCTCAGTCATAAATCAGAGAATAACTTGTGACAACTTTGAAATTTATCCTTTAATTAATTGCATCCATTCATTTAAGTGAACCCCTACTAATTGTGAAATTTATCCCTTGATTAATTACATCCATTCATGCAAGTGCCTACTAATTGTCACTTTACCCCAGTATTTAAATTATTAAACATAAAAACTTTAATTAGCTACTGTCACATTATAGGGAAAAGAGATCGATTAGGAAAAGTTAATTTTCTTGATTTCGTTACTGACTTACGAATTTAATTTTTCCAAACTCTTCAGTAGGGACTTCTCATAAATAGTTAGCATTTTTACCCTTTAAACATAAAAACTCTCAGTAGGGACTTCTTATAAAATTTTAAAATGACGGTACAAAAACGAATAGAATTCAAGAGCGTTAGATTATATCAAGTTTTCCTGTCTTCATGGGCATCATATAGACAATGTTATTTGTTATCAAACAAATTATGGGCATCATATAACTAGTGTCACTCATTTATTACCAAATTCATTACAAGTACATTTTTTTTTTTTTTTGCAACATTGAAACCCGTAGGCAATTACAGGTACATTTTATTAATAAGCAAATAAAACCGAGTTATTTGACAACAACAGCAAAGAGTACACGCGAGTGCTAAACTTCAGTACCGGTACATATCATCAGCTTCATCTAACATCTTTTTTGGCACATGCAACGCCGGCGAATGCCGTTACAATCGCCTCCTCCAAATCCTTCATCCATGCACTTATCGGCACAGTGTTTGTCACTGATGCATGGGCCCCAGAAAGTTTTGCTCTTGTACCTGCACACCTTTGCTTCAGTACCTGGCACCGCTTCCTCTACAATGGGAACAAGTTCATCAACTTAATGGGTTTTTGAACAAAATGTTTTTAGCCTCCAGACACACACAAATGAAAAAAACCAAGTGACATAAATAAAGTGAAGAAACACTTCAGGTGTGGTGGCAGAGTCAGAAAATTAATCAGATATCATATCATGTTAGTATTAATACAATAATTATATTTAAAACATAAAATTAGAACTATAGGTTCCTAATAAAATAACTGGATATGAGTTTTTTCAAGAATAAAAATGCTTGTAACATATAAAATATTACATGCACATGTTCAATTAAAAACAAAAAAAACAAATTGAGAAATACTATATATATAGTTTAGCAAGGTGACAAGGTGATGAAGGAATGATTCTGTTTTTTGTTCCTTCCCAAAAGCAAAATTAACTGAACTAAAGAAGGTGAAGTTCTATATATAGTATATACTATAGAGTTTGGCACTTTAGCTCGAATCGTGATAGCACTTTGCCAATACACAAAACAACCGTGTAAAAAGATCTTACGAGAGGCCAAGAGGAGGAGAACCACAAACAAGGCACAAAGAGAAGCCTTCTTGAACTCCATTGTTACAAACAAAGTAAGAGGTGGTTTGAATAGATATGCTGTTACAAACAAATTAGCCTGCCTTATCCTTAAGACCGTTGTTGGATGCAAGGGGTTTATATAGAAATATGGCGAAAGGTGATAATGCCAGGTGTCGAGGTTGGAGCATTGTGTACCACACACGTGTCCATTGCTACAGATTATTAGCTGGCAAGCAATTCAAAAGATCTTGAGCGGTTCGTACAAAGGAGCAGCAACAATTGTTTCTTGCTTTGATGCGTTATATTAAGCAAAAGATCCTGTAGGGTTAAAATGTAAGGTCAAACATTGAGGACAGTGGTATTGTCAGACTTTTAATCAGAAGTAGATAAAAAGTAACTTAAAATTTCATTTAAAATTTTAAATATTCGTGCTATTTTTTTTCCACATCCTTAGTCAATTAAAAAAGAAAATAAATAAATAAAAATAAAAATAGATAAAGAAAATAAATATTGAAGGAATGAGAAAGAAGAAAAAAAAAAGGAAATATAGAAAATAATACAAATACAAATTAAATGGAGGGAAAAGGAGAAAAAAAGAAAAAGAAATGAAAGTAAATGGATGAAAATAGAGGCATTATATGCATTGAAAACGGAGAGGAGGAGAATATGGCAGCAGCAACTTTATCAATATGTAGCTCTTTGTATTTAATATTGTATTATGTAGACATGGTTCATATGATCTAATTACAAATTTTTTGACGGCTCATGTACACCAAGTTCAAACAGACTAAGCGGTCATCTTCTACATCTACTGTATTTTAATATCAGAGAAATTTATATGTAATTTGTTAATAAACTACAATTTTTTTCCTAAGTTAGAACGAAAAAGATAATTCAATTACTATATTGTGGTATGTTGCATGGCTATATCTCTCAAAATCAATAAGGTATCTTTTTAATCAGTTATGTCATATGTTATTTCAAATTACTTACGTACACTACAATGCATAAATACAGGTGGATGTGGATCCCAACTGCTCTTCAAAGCCTCAACTCAGTTGCTGATCCAATGAAGCATCTTCATTCTGGTAAAAGTGTCAGCAAGGTAAGCTGCAACAATTTTCCCTCAAATGCCTTAAAACTGCAAATAATTATTTCTAGCTTGCCCACCTATTTTTCTTGGAGTTAAACAATGATCCTATGAATAGCGCTGATTGGTCCGTACTATAAATCAATATCTCTATTTTCAAATTAAAAAATAGTCCATCGGCTGTTTACCATACTGTGAAAATGAAGATATGCTTGTACATTAAATTTCACACTTTCCACAAATTGTTTTCCCAAAACTATTAGCTCAGTAAAAACTGAGAACATCTAAAAATTGAAGACCATTCAAAAATAGTGATTTACTGTACCTATCTTAAAAGATATTACAAAAATAAAAAAAAATTAAAAATTTAGTCGGCAAATATATTTCCATAAGGCGACCATGTTAAACAGTTCCGATTAACTATTTGAATATTAAGAATAAAGATATTAACAAATTTGCGCAATGCATAGTACGATAGCCTCACTCTTTACCTTGACCTAAGTTGATTGGAATTCAACTATTACCTACATTTGTAGGGAAGATGAAAAATAGATTATCTTTCCAACGGATATTACCAAAGAAACCTCCAATGGCTAGTGTTGGATTTATTAATTGGTACATCCATTATGGGAAATCCGAATCCAAAAAGTGACCCGTTATGAAAGGATGCAGACCCTTCATGAAAAGGTGCATTAATATTATATAAGCCCCATTCTTATCTCTCTTCAATAATCAGTCAGAAAAACGAATTAATAGAGACTGCTAAAATAGAGAGAAAAGATAGAGAGTATCAAGAAACACTCTGTTAAAACGCAGGGCTGTGGAAAACGCAGGGCTTCCGGCTTCGGCTTGTGATTCCTTGCAGAACCAGTGATACTGCTACGCTTGCAAAATCCGCTTCCGCACGAAAATTAACGGAATAATTTGTAAGTTCTATCTGTTAATTAACAGCTAGTCTACGAAAGATCACAAAGAACGTACTCCATAAAAAGACTTCACTATCAATTGAATATCAAATCTAGAAAAGGAGTACCCAAATAAAAGAAAGATTGGCATCAGTAACAATGAGTATTTCCAATTGATACAAAAATGCCTTTTTGCAATTTCATGCAATATCAAGTGAACTTGACTGCAAATACACTTATAACTCACCTTAAGTGGTCTAAAGATTTTTATCCTATATAGGTATTAAATTAATTCTTTTACATTCCTTACTGTAAAACAATTGCTTTACACTCTTTTGTTCAAAGACAAATACATGGACATAAGACATCAGAAGAACATTAGAAAAAAATTAAAAAATTGCGAACCAAAAATAATCAATTTCGCAAATGTTGAAGCCCGAAGCACCTTCAGTCACTCAAGTTCTAACATTCTGAAGAGATACTCTCCTCTTGACAAGTCTCTTTTTCTCACTAATGTTTGTTTCTGCGAAAACATTCTCTTTTTCTCACTAATGTTTGTTTCTGCTCAATAATGTTTTCGCAATAGATTTCATTTTCTCTTATTGAAATTACTTTCTGTTTTTTACCACAACAGAAAAGTGAACTCCAACCTGGAACTCTCTCAAGTCTCAACAAGAATGAATCAAAGACACATAAGACTGGCAGCTCTAGAGGAACATCAAATGCAATTCTTTCGTCTGACCTCTTATTTGCCAACAGCTTAGCAAAATCTACCATTCCCTCTTGCTACTTACAACTATTCTCATCTCTCCCTTCAAATACTCCTTAATATTTAGATTGCTTCGTTCTATGATTATTCATTATTCACAAATTTAAATTGAGTTTATTTTCTTCAGATCTAATTAGAGTCAATATCAGTTGCACCATTTTAATAAACGCCCAGTTATGATCTATGTTTTCCAAATTTTCTTCCCCTTATTTTGTGCTGTGCGAAATGGATATAATGAATTGTTAGTATTTGTAAAATATGGAACATCAATATGTAGTAGTACTTGCCTGCGAACAATTAGAAAAAATTGTGACGATATATTTCAAACTATATTATGTAGCAGTACTTGCACATTCAACTTGCCAAATTCCAATTCTAATTCTGACAATCAAGTGTTACACACTAACTTAAGAAGAGCAACGAATTGTCACCCATATACACCGGCATGCACTAACAAAACAATTGCGACATAGCCACAACGAGGCCAATAGTTTTTTGTGAAAGTTAAATTAATGATGTTTGTTCTGAAATATTTAAAATTAGTTATATTTAAAACAAAATATCAGATGTGTATTGTTCTTCTATCTTTCACTCACCTCCTCCAGCAGCACTGTTAGTTCCTCATGTACAATCAAGTCTGTGATCTGAAGTGGTGTACTGAGTACATGTGGTACTATGTTCTTGATGTTTTACAAAACAGTGAACAATATTATCAAAATCACATGCTAGTCCATATCGAAACATGGAAACAATCGAACATACAAACACAAATACTGATATATCATAGTATCAGAACAAAACCAAGGTCCTCATCCAAGTCTCTGTGCCACATTTTATAGCCACTGTACCGAAACCTGAAATTATTTATTTCTTTTGTATCTCAATTTTAATTGAATCTAAATCAGAGAATAACCGGTGACACATTTGAAATTTAATTACATCCATTCATTTAAGTGAACCCCTACTAATTGTGAAATTTATCCCTTCATTACATCCATTCATTTAAGAGATTAGGAAATACGCTTATAATAATCTTCTAAATCGTATGAAGTTAAGAAGAGTCCAATAACAACAAATACATTAAAACCATACTCTTTAAGTTAATTTTCTTGATTTCGTTACGAAATACGAATTTAATTTTTCCAAACTCCCAGTAGGGACTTCTTATAGATCGTTAGCATTTTCCCCTTTATTTGTTGGGAGCTCATTAGATTATCTAGTTTTCCTGTCTTCATGGGCATCATATATACAATGTTATTTGTTATCAAACTAATTATGGGGCATCATATAACTAATGTTACTCATTTATGGCCAAATTTATTATCTAGTTTTTTTTTTACAAGTACATTATTTAAGCAAAACCGAATTATTTGACTACAACAAAGAGTACACTCGCGTGCTAAACTTCACCAGTACACATAATCAGCTTCATCTAACATTTTTTTTGGCACATGCAATGCCGGCGCACGCCGTTACAATCGCCGCCTCCAAATCCTTCATCCATGCACTTATCGGCACAGTGTTTGTCACTGATGCATGGGCCCCAGAAAGTTTTGCTCTGGTACCTGCACACCTTTGCTTCTGTACCTGGCACCGTTTCCTCTACAATGGGAAAAAGTTCATCAAATTAATGGGTTTTTGAACAAAATGTTGAATGCAAATAATATATGTATTTTTAGCCTCCAGACACCCACAAATGAAAAAAAAAAACAAGTGACATAAATAAAGTGAAGAAACACTTGAGGTGTGGGGGCAGAGTCAGAAAATTAATCAGATATCATATCATGTTAGTACTAATACAATAATTATATTTAAAACATAAAATTAAAACTATAGGTTCCTAATAAAATAACTGGATATGAGTGTCAAATATGAGTTTTTTCAAGAAAAAAAATGCTAGTAACATATAAAATATTGGGTACGTCTATAGTGCAGTGTATTGATTTTGGCTGTAGTACAGTAATAACTTTTAGTTAAAATCTGACCTTTAATCAGATGTTTTCAACTTTTAAGTTGTTTAGGATAGAATAGTCTTTTTACGTGCTCCGTTATCTTTTTCTCACGACACCATTACTCTTTCTCCTCCCATCTATTTCTCGTCGCTCCATACTTTGTGATTTAGCACCACTCTCTCTCTCTCTTCTCTCTTCTCTCTTCTCTCTTTTCTTTCAATCGATTTCCACAAAAACAAAAACAAGAAGTTCTTGAAGTCGCGATCCCTGACTCGTCTAATCCCGGAACCGCGGAGACTCGCTTCGTTTCTCTCGTCCACAAAGACAATCGGACCTATCGCCTCTGGCTACGGCAGGCCTCCCACCATTGGCATCGTTGATGAGGAGTCGATTGCACTAGTCTCGGCCTCCGGTGATCGCCGGAGACGTTGTTCACCTTTAGGTTTCTCTGTTTGGGAAAACTCAAAACTGAGATATCTTTTCCCCAAATTGAGTCAATTTAATTCAGTTTTTCTTCAATTGCCTCTGTCTAGAGCATCGTACTATCGATTAAATCATTTTTATATTATCAACTTAACAACTTTCATTTATTTTCTTTATGTTCTATCAAGGCAGGTACCGGGATATCAGTACCGTTTTCTTTTCTTTGCTGAAATTCAATTAAGTCTCAGGTTCAATTCATTTCTAAAATAGTAAGTTCATTCTGCAAAATCTTACACAGGGGCCCATACATTCGGGAAAGCACAGTGCCAGTTCTTCACTAATTGGCTTTACAATTTGAGTGGAAGTTGGAGATAGAGAGTACGTGCCAACAATTTAATTAAGGTATATTTCTTTCGAAGCAGTAACAGTAGACTTACCAGACCATCCTTTTTCTTAGTGCTCAGCCCTAGAAAATTTTCAATTTTAGAAATGGGTTGCGTTATGGTAAGTTTGTAACACTGTTGAAAATGGTTGTTAGGATATAGGTAGATGCCACAAGCAGTTTAATTATTTCTAATTGCATGGTAATGGCTGTTGATAACTGTGCATGGTGCATTCCTTAGTATTGTAAGTGGAGTAGTTTTACTCCTGGTACATAACATGTTGCATGTGCTGGTACCTGGTGTTTTGGTTATCCCTGACAAAAGGTTGCCTTTGGCAATTTGGGGCATAATATTTTAATCAAATGTTAGAAATATAAACTTAACATAAGGAATTATATTCTTGCTTTTGTGATGCTGGATCAATCGTTTTAGTCTCTGAACTCAATCCTTAAGGTCATTTCTTCCGATTACACTTGACTTATCAATGTGAGTTCATCTGGTTATATTCTTTTGTTGTTACTTTTAGTTGATCAACTCACTGGTATCGTCTATACCAGTTTATCTGTTCCTTCTATTATTGCTATTTATCCATATATATATTGGGTGTCAAATATTCATTACTAAATTAGCCTCGATGTGGTGTTGAAATTTGCCCAAAAGTACAATATTAAGAACAATTCTAGTTAACCTAGATCAAGAGAACTATAAAATGTAGAGAACAACGTTAATTAAAGTTTTGCATTGCAAACTCAAATTAACTTCTTTTAAGCTAAATTTGATGACTTGAAGAATTGATTGGTTCATAACCAAGGCTCTGCACTATGATTTGATTTGCCATTTCTTACCCTTCTTAAAATGGCGCAGGATAAACATAGATACAGCTCTGGGAGAGGGGCTCACTTGAACCTAAAACGAGAAGAGAAAGCAAGAATTCTAGTTGCTAAAACTTCAGGTACATTTCTGCAAATTTCTGGATTTTCATAAAATAATGACTAAGCAATCAATGATTAATTAAGTTTTCCTTAATTTCTGCAGCTATTTTTTTATTCTTCTAATTTTTACAATGGAACTATTACATAATGTAGTTAGCAGTCTTGTTTTAATTCTGATTTGCTAACATTTTGCTCAACATCTACCAGGGAAAGATCAAAACCTAAAGTGAAATAATGGCTCGGAGACAAAGACAATGCCAATTGGAGCTGGAACTTACAAAGACCAGAGAACTTCAATTTAACCTTGAAATGGAAAGTGAGTTGGAGTAAGTTCAATCTGAAGCTAGGCCAGAGAACTTTCATGTTGTGGATTTTTGTGTGAAAATTTTACTGTTATGTGTGAAACTTGTAGTAGTGTAAATCTTGTTTGAATTATTCTTGATTGAAGCTTGTTATATGCTTGATTTTTACTTGATAGAATTATGCTTTGATTGATTGAAGCTTTTTATATGCTTGTTTGGATTATTCTTGATTTTTACTTGATAGAATTATTCTTGATTGAAGACTGTTATATTATGCATTATTTTGTCAAGAAATATGTTATATTGTGCTTGTATACATTCATTTTTAAATTTAAGAGAATTAATCAAGTTAAATTCAATTTTATGTTAACCAATTTAAATTGTACCAACAGAAAATTAATCAAATGTAAAATAATATGCTTCCAGTTTAATTCAATTAATTCAAGTGTTACCAATATTTCAATGTGAAGTATGCCAAAATACTTGTACACACTTGAACTTGAGTAGGCAAAATGACCAAGGAATTGATTGTAACTCTAAAAGATATTGATTGCAAAAAAAGAGTCCAAACAAACACAATTATCATAACCATTTGTCCATTTGTCAAGTGATAAAAATAATAATATGAAAAACGAACAGTCAAATTATTTGGCAATTTACATCCTTTTCTTGAAAATCTGCAGCCATCAAAGAATAATGGAAATAATAACAACAAATTAAAAGAAGCTAATTCAAAACCTACTGGTTCTTAAAAGCGAATATGCCCCATACAAGTTCAAAAATAAATAAATATGGAAAACAAAAATGCAGAACTGAAGGTCGTTTTTTCTTCATCCAAATATTTCTCCATATTTTTTCGGCCACTGACAATTTCCAATACTAAAATTCCAAAGCTGAAGACATCTGTCTTTGCTGATAAATATCCATTCACTGCATACTCAGAAGCCATGTAACCACTGGTACGAAAAGAATGAAAGAAATTGAATTACATAGACCTTGATAGTGAAATTAATTTCAATATAAGCCTCCCACAATTGATTTCAAGGGTATATAGGTGTATTTGTCCATGTAATTACTGTTACAAGACTTGTTAGAGAGGACATTTTACACACTCGAAACATGCCAACAATGACCAGTGCCAGTCCGATACCAGCTCATGAATGTTTAGATAAACGTTTCTTTCCTTAGCTTGCTTGGGCATATAGGTGTATTTGTTCATCCAATCTCACCACTTTTATGTATTTCACCCTACTGGCAAACTCTGCACCAGTAAAACCTCCTAATCATTATTGGCAAGTACACACCATTATCAATGATTGCATTATAATACAGAAGAAGAAAATAATTACCTGATCAATAGAGATCATGTTGAGTTTGATCGTGTCCATGGAAGCAATAAAATTTTGCACACACTGCGCAATAGCCGAGGCAGAGGTTGCTGCAGCCGAAGACGCGGCCGCCGTAGAAGCCGCACGGTGCTCCACTGTCGCTGGCACGCCAGAAATGATGAGCCGATTGAGCGCATGGGGGCAATCCAGCTTGTAAGCTTCAGAAAACCGCTCGATCGACGGCACAGAAGAAGCGATGGAGGCGGAGAACGTTTTAAGCTGCGCAATGAGTTTGAGGCACTCTGACTCGTAGGAATCGGAGGGAACGAGGTCGCGGATGTACGCCTTTTCCAGCTTCTCAGTGGTCTTGATGATGGCGAAGAGGTCGGCGAGGAACACAGAGAAGGTGGAGAGGAGCAACACGACCTGTTTGAAAAGGCGCTGATTGAAGGTACGATGGAGGCGCGGCGGAGGAAAAGAAAGCCAGAGGGAGAGAATATGACGCACTTCATTAAAAAATTACTATTTTATCCTTCTCCGTTAAATTTCTGTGAAATTTGACGAAGACATGCTGTTAAAATTTTATTATCTCAATCGTTGGATTATAAAAATGAACGGTTATAAATTTGCTGTACTATAGCCGAATTAACTTTGCTGCACTATAGACATCCCCTAAAATATTACATGCACATGTTCAATTTAAAAAAAAAAAACAACAACAACAACAAATTGAGACATACTATATAGTTTAGCAAGGTGACAAGGTGACAAGGTGATTAACTGAACTAAAGAAGATGAAGTTCTATATAGTATATACTATAGAGTTTATTAGCAGTTTAGCTAGCTTTCAAAGAATTGTCTCGAGTCGTGATAGCACTTTGCCAATATAATGTACACACAAAACAACCGTGTAAAAAGGTCTTACGAGAGGCCAAGAGGAGGAGGACCACAAACAAGGCACAAAGAGAAGCCTTCTTGAACTCCATTGTCACAAACAAAGTAAGAGGTTGTTTGAATAGATATGCTGTTACAAACAAAGTATGCCTTATTCCGTTGGATGCAGGGGGTTAATATATATATATATATATAGAAATATGGCGAAAGATGAAAATGCCAGGTGTCGAGGTTGGAGCATTGTGTACCGCACACGTGTCCACTGCTACCAAATTAAAGCAACTCAAAAGATCTTGAGCAGTTCGTACCAAAGGAGCAGCAACAATTAATTGTTTCTTGCTTTGATGCGTTATATATATTAAGCAAAAGATCTTGTACGATTAATACATGTAAGAGAATAATGTTGATGTAACTTTAGTTATCATTATGGATTGGAATTTACCAATATTATTTGTTAAATATTAGATAATTCTGCTTGAGCTTATGATGCCTGCTTGTTTTATAAAATTAACTTGGAACTGTTTATTTTCCGAAAAAGTTGTATGGTTTTAATTTTCAGAATAATGGACAGATAGTTTGGGCAACTTAACATGGTAGATGTGTTGGTTTTGTTTTTTGTTTTTTTAATTAGAATCAAATTTAATATTTTTAAATAAACAAGCACGGTTGATTTGAATTCTATAAAAAAAATGACTCCACCAATCTAATGAATTAATGAAGGCAAAAACACGTTTGCTCTACCAATCCGCTAGATAGGTGGAGCCATTTTATGACCTGTCTATACAATTTGAACACAAAAATCAATAGCAAATGGCTATATCGATCTTGTATTTTTTGTAGAAGTCAAATTAATGGTGTTTGTTTCGTTGATCGGTGGAGTTATTTTATGAACTGTCTATATAATTTGAACACAAAAATCAATAGCAAACGGCTCTGTCAACTATGTTTTTTTTTTTGTAAAAGTCAAATTAATAGTGTTTGTTCCGTTGAAATATTTAAAATTAGTTCTATTTAAAACAAAATATCAGATGTGTATTGTTGTAATATGAAAGGTTGAGGGGGCAAATTAACATGGTTTTCCTTTTAATTGTCAGACGTGTATTTGTTGTAACATGGAAAAGTTGATGGGCCGTACACAGCAATGACAAAGTACAGTTCTGACAAGAAAAACCGACCTGACACAGTGACAAGTGTTTGGTTTGATTTTGTTCCAGCACCTCGGTCTTATCCTGCATTGTTCACTCTAGAGAGAGAAACTGTAACCAACATTACGTGGAAATAACGAGTACAATATAACACCCAACAACAAAAGGAGAACTATTTGCCACCTTACCCCAAAAAACAAAAAGAGACTATTAATACAATTTACAAACTAATGCTTACCCAAAGAAGGGACTAAAAAGGTGATGAAAATGTACCATGATCTTAAATTAATTTATATTATACTAGGTAGTAAAAGTTTAGAGAAACAGGCCCAAAATATCCCAATCTCTGCATCGGGCTCTAATTATACATCATGCATAACAATTCGAAATTTGAAATATTTGGGTCTCCAGTACACTCATACAAACATTCAAGCTTACTATTAAAACCAAAATTGTAAGCTTCTCCTTTTTATTTTTCGGACTCCCAGTACTTCCAAGTAGCACCACATTTCCTAGTTTATTTTGTACTCGGATTACAAATTGAATCCCTTAATTAATGCCTGAAGTGCCTAATGTTAGTGAATAAAAGAGAAACCCCATATTTGTTGCAACAATCGACTGCATCATTGTCTCTAATGCTACCTCCCGGCTCAGCTATGACCCCAATTCCGTTTTGACAAGCCTCTTCTACTGCATCCTTCCAGGCTGCAATTTTACAATCAGGATAATTAAAAAGAATATTATAGGACAAAATCAAGCCTCATCTTCTGAATCAAGGTTTGGTTATAATGAACAGAACTTTACAAAAAAAAAAGAAGAAGATAACTATCTATTGTCAATATACATATTTTCAAGATGCCTATCATC